>CM035433.1:58120828-58865828 GCA_020310875.1 Ceratopteris richardii | reverse complement strand
TATATAATTATTTATATACTCAGATTTTTTCATAATTCTTCTATATTTTATCTTTATATAAATTTAATTGAATTATATGTATGTAAAAACCCTCAAACCCTAATAGTAAAGATCTAGACTTTGTGTATGTATAGGTGTATATTCATGGGTATATACATGTATATATGTATTATATGTGTATGTGTATGTGTATGTGTGTATATATGTTATGCATGTGTAAAAACCCTCAAACCCTAATCAGAAAGATCTAAACCTAAAGCATGTATATATGTGTATGCATGTGTATATATATGTGTATGTATATATGTGTATAAGTATATGTGTATGTATGTGTAAATAACCTAAAAACCCTTGTGTGTGTATATATGTGCATGTGTGTATGTATGTGTGTGTGCGAATGTATGCATGTGTGTATATGTGTATGTGTGTCTAGGTATGCATATGTGTGTATATGTGTATGTGTGTGTATGTATGCATGTGTGTTTGCATTCATGTGTGTATGTATGTGTGTGTGTGCATGCATGTGTGTATGTATGTGTGTGTAAGTGTATGTAGGCATGTGTGTGTATGCATGCATGTCTTTATATGTGTGTGTATGTATGCATGCATTTGTGTATATGTGTGTATGTATGCATGTGTGTACATTTGTGTGTGTATGTATGCATGTGTGCACATGTGTGTGTATGGATGCATGTGTGTATATGTGTATGTGTGTCTATGTATGCATGCGTGTATATGTTTGTGTGTATGTATGCATGTGTCTACATGTGTTTGTGTATGTATGTGTGTGTGTATGCATGCATGTGTGCATATGTGTGTTTATGTATGCATGCATTTGTGTATATGTGTGTATGTATGCATGTGTGTACATCTGTGTGTGTATGTATGCATGTGTGTACATGTGTGTGTGTGTATGGATGCATGTGTGTATATGTTTATGTGCGTCTATGTATGCATGCGTGTATATGTTTGTGTGTATGTATGCATGTGTCTACATGTGTTTGTGTATGTATGTGTGTGTATGCATGCATGTGTGTATATGTGTGTGTGTATATGCATGCATGTGTGTATATGTGTGTATGCATGCATGTGTTTATGCATGTGTGTATGTGTGTGTCTATGTATGTGTGTATGCATGTGTGTGTGTATGTGTGTGTATATGCATATGTGTATATGTGTGTGTGTATGTATGTGTGTATGCATGTGTGTGTGTATGTATGCATGTGTGTATATGTTTATGTGTGTGCATGCATGCATATGTATATATGTGTGTGTATGTATGCATGCATGTGTGTATATGTGTGTATGTATGTATGTCTGTGTGTATGCATGTGTATATGTGTGTGTGTATGTATTTGTGTATTCATGTGTGTGTGTATGTGTGTGTATGCATATTTGTATATGTGTGTGTGTATGTATATGTGTGAATGCATGCATGTGTGTATATGTGTGTGTATGTATGCATGCATGTGTGTATATGTGTGTATGTATGTGTGTGTGTGTATGCATGTGTGTGTGTATGTATGTGTGTATGCATGTGTGTGTATGTGTGTGTATGCATATGTGTATATGTGTGTGTGTATGTATGTGTGTATGCATGTGTGTGTATGTATGCATGTGTGTATATGAGTATGTGTGTGTATATGTGTGTGTATGTATGCATGCATGTGTGTATATGTGTGTATCTATGCATGTGTGTAGATGTGTGTGTGTATGTATGCATGTGTAGATGTGTGTGTATGTATGTGCGTGTGTACGTATGCTCTATCTTCCTATCTCTATCTTCCTCTCTTTCATCTCTCTTTATCTCTCTCTCTCTCTTTCTCTCTCTCTCTCTCTCTCTTTATCTCTATATCTCTCTTTCTCTCTCATCTCTCTCTCTATCAATAGAGAATAAAACAATCACTTACAAGTATGTCCCTCTTTTGGATTGTTTTCGTCAAAGCGTAATGTATGTCATCTATCATCGAATTTCAAAGAATCGATGCCAAAGAACTTTTGCAAAATTAAAGAGAAGAGAAATTATAAAACATAAAACATAGAGAAAGACAAAGGATAAGAGTACGCACACCACTTCCCAAGATGCGAGATCCAAACAGAGAGAGAGTGTGTGTGTGTGTATAGAGAGAGAGAGAGAGAGATCTTTGTGTGTTTGTGTGTGTGCACAAGACAATCCAAGTCACAATTTGGTTCGCCTGTGCAAGTTTGACATAAGAAAGTAGTATGCAGTGTAAAACATGCACAAAATGTTGAGTTTTGTTCTTGGGTTCTGGGTATGTTTAAAACACGGCCTCCGTATAACCATCTGTATGGGCATCGATATACGCGTCAGTAATTTCTAGTGACCTGAGGCTAAGAAGATCAAGGCGAGTCATGATGTGGTGTTTAAGGAGGAACAACCACATGCAGTGGAGGAGGAAAAGAGAGCTTCCAGTTTATCATCAGGCGAAGGGGCAATCCACTATGAACTTGGCCCAAGAGCTATCCCTTCTACACATGAGAAGGAAGCATCATCCTCAGATGATGAGTCTGAATGTCACCAACCTGTAGATACCCAAGTGGAAAAGCCATTGCGACATTGGGTGAGGAAGCTCTACGATTCTGCAAACCCCATCCCATAGTCACTAGAGCAGGTTGCAGATGGACCGAGGCGATCACAGAGAATAGAGGAACAGAGATGGGCAAGCGCCCATATTGTAAACACAGCTTTGATGGCTGATCTCATTCAAGAAGAAGCAAAGGAACCAACCAATGTGGAAGAGGCACTCCATGATCCGAATTGAAGGGTTGCCATGCAAACAGAATACAACAATATCATGAAGAATGGAACTTGGGAGCTAGTGGATTGACCCCCTAAGCGTAAAGTCATTGGCACCAAGTGGGTCTGGAAGCTAAAGTACAAGGCTGATGGTACTCTAGAAAAGTATAAAGCAAGACTTGTTGCACAGGGCTACTCACAAGTTGAAGGTATTGACTTTTGTGAATCATTTTCCCCGACTCAGAGAATGACTACTATCCGAGTAGTACTTGTTATGGCTGCACATAAGCGTTGGCTAGTCTATCACATGGATGTCAAATCAGCAATATTACTGAATGGAGACCTCAAGGAGGAGGTATATGTGTCTCAACCACCAGGGTTTGAGGCTTCCCATTCAGAGAACAAGGTATGTAAGCTGAAGGAGGCATTATATGGGCTAAAACAAGCCCCTAGAGCATGGTATCATCGGATAGATAAGTATCTCTTGGATCTAGGTTTCAAAAGATGTGCTTCTGATGCAAACTTGTATGTTCGAAAGAGAGGAGGGAAGACAATTGTGCTTGTGCGCTATGTAGATGACCTTGTGATTATAGGAAATGATGATGCTCTTCTTCAACAAACAAAAGATGCCCTGAGTTCAGAATTTGAAATGACAGACTTGGGCTTCATGCATTATTGCTTAGGTCTTGAAGTTTGGCAGGAACAAGGGAAGATTTTCATCTCTCAACAAAAGTATGCAAGGCAGATATTGAAGTCATTCGACATGGAGGATTGCAAGGAAATTTCTACACCTATGGAGGTCAACAAAAAATTATCTATTGAAGATACTTCACCTCCAATGGACATTGGAAGATACAAGAAATTAGTTGGAAGTCTTATCTACTTGTGCAATAGCAGACTAGACATCTCTTTTGTTGTTGGAGTAGTAAGCAGGTTCTCTAATAAGCCTTGCCAAACTCATTGGAAGGCAAGCATGCTGATACTCAGGTATGTGAAAGGAACCACTGATTATGGTATTTTTTATGAAGAAGGATCATCTTTGGTCGGATACTGTGAATCAGATTGGGCAAGAGATATTGATACGAGAAAATCCGTTTCTGAATATTGCTTTTCTTTAGGATCACGGATTTTCTCTTGGATTAGTAAGAAGCAACCGACTCTCGAATTTGTTCCACTTTAAAGAAATGTGCAAAGGGTAATTAGAACCAATACTAAAGCACAAAAAGTTATTAATAACAGCGCTTGATGTAAGCGATGTAAAGAACGAAAGGATTTGGTCGTCGTCTTTACACATTCGCAAAGAACAAAAGGATTGGGATCTCTTTGGAGAGTATTCTCATGCTATGGTGACATATTAAGAGAAAATAAACAAGTGGTTCAATGACGTTTTAGAATGCGGTCAAAGTGACTCGACTTTATGGTGACATATTGTTGATAGCAAGCTACATTAGAGAAAAATAAACAAGTTGCTCCGTGAAGTTTCAAGAATGCGATAAAAAAGTACTCGAGTTTATGGGAGATATGGAAGGAGATATATATGATTCATTTTGGATGTCTGAAAAATCTAGTTTGCAACACTCCTTCGTCCTTGTCAAAGAAATACCTCCAAAATATAAAACTCTAAAACCCCCCCCCCCCCCCCGGACCGCGTTTCATACACTCTATGATAAGACAAGGAATAAAAGCATGAAACGAAAGATAGGTTTAATACCGGCTCCTAATTGTTTCTATTTAGTACCTTTTATTGAGACACATAAATGGCTTGATAAGTCCATCGCTCTCACGAACAAAAAGAGAGAAAGAGAGAGGCTTCAAAACTAGCGGTATTTTCGCTGTTACAAAACATTGTTCGGAGTTTAGTTTGCCATCCCTGGACAGAGGGAAGCCAACAGCTAACTCGAGGAATAAAGAGAGCAGACAAAATGGTGATCTCAGACGCGCAACCGACAAGCTAACGGAGGTTGAAGTGAGCTAGCACCTCATGAAGTCATGCCTGTCGGATCTATAAACATACTCGATGAACATTGAACCTCTCCTTTATGAGCATTCCCTGCGTGTCCGTTATGAGCATTCTTTGCGTGCTGACCCACGTAATACCCACGTTATGTTATTGCTTTCTGTTTTCTCGGTCAATAATTCGAGACGGCTTCATGCGTATCAGTTATTATGTATAAATATGCTCTTTTTTGTGCTCTGTACAGGCGCTAAGGTGACATATTAGTGATTCTTATTCTCCCTGCGCAGCAGCGTAGGTGGTACGGTGAAGCATTAGAGATACTCATCTACTTGTAGTTCGAGTAGACACGTTCAGCCACACACCGAACTGGGGACTTCCTGTTGCATTATGTTGTTCCATTCAGTAAGTCAAGCTTGGGGCTTTCTCCCACGCAGTTCAGTGCATGAACCACATTACGTTAGTGCTTTCTCTTGTCGGTCTCGAAAATTTGAGAAGTTTTTTTATTTATCAGTTTTTTTTTTTTAAATGGAGGTTGGACAAGTGTGTACTCTCTGGAGTTCTAATTTTAAAAGAACAACTCTACAAGTGAATGGGCATAATATCCATGGAATTTCCCATATCCCACATCCCACAAAACAAAGGTTATACAACATTAGAACTGGTTTCAACTGATTTAAACTGGCGAAAGCCATTTCATGTCCATCTCGAGACTGAACATGTTATCACTGTATAACCAACGTATGTCGTCGGCTTTTGTGCTGATTTCAAACATAACTATTATGCTCTATACAGGCGCGACGGTGACATAACTGATTATTCTTGCGCTCCCTGCGTACTCGCGAAGGGGAGCTGCTTTACGGAACTCCTTCTTTTGCCTCCACCAAGGCAACTTGTCCCAAGTGATTGGAATTTTGGACTGTTGCAAGTACACCATGAAATACTGCACTAAGAACCTATTCTGAAACATAGAATTGCTGTCACACAATCACCCCCTTTACAAAACGCAACCGAACGTTCTTCATGTCTGCATTAGACACTACATGTGCATAAAGGAACAAAAAAGCAGCTGCAACGACATCACACACACGTATACGCAGAACCTCATACACAAAATGCAGAAGAGACATACACAAAATGCAGAAGAGGAACAATAAACGCTTTTCTGAGGATGACAACGACAACGCGATTGAACACATCATTATGGAGAGATACTAGGTGTAGTTTCTTTCTGGCTCCACTACATTATATAAGCATTCAAATTCGCAGAGGTATTGCTGTTTTGGTTCTTCGCATTCATTTAAGTTCGTACGCTCATCAGTGAGACAAAATTGAAGAAAATCTCAGAATCCCTCGTGGCTTTCTTCCAGGCTTTGTTCATGTTGGACATACATGTGCTTCATGAGTATATATGCCAACCGGAGTGGTAGTTAATGCATCACCTTTTGAACGTGGACAAGTATAATTAAATAAGAAAAGAGATGATTCCAAGACGAGGAGGTCTTCATCATGTCGACTATGGCAGACACTAGTGAAATGTACCACATTTATTCATATACAGACAAATATGATTTATCATATTTTTGAGAATAGCATCATGCCATAGAAGGGCTTACTTCGTGAATTAACCTGAATCATTGATTTCAAGTTCATCCAATCAGTACATGTACGAAAGAATCATGGTGTTGGAATTCCCATAATCAATGACTAGCTTTTTAATTTATATTGGAAATGGAAATCTTAGGT
Organism: Ceratopteris richardii; assembly: GCA_020310875.1. Taxonomy (NCBI): domain Eukaryota; kingdom Viridiplantae; phylum Streptophyta; class Polypodiopsida; order Polypodiales; family Pteridaceae; genus Ceratopteris; species Ceratopteris richardii. The sequence goes on along the minus strand of CM035433.1, from coordinate 58,859,370 downwards.
TTATAATTCCATATTGATTATATAATAAATGTTTCTCAATGTAGATTCTTTCATATTAAATAAATTTTTAGCTTAAGCCATAAAAGTTAAAACACCTGCAAACGTTACCAGTAAGAAGATGTTTTCTCAAGGATTTCGCATTATGCACAGAGAAGGTAGCATGTAAAATTGTCGAAAAGGATTATATGGACTTTTGCCTTGATGGTGGATAGCACTTTTCGTGATGTTCAAATATGCCACCACTTTTCTTGATATTCAAAAGTTCTCTCTCTCTCTCTCTCTATCTATCTATCTATCTCTTACTCTGTAGTTTTTCCTTAAGAAAAAGCTATTCGATTCTACAAAATGAAATAGCGCTTCAGTAAAACATGTAGCTGCATCAGCCTGAGTGATGAAAAAAAATCCATGAACACAACTAAACAAACCAATTTACTTCATTCGCTTGCGGGTCAATCTATGCTTTGCTGTTTAACTCGAAGAAAGAGAATTCATCTGATCCCTGCATTTCTGTCATATGGGTGGGAAACCATTTTTTTTTCATCATAGAGAAGAGCCATAACAACACGCTTGAGATTAATAATAGTAACGGAACTAGGAATACTATTCGGTTCATTGAATCTTGATTTTACCAAATTAAAGTAACCTTCTTTTTAACTTAATGTCTACTCGTATACCCTTCTAAACGAAAATGTTCCTTTTATGATGTTTATTAGATATGCATCTCTTTTCTAGATCTATCCACCTATGGACATGAAGGTGTGATTTTTTAACATCGCACACTGTAATACTCAATTTAGATTATAAGTGGATACTTGGCAGCTACCGGACCCAAAAATGTTTATGTAATGATCAAGAGCTTGGGAGCATGAAAGAATCCTCTTTCTGAAACTCTGTTTTTAAGCTCCAGTTTAATGACAATTAAACGAGCTTGGCCTATAAGCTCTTAATGCGCAAGTAGAGATCACTACGATTGAGATGGCTGGATGCCGGAGGTGATGTTGTTGAAAGAGGATTCGCCAGAGTCACCAAAGTAGAGACCTGTCGTTGCTCCGAGAGGAAACAGAAGTGGTGTTGATCATTGCTGTCGCTAAAGCCGGAGGAGGAGATTCTTCACAGCTCCTCACCTAGTGCTGCATAAAGTCACAATAAGTTGGCGATGGACAGCTGCGCATCAAGTGCTGCTTTAAGTCATGCTAGCTCCGCCTCAGACACCCTTAATCAGCTTTTGCTCGTCATTGTTCGATCTTCAGGCATCTGGGTCGGAGATGGCGATTAGGAGCACTCAAACATGGTCTTCGATTATAGTGTCTACCACAGTAATTTTTCACTTCGACGATAGACTAATTCCGGCCATAGACAAGCTCCAGTGCCGCTCCAGCGATAGAGTCACTCTGACAACAGACAAGTTCTTGCGATAGACTCACTCTCACGATAGTCTAGTTCATATGATAGAGAAGTTAGCGCCGCAACAGACAGAGATATCCATGATTCACATACTCGAAGTCCACGCTGTGATAGAGAGGAGTCGACGTGATGGACAGAGTAGGTCATGCCAAGAGGTCATTCTGCCACGTGGAGACTGGATTTTTGAAAAGATTATTTTAATTGCTCTTGATCAACGACTCCTGTCGGGCCCTCATTTGAGAGTTTTTAGATTTTTTTTTTGAGAGAGAACTAGAAAAATTAAAATTGACGAAGGCAAATTACATCAGGGTATAACAGAAAGTCATAACCCCAGACAGATAGGTGAGGAGTTACATCACAAAAGCCAAAAAAGTACACATGAGGCTTCTTCTACGGGAGTTTAGCTTGAGAAGAAGGTTTTTCCATTTTCTGTTATTATTCCTTCTCACGATGCTATGAGTACTGGAATCCCTGACATCAACATACATTACTGATGTGTTACACATATACATTATCTTTTGGAGACCACTGTAATATGAATACATGAAGTCTTTGGGAATCTTGGAATAAATATAGTGATTTCTATTTTTCCAAATAAACCACAAGATGTGGTTCCTAATCAGGTGCCACAACAACATATCCATTTTGTAGTAGACTCCAAGAAGCACTTCCTTGTAACCAAGTTGAGGAATGCTCCAAATCCCATTGTGTAGAATGAGCCATTGAAGACAGGGTTGCTTGGTAGAGTGGGGGAAAGCCCAAATACACAGAAACCTAAACCTCCACTAGGTTGGGGACCAATGTACCTTCTACTTCTTGTTAAGCTTAGGAGTGATCTTAGAAATGGGAACAACATACTTTTTGAGCATCCTGTACATATCAGATGCCACATCCCAAATTCCCAAGTGTCTAGCAGTATAGCACCCAACAAGATTATCCAACTAATCCTTCCTTTTATTCTTCAAGATCTGTTTACAAGCAAGAGAAGGCCCATCACTAACAGAAATATTCTCCTCATTAATTACCTCGTTCCTTGTAAAGAAGTCCATAAATTTGGAGAAGCCATCCCTTCTACACTTGCTCATTCTGATGGAAGGTTGATAGTTTGGGGACACATCTTTCCAACCAATCCAAGCAGATGTTGCACCTGAAAAAAGAAATTAGTGGGAAAAGAAATAGGAACTTTATAACTGTAGTTGACTTTCATCCAAGCCTTCAAAAAGAACAAATGAGCCTACTGCCAATGGGGGAAAAATGATAAGGGGAGGATATAACATCCCATAAGTCAAAATTGTTCCAACTTTTGTGTCCAACAATGTAAAAATTTTTAATGTTCCTTTTCAAACAAGCCCATAAATCATTACTAAAAGCAGCTCTCAAGATCCACTTTGCTCCCAGCTAAGTAGCCATCCTCGATGGACAGATTAAGCCAAGTCCACCCTCTTCCTTCTTCATACCACATACACTCCAAGAACTTTTGGGCACTTTGTTGGATCCTTGATTGCCACCCCACAAGAACCTCTTGGCAAGAGCAATAACCTGGGACAAATGCTTTTTTCTAGGATGCCAACAAGCCAAAAACTAAGTGATAAAAGGAAGAATATAGTTCTTTAAAACAAAAACCCTATGAGCAAGATTTTTGCTGAAAGGAAAACCATTTAAAAACTTTATCTCTGAATTTATTGACAACCCAAGACCACCTCTGATCAAAGGAAATACCAAACCGCATGGGAATGCCCAAAAGATGAAAGACTTAACCTTGTTTGATAATGGAGCCGTCATGATGACTCAGTGAAACATGAATAGAATTATTAGTAGAAAAAAAACCAGTTTTTTTATGATTAACAATGGAAGCACTAACTAGGCAGAAAGAATGCAGAAAAGAAAGAAAAGAGTCAGCAGATATATCATCAACAATAGTTATCATGTTGGTATCATCAGCAAACATATGGAGGCCAAGCTGAGAATTAGAGCAAGGATTTTGAATACCTCTGATAGTTCCTTGGTTCATGCAATCTCTAAGCAGCCGCCCGAAAGCATCACTACAAATGGAAAAGAGGAGAGGAGCTAGAGGGCAATGTTTCTGATGGATCTATACAATCTGAAAGGTTTGGAGATTTGACCATTGATAGCAACCCTAGAATTAACATCACCAAAAAGAATACTGCTAAACTTAATGAACGTTTTAAGCAAACCAACATCATGTAAGGATTGAAGGATAAAATCCCACTCAACTCTATCATAGCCTTTGTCAAAGTCAACTCTAAAGAAAAAGGTGTCAACATGAGTCTCTCTGACATAATCCATACCTTCCCATATAGATATGATAGCATCTAGGATATACCTACCCTTAATGGACCCTTTTTGCTCAAGGAGAATGATATCATCCATTATAGGACTAAGCCTACAGGCAAGAGTATAGGAATAAATTTTGTAAAGAGAAGTCATGCAAGAGATAGGTCTCCACTTGTTTAGGTAATCCTTGGATCCTTTCTTTTGTATCAACTTTATGACTCCAGAATTGATGAAGAAAGAAAGGGTACCCCTCCTTATGGCTTCTTTCCAGGTCAAGAGAATGATGGGCACCTGAAAATCAACTAGCTCTTGAAAAAACTCATTCCAAATATGGTCATATCTAGGCAACTTGCGGGGTTTCAAGTTAGAAATGGTTTCTTTGACCTCACCAATAGAGAGGGCAGGTCCAAGATAGTAGCTAGAGATGAAGAGATCAATTTCTTTCTCTTTATGGCAATCATGGCTCTAGCACACTGGATATCCTGCCCTCTCTTGGGAGGCACAGAGAAAACATTCATAAAGAAGCTAACTCCCTCTTGCAAGTTTTCAGAGGTAGAGGTAGCATATCCCCTAGAAGCCTTTTTCAACATAGGAACAAAATCTCTCGATTTCTTCTTTTTTAAAAGCTGAAATATATGCTTGTTTGGTTTGTCCATCTTTCCATCCCAAAACTCTCTTGACGTGGCAAGGGCACTACTAGAAAAGAGGTAGTCTTCCAATCTTAACCTATTCTGAAGGTCGAGGATCCTCTGACTCGAATCATTGCTCCCATTAGGAGAGCTCTTAATATTTTCTATGTCTTGAATAATCATCATTCTTCTCTTTAGTCTCACCTCCTTAGCCTTAGCTTTGTAAATGGAGAACACATTTTGGATATCTTTGATAGCATTCTCCAACGCAAGAGGAGGGGACATATGGTAGGAAAAGTGGGACTCAAAAAGATTGAATGTCTCTTCTTTGACATAGGGGATCTTAAGGAGGGAGACATCTAGGTGGGGTCAACCAACATTGTGATCAAGACAGTTAGCATACATCTTAATAACTAGAGGTAAATGATTAGACAACTACATAGTAGTATCAAGCACACATTTAGAATGCCACAAGTCTTGGAGCCTAGCTAAATTCATGTACACCTTGTCTAACCTAGCTGACAAAGGATTATTGGAATTTCTACTCCAACAAGTATGAACTATTGAGGAAGTACAATAAAAAAGGTTAAGAGAATTAATCAAGTGATATACGCTATGTTTTTCACTTCCATGAAGGATATTATCTTTTTTTCCATGTCTATCATCACTACTTAACACCATATTAAAATCACTAGTTAACAAAACATCACCTTCTAGACCATAAAGTTCTTTCTGAGCAGGTAGATATGAGAGAAGAGCTGTTAGAAGCATTAACAGTAGCAATGGTCAAATTCAAAGGATGCTTACACTTAAGAGCAACCCACTACTTAGTATCACTTTGAATAAATTCTTCAACTAGATGATGAAAATTAGAAGAAATACGAATTGCAAAACCACCTTTGTTGTTGGAATGGTTGGTGAAAAACTAGGATTGCTTGCTGGACAAGATTTGAAGATTAGAAAGTAACTCAATAGCACCAACTTAAAGTTCTTCCAAACAAACGAAATCAAGATGATGAACAGAATCCATCAACCACGTGCTAAACACCTTAGCCCTAATGGGATCTGTGATCCCCTTGATGTTAAAAGAAATGAATTTAATTACATCCATTATGATAGTAATGAGACCAAAAACAGGACAACAGAATGCAAGATGGCATCCTCATATTTATGTAAAAGTAGATCTTAACAAGGGTCTCCCTCCCATAATTTCCATAGACATTGGTGAAGGAGAGGCCTAAGAGCAAGAAATTATTTACAAGAACTTGCAAAACACATGCTTTCATTCTGGATTACAAGGACATAGAATAAAAGAGTGTCCTTCAAGATAGGGATCCTCTAAGAGCAAGCAGAATCAAGGGAAAAACAATGTAGATAAAAACCATGAAGCCATTGGGGCCTAGAGCAAGACTAAAGGTCTTCCTCTTAACACTAAAGGAGGGGAAGATACTCAAGTCATGAAGAATAACCGTGATGGTTTCACAAAAATAAGACGAAGAAGGAGAAGGAGCCCCAAAGGGATTATTGAGAGAAACACTGGTGTCTCAACTCTACATCCAAACATCTATGGCAACCTCAAGAAGGAGGCCAAATAATTCGTTTTTTTTGGGGGGAAGGAGCCAATACAACGAATGCAATGATGGGAAAATAGAGGAGGAATCTGGCTGCAAAGAAGACAACCAAGACGGTTACACCATGAGCAAAGATGATGGATTCACCACCAGCAACAAAGATAACCAAGAAAGTGAACGCTCCATCATTGGGTCCATAATTCTTTAAAATATTCCAAACACATTTACGAAGAAGAAGACTTACAAAGGGAAGTAGCCTACGAAGATTCCACGGTAGAGCCCCCTTAAGGGCATGCTCCTTTGTCATATCCTACCACATTGAATAAAAAGATGCTGAGAAAAACAAGAAGAAAACGAGAAGGTACCTCCCCACAAAGATGCTAACCTTCAAAAATGATTATCATCTCATTCAATGTTTGAGGGTTTATTTACCCCTCAAGGGCTGCCATTATCAGCCAATGGTTCTGAGATAATAGCCTAAACTCGAACTTCATCTACCTTGAAGAGATCAAAATCGATGGGGAGGACCTTTAGAAGAAGCTAAAATGTATTTCCTAGACCCATTCTTGGATCTCCACTCACGCACATAGAGGTAATGGCAAATCAGATATAGACATTGGCAACAAGTGGTTAGATAGACTTGTGAACACCATGAGGATCGGAATCATTGGTGGACTGGTGCTTCCTTCGGGGACCTATTTCATTTCTCCATTGTCTCTGTGTACACTCCCAATTCTGACTTAGCGAGGATTTCCACCTAACGTTCTTTGGTCTCTCTTTCCCACAATGTCATGCTTTCTAGGGATTTCAACATGGTTGAAGCTCCTTCTGATAGATGGGGAAGTAGAGGGAGGATTATTGATGGTCATGAGAAAGACATTTGGGACCATATCAAACTCTACCTTGACCTCGGAGAGGTTAAATATGAGAAAGGATTCTCTTGGTCGAACCTCCAATCTAGTGACGATTTGAGGAAAGCAAGACTTAATAGAAGCTACATCGCTCAGAATATTATCAACAAATGGGGTCACCCCTCACTCTCCCAATGGTGCGGCCTTACTATTTGGGATCACTAGCCCATTATCCTTACCTTTAAGTCAATCATCAATTGTTTGAAAGCACCTTGGTTTCATGCTGATGTAGCAACCTTTTCTCTTCCCTTAGTCCTACAAGAGATTACTTCTGCTTGGAAGTTGGCCTTCTCCACCCATTCTTCACCTGCAAATGTTGGAGGCTCACGATAAGGGACACACGACATATTTTGGTTAGGTCCCAAAAGATTCTTCAAAAGGTTCATCGTGTCTGGAGGGACAATCTCTATCGGCAAATGAGGTGTCTAGAGGAGGAAGTGAACAAGTATCACTCTTAATACTAGAGAGGGCTATGAAAAATCAGAGGCATGTTAAGATACAAAGAAGAAATTTATAAGTGTTTTTTAGAGAATTGTGGGTGGATAGGACAAACAAACCTACTAAATAAATGTGTGGCCTCCTCAAGAAGAAGCAAGCAAAGGAAACAATCCCCTACATGATGGACATCAATGGGGTTGAATGCAAGATGGATAAGGAGAAGTGCTCGGTCATTGTTAAGCACTTTACACAACTACTAGGGTTTGTACGTCTCTTTCTCCCCATAAGAAAAACTGCAGGATGAACATCTTGAGAGTTAAAACCACAAGAATCTAGCAAAATATGAACCCTCTTCTTGAAGATCATGGAAGCTGTGATTTTCAAAGTTATCGATTTGCTTCCAAATGGGAAGACCAAGGTATAGACGACATCACCAATTAGTTTTTCACAACCTTCAGACATGTGCTAACATAACCTTTAATTTGGTGTTGCAATAGGCGATTTCATTTGGTGCATTACTTGAATGTCTCAATAATGGCATTATCAAGCTTATTCACAAAAAAAGAAAACAACAACAAGATTTAGAATCGGCACCCAATTACGATCTTCCGAACAGGTTACAAGATCATTGCTAAAGTTATTGCGAATAGAATTTCCTATCACTTACAAAATTGGTAAGTGAGGATAAAAAAGGATTCATCAAGGGGAGACCCATGCTGATGAGTCTACATATCTCTTTAGTAGGTTTGTCTGCGTTACGTGCCCACCATTCTTCAAAGAACACTTGAAGATTATTCCTTTGAATTTCTTCTTTGTATCTCAAGATGCCTTTGGTTTTTTGTAGCCCCGTCTGGTATTGAGCATGGCCTTTGTTCAGTTCCATCTCCAGACCTCTTAGTTGCCGATAGAGATTCTCGGTCCGAACCCAATGAACCTTACGAATAAACATCTGGGCTGGTGAGAATACAAAAAGTCTCCATAACTACGATCCTCCAACATTTGGCAGGTGAATAATGGGAGGAGAAGGCCGACTTCCAAGCAGAAGCAATCTCCTATCGGATAGAGGGGAGAGAGAAGGTGGCCATATTGGCACAAAACCATGGAGCTTTCTTAACTTTGTGGAATGGCATAAATGTAAGAAAAATAGTGTAGTGATCCAAAATAGTAAGGTCACACCACTAGGAGACAGAGGGGTGCCGCCACCCATTGATAATATTTTGGGCAATGTAGCTTCTATAAAGTCTAGCTTTCCTGAAATCAACACAGGATTGGAGGTTCAACCAAGAAAATCTAGTCTCATCTTTAACCTCAACTAGGTCAAATTGAAGCTTGATAAGGTTCGAGACGTCTTTCTTTTCCCATCAATAATCCTCCCTCTGTTTCCCCACTTGTCAAAAGGAAATTCAACCATGTTGAAATCCCAAAAAACCATGACGTTGTGGGAAAGAAAGAATAGAGAATACTAGCTGGTAATTCTCTACAAGTCAAAATTGGGAGCATACATGGAGACAATGGTGAAATGAAGAGGGTTTCCTGAAGGAAGCACCAATCCACCAATGATTATGGTCCTTTTGGGTGCCCAGGAGTCTATCAATCCACTCTTGGGATATCTTTGATTTAGTTTTGGTTACCAATAAGAAGGTGACAATCCAAGTCTCACAAAGCATCCTTAGTTTGCCTTAACAGGCACCAATCTTCGTAGTCAACTCTTCATGTTTTATTAATGTCCTTAGATTTTATGCATCTTTTTTCGGCTTGAAACCATAGGCCCTTCCATTGCTAAAATTCTTTGGACTAAAGTCTTTTGGATGTTCGGAGGTTGTCGTTTCCATTTACCCTAATGCCATCTATAGGTACAAAATCTTGGTATCAGTAAAGGAATTCGTATGAGTAGCAATTCTTTTGAACAACATTTTTCCCTCCCTTTGAGGAAGCACAAGGCCTCTTATATTTTGGGACTTAACTCGATTAATAAGAAGACAACTTTGGTTATGAACGACATTAGCAAAATGTAGAGGAGCTCTATAGAGGATAGCCTTGCTAGAAAGATCTTTTGAGCTTAATGAGGTTCTTAAGGCTCGCATTGATATTTATGCCAACAGAGGCATTACCCAAGAGTGCCAAGGCAACCATTCTAAAAAATTTAGGATCAAATCCGAAGTCCTTGAGAGACACCAAAATAAAGTCCTATTCAAGTATGTCATAAGCCTTGTCAAACATAATCGTTAGAAACATCAAGCTTTGGTTCAACTACCTGGATTATTGGAGACCTTCCCAAATATCAATGATAACAACTAAAACGTTTCCCTATGATGAAGCCTTGCTGATCCTTATTTGATCGGGAACAAAGGTGAGGAAAGGTGTTTAGGCATGTGCATGGTGAGAGTCGTAGCAATAACCTTGTATCTAGTTTGAAGCATAACAATCAGCCTCCACTTTAATGTTGCCTCCGTTCAAACACGTTGGGAGGGCTCCAAATCTAAAATCAGTCAATTTTTTATAACCGATAAGTACGCTAATTGATTACTAGTCAGATCTTAGGCTATTTTAAATATTTGGTTATTCCTTACAGCGAAATATCAATGCATATTCATAGTCTCATGAGCATACTATTTTCATTGACCATTGAGAGCTAGTTTCACATCGTTTCTTACAGATTGAAGGTTTCCATAACTATTTGGATGCTGCTTAGAGTAGCACCACACAGAAAGTGCTCGATTTTTGAAGTAGTTGTCAAATATGCACTTTTCAATTAATACATCAAGAAGGAGAAGTGTGTATCTCAAACACCACGTCTTGGGATGGCTAGTATTGAAAATAAGGTTTGCAATATCAAAACCAATTGCATGACCTTCTCCAATGGAATTATACATTTTTCAAAAAATTGGGCTTCTGAAAAATTACTTTTAATGTTGAATTATATGTTCAAATGAGAGTAGTAAGAGCATTGCTTCCATCTTGTATCAAGATGATGTGATCGTTACAAGAGGTCATCCTGAAATCACTAAAACGACTGCATCAATCTTTGAATGAAGTTGCAATGACGAACTGAGGTCTTCTTTGTTTTTCCCGTGGAACGGAAGTTTCATAAATAAAATACCAAATTCTCATTTTAAAGTAGATATATGGAACATAAATCCTTAAAACATTTGAATGATGGACTTGAAAAAAATTAACATGCGCACAAAGGTTAAACTTAAACTCTATATCAGATGACAAGCTTGATGTTTTTAAAGAGAAATGTAAAACGGTTTTGGATTCTTGACTTCTTATGCAAAACTAGAGAAGATGTTTGTTCTTCTATTGGAATGTTAAGGGGGTTCTCCAATAAACTACATGAAGTTCATTGGAATGATGGCATGCATATCTTAAGTATGTTGCAAGAGCATTAGATTTTGGTATTCTATCTACTACATGTGATACCCTTCAAGGGTATTTTGAGTCAAATTGAGTAGGAGATTATTACTTCAGAAAATATTTTTCTGCATATTACTTCTCACTTGGCGCGTATATATATATATATATATATATATATATATATATATATATATATATATATATATATATATATATATATATATATAGAGAGAGAGAGAGAGAGAGTTAATAGAAAAACAATAAGTATGGTACTTTAGTCCACTAAAATAGACTAGGAAGCTTCATGTTTTCCATCTTGTGAATTGTTTAGTTGAGATTACACTAGAAGATACATTTTTTTCATTGCCAATGTCAACAAAGACCAAATGTTACAATTAGGTTTTCACTCCTATCCCAAAGAATTTAGTGTTTAACGCTCACAACAAGCATATAGAATTGAATCACCATTATTTTTGTGAGAAAATAAAGGATGACATAATGGATCTCCAATATTGACAAAGATGGGAAACCTTTTCTTTCATGTTTACCAAAGCATTCGAGAGAAACAATACAATACACCTCTTTAGCAAACGGGCACATAACGTGGGTCTATTGTATAGCACAAATGTCTAGTTCGCATACGTCTACTTCTCATAAGCATATTCTAAGGAGAACACAATTGCACCACCTTGTTGATGACAATCTTGAATTACATGATAGATGGGAGGTTTAATTGGACAACCTATGTCTTATGGACAATTGATATATGTTATAATTGAAGAGAGTTTCCTATGTCCCCTATTGTGCGGGTCCAAGAATGTTCCTTCGAGTACTCAATCTTTTAGATAGCTATCCTTATTTGCTAGTCTACTGAATGGAGATAAGGAATGTATAGGTAATGCACAAGAATGGTTCATGGTCGTGCGACCATATAGCCATCCATAGAATGCCACACCACTCGATTACTCCATTTATATATGATGCTTGCACTAGCATAGACGTCGACTTAGCCCAACATACCTTTAGCTTGTAATCTCTCATCTAGAGTTCTCTAGATCATGATTAAGAGTTCATGGTTTGACAAAATGATCATGTTTTTAATAATTTTCTACAATTTGACTATTCTCTTCTCTACTTTTAATTCTAGTATGTATGCATTGCTTTTTACAACAAAGAAAGTGAACAGAAAGTTTCAATATGGTAGTATTGACGTCCCCTTGCAATAAATTATCCTAGCTACATACACTCTGCTTACTTGAGCCAACCACCTAGCATAGATGGTTTCATGGTTGACTTTCCCCCTTCACCCTTAGCAGACTACCAAAGCTCAATGTTATCTGTTTTTATAAAGGATGAAGTTCTCACAAGTGTGATCATAAATGGAGGCTCTAGCATCAATTCGATGCCAGATTTCACAATGAGGAAACTAAAGCTGAACCCAACAAGATGGCACCACTCATAGTTACACTAGTAGATCAACATCGGGTTGCGCCACTTGGCATTATTGAAAAGGTACTGATGATAGTGTAAGGTTGTCCCTTTGTTTTGGATTTTTTTGTGATTGCACTTCCATAGGAGTCTTCTTACCCTTTACTCATGGGAAGGCCTTGGCTAAGGCAAGCAAAAGCTTTGCAAGATTGGGGGAAAAACAAATTGTGGATTTCAACAAACACCAATAGCCAACTGCAACTACATTTGGAAGAAGGCTTTGACTCACGAAAAGCTATTGGGTATACTATGGACACTCAGGTAATGCCCTCTTTTCCCCAAGAAGAAGATACATTATTGACTTGGATGATGGAAAGTGCAGAGTGTTGCACGGTGGAAATCAATGAAATAGAGGAAGAACTTGTAGAGGAAGGAGTTGCAAAAAAAGGCCATGGAATTCACAAGGAGTTAGAGAATGAGAGTTCACAATTGAAGGGGCAACAAATATAGGAGTATCAAGAAAGGCAAGTTATGAGCCTGAACATAGAGAAGAACTACTCTTTTTGGATATACCTCAAGGATGGACCAAGGAACATATCACAGAGTATAAGCTAAATTCCACTCCTGCATATAGTGGGGATGATTTCTCAAGTGAGTCAAATCCTGAAACACTTGTTCAAGAAGTAAATCTAGGAGATAAAGAGAACCCTCAAGTAGTCCACTTGGCCTCTTGGCTATGGCATTATCCCCCTTTACTCCACAAGGTAACTTCTTTGCTTTTTGCTTATAAAAATGTCTTTGCATAATCCTACAAAGATCTAATAGGGATACCAGAGGAGCTTGGATTACACTGAATACCCTTAGTTGAGGGAGCCGCACCTACAAGAAGTAGGCCGTATCGACTCATTCCAAAGTATGTAGAGGCGGTAAAGTTGAAAATTACAAAACTAGAAGAATCAAGTATAATTGTTCCAGTAGAACATTCTAGGTGGCTTTCTTTCATGGTTATTGTACCCAAGAAAAATAATGGAAAAATAAGAATCTGCATTGACTTTCACACCTTAAATAAGGTAACTATTCAAGATGGATTTCCTCAACCATTCACAGAGCAGGTACTTGAGGAAGTAGCCGGACACACTTTGTATAGCTTCCTTGATGGTTTCAATGGCTACAGTCAGATAGTGATCCATCCTGATGATAGGGACAAAACAACCTTTGTTACTCCACGGGGCACTTATGTTTATACACGCATGGCTTTTGGCCTGAAAATTGCACGAGCCTCACTTAACAGAACAATGTATCTAATATTGGGCAACTGGTTAACAACCTTTCCGTGCATTTTTTATGGATGACTTTTTAGTGTTTTCAGGCACAGATAGGAGAGCAGGAGTTCAAGATTTCCATGATCATTTGAAAAATATAAAGGAAATCTATGAGCAATGTCTCAAAACAGCTTTGAAGTTAAATCCTGCTAAATGTCACTTTTTGGTCACTAAAGGCACTCTTCTTGGTCACATAGTATATGTTGAAGGGATAACAGTTGATCCAGCAAAGGTTACTGCTATCCTTTCCATGCCTATTCCACGAACCCCAAAGGAAGTGCAAAGTTTTTTGGGCCATGTAGGATACCATAGAGGATTTATACGAATGTATTTAGAAATAGCTAAGCCCTTGTCAAGGCTTGCCCATAAAAAGGTTCCTTCCTCATGGAGTCTTGAAGCTGAGAAAGCATTTGGTGAATGAAAACTGAGGCTATGTACTACTCCACTATTAAGTGCCCCTAATTGTTCATTAGAATCTCATGTGCATAATACAGATGCCAGTCTTCATGTTGTGGGTGCGGTTTTAGCTCAACCATCATCACACAAGGTTGATAGGCCTATCTCCTATGCCAGCAGACTACTTACCAAGGCAAAAAGGAACTACAACATGACCAAAAGGGAAGGATTGGCTATTGCATTCACTCTTCAAAATTTTTGGCATTACTTTCTAAGTGTACATTTTATTGTCATATCTGATCATGAGTCTTTGAAGTACTTGATTAACAAGCCTAGAGTGGCGGGAAGGGTTTGGTGATGGTTACTCTTGTTTCAAGAATTCAACTTTTATATTCATATTAAGCTAGGAAGAGAGCACTTCATGGCAGATCAAGTGTCCAAGACCGCCATGAGCGAGAAGGCAATAGGTATTAATGATGAATTGGTGGGTAGTATTCTCTTTCTAGTAGCAACTCAAGTTGATTGGTATGATAGAATTCTCCATTTAATCACTATTGGAAAATTCCCAAAGCACTTAACACCTATAGAAAAGAGAAGATTACTCCTTAAAGCCAAAGCATACTCACTTATAAATATAAATTCATATAGATATTGTCAGGATGGTATCTTAAGGAAGTGTGTTTATCTAGAGGAGGTAATTTACCTTTTGCTTGAGGCAGCACACAATGAAGGGCATCTAAAGGGGGAGGATTTGGCTCACAGAATCATCCACAAAGGACTATGATGGCCTCATCTCTACAAGGATGTGATTAGGTTTGCTAAAGAATGTGACATCTGCCAGAGGTGTGCTCCTAGGCCAACCAGATAGAACTTGTAACCATTAGTCACCTCTACAGGATGGTTAACATTCGAACGATGGGGTCTTGATTTCATAGGATCAATTGCAGAAACTTTCACCGATATTGTGAAGTATTTCATTTCTTTGAAAAATTATATTTTCATGTGGTGACTTAGGAATATCAATAGGAGAGTAACTTAAATCTTGATGTCTAGGATTTTCTTTTCCACTTAAGTATATTTAAATGTGACACTGTTTACCATGCCGATCCGAGTTACCCCTAAGGGATCTGCTTTGCTGTCCTCCAATTGTTCTTCATCGAATAAAATGAAACACCATGGCACAATTTGCAGTAATTGAAAGTGGGCCGCCAAAGTTAGACAAAGTAATTGCATCTTTTGGCATTCAAGGAAATAAAAAGGAGAGCCTTCAAAGAGCTAAAACCTTCGGAACAAAGGCTTTAAGCACTGGACGGACTTCTCAAAGCAACCGGAAAGAAAAGTTATAGGGTTGATCAGAGAACATTGATCAGAGTCATAGGGTTGGCTATGAGCACTGCTGCCTTTTAAGAAAAGGGGTGAGGCTCGGGAAGTTCCTTATTCCTTAAAATATACAACCCAGATTTAGCATTCTTTAATCATGAAAAAAAATAACATCTCAATCCTGCTAGTTGACTTTCGATAAAATGTAACGAGTACGTTCTAATTATATAAAATTAAAAGTCGTGAAATCAGTTGAGATGCAAAATATTTCTAAGAATACCTCAGATTATCCTTACTTCTTTTATTCTTACTTTTCCTTATTACCTTGTAACAAATTTGATTGCCTTTCATCAGAAGTATCTGCCTTGCATCAAGAAATCTCAAACTCCTCATCTTAACCCTAGTTAATGTCATTTTAACTTCATAATTCATCTTACTTTTGTTCATAGTTGGTGTGATTTAAAGCTTGAAGATAGTCTCAAAGAAACGAAAACCGGGGAGAAATAAAAGGATTGAAGCAACAGACGCCATAAAGAGGATGTTTCAGACTGCTACGTCTCTAAACCAAATCAGTTTTCTTAGACTTTTGTGTAGAAAATGTTAACACTGAAGGAAAGATTTAAAAAATTAAATAAACAACGCAAGGAACTAACCTCAAATCCCTCACCGACGGTATGTGGATAAGCAACAGGGTCTCCAAAGCCTTGATCAGGGTTAAACATCAATAGAAAGTCTATTCAAAACAAGCAGCGAAAAGGGAATGAAAGAATTAGACACGAGGAAAGCCATTGACTTAGTCATCATCACTAGAGTCTAATGACCTTCATCTTTTTTAATGTCAGGGACATGCGTTATCTCTACGAACCCCAATTATGAACCAGTTCTTAAAAGATAAGGCAAGCAACCTGTATTTATTTCACATATATAAACTTCGGTGACAAAACATGCAAGAACAGTGGAAGGTGGGATGGAGACAAGAGCCTCCGTTCCGTAGTTCTGATTTCTCACGAAAGCCATTGTTGGATTAAGATCGTTCAAAATAAGATCATGCGAACTCTGTTATTAGGCTAGATCTTTGTACCATGAAAGTTTTTTCTTCAAGGGGAAGCTCAGCCAAAGCCTACTCGTGCTCGCTTGAATTGATTCAAGTAACAACGTAAAAAGTGAAGGGGCGTGGAACCGATGGGACCCTGCATGTCCCACAGAGAAGGCTTAATATGCCTCGAAGGCGATACATCATGGACGTCTCAAAGACATCTGGGAAACACATTCTGGAAGTAGATCTTAGGCCCTAGTGAAAACTACAAACAAGTTCGACAACTTGTTCCTTCCCTTCTTGAGGGGCCCATTTACTTCTCGGTTTGCTATTCTGGAAAAAAAAAACATGCTATGGTGTCTAAAGAGAAGGAATGTATTAGGCTTACAAAGTCTTTTGCCCAAATTACTTGGAGACTTTTGAATCCACCATTCAAAACATGCTATGGTGTCTAAAGAGAAGGAATGTATTAGGCTTATAAAGTCTTTTGCCCAAATTACTTGGAGACTTTTGAATCCACCATTCTCTAAGAGCGTTGTCAAAGTTTTATGCACATCTTTCTTTCCAAACCTTCAAAAAAGCCTCACCTCTAAAAACGTTCAGTACAGCAGTCCATCACCTCACCAAGAACAACTATTAGTCGATCGCTTCACAAAGAACAACTATTTCCAACTGCTCTTACACGAAAGAGCAAGAAAATGATCTAGCTTCTCGCACACCGAAAAGCTCCTTGTGCATGAAAAGAAAACTTGATCCAATCCTTTTCTACCACATAAGCAATGTTGGCACTCGAGGGGAGATCCACAAATTCTATTAGCTTTCACACTGGTCCAACTTCCACGATGGAGAATTCTTCACATTAGAATTGCTTTTTCCTTTTCTCTCATTGAGAGGATGGCACATGTCTGAGAACTTGAGCGCCCATCTACTCACAGTCCATTCTTAGCACCATGTCCCATTAAGAAAACCAAAAGTTCCAAATTCTTCTTGATACTCATAATAGTTTCTAGAATTTCGATTCGTTCATATCAGCCCTTCCTTTGCAGTTTATTCTAGACAAGAAGTCTTTGAGTAATCCCAAGCATTCATCTTGTGTCTTAATAGAGCACAATCTTCATAGTCAAGTTTCCTAGTTCCATCATTTTCTCCTTCATTGGAGTTCCTTTACATCAACGTCTTTGATATCGTCAAGTGGGAACCAAATTGAGTCTTTCTATCTTATTTGAGATAGCCCACTACGAATCATTATTGATTTTATAAGAAGGATTTATCTTATTCCAATCTTTGAAAACGCAGTGAGTTGAGTTTAGACATCTTGGTGTCACCCGAAAGGGAGAGAGCAACAAGGTGAGAAGATCCACACACTTCTAGCTCGCATGAACATAAAGCATAATAGAATTCTTGTTTACAAAGACGAGTTTTTCCCAATAAGCTTTAAAATTTCTTGTCATTTTAATCATCCATTCGGCCGCTAACTTATCGGCCATTTCGTTAATATCCATAATGCCCAATGCACCATCACCTTTCGGCCTGATAAGATTACCGAATTGATTTTAAGCACCCCTATTCTATTTGAAACACCCTTCTCGAGGAAATCTCTATAGATTCTTTCAATCTTCGCTAATTCTTTGTCACAAATTCTCCAACAAATGCAAAAGAAAATAATCGAAGATATGAGGAAAATTTTGATCACCATACCACAAGATGGAGATTAAGTTTCATTCATTTCTAGTATCCAACGTTGTTTTCGAGCTTTGCAAGCACCTTATCGCACTTATTCCAAACAAGACATCAAAACCCATGAGGAATCCCAAGATCCACAATATTTGCACATTGGCAAGCTCGTCGAACCCCTCGTCAATAAGAAATTGTGGCAAAAATCGCATGATTTACTTGAAGGTAGTTTTAGAGGGCTTTATTGTAGAGCCCTAGGCAACATAGATGTTGCCCGCATCCTACAGATGCACATATGTAGAGAATAGTACAGAAAAACATCTCACAAAAGTACTCAGAAGAAAGAAACAGACAAAAGAATTGACACCAAACTGGGTACAATCTTCCCCCTCCCCCCCAACATACTCTAATGCAGGAGTCTATCAGAGCATGCGTATTTATAGGTATTTTCCTTACTTCTGGAATAGAATATACATGAGGATGCTGCCTGAAAAAGCATGTGTATATAAAAATTTGATTTATTTATAAAAACATTGCTTTTTCAAGCGATCTAGTATTCAAAAAGAAAACATATCTTACTAAAGGGATCCATTATTTTTACAAAAAATAACTAAAATGCTATCTTCTAAATGTTCTTCTAAATCACTTAATAAGTCGACGTGTCTTCACACCCTCATGAGTCTTCACTATCTAAATCAAAACACAAATCATATTAAAACCCTCAACACATTAAAATTAATATAACAATCCATTATTCCATAAAGTATAACATGCCTTCTAGTTGATGAGAAACTGACTTGAGTTGAATAGACTAAACTAAACATGGATGGCTAATCACATGTCCCATCAACAAAGAATCATAAGCATGTTCCATGCAAAAACACATGCATGGAATCGAAAAACTAGAATTTAATGTGATTATGAATGATATGCAAAAATCAAATGATCATACTGTGGAGTTAGTGATGTCTTATGAATCCATTGAGATTCTTCAAGGGAGTGATTTTTATATTCAACACATGGGCTACCTGTGCATATAGTAGTAACATCATAATCAAGTATTTTCTTTGGAGCTAAAATTTCAGCATCCTCTTCAAGTAATGGAGGATCATCTAAAATAGGAGTGAGTGGTAAAGTTCCTTCAGAAGATTTCAATAAACTAATATGAGAAGAATTATGTATATTCCAATGAGAAGGTATCTCTAGTGTAAAAGCATTCTCATTAACTTTCTAAATAATATGGAAAAGTCCATAATAACATGGTGCAAGTTTAAGCTTAGGATGTTTTGAAATATTTTTCAAATGTCTATTAATTATTCATAACCATACAAAGTTATTTTCATTAAATTTTTTAGCTACATGTTTCTTATTAACATTACACATGTAACGTTCTTGACTTTTCTTAGTGTGCTCATGAACCTCATGAGGTGTAGAAATACGATCTTGGTGAACATTCGATAGTGGTATGTGTTGTGTTGTTATATGCAAACTGTAATAAAGGAATTTCCTCATCCCAATTACTTGAATTATCTAAAGAATAACAATGTAAGAGATCTAAAATAATACTATGTAAAGCTTGACTTTGGCCATTACTTTGAGGACCAAATGTAGAGCTAAAGTCTATTTTAGAACCCAATTTTTAAAATAATGTAACCCAAAAGTGATTACAGAAACAAACATCTTGATCTCAAAGAATAACTTTTGGAACACCATGATGCAGAAAAATACATTCAATAAATAACTTAGTAGTTTGAGGTGCAACAAGAGTCTTTTTTAGAGGCAATGAAATATGCTCATTTACTAAACCTATCAAAAATTGTCCAATCATATCATTATGAGATGAAGTTGTAGGAAGACTAGCAATAAAATCCATAGAAATTTGTTCCCATGGTCCATAATGGTATGGGAAGTGGCATTAATAATCCAAATGCTTTACCATGATTTTGTTTCACATGTTGATACACAATGCAATGGAAAACATACTGTGCAATATCCTTTTTCATATTTTGCGACAAGAAAAATTCTTTACACATAGAAATGGTACTTTGTATGTGCCTATGACCTAAAGTAATCTATTATTTTTACAAAAAAATAACTAGAGTACTATCTTTTAGATATTCTTCTAAATATCAGAATAAGTCCATACATGCTCACTACCTCATGAGTCTTCACCTGCTCAATCAAAACACAAATTATATTAAAACCCTTACGACATTAAAATCTATATAACATTCCATTATTGCATAAAGTATAACAATAGATGACATTCCAACATTGCTAACAGGTAGATACACTCATCTGATCGTTATGTAAGAAAGCTTTAATTTCCTTAACAAATAGTCTGATGATCATTTGGTATTGATCATGAGCGAGAATGAGAACATGAATAGGGACATTGTGGATTAGGTGTTTAACTAAGCAATTGAGCCCATCTATCAAGATAGCAAAAGGCCAGGAGAGTAGGCTAGGACCGAACTTCCTTTATTTAAAAAAAAAAAATATAGCAAAAGGCAATGAAACTAGTGGGTAACCCTATATGATGGAACGTTTTAGTATGAAAGATTGAGAGAGTTGTTCGTTAATATTAATGCCTATTGAGATGTTTCTTGGCCATATATTTTAGCCTTTCAACAGACAATGGAGACGTCACCCACAGGATCGTGATGAAGTGATGAGAATCAATGAAATTTGTGGGTAACCCTATATGATGGAACGTTCTAGTATGAAAGATTAAGAGAGTTGTCCGTTAAAGTTAATGCCTACTGAGGTGTTTGTTGGCCATACATTTTAGCCTTTCAACACACAATGGAGACGTCACTCACAGGATCGTGATGAAGTGATGAGAATCAAAACTCAATTTCCTCATCTATAGTGCATTCCTCTATAATGCTGTAAATCGTGAGAGTGGTTGCTTCCTTTATTTGGTTTTTCTTTAGCATACTACAAAAGTCATTCGTTGGTTTGTGCGCTTTTCCCATATGAGATTCTTTCTTTGAAGTAAACTTCTAATCCTTCGAGGACCGATCTGAAGTAGGTTTGACCTACATGCCGTGGATCTATGTTTAAGTTGAGCAGTAACTATAATATAACTCGGAAATTATCCATTTTTTTCTTTTTTGTTGAGATATCTACTTGCAGTGATCCGATTATCTGAGTGAATAAATCAAGATGTAGGGGCTAGGGTTAACTGAGTTGCCATACTTGTATGGTAAAATGATGATAAAATTTTTCATAGTAACATTCAAAATTAGTTTTCTGCCTCCATACCTAGACATAACTAAGGCAAACGAGACGTGGCTACCTTTCTATAATCTGTTGAAAAGTTGATAGAAGAGTAATTATTCAACTTATATTTAAATGCCAAGAGATTCAGGTCACATGTAACACTTCTCTCTGAGTGAAAGTTTGTATATTTGTAAAAGTGATATTTATATATTTTTAAAAAATGGATATTTATATATGTAGAAAAAAGGGATATTTATAAAAGTGACAGTTTATATATTTGTATTTATGTGGCCACAGCTGTTGCACGAGAGCATGAAACAACAGCTGAAACAACAGCTGCAAACCAGACAACATCTTTAAGTTGCATGTCCTCATCAAAAGAAAGGGTCGTGTACCTATTCTCATACTTTTCCACAATCACTTTCTGTCTCTTTGCATTTATTACTGATGACATCGTTCCTAAGATACCGAGAGCGAGATTATGATGGTTGAGCGGCTGTGTGTACCGTGGACAGACACGCATGCCCAATAAATATACAACATGCAAGAAACTCACAAAACCTTTGTACATATATGTCCCAAGCCGCTTGTCTGGGTGGTAGGACCTCTTGCAAATTCCCTCTTGAGGCGAGGGTGCGGGTTCAACCCCCACCAGCACCATGTAGGAGACATGTTTAACATGGAAAGTTATATCTTGTGGCTGATGTGCCGTCGTTTGTCCTGCCTCGCGGTAGTTGTGACCGCAGTTCAACCCAATTATGTAAACCCCTGTTCTTATGGGATAAGGGGGATCTCATAGGTACTATGCCCTTCCTTCTAAAGTTAAAGTTGCAATTTCAAAGTTAAAGACTGGAGGAGTAGACTTTGGCCGAACCTTCATTTAAATAAAAACCTTTGTACGTATCACTTTTTGGTCGCATCGAGGACTCTATAAACTACAAAACACCTTGAAACAAAATACTTTAAAGATGCTAGTCTTTGATCGTATACTTGATGATAGTCAAAATTGTTTATCTGCTAATGTATCATCGTACATTTGATAGTCAAAAATCGTAGGTGATGTCATCTTTCATACTCTCGAATCTGTATTCCTATTCTCTTCCTGAAATTTATTTTATTCTGATTACTTAAAAAGCTAGGGAGAGTATAAAACATCTCTACGCGCTTATAATTTTTAGTATATAGCTAATCTTGTGTGTAAACATGGGATTACTTTTGGGCTAACTCTTGTCCGTCAAAATTCTAAGGAATTCTCGATTTGTGGCTCCTTCTTACAAAGCTTTTCGCACATTTTTCCTTTCAAATAGTTCATAAACGGTATTCTATTAGTGCATTCAGAAGAACAGATGAGCAACGAACTCAAAATCTTAAAACAGTCTGCTTCCTGTTGACAGACCGGGCAAATCTAGTAGCTCTTTGAACATAGTGCAACATTTTAACACTATTCAAACATGAAACAGAAAGGGGGCCCTTTAAAGAAGAGGCAACCGAGACCAAAGTTTCAACACTCCTACTCAATGGGATTTCTTCCTTAGGGAAGTATACCCTATGACATGCCTCTCTGTACGTATAGTACTCTTCAAAGATGGTCAAAAACTACAAGTACAAAAATGAGGAAAGACCAATCTCTTTAGACATAGAAAGAATAGAATAAGATGAAAATTGCCCCAATGAGCATTACAATGGTCTAACTTATTGTGGGCCAACGTAGTGGGATAGTAGCCACTCAGAGACTAGAACTTGAGTAAAAAAATCAACAACAAGAAGTATTAAAAAACCATGACAAAGTAGCCAAGGCATCATGAATCACCCTATAATGTTGTCTTCCACACAACTGAGAAGTAAAAACTCTATATAATCACCAGAGCGACCTAGACATATAGTGGACAGAGTTGCAACAAAGTGTAGAGGTTCGCCAACAAGTAGCTAGCTAGAGAGTACCCTTAGAACATAGAGCAACAACAATGGGAGATGCTTCCAAATGACAATGCGGTCCAAATGAGTGCCACACCTCTTCTCATATAGGCTCCAAAGGCCAAGAGGAGTTGCCTCGCCAAATCCTAGCCTTTACTATTGTATGCTTTAAATGTCTTGATAAGTGGGGGAGGTGACTAAATTTGGTACTATAAGCCAACCATTTTTAGCTCATTTAATGAAGCCTTCTAACTTAGCCAAAACTTGTAAAGGCTTTCTTTGTACCTGTTTTTCATGGAGTAATGAATTTGGCTACCAAATCCAAAGTCGATGATGGATACCACTATCCACTCAGAATAGGACAATATCTACAATGGTGGGGATTTTGAGGGACAAGTTTAAAGATGGTGGGGATACCACTATCCACTCAGAATAGGACAATATCTACAATGGTGGGGATTTTGAGGGACAATATCTACAATGGTGGGGATTTTGAGGGACAATATCTACAATGGTGGGGACTCACAAAGATAGTTGGGAGCTTGAAACATTAATTTCAGGGTTAAGGAGGAGAAACGATAGTAGGGAATGCCTTGAAGCATTAATTTCAAGGTTAAGGAGGACTAACAAAGATAGTAGGGAGCTTGAAGCATTAATTTCAGGGTTAAGCATGGAGGGTAAGTTGGACTAATTAAGCTAGGGGGGAGCTTGAATGGTGGAGGAGGACTAACAAAGATAGTAGGGAGCTTGAAGCATTAATTACAGGGTTAAGGAGGGTTAAGGAAGGAGGCAGCTTAGAGGAAAAATTTGAGGATGGAGGAGCACTAATTAAACCATTGTGGAGCTTTGATGATGGAGGAGGACTCATTAACCTTGGGGGATCCTGGAGGTTGAATTTGAGGTTGGAAGAGGACTAATTAAGCTAGGCGGGCTTGGATGTTTGAGGAGGGATAATTAAGCTTAGGGGAAGCTGGTGCTTAGCTTAGAGGATAAATCTGAGGATGGCAAGGGACTAATTAACCTAGTGGGTGAGATTCAAGTGTGAAAAAGGGGATGCGATGAGGGGGCAAAAATGGGTAATGGGTGGAGGAGGAGTAATTAAGGTAGGGACAAGCGTGGAGGACAAATTTGATGGTGGATGAGGAATAATTAAGCTAGGGGGAGCTTGGAGGATAATTCAGAGGGTGAGGTAGGACTAACTAAGCTAAGATGGAGGTTTGAGGACAAAAAAGGAAATTGGATGAGGGGGCTAAAATGGGTAATGCATAGAATAGAGGGAGACTAATTAAGCTAGGGGGAGCTTGGAGGATGGAGAAATACTATTTAAGCTATGAGGAGCTTGGAGGATGAATTTGAGGGTGCAGGAGGACTAATTAAACTAGGGGACAACTTCGTGGGTGAAAAAGGGGAAGGGATGAGGAGGTGAAAATGCATATCATGTTCACACTTATTCCCATTCTCGCGAACTTGGGACCTTGGCTAGCTCGCCCTTGTCCCTCAAACACATGGAATGATCCCCATGGATCAATGTCATGATCCCTATGGATCCATGTCTAACACTATGGGTGGAGGGGGCACAAATGATGATGGGTAGAGGGATGCGAGAAAATGGTGGGGGTGGATAAATGGGTCAAAAAAGGGGATGGTGTGGGAGATGAAAGAAGGTATGTAAGGGGAAAGAATAGGGATGGGAGGGGCAGGAGTGAGCGAGACAAATTGGGCTAGAGTATGGGGAAAAAATTAGGGGATGGGAGGGGAGTGATGGATGGGATAGTATTTTCTTCTCTTCCGAGGAAATAACTCAAACGAATGCTTCATGCCATTGCCTAGCAAAAGGTTCTTGCTCAATTTCAATGCTCAACAATGTAATAGAAAAATGATCCAAGGATTCACTCTTCAAGGAGGCTCTTCAATGCTACCCCACATTATCTCTACATCCTACAGAAAGACAAGATTCATATTGATCAAGCATAAGTACTCGAGAATGAATGAGTATTGTCATATTTTCTTGCGTTGAGTGCCCACATCATGTCTTTGCACTGTCTTGGTGCAAACTACTCTATTTGCATTGAATCCATTTAAATGAAATGAGTCGAACATGCATATATACAATGAGTGGAGTCGCTCTTATTGGATTCAATTTAGATATGTCTTCACCTTGAAAATGTTGACTAGGGGCACCTTTCAACCCTACAAGTCATCCAATTATAGTGTTCTTGGAGAAACCTTTGAAACTTTCTACGGTCTAGACGAATTGGGTTCCAATTTGGCGGGTACTCATAGAATTTGGTAGGTACTAAGAGAATTTGATGCAAAAAATCTGATCCCCTTAAGGGCAAGATCCTTTGGTCCAATTCCTCCACTTTGAAGAGAAAAGATGAAGAGAGAAAAGAAGAAAAGGGACAAGCCCCCTTCGTGCACAGAAATTAACTTTGATAATGATTGTCATATCGATTAATGTTAGGGGGTTTTCTGACCCCTAAATAGTGGCTATTATTGGCCAATGGTTTTGGGATAATAGCCTTAAACCGGAGTTCATCTATATTCGAGAGACCAAAATTGATGGAGAGGACCTTCAAAAAAGACTAAAACCTATTTCTTCGACTCATATATGGATCTCCACTACAAACCGTAGGGGGGGGGCACAACTATCAGAATAAACAACAATACGTTTGATAGACTTGTCAACACCCTCTAAGATCACAATCATCACAGGATTGTTGCTTCCTTCGGGAACCCCTTGCGTTGCACCATTGTCTCCATGTATGCTCCCAACTGGGAGTCAGAGAGGATTTCCACTAGGGGCTCTTTGGTATCTCTTCCAACAATGTTGTGCTTTGTGGGGACATAACCATGGTGGAGGCTCCTTCTAACAAATGGGGAAATAGAGGGAGAAATATAGATGGTCAAGAGAAAAATGCCTAGGATAAAATAAAAATCCACATAGATCTTGTGGAGATTAAAGATAAGATTGGTTTCTCTTGGCCAAAATTCCAATCTCAGGATGATCTTAGAAAAAAGGGACTTGATAGAAGCTACATTACATCGAACATAAACCATGTGTGGGGACATCCCTCCCTCTCCCAAGATAGAGACCTTACCATTACAGATCACTACCCAATTATTCTCACCTTCAAGACATTTGCCAGACTCAAGAAGTGTTGTGGTTTCATGCTAACTCGGTGTCTTTCTCTTTTCCCTCCATCCAATAGGAGATGGCCGAGGCTCGGAAATCAGCCTCTGCCAAATTCACATCATCCACCAAAAGTTGGAGGAATGCAGTTATGAAGACCTCATATCCTCGTTAGGGCCCAAATGACTTTGCAAAATGTTCCTCGCACACGAAGAGAAAAGCTCTACTAGAGATTGAGGTGTCTTGAGGAGGAAGTGAACAAAGGCAACTCTCAATACCAAACAAGGCTATAGAAAATCAAAGGCATGTTGAGATACAATGAAGAAATTCAAAGTAAAAATCTACAAGTATACTTTTAAGAGTGGTGGGCTAGTAGGGCAGACTAACCTGTTAGAGAGATGTGTGGCATCTTAAAAAGAAAACAACCAAGGATGCTACCCCTCTCGGATGGACAACAACAGGTTTGAATGCAAGACAGAAGAAGAAAACAACTCAGTGATTGTCAACCACTTTTTCCAACTCCTCAGGGTTCTGATGGCTCTTTCTCGCCAAAGGCATGAATGCATGGCGACCATTTCTAGAGTGAAATCAACAAGATTCCCACAAAATTTGAAGACTCTCCTTGAAGCTTCGATTTTAGAAGCTAAGATTTTAGAAGTTATGGATTTGATTCCTAATGGAAAAAGCCCGAGTCCTGACAACCTCACCAATGAGATCTTCAAGACATTTAGAGAGGTGGTGGCAAAAGGTGTTGTGTTTCAATGTGCTATCTCACTCTCTAAACAAAGGTGTCATCAAACTTATTTAGAAAAAAAGAAACAATAACAAGATTGAAAATTTGTGCTCCTCTTTGTGAGGCAAGAGGTGTTGTGCTTCTGCGTGCTGCACAAGTGTCCAAACAAAGGTGTCGTCAAACTTAATCATAAATAAAGAAACAAAAAACAAGATTAAAAATTGGTTCTCGCTTATGACACTTCAAGAAGGGTACAAGATCCTTGCTAAAGTTATTACCAATTGAGTTTCTTACCAGTTACAAAGGTGGTTAAGTGAGGACAAAAAAGGCTTCATCAAAGGTAGATCCTATTGGGTGTGTGTAGAAGTGCGAGAGACACGCGATAAGCACACACAAAGAGCACAAACGCAGCAAGACACACGGAGAAGATGATGGCTAGAATAGCTCACTCTATTGATCGATGAACTAAAACTTAAAGTAAGAGCTGAATGATATCCCTAAGTACAAAGTACCACGACATATGAGAGTATCAAGTATGTGGTAACATGGGGAAAAAACCTTTAGCCAGCACTAGAGTAAAAAGTGCCCATGTATAGGGAAAAGGTTCACATCAAAGCTACTCGAGGAACACATAAGTGTAACAAACCCCCCCTGGAGCAAATGATGTGAACACATAGAGGGAGTGACAGATCAGCCACCACAAGGTAACAAGCCTAAAGCTTTGCGAAAAGCTTCAAACTTTTCCCGTGGAAGAGCTTTGGTGAATATGTCTGCCATATTATCTTCTGTAGGCACATATACCAAATCAATATCTCCTGCATGAAGGCGCTCTCTCACATAGTGATAATGCACCTCAATATGTTTGGTCCATGCATGAAACACTGGGTTTCGTGCAACAGCCAAAGCACTCTGACTATCTGTGAGAATATGTGTAGCAACATCAATCTCCATGCAAAGATCCATCAATAGGCGTGTCAGCCATATACACTCCATTGTCACTGTGAAAACTGCCCTGCACTCAGCTTGACAACTCGATGTTGCCACTGTAGGTTGCTTCTCACTCAACCAAGATATGCATGAGTCTCCAAGGAAAAAGCAATTACCACTAGTGGACACGTGAGTATCATAACATCCAGCCCAATCACTATCTATAAAAGCATGCAAGCATGGCTGAATATCTCTGCCATAAAAGAGACCTAAACTCAAAGTGCCTTGAAGATATCTGAACACATGTTTCACCGCTTGCCAATGCTTATTGCCAGGGCTATGCATGAATCGACTCAACTGGGAAACTGCATACTGTATATCCGGCCTTGTGTTGCATGCATATATAAGACATCCCACAGCTTGTTGATAAAGAGAAGTATCAAGTGCATCACTGGAATCCTCAACTGAGAACCTGAATCCTGTCTCAACTGGTGTGGAAATTAGCTTGCAATCCTCAAAGTCAAAACGCTGAAGTAATTTTTCAACATACTTTGCTTTGATGCATAACAATTCCCCCCTCAACGGATACAAAGTGGATGCCAAGATAGTAGCTCAAAAGACCAAGATAAGAGACATCAAAAGTATGCTGCAAATCAGCCATAAGAATGTCAAGTTTTGCATCACATGACCCAGTCAAGAGTATGTCATCGACATAAAGAACAAGCACTATTAGATCAGCCCCATTTTTGCATACATAGAGTGTGCTTTCAATCGGACTACATGTGAAGCCAAGAGCAATCAAGTGCTTATGTATTTTGTCATACCATGCACGTTGAGCTTGCTTGAGACCATACAATGCTTTATGCAAGCGACAAACCATATGCTCTTTCCCTTTCATAGCAAATCCATGAGGTTGCTTCACATAGACCTTTTCTTGCAAATCTCCATTGACGAAGGCTGGTTTTATGTCCAATTGATGCACTTTCCAACCTCGATGGGCAGCCAATGCAACCATGGTATGAATGGTAGTCATGCGTGAAGTAGATGCAAAAGTTTCCTCATAGTCAATGCCATCTTGTTGCGCATATCCTTTGGCAACCAATCTAGCTTTGTAGCGATCAATGGTACCATCAGATTTTCTCTTAATCTTAAAAACCCACTTTGTACCAATGGCATTCTTTCCTTTTGGCAATTCACATAACTCCCAAGTACCACTTCTATGTGTGGAATCCATTTTTGATTGCATAGCACTCATCCATTGTGGATCATCAGATGCATCTTCAAAAGAAAGTGGCTCTTCATTACATGCTCTAGCAATAAGAGAATAATCCACAAAATTACTTGATGCATGGTGAGAGCTGGATCTTGTTCTACCAAGTAAAGGTGCACTCAATTTGTTGTCCTGCAAAGTTTGTTTCAACCACTTTGGCATATATTGTGCACTCTTGATAGACATGTGTTCATTGTGTAATACATCTTCAACATGACGTACATCATGCGTGGGCTGAATTTCATGCTCATTGACAACCATATTTTGACGCAAATGTTCAACCATATATGGCTGAAAATTTCCAACAATTTTGACAATTTTTGGCTGAAATTTTTCAGCCATGTTTGGCTGGAAATTCTCTACATTCTTAGCCCTATTTGGCTGGAATTTTTCAGCCCTTTGAGCCTCAGTTGGCTGGTCTACATGGCCATAGTCAAGCGCACCATTTTGGAACAAAGGCATGAGTGTATTGAACACATCTTGTGAGCTAACTGTTGGCAGTTTTTTGCATTCAAGTAGAGGGAAAACTGAATTTTCAACAAATACCACATCTCCACTCAAAATAATTGTGTTCGTCAATGGATGGTATATCACTTACTTTCAACACTATAACCAACAAATATACATTTCTTTGCCTTGTCATCAAGTTTGTGACGTTGTTGTGATGGCACAAGAGCATATGCCAAACAACCAAACACACACATATGACTAACTATAGGCTTATGACCATTCCAAGCCTCATAAGGAGTGATGACTCAATGCTTTTGTAGGGCAAGGATTCAACACATAGTTTGCACACATGACCGCTTCCGTCCAAAACTTATGAGAAAGATGCTTTCCTTTAACCATACATCGTGCCATTTCAAGTAGAGTTCTATTTTTACACTCGGCAACACCATTTTGTTGAGGTGTATATGGCACCGTACATTGGTGTGAAATACCTCTTTCATGTCATGTATTCACCACCACGATCCGTGCGTAGAGTCAAAAGCTTTTGTGAAGAAAAATTTTCAGCCATAGCTAAAAATGCTTTGAAGCAAGAAAATACCTCATTCTTTGCTTTCATAGGATACACCCATGTATGGCGAGTAGCATCATCAATGAAGGTAACAAAATATACATGCTTCCCAAACGATGGAGTCTTGACCGGACCACATACATCACTATGAACAAGTTGCAATTTTCTTGTAGTGTGTGTATGACTATCTTTTGGAAAAGAAGCACGATGCATTTTTCCAAGAATACAACCTTCACATGCATGCTTTTCAATGGACTCAATGTAGGCAAGCCAATAACCATGTCCTTCTTTTGCAAGTAGAGCAAACTATTGAAGTTTAAATGACCAAAACGAGCATGCCAAAGCTCCATTTCAGCCATGGAAGAAGTATGAGCAACTAAGGCATTCGAGGCAGCCCTCTTGTATGTATCCATGCGATACGAACCATTACATAATGTACCGGACATCACGATAACATCGCCATTGCTGAAATCATGAACCATACACTTATCATCAAGAAAGTGTACATGAAGTCCAACTTTGGCAACCAATGGAACTCAAATTAAGTTCTTCTTGCTACCGGGCACATACAATGCATTTTTCAAGAGAATCACACCTCCATTTGCAGTCGTAAGCTCAATTTCTCCTACTCCAATTATAGGATAAGAGGCATTGTTTGCACACACCACATGTCCTCCTTTAGGTGCATCTTTCAAAGAGGCAAAAAATATTTTGCATGATGTTATGTGCTTTGAAGCACCACTATCAAAGAACCAATCCGAATCAGCCTCACTCACAACCATACATTTAGAATGTAAAGAAGCATCATAATGACATGTAACAACACATGCCCAAAAATCTTGAGCCATGTTAGCTTCATCATTCTTTGCATTTGCTGAATTTTCAGCAATAGACATGCCGGATTCCTTCTTCTTTTCGTTGTGTTTAGCAAGCTTTCTACACTAATCAATAGTATGACCAAACCTTCCGGC
Organism: Ceratopteris richardii; assembly: GCA_020310875.1. Taxonomy (NCBI): domain Eukaryota; kingdom Viridiplantae; phylum Streptophyta; class Polypodiopsida; order Polypodiales; family Pteridaceae; genus Ceratopteris; species Ceratopteris richardii. Next base: position 58,828,398 of record CM035433.1, on the reverse strand, counting down.
AATATTTGCATCTCTTCTTCTTTTGCAAATCACCATCATTAGAGAAATGAGTGGAAGAGGAAGCTTGAGGCTTTGGTTTTGATGAACCAAAAGCTGAACCATACTTGCTTTTCCCCTTTTGTGAGATAGCAAGTGCTTGGGTTCCTTCAATCAAACCACTCCTATTCAAGATTGCTCTTCTTGCAAAAGAAGAGACACAACCTCATCAAATGCATACATATTAGGATTTCCTTTTGCAACCAAACGGAGTGTAGTAGCAAAGCTTTGAAAAGATTCCGGTAATCCTTTTAACAATGTAGAAATGAGTGATGCATCCAAAATGATCTCATCTATGTTTGCCAATTGCTCTTTCAAGTCCTTGATTGTGTCACATACACATCCACTGACTCATTTTCAGCCATACATACATCCTCAAGTTGCTTCCTCAAGTATGCAACACGTGCTTCATTACGCACGGCATACAAAGAAGCAAGAGTGTCCCATGTTTGTCTCGATGTAGAACATGACCGAATGTGTGGAACTATATGACGCTTCACTGAAAGTGCAATCAAAGCATGAGCTTGAGCATATTTTTCATCCCATCTAAGTTGCTCTTGTGTAGGCGGAGAAGGAGAAACCACTATACTCGAAGAAGAAGCTCCATCTATGACAGTAGACTGTGAAGTAGAAGCACCTGCTGGTCTTCGATCTACATCTGCCACTATGTTCCAAAGTTATTTTGCAAAAAGAACATGCTTCATCATGTAAGACCACATTGGATAGTTGGTCCCATCAAGCTTATCTTCAACTTGAAGCATCCCAAACAAGTCATTGATGCCCGCCATTTCACTAAGGAACAAGAGTGTGACAAAATCTTCACTTCGATGAAAGCTGAAATGAGTGCTGAAATTTCAGCTCACAAACCGTCACTCTGATGGCAATTCTGACTGCACAAATGGCATTGAATTGGGGGTAAAACCCCAGCGCACCTGATGGAAATGCTTATCGGGCTGCTGAAACTCACACTTCTATGCTCCGAAGTCGATTTGCACTGTTAAAGTGCACGCGTGCCGTGACGCGAAAAACCGAAACTTGAGAAGAAGTTGAACCTCCTCTGATACCACTGTTGGGTGTGTGTAGAAGTGCGAGAGACACACGAGAAGCACACACAAAGAGCACAAACGCAACAAGACACACGGAGAAGACGATGGCTCGAATAGCTCACTCTATTGATCGATGAACTAAAACTTAAATTAAGAGCTGAATGATATCCCTAAGTACAAAGTACCACCACATATGAGAGTATCAAGTATGTGGTAACATGGGGAAAAAACCTCTAGCCAGCACTAGAGTAAAAAGTGCCCATGTATAGGGAAAAGGTTCACATCAAAACTACTCGAGGAACACATAAGTGTAACAGATCCATCCTAGAAGCTATTATTGATATTTGGGAATTTCTGGACTTCACTAAAGAGTCTACTGAGGATGTTATCTTCCTTACGATTGAATTTGACAAAGCCTATGATAGGCTTGAATGGGACTTCATTCGCAAATCTCTTAAGAAGTTTGATTGCAGTCCCAAATTCACTAAGGTAATCCCTACCTTGCTTAGATATGCATCTACATTTATAAATATAAATGATGAATTGTAAAATGCCATCAAATTAAAGCACTCTACCAAGCAAGGATGCCCTTTGCCCCCTCTGCTTTTTGTTATTGCCATGGAGGGACTCACCTGCCTTGTAAAGCATCATATAGACTTAGGCCATATTAAAGGTCTCTCGCTCCCTCTCAATCAGGGCTAGATGATCATGAGACTATTTTTGGATGACATGAATTCCTTTGTGCATAATGCTATGACAAAAATTATACCTTTAAGGATGCTTGGATACATTTTGTGTGGCATCAGAATCCAAAATAAACCACTCTCAAATCATTTTCAGAGAAATTATCAGACTTATTCGCTAAGTTCTTCTTGACTAGGACTGTCACATGATCCCAAGGGGAAAATCTTCTGCCTTTAGGTATTTGGGTGGAGAAAAAAAGGAATTGGGTCTTTTCGAAGCTCGATAACAAGTTTTCCTACTGCAAAGATATGTAGATCAAACTCATGGGGAGCACCATGGTAATTAATATGTTCCTTATCTCATGAACTATCTACTTTCTCTCTTGTTGGAGATTGAACAAAGAACAGATTACCAAATTGGTAAGAATCTACGAAAACTATTTTTGGAAGGATGACCCCAATATAAGAGGTGTCCGCCAAATTAAATAGACTACTTGTATTAGCCAAAAGTATTGTAGGGATAAGGGCATTTTGGACATCGAATGCATGGCAAATAACTTAGCAACTAAATGGCTTATCAAAGCTTGGTGCAACACTGAAGCCTCTTGGGCCATGCTTATCTTCAAGAATAAGAGTGCTCTTATGCTAGTGGGACTCCCACGTTGGAAGGACCTAGGCCCTCTCAGCACTTCTGATGTCTCCGAGAGGCTCCAATCTAGTGTGCTCTCTATGAAAGAGTAGGAACAAGGTCAAAGAGTTTGTGAGAATCAGTGAAGACTGTAAATGTGTGAGTGGCATCAGACAGAATGACTTGATCTAGTTCCCTATCATGGGTATCAGACGCATGGAGTCTTGGAACCTCCAAAAAGCTAAGGAGCTCTTGAAGAAGGGCTTTCGGTACTGGAAACACCTCTCGAACCAAGAAACTGCTCAATGGAGTAGATTTGAGGATATCAATCTATAATTAAGAGTGAACTATGAAGAATTATTCCTTTTGCAAAGCAGATGCTTCACTTTGGAACTCTCAAAAAACCTCCCTCCTCATTGGGTAGGACACTTTGCACCAGAAGGGTCTAAAATAGCACAATGGCAATAGCTTGAACAAAATTCCTAGAATCAGGGAGGATTGAGACTATCATACCATGCTTAATAAGAATTGATGCCTCACTTGGAAGGGCTTGAGATGGGATGTAAAGTTCATGTCTCTATGACAACCCCCTCATGGAGATAAAAATTTGTGGGCTAACAAATATAAAGTGTGTCCATATTTGTGGGGCTCCACCATGGTGCAAGTGGTGCCATCACGACAGTGAGGATTTAGGACACATTTTCTTCTTGTGCCCCAAATTTATCTCCATCTGGTGGATCCTTTGAAAAGTCTTGCTCCTACAAGAAGAAATCAATTGGAAGCAAGAATTACTGGGTGAGGCAATTGGCTGCTCCTCACCATTGTGGAATGCTATAAGAGGCAAGACCTTCTAGAAGATTTGGAGAGAGAGGTGTGCTTCCAATTTAGGAAACCCTCCTAGAGAATGGCCTATCAAGAAATCTCATTTCCTCTTAGGCAAAACAATTTCCAATTATACGAACCCCCCACCTTTTAGGAATCATAGAGTGTTTTTCCTTGAGAACAATTAAATTAAATCCAAGTGGTACCCACATGAGGGGGCAAGAGGCTTATCAACCTCTTTTGTAAATCTCTTTAAATTTGTATGTTCTTCCCCTAATTTGTGGGATTTAGGGGGGTCTCGTGCTAGAGGGATTCACCTACACAATTGCATCGAGGACTCTATAAAATACAATAATTTCGAACACCTTAAAACAAAATGCTTTAAAGATGCTAGTCTTAGATTGTATAGTTGATGATAGTTAAAATTGTTTATCTGCTAATCTATCCTTGTATATTTGATAGTAAAAAATCATAGATGATGTCGTCTTTCATACTCTCAAATATGTAATCCTATTCTCTTCCAAAAATTTATTTTATTCAAATCTATCCTTGTATATTTGATAGTAAAAAATCATAGATGATGTCGTCTTTCATACTCTCAAATATGTAATCCTATTCTCTTCCAAAAATTTATTTTATTCTGATTACTTAAAAAGCTAGGGAGGGTACAAAGCATCTCTATGAGCTTATAATCTCCTTACAATTTAGTATAGAGATAATCTTGTGTGTAAACATGGGATTTCTTTTGGGGTAATTCTTCTGCTTCAAAAATCTAAGGAATTATCCATTGGTGGCTATTGACACTCAAGGCATGGAACCACATCAAAGAAGTGGAAACATAAAAAGAGGGAGCATGTAGAGAGCTCCAACAAGCACATGTCAAATTTTTAGAAGAAATCCCTATAAAAATAGTGATTTTCATCACTAAAAACCATTGTAAATACCATTTCACATTTTTGCAACTCCATTTTGTTCAAACTGAGGAGTCCTCAAGCTTGTGGAGTATTAGAAGTACCATCTTACCAATTTTCATAATTTTTAGATCCTGTTTGAGCCTTCAAATAAGCCTTGAAACCTAAGTTTTAATTAGGCAAGAGACTAGGTTTGGACAAGGCCAAAACCACTTAAAAAACTATAAAAAGAGCTAGAGAGCTCATTTTAGGGGTTAGCTTGTTGTAGATTTGAGCTTTTGTAATAAAGTTCTTGGTAATTGAAGCTTTCCATTGTTCCTCTCTTTGCTCTTACCTTGTGCGTGTGTGGGTTTATGTGTGTAAATGCTTTTGTGCTTTCACTCATGGACTTGTGCACTTCACTTGCTCTTTGTCTCTATACCAGTCCTCACGTCTCCAGAGACCTCAGGTAAGCTTTGCACATACCATGGGTAGAGACCGATCAAGATTTGAAAATGAAAGACCTGAAAGGGAGAGACATAGAGCACATAGGCATCAAAGAGATGAACATGATCTTCCATTGCCTAGACCCTGAGAGCATCCAAGAACCCTTAGATGCTCTTAAGTGGTTAAGGCAATGAAGAACTACTTTGATGCCTCAAGAGATCCTTATGATCATATGGGCGATTTCAAACAAGTGTTAAGAGTTGAATAGGTTGAGGATTTTTTCACTTACTTTGAGGCATTTGTTCTGAATCTCAAGGGCACTAACTTAGCTTGGTTCCAACCCTTAAGCAATCGCAATTATCGAAACATAGGTCAACTGCTAGAGGAATGCATCGTAGAATTTTCCAAGAGTGGCATCAGGCATAACACAACATCCTTGATACATAGCTTCAAGCAAACACCTCAACAAACAGTGCGACAGGCAGGAAAACGGTTCAGACAGTACTTAGAAAGATGCCCTATTCCCGAGTTACCCACACTAGCCAAACAAGTGGCTTTGTTTTTAGATGGCTTAGTCAACACCAAGTTAAGATCATATGTGTACTTGAAAGAGCCTAGATCCATAGAAGAGTGTGTGCGCATGTGCATTGACATAGAGGAAAACTTGGGTGAGGAGTAAGAATTGTCCAAACTCTATAAGGATTCTGATAGTTCTACTAGTCATACCTCCAGAACCTCCACTGAGATAGATGAGATAGCTGAGTAGGTTGCCAAGAAGCTAGGAGTTCGAAATAGACAAACACAAGGGTCACCTCATTAAAGTGATGTTACAACTATGGAGGAGACCACATGGCTAATGTTTGCCCAATGATGGCTCAGCATCAAGGAAACCCTAATGCTCCATATTGCACCATTGAGAGAAACTACATAAATCATACGGCTCAAGATTGTCCATACAATAGGCAGTCTGTCAGGAAAATTTATCAGCAACCTTACCAGCAGGGTAGGTATTAGAATCAATACCATTAGCCATATTATAGGCCACAATAGCAATATGAGGAACCATATAGGCCACAACCAGTCCTACGAAACCAACCACCAGCTCGTGCCAATGTGATTCCAATTAAGTATGCAGTGGCAGAGGAGAACGCTAATAGAGAATTGGTGCCACTGACTGCTTTGGTCTCAAAAAATGACTCTCATGCTCATAGTTCAGAGATCTCCCATGAAGATAGTCCACATGTTTATTACATAGAGTCAGTGAGCCTCGTGAGAATTATTCATAGCTGCGAACCTAGACAAGAGTTGCCCTAGAGTAGATTTAGATATTGAACGAAAAAAAATGTGCGTGAAAATGGTAGAGCTAGCTCAGGCTATCTTGGAGACTAGTGAATGGTTCAAGCCAACTCTATCAAACCGGATTTGCATTTCCAGGGCTTACTAGAAAGATTAGAGAAATTGGTAAACAAACCCTAGGTTTCTTTACCTACACAAGCTCAACCAATTAGTTAAAGAGAAATCTCACCACCAAAAATAGCTTATCTTCTTGACTCCATAGATGATGGAACACCTCTTTCAATTCAGCAATACTCTCAAGAGTAATTGCAAGAAATACAGGAAGAGAAATGGGCCAAGGAGAAGGGTAATCCCCCTCCTATTCATTAAATTGATGACCTTCATGATCAGTTCCCCCAAGACATCCCATCTATTTAAGGAGACCATGCAAAGCAACAAGAAGATGAAAGATTAGAATTTGAATCTAATTCCTTACAAGAGTTGCCACAATTCAGAGGCCCATGGAGTCTGAATCTCTCCAGATCAGAGCTCCCACAACCTTGGTAAGAAATGAAGACTCAGGGGTTCCAACAAACACTGATATCGTGAAGAACACTAAGGTTCACTGTCATCTCACTTTAGAAGAGCTTCTCAAAGTAAAACCTGAGCTATGGAATCATGTGGTGAATCAAGTTCCAAAACTTGATTCCAATGTGCCAAAGTAGGCTCTAAGCAAAAAGTCCCAGAGATACCTCTAGACAAAATAAGAGACATGAGTGAAGGTGAGGAAGGTAATACTTATCTTTCGATCACCTATGAAGGTTACACAACCAAAGCTATCTTAGATGTAGGAGCTGCTATTGTAATTGGGACCACCTCTTTGTGGAAGCAACGGGGAAAGCCCACATTAAGACCAACTAGAATAAAGCTTCAGATGGCTAATGGCCATGTTGAAAGACCTCTAGGATTTCTAGAAGGGATAACTCTAACCACCTGTGGTGTAGAGCTTAAGCACACCTTTGATATATGTGACTTTGGCAAAAATAATGTCGATGCGATGATCTTAGGAAGACCCTTCCTATGACAATTGCAAATAGTACAAGATTGGGGAACTAACTCCCTGTACTTGCAGCACTTAGGGGTCACCAACAAGGTCAATCTAAAGGATTATACCTTCAGAGATGTACCACCTCTACAGTGGAATCTTATTTACAAAGTGAACGAAGATTCAACCTCAATGCATTCTCAAAGTTCACCTGATCCAGCATGGATGCATGAAGATACTCACTTGTGGATGTGCAAGATAGCAGAGGAAGAGGATAGACACTTAAAATCAAGAGAAGAACAAACATCCCAAGGAGATAGATGAGTTAAAGATCCAGCCTACACATGGATGATCTTTCTAGATGAGGAATTTGAGCATCATGGTTGGGCAGAAATCTTAGCCACCATGGACATTGCTTTCAATGAAGAACAATGGACACCTCACTGTGATGACGAGGGTTATGATATTTTTGTGTTCATGTGCAAACCTTTGCTAGAAGAGTGTGAGTCTTATGAGGTTATAGAAGACGAGGATGACAATGATCCAGATTCCATTCTGATGGAGACCTACTTTAACTCAAAGGTGCACTACCTAGAAGATATAGGAGTATTTACCCAAAGAGAAGAATAATCTCTCATAAGCATTAAAACTATAAATTCAAAAGATGGAAGTGAAGGAAGTTAAAAGAAAAAGAAAAGAAAAGAAGTGAAACTAGAAGAGGAGGAATAATTGTTCGAAGTAATAGAAATTTCAAGAAATATGAAGTTGAAGACATAAAAATTTTGGTACGAATGCCTAAGAGAGAGGCCATCATAGGAGAATCATATTATAATAAAGAAAAAACCAAAAAAGTTGTCGTAACCATAGAAGAAATGAGGATAGATGTACCTACATACGAGAAGACCTAAGTGCAGAAGAAGAAGCAGAGCTTATAACTCTATTAAGGGAATACAGGGATCTGTTTGCATGGCACTATAGAAACTTAAAGGGATTAGATCCAAAAATTTGCTCTCACACAATCCCTATGATAGCTGACGCCAAGCCTAGCAATAGAAGCCCTACACATATAATGACACTTATGCAGGTAAAATAAAAGAAGAAATTGATAGGTTGATTAAAGCTGGATTCATCCATGAGATTAAGCATATTGAATGGGTGTCGCCCATTGTAGTGGTGCTCAAGAAGAATGGAAAGTGACGAGAATGTATTAACCTTAAAAAAGTTAATGTTGCTACGATCAGAGATAGTATTCGCTTCTAATCAATGAATTTTATAGCTTCCTTGATGGATTTTCCTATTACAACCAAGTAGCCATTGCCCTAGAAGATCAACACAAAATGGCCTTTGCCACAGACTGGGGAATCTTTGCATTTCATGTGATGCCATTTGGGCTCACCAATGCACCTGCAACATTCCAAAGGCTCATGTGTCATGTCTTCAAAGAGTTCTTGCAAAAGAGCTTAGAAGTATATGTGGATGATTTATGTGCTCATTCCCAAGAAAGAAGATACCACATCCTTCAGCTTAGAGAGATCTTCAATAAGTGTAGAGAATATCGAGCTTGTCTAAACCCAGAAAAGTGTGTGTTCATGGTGCGACAGGGTAAAAGCTTAGGTCACATTTTTTCTAAGAACGGAATCTCAACAGATGAAGACAAAGCAAGAGCCATAGCGGAGTTGCCAAGGCAAAGGAATGTTAAAGAGGCACAAGCCTTTATGGGCCATTGTGGATATTACGGCAGCTTCATCCACATGTATGCAATCATAGATAAACCTTTTTCTGCCTTGTTGACAAATTTTGAATGGAACGACGAATGCCAAAATTCCTTCAATGAGCTGAAGAGAAGTTTGTGCACAATGCCAATACTGACCACTCCTGATTGGAATAAACTATTCCATGTCCATGTGGATGCATCCAATCATGCAACAGGATGTGTGCTAGCACAACCCATAGGTGACGGAAATTCGGATTTGCCTATAGCATATGCTAGTAAGCAATTGAACGCTGTTGAACGAAACTACACCACAATCGAGGGAGAAGGCTTAGGCATGGTATATGCAGTGAAGAAGTTTAGACACTAGTTATTGGCAAACAAGTTTAAGTTTTTCACTGATCATTAAGATTTATTGTATTTGATCAATAAACCTTGCAATATCGGACACTTACTAAGATGGTTCCTCTTACTAATGGAATATGACGTTGAAGTGGTTGTTAGGAAAGGTAGAACTCACGTCAGGGCAGACCATCTTTCTCACATCACTTCAGGAGAGTCACCACAAGGAGTGTTTGATGAATTGCCTGATGCTTATCTGGTCAATTTAGAAGTAGTTCCTAAATGGGCAAGTACGTTGGTACCTGTCCTAACCTTCGAACCTGCAAATAAAAACGTGAAAACAAAAAAAGATGAAAGTGTAAAATCACAAAAAGACCAAATATTGGAAGCAAGCATGTACAAACAAGGTACAGAGGGTGTATTAGCTTGTTTTGTTGGGGACGATGAAAATAGCAGTTGGTTACAGCAAGCCCATGAAGGAGTACTAGGAAATCACTATTCTAAACAACAGACATTGCAAAATCTAAAATGTTTAGGAGTGTATTGGTCTAGTAGGGACAAGGAGAATCATGAGTGGATTAAGAATTGTCTAGCGTGCAAGGAGAGACCCCTAGTGAAGCATGCTACCCTTTATCACGTGTCATTAATTCTGGATTGGAACAATCCATTGGTAGAATTTATGAGATCGGGAACATTACCTACTAAGGCTAGTCTAGCAAGGAAACGAAGCATGGAGAAAGAGGCTCATGAATATGCCCTAGTAGGAGACAACCTATAACGAAGAGGAAAAGATGGTTACTTAAGACTGTGCATTCACAAAGCAGATTATTTGAATATCTTAGAAACTGCACATAGCGGTGTTGCAGGTGGATGTTTTGGTCCTCACCAAGTAATTAAGAGTATCTTATTCTCAGGATTTTGGTGGCCAACCCTTCATATGGATGCATAGAACTATGTGAAGAAATGTGACACATGTCAACATGCCCAATATCCTATAGGAAAAGACAAGATGCCTTTGAGGCAATGATGGGAGGACACACATTTTCAAAGTGGGGTATAGACTTTATAGGTATGATTAACCCCCAAGCTAGAAACTCCCATGCAAAATACATCATTGTGGCCACTGATTACCTTACAAAGTGGGTAGAAGTAAAAGCCATGACAAAGAATGATGCTCAAATGATAGCTAAGTTCTTATTTGAGCACATGTTTACGAGATATGGGTTACCAATAGAGCTAGTAAATGATAGAGGCACACACTTTTTGAATGAAGTCATTGAGAACATTCTCCAAGAATTCTTGGTGATACATAAGAAGTCTGCGCCCTATCATCCACATGGTAATGGACAAACCAAGAGCACGAATAAGATCCTATGTAATGTGTTGAGGAAACTCGTAAATCATAAACACTCGAATTGGGATAAACAACCTCATCATGCTTTTTGGGCTTATCAAGTTGCCTACAAAACGATACTCAATGCCACCCCATTCTAGATGGTCTTCGGACAGAATGTTGTGCTACCATTGGACTTCCTAATCCCAGATTTAAGAGTAGCACGAGCACGAGTGGAATGGACATGAGTTGTCCTCCAAGATCTTTGACTTATAACGCTTAGGTGAGACAAGGCAACGAGCAGCAGTAGGCATCTATGCCGCAAAGAAAAGACAAAAGGCATACTTTGATGCACACATCAAGGATAAATGATTGAAAGAAGGAGATCTCGTGCTAGTTTATACACTAAAGCAACATGCACATAAACTAGAAAAACGAGGATATGGACCCATGCTCATTAATAGAACTTCAACTAGTGGTGTGGTTCAGTTGCCCACTTTAGAAGGCGATATCTTGCCAAGCTATATTAGTGGATGTCGATTCAAGCTATATCGAGAACCTCTTACAGAGGATATGCTTATGAGACTCAACACTGCTAAGAAGTGAAAAGAAGAAGATTTAAGGGTTACAGAAGAGGCGCAAACAGAGGCTAGAGAGCATATTAGATGACATAAGTTAAGGCGACTAGGCCTAGACGTCACTCTCGAAGCCCCAGGATATCACATGGCCATGTGTTAAAAAACTTGTGCAATTGCTTTTGAATAATCGATCGTAGTCTCTCTATGACGATAGAAGTAGGACAAGGACAGAGTGTAAGGACTATGAGAGGATCGATTGACTCAGGTGCAACAACTAGTGTAGTTAGACTTTCATACTGCCAAAACCTACAATTGAACATCACTCCCATAGAAACCTATCTCATAGGATGGGGAGGTTTGGAAACCCCTTGTTTGGGTGTGGTGCAACTTCCCATCTACCTTCAAGTTGTTCCAATGAAAGTCAAAATGCTAGTATGTCACGATGAAGACCTTACTAGGCCACTTGTCTTGGGCCAAGATTGGATTTACGACCATGCAGTCAACTTGAACCTAAGAAGTTAAGTGCTTCCAGTTTGGGTACAGGAGCAATGCATCACATTAGAATTAGAGAATTGCATGCTCACAAATCCAGATGTCACACATTCTGTTAGTTCTTCTAGGACTAAACTTAGCAAAAAAAATGTTGTGTGTGTCAAAAGCTCTATGTTCCAAAAGAACTCAATCATACAAGAATAGGCTCAACGGCAAGCGGACTCCTCCTCTTGTGCTGGCAAGCCAACCATGTGAAGACCAGAACCAAGCAACCACGACCAGCTCAACAAGAAGGTCTGCGATAAATTTGGGTGCCTAAGAAATTAGCAACAGCTCAAAAAGGGCAATCACACATGTGGGTACCCAAGAAACTCTTACATGCACAAAACCCTATGTTCTCCAACATGCAAAAAGTCTCAACAAAGAAGCGAAACAAAAGCAAGGGCCAGTACCAAGCACAAAGACCAAAAGAAGATAAACTCACCTCTATGACAAAGGTACGAAGAGAGTCATCAAGGATATGGGTTTGGAAGCCAAAAGTACCAATAGCATCCACAAAATAAAAGAACCACCCACTTGGGATACAAAATTTAAGCAACCAACCAAAGATGAAGAAGTAAAAAAGGACTTGTGCACAGCCCAACACTGTTCTAAAATGGGTCCCTAAAATCATTTGTCCTTTTGTCATCCAATGGATACCTCCAACAAAGGCTACATCACCCTCTACAAGAACATTGAAAGCCTCAACATGCAACAACCCTGTGCCTTTGGCATAACCTTGTCATTAGCACCATTGAGGTCATGCATTTCCAAAGTATGCATCAATATAGGGCCACATTACATGGCCGTGCATAAACATAGTTGAGAATCCTAGGCACATGAGATACACTTGACATATGTAAAATATTATATTGATGGTGACATCTTTCTTCTTATTTTATGCCATTGTTAAGTAAAAAGAAAAAAAAAAGAGATGAAGTAGAAAAGACAAAGAAAGGAGACATGACCATGCACTTGAAGAATCTCATTCGTGAACCATCAGCAAGGACACCCATCAACAAGCAAGACAAGGCAATGGTCAATCACCATGGCCGGAGTACAACATGAAGAGTGGCGATCGATGGGCCATTCACCATGGTAAGAATTTCCTACTACAACAATTCAATAACCAAGATAATTTTGGAAACCTCTTCCTCAACATACCCTTGAGCACATAGCTCAAGACCCCTTTTTTGGCACCATATCATTTACCATGCATTTCCCAAGTACACATACATAGGGCCACATTACAAGGCCACGCACAAGGCACATATTTTCTTCAACCCCTGCACTAACATAATTACCCATCATTCATTTTGGGTCATGAGTACTTGGCATGAAAACTATGAAAGCCATCCTTGAAAGAACCAAAGGACATCAAGGTGACAATAGCAAAAGCAAGGAAGCAATGCACCACCGAGAGCTGCTCCTAATCAACATTGACAACCTTTTTTGAGCAGCTTAGAATTTATTAGAAGCTCACAATGACACATTCATGTTGGAATCCAAGAAAGAGCTACATGCAAAGGGAACAACACTTGCACGGGGCTAGAAGTTACAAAATGAAGAACGGACAACTCACCCTACTACACTTGGCAGGCAGACTGCTCTTGTGGGCACATGATGGACACTACCTCTCAATGTTCTACATGGAACAACCACTACAACAATCGTTTGTCAGGAACGAGAGACTATAGAGGGGGGGAAGTGTTGACACTGAAGGCATGGAACCGCGTCAAAGAAGTGGACACATAAGAAGAGGAAGCATCTAGGGAGCTCCAAGAAGCACATGATAAATTTTCAGAAGAAATCACTATAAAAATAGTGATTTTCATCATTAAGAACCATTGTAAAAACCATTTCACATTTTTGCAACTCCATTTTGTGAGTAAACATGGTATTTCTTTTGGGGTAGTTGTGCTCCTTCAATAATCTAAGGAATTCTCAATTGGTGGCTATTGACACTCAAGGCATGGAAACACATCAAAGAAGTGGACACATAAGAAGAGGGAGCATGTAAGGAGCTCCAAGAAGCACATGTCAAATTTTCAAAAGAAATCCCTATAAAAATAGTGATTTTGATCACTAAAAACCATTGTAAATACCATTTCACATTTTTGCAACTCCATTTTTTTCAAGCTGAGGAGTATTGGAAGTGCCATTCTACCAATTTTCATAATTTTTAGACTCGGTTTGAGCTCTCAAATAAGCCTTGGAACCTAATTTTTAACTAGGCCGAAAACTAAGTCTAGACAAGGCGAAAACCACTCAAAAAACTATAAAAAGAGCTAGAGAGCTCATTTTACGGGTTATCTTGTTGTAGATTTGAGCTTTTGTAATAGAGTTCTTGGTAATTGAACCTTTCCATTATTCCTCTTTTTGCTCCTACCTTGTACACGTGTGTGTGTGTATGTGTGTGCGTGCTTTTGTGCTTCTACTCACACACTTGTGTGCTTCACTTGATCTTGGTCTTCATACCAGTCCTCACGTCTCCGCAGATTGACATCTATGAGGTGAAGCTTCTCATGTTGGTACTTGCCATTGTGCTAGAGTGACAGTGGCTCCTTCTTACAAAGTTTTTGGCACATTTTTCCTTTCAAATAGTTCATAAAGAGTATTCTATTAGTACACTCAGAAGCACATATGAGCAACGAACTCAAAATCTTAAAACATGCTACTCCTAGTTGATAGACTGGGTGAATCTAGTAGCTCTTTGAACATAGTGCAACATTCTAACACTACTCAAATACGAAACCGAAAGGGGACCCTTTAAAGAAGAGGCAACTGAGACCAAAGTTTTCAACACTCCTAGTCAAGGGGATTTCTTCCTTAGGGAAGTATACCCTATGACATGTCTCTGTGTACGTATAGTACTCTTCATGGATGGTAAAAAATTGCAAGTACAAAAATGAGGAAAGCCCAATCTTTTTAGACATAGAAAGATTATAATAAGATGAAAATTGCTAGAGCGATAGTGGTTCCTTTTTATAAAGTTTTTGGCACATTTTTCTTTTCAAATTGTTCATAAACGGTATTGTATTAGTGCACTCAGAAGGACAAATGAGAAACCAACTCAAAATCTTAAAGCAGTCTGCTCCTAGTTGATAGTCGTGGCAAATCTAGTAGCTCTCTCAACATAGTGGAACATTTTAACACTAGTCAAACACGAAACAGAAAGGGGACCCTTTAAAGAAGAGGCAATTGAGACCAAAGTTTCAAGACTCCTACTCAGGGGGATTTCTTCCTTAGGGAAGTATACCTTATGACATGTCTCTCTGTAGGTATGATACTCTTCAAAGATGGTCAAAAACTACAAGTACAAAAATGAGGAAAGCCCAATCTCTTTAGACATAGAAAGATTAGAATAAGACGAAAATTGTCCCAATGAGAATTAGAATGGTCTAACTTATTGTGGGCTAACTTACAGTGGGATAGTAACCACTCCAAAGACTAGAACTTGAGTAAAAAAATCAACAACAAGAAGTATTTGAAAACCATGACAAAGTAGCCAAGGCTTCATGAATCAAACCTATAATGTTGTCTTCCACACAACTGAGAAGTCAAAACTCTGATAATCACCAAAGTAACCTAGACACATAGTGGTCAGAGTTGCAACAAAGTGTAGCAGTTGGCGAGAAAATAGCTAGCTAGAGTGTACCCTTAGAACACAAACCAACAATAATGGGAGATGCTTCCAAATGACAATGCTGTCCAACTGGTTGCCAAGCCTTTTCTCATATAGGCTCCAAAGGCCAAGAGGAGTCACCTCACCAACTCCTAGCCTTTACTATTGTATGCTCTAAATGCCTTGATAAGTGGTTTAGGTGACTAAATTTGGTACAATAAGCCAACCATTTTTAGCTCATCTAATGAGGACTTCTAACTTACTTGTGAAGGCTTTCTTTGTATCTATTTTTCATGGAGTAATGAATTTGGCTACCAAATCAAAATTTGATGGTGGATACCACTATCCACTTGGAATAGGAAAATTTCTACAATGGGGGGATTTCGAGGGATAAATTTAAAGATGGAGGAGCACTAATTAAGTTAGGGAGAAGCATGGAGGGTGTTGGACTAATTAAGCTAGGGGGAGTTTGAAGGGTGAAGGAGGACTAACAAGGATTGTAGGGAGCTTGAAGCATGAATTTGAGGGTTAAAGAGGAGAAATTAAGGAAGGAGACAACTTAGAAGAAAAATTTGAGGATGGAGGAGCCCTAATTAAGCTATTGTGGAGCTTTGATGGTGGAGGAAGACTCATTAAGCTTGGGGAATCGTGCACGTCAAATCTAAGGTTGGAAGAGGACTAATTAAGCTAGGAGGGCTTGGATGTTGGAGGAGGAATCATTAAGCTCAGGAGAAGCTGGGAGGGTGGAGGAGGACTACTTAAGCTAGTGCTTAGCTTAGAGGATAAATTTAAGGATGGAAGAGGAACCTAGTGGGTGAGATTCAAGGGTGGAAAAAGGGGATGCGATCAGGGGGCAAAAATGGGTAATGGATGGAGGAGGAGTAATTAAGGTAGGGACAAGCATGGAGGACACATTTGATGGTGGATAGGGACTAATTAAGCTAGGGGGAGATTGGAGGATAATTTTGAGGGTGATGTAGGACTAACTAAGCTAAGATGGAGCTTCGAGGACAAAAAAGGCAACTGGATGAGGGGGCAAACATGGCTAATGCATGGATGGAGACTAATTAAGCTAGGGGGAACTTGGAGGATGGAGAAATACTATTTAATCTAGGGGGAGCTTGGAGGATGAATTTGAGGGTGGAGCTAGGGGGGAGCTTGAAGGGTGAAAAAGGGGAAGGGCTGAGGGGGTGAAAATGGGTATCTTGAAGATCCAATATATATTTCTTGGATCCACTCTATTTTCATCACCATTTGTACCTTTTTCTACCTTTCATTCAGTCAATAAAGCACTCTTGTATAGGTGTGTGTGGGTGCCACACTAGAGAATAAGTGGGATTCATTCTCCTTTTAGTTTAGAAATCCCACATAGCATGCTTTTTTGCCATTTTGTATATAAAGAGGTCTCCACCTCTTCTTTTGAGGAGAGCTCTTTTAGAAGTAATGAGATAATGCTAGTTTGTAGTTAGACTCTTGCTCTTTTGTCGTCATGATGTGCATGCATGCTTGTTCTCTTCTTGTCTAACACTTGTGACAGGTTGATGTATGATTACGTCGCTATTATGCTTGTGATTACGATTATGTGCATCATTAGCGATGCTTATGTTGTATCTTCTTGTTAATAAAGTTGTTAATCATACGTTGACAAAGCGCCATTACATCTGCTGAGTGCTTCTATGCAAACATTTGGGTCTCATGAGATGCTTCCTGGTTTGACAAGTATGAGTTGTGATGCTACAATGTCAACAACTTTTGGTGCCGTTTCCGGGGATCGTTCTCTTGTCACTTACGTGATGATTTATGGCGTGAAAGAGACGTGTATGTAAGCTTTTCATGACGATTTTTTGAGTTCTTCATTTCATTACGCTTTTGTGAGCATGTGCGGCTTGCAAGATTCACAATAACTTGTATGGCATGAGCTATTTGTGGTGGTTGGAATCTGCTTTTTGGGACGATTAGCCATTCACATGTGGTGATCCATCGAGTGACCAAAACGACAAAACTAGTAGATTAGATTCTTTTGTAGGATTTGGTTTTTTAAGTTTCTCTTTCATCATGTGTGAATAAACATCTTGCAAAGGTTCACCAACGACAATCAATGGAGTTTTATTTTTATTTTTTATTTTATTTTTGTTGCATTATTACCAAGGGTTCTCTACAAGCTTGGAATGAAGGAGGTCAAAAACACAAATTCAAGAAGCTTGAAAACAAGAGGTATGTCTATGTCCATACATTCACACTCCAATAGGTGATTACATAGATTTCTCTCTTTCTTCCTCACAATGGGCTCGAAAGAATCTTAGCTGCTTATAATAGCAAAAGAAATAGGATTGTTCTACAAGAGTTAGGACCTTCTTGCTCTGGACGCATTAAACGAGAATCTATAGGAATGATTTGATAGGGAGCACACTTGAATAAGCTTTGCATTTAGTTATCAAACCATCAGTGTATGTGGAGGCAAGCAGAACGAGCAATATGAAGGTTGCAATGAATGGATATGTGAAGCATGATATGCGCTGTTCGAGCTAGATATTGCTAGGAATGATAGATGGTTCAAATGTGCTAGTGATGCACGAAGTAGTCATCTATATCCCTTTGATGAGCATCAAGCAGTCGTTAAAGCTTTTGTGTGGTGCTCATTCAGAGCAATCTAGTGGCTTCTAGAGGAGTCACTACAGAACGGTGCATTAAATTTCAGAATGCAGAAATGCGAGCAAGTCTTAATGCCACTAATCCATAGGCTTGCACTTTGCAATGGGCTGGGCATGAAGAGGAATTACTAAGCGATATTCACAAATGTGCAGAAGAAGAGAGTGAGTGAGTTTTGTCGTATTCTCCTGTAGTCATTTAGCACGGCACTGTTGAGTGCTTGATAGTCATTACATGTGATTGTAGCATGCGGAAGTCTAAGAAACGGGCAATGGATGCTGATGCAGCCCTTGTCCATGTTTCTTCCAAAAAGACTATGAGAATCTTTGAAGAAGTCCTTACAGAGGCAAAAGGTCCAATAGGATGAGGAACTTCAATAAGTGAAATGCTCCGAAGGCAACAAAGCGAAGTAGGAATCTTTTTCAGAGTCCTCAAAGAGGATTCTTCATCTAATGAGGTGATGGCTTCCATAAGAGAGAACAATATTGCGGAGACAGCTTCAGTATGGGAAAGCGCATATCTAGGATGCACACATGGAAGGGAAGAACAAAGTGTCTGAGGATCGACAAATCTATATATGTTCTTTGCATGCTAGATACGATTGGGGAAAAATAATATGGAGTGAGGAGAGATTCATGCGGCACCTCCTGCCTCAAATGGATCGAAAAAGGAGAATGAGCACACTCAGAGTTTTTAAACATCGGGCCAGGGAATTAGGAGTATCCATGCATTGAAGGGACTTGCCCTAGCTGTAAAAGGGCTGAGCCAAAGGATTAGCTAATTGAGCAGGATTGATTGAGTGTGGGGATCGTCCATGTTGTGAATAAAGTCTCACACATTAACCAGATATCACTACATGTATTTTGTACAATGGTCAGATCTCCTACTGAGGAACTCCCATCTGGAGTCACACTGTGAAAGAGGCCGCTAAGAAGGACGGTATATGCAGCATCATAGCAGGCGTCCATACGAAAGAGGTGCAATTGGAGTAAAAAAGAGGAAAAGCACAGAAACACCACATGAAGTGAGGGAAGCAGAGTTCAAGGAAGTATATATTTGTTGTTGTCTTTGTAAGGAATATCAGGAGGTAGAGATTTCTCTTTGGATGTTCTGGTGCTGAATACAAGGGAAGTTTCCGAATGAACCTCACAGGGACAATATAGAAGTCAGAGTACTTCACTTACTTCTCATGGAAGGACAGAGGTTGTCCAGGCTAAAGGGAGGAAAAGTCTCAGCAACACTCTAAATGACATAACCTGGTGCTCTGTTTGCTGAATGTTGTTTGAAAGGGTTGAATGGTGAAAAGAGAATGAGGAGGAAAGCAAGGACAAGATTGAGAAGATTCAGAATGCTGAACGTGGAGAAAGAATGCCATGGCCAAGGGACTCTATGCTAGGAGCAAAAGATCTACAGAGGACTACATGAGTGATTTTGTGGAGGAGAGATTAGTTAACAAGCAGAGTTCCGAGATGATGGTGTGCAAAATCTTGCTAACAACTGAACACGGTGAAGAACTGAAAGCTCAAAGGTGGACACTTCTATAGCTGACATAGATCTCTTCCTATTAGAAAAGATGAACCTAGTGCAGCTCATCATCTCGGTCGAGTCTGCACCTCATACCATGACTTATCCAAGATGCATCTTATTGAGCAGGTGAGCAGTGATGGCATCTCCAAAAGGTCCAGCAGGTGAGTCGGTTGTGAAAGTCCAAGGAACTATAAGTTGTGAAATTTCTCAAGGGAACTACTCATATCAAGACATGGACCGGGAAAGTGTGGATATCGAGCTCTTGCGGGAGATGCAGGGTATCTAACTGCATCAATAAAGTATATCACAAAATGCGAGAGTAGGAGATACATAGGTTTTGTGAACAAAGTTGGGATGGCATTTTTTGGACATCAAGAGGCTGTGCTTATGGTTTTCTCTGGTTTATTTTCAGTTGATGTAAATCTGTTTTGGGGGGCTTACAGAAGCAATGGGAAAGTGGCAATTAAATGATGTTGCCCTTAAATATGAATCAGAATGCTCAAGTGCAATACGATCTGGGTTTCGGTGTGGTTTTTTTGGCCTTCTCCACATGGAAATAGTGCAAGAGCAATTGGATCGTGATTATGGCCTTAACTTGATAACAATTGCACCAAGCATGGCTTACTGAGTACAATGTGCTTTGAATCCATGTGAGCTGCTAGATGCTCCAGCAGAACTTCTTCGGGCGAGAGGCTCAAAGCTTCCATAAAGTTCAGCTGATCGCCGAGGTGAAGTAGAAATATAGTATGCATAATGTGTTGATGTATAAGCACATCTTCTCCTTGTACACCCCAATGTGGACCAGTCGATTCATGGTTGCTCTTGTTATCATTTAGCGTCTGCATCCTTGAAGACTAACGTCCCACAAAAAATGCCAAACTTGTGTTGTTTTGCTTTTCAGTATCTTTGCACAGATGAGGGTCGTTTTGCTCCTTTTCCTTTGCATCTACCATGGCTTCCATCAGTGCATATTCGCGTCCATCATAGTAATGGGCACTGAGGATACAGATTGGATCTTTTATGATTTGATGAATGTATCATGATTCATCATACATTATCTGCTCTTGGGCACCAGGAACCAAAAAAATGACAGAGCGTTTTGTTCGTTTTCTGAGAATCGCAAGCGTGTATTTAATATTAAATACCACTTGTCCTCATTTGTTGGCTGAGAGAATCAAAGCATTTAACACGCAAGCATAGCAGAAAATAGCAAAAATTTAGGCCGAAGAACTTCGTGTATGGCCCTACTAACTTAGTACTCAGCATCTCATCTAAGTGCAATGTTCCAGTAGAATTGTTCAGCTGCCAATCAGAAACCAGTGGCAAGTTGGGGCTCATTTCCTCTAAAATCGGATAAGAATGTTGTTTGCGCATATACGAGAAGGGAATCCCATGAGAAGCGACTGGCAAGAGCAGGTTTCAAGGAGGAGGCAGACCTTAACCAATAGCAGGATGCTTAAGAATGTAGTGAAAAACTTGGAGGTCAGGAATTGTGAGTAATAGTATAGAACAACAAGGTAAAATGAAGCGGTGGGTAGGTGATGTACGAAAACCGGGTAGTTAAAATTTCACTTCACGCACAATGCCTAGATTTAACAAATGAAGAAGCCCACGTGTTTATTTTCAGACAGCTACATATATACTCTATATACTTTTTATCACGCATGAAATTCTTTTAAATGAGATAAAAAGAGATATTAAAAAATATATATATGTAGACATCATGGGGGGTTACTTTGGATCGTTACTCTTGTCATTATGCTCACAATTGGATGATTTGGTGCATCACAACATTTCTAACTGATCAAAGGTTCATGATTGTTAAAGACCTATCGATGAGGGATGAAATTTATATGTTTTAACAAAAGAAATCTAATGCTTTGATATGGGATATGAATGTCGTAATGATGATTAAAAATGCCTTACACACACTTTCCACTCATCACGATATTGTATTAGAAACATCTTTTTCTCTAGTGGAAGCATCTTAATATCAACTTAGTCCTCGAAACCTTTGTTTACTCTATTTTTGGGAGAATGTGCTCACTCTCTCCATTGAATTCTATTCTCACGATCTTGAACTTGAGTCAAGAATTTCAATAGAAGATGGGCATAAATGATATCTTTGGTCATGCCTCTCACTAGTGATATCACTCTCAGAATAACTCTATGCTTCATGTCGTTTGCCAGTACTAAGATGTAAATATTAGAAATTACTTTATTGATTGTTTGGTGAACCCCTATTTCACATATTGTTTGCATTCGAGAGAAAACCTAAATTTCCAAAAATATTTAAAAACACAAAAACCCAAAACAAATATTAAAAACATTCCAAAAAACTAAAAATTGTTTCAACAAAACATGGGAAAGAAAAAGGCAAAAGAAAGAAGGAAGGGGGAAAAGGTTGCACAAAAGAAGGAAGAAAAAGATGAAATGCATGCATTAATCACACATGATCAAGGTGAAACAAATATAGAAACTTTGCAAGGGGTAGAGGAAATTGGTGGAATTTCTAAAGTGGTGGGTTCCATAGTTGCAACTATAGAAACTTTGCAAGGGGTAGAGGAAATTGGTGGAATTTCTAAAGTGGTGGGAACATAGCAACACTTTTGTAAATGTATTCATTGTTCATGACCATAGAAATATGTGTGCTTACGTTAACCCTAATTGTGAGTGGAATTTAATTCATATTGATTTAGTGACTATTATTTTGGATAACATTCAACTAACCACTCATTCATCTATCCTCATGAACGATGAAAATTATGATTGCATGGGTCAAGTTGTGTTGCCGATTGTGGTGAATGATATGCAATTTTTAGAAACATTTTTTGTAATGGAAGGTATAGATGAAGACTTGGTCATAGGCACTCAAAGGTTTTTTGAACATCAAAGGTTTGAAGCACCTTGTCCATCTATTATGTCCATCCCCACTAGTGAGTCTTTTGGAAATCCTGATGATTATCCTCATTGTATGGATTGTGGACATAATCATCTATTCAAAGATTGTGCTCTTAATCCACAAAATAGTCTTTCCACTCATGCTTTTTCATCTAACCTTTCTTTGAGTAAGTCACAGGAAACCTTGACGAATGATGAAGTGGAGGACTCCAAGTGCTTGGAGGATATGGAAGGGCCCTCCTTCCTCTAAGTTTGGAATCTTCTCATGAATTTTGTATGAGTTCTATTTAAGATAAAGTGATATCTAGAGATTCTATGTGTAATACAGATAAATGCATCGCTGAATCTCTAGATCAATCTCAAACCACGCAACCTTATGATCCATTACATAAGCATGACATATATAAAGAAACTCAACCTTTGTTGAACTCCCCATGTAAAGATGAGTTTTTTCTAAAGACTCACATAGAAGGCCCAAAAGACCCATACATCAAGAAGAAGTCACATTTCCCTTGTAATGTAAAGCAAATTTGGGTGGCCAAAAACTTACTTAGAGCCCAACCAAATCGCACATTAATATGGGTACCAAAGAAAGCTCTTATACAAACTCAACCCTCTCACACTAGACTTCATAATCTTCGGTCTAGATTCACCATGCCTTATCATCAAGAACGGCCACTTTTGACCAAGGGATCCAAAGCAATAAAGCCAACACGTAGAAAAGATCCAAGGAGAAACCTCAAGACTAAGACCAACAAAGCGAAGACATATTGGCGGCCGAAAACCTCTTCGTGCAGCATCCATGGGTGTCGGACCCAACCTTGCCCAATGCACAGCATAAGTTTAAGATGCACACCAAGTATGCACATGAATATGGCCTCATCCAAAGGCCAAGCATTAGGCACACTTAGTTTAAACCGGGCACAAAGAGGGCACATGTACATAGATTTCAAAAATTTTCTTTTCATTTTTCATTTTTCAGGTTGGTGGACAAAGATGGCATCCATTTCAAATGGTTGATAGAAAAGAAGCGGCTCTTGGAGTTGGACATTTGGAGAAAGCCTCATCATCACCTCACCCTTGAGCACTTTGCTCAAGACCCATTCACTTTTGCACCATTTCTGTTGTATGCATTTTTTAGAGTATGCATAACTTATAGGGTCACATTACAAGACCATGCATAGGCACTTTTTTGTTTTCCACCCATGCACCCTTAGTTCCCAATCATGCATATGGACTAAGAAGAGATGAATTAATTTCATCTATTTGTATCTATCATTTACATTTCATGCTCATACATCATCCATCCATTATTAAAAAAATTAAAATAAAAAAAATTTTAAAAAAATAATATAAAAATAATAATTATATATATATATATATAAAAGACATTCTAGCATATTCATTCCCATCTTTATGAGGCAAAAGAACCAAGTTAAAGCACTCGACTCCAAACAAAAAGCAAGATGAAGAAAAGCAATAAAGCAAAGCACTCCAATGGTGTACGGATCATGCAAATCAAAAGGAACTCCTACACACTCTTCCAACAAAAGCTCCATACTTGCAAAAGCTTTGTCGAGGATGAAAAAAACAAGGAGGGGGGAGTGTTGAAGATACAACATATATTTCTTGGATCCACTCTATTTTCATCATCATTTGTATCTTTTTCTACCTTTCATTCCGTTAATAAAGCACTCTTGTATAGGTGTGTGTGAGTGCCACACTAGAGAATAAGTGGGATTCATTCTCCTTTCAGTTTAGAAATCCCACATAGCATGCTTTTTTGCCATTTTGTATATAAAGAGGTCTCCACCTCTTTTTTTGAGGAGAGCTCTTTTAGAAGTAATGAGATAATGCTAGTTTGTAGTTAGAATCTTGCTCTTTTGTCATCATGATGTGCATGTGTGCTTGTTCTCTTCTTGTCTAACGCTTGTGACATGTTGATGTATGATTATGTCGCTATTATGCTTGTGATTACGATTATGTGCATCATTCGCGATGCTTATGTTGTATCTTCTTGTTAATAATGTTGTTAATCATACGTTGACGAAGCGACATCACGTCTGTTGATGCTTCTATGCAAACATTTGGGTCTCATGAGATGCTTCTTGGTTTGACAAGTATGAGTTGTGATGCTACAACGTCAACAGGGTATCATGTTCACACGTATTCCCATTCTTGCGAGCTTGGGACCTTGGCTAGCTGGCCCTTGTCCCTCAGACACATGGAATGATCCCTATGGATCAATTTCATGATCCCTATGGATCAATTTCATGATCCCTATGGATCAATTTCATGATCCCTATGGATCAATTTCATGATCCCTATGGATCAATTTCATGATCCCTATGGATCCATGTCTGACACTATAGTGGAGGGGAACAAATGATGATGGGTAGAGCGATGCGAAAAAATGGTGGGGGTGAATAAATGGGTCAAAAAAGGGGATGGTGTGGGAGATGAAAGAAGGGATGTAAGGGGGAATAATTAGGGATGGGAGGGCAGGGGTGAGCGAGACAAATTGGGGTAGATTGAGGGAACAAATTTAGGCGATGGGAGGGGAGTGATGGATGGAGTACTATTGTCTTCTATTCCAAGGCAATAACTCAAAGGAATGCTTCATGCCATTGCCTAACAAAAGGTTCTTGATCAATTTCAATGCTCAAGAATGTAATAGAAATATGATCCAAGGATTCAATGTTCAAGGAGGCTTGTCTATGCTACCCAACATTATCTCTACAGCCTACAGAAAGAAAAGATTCATATTGATCAAGCATAACTCAAGAATGAATTAGTATTTAGATCTTTTCTTGCATTGTAGTCCCCGCATCATGTGTGTGTACTATCTTGGTGCAAACTACTCCCTTATTTGCATTAAATCCCTTTAAATGAAATGAGTCGAACAAGGGTATATACAATGAGTGAAGTCGCTCTTATTGGATTCAATTTAGATATGTCTTTACCTTGAGAAATTTGACTAAGGGCACCTTTTAACCCTAGAAGTCATCCAATTGTAGTGTTCTTGGAAAACCCTTTGCAACTTTCTAGGGTCTAGACCGATTTGCTACCAATTTGGTGGGTACTCATAGAGTTTGATAGGTACTCAGAGAATTCGATGCACACAATCTAATCCCTTTAAGGGCAAGATCCTTTGCTCAGATTCCAACACTTTGAAGAAGAAAGATGAAGAGAAAAAAGAAGAAAAGGGCAAGGCCCCTTTGTGCACAGAAATTAACCTTGATAATGATTGTCATATCGCTTAATGTTAGGGAATTGTCTGACCCCTCAAGAACGGCTATTAGTGGCCAATGGTCTTGGGATAATAGCCTTAAACCAGACTGCATCTATATTTGAGAGACCAAAATTGATGGAGAGGACCTTCAGAAAAGACTAAAACCAATTTCTGCAACTCATATATGGATCTCCACTACAAACCCCCGGGGGGGGCGCAACTATGAGAATAAACAACAATACGTTTGATAGACTCGTCAACACCCTCCAAGATCACAATCATCACTGGATTAATGCTTCCTTCGAGGACCCCTTGCATTGCACCATTGTCTCCATGTATGCTCCCAACTAGGAGTCGGAGAGGATTTCCACTAGGAGCTCTTTGGTATCCCTTTCCAACAATGTTGTGCTTTGTGTGGACATCAACATGGTGGAGGATCCTTCCGAGCGATGGGGAAATAGAGGGAGAGTTATAGATGGTCAAGCGAAAATTTCTAGGATAAAATAAAAATCCATCAAGATCTTGTGGAGATTAAAGATAAGACTAGTTTCTCTTGGCCAAACCTCCAATCTCAAGACGTAGGGTGGACTAACCTGTTAAAGAGATGTGTGGCATCCTAAAAAGAAAACAACTATGAATGCTACCCCCTCCCTGATGGACAACAAGAGGGTTGAATGCAAAATAGAAGCAGAAAATAGCTCAAGGTTGAATGGTCGCCTCTTTCTTGCCAAAGGCATGATTGCATGGAGATCATTTCTAGAGTGAAAGCAACAAGAGTCCCACATAATTTGAAGATTCTCCTTGAAACTCCGATTTTAAACACTAACATTTTAGAAGTTATGGATTTGCTTCCTAATGGGAAAAGCCGGAGGTCTTGACAACCTCACCAATGAGATCTTCAACCTTTTAAGGATGCTTGGACACATTTTGTGTGGCATCAAAATCCAAAATAAACCACTCTCAAATCACTTTTAGAGAAATTATTAGAATTATTCCCTAAGTTCTTCTTTATCTCTTGTTGTAGATTGAAGGATCAAGAGATTACCAAATTGGTAAGAATCTATGAAAACTATCTTTGGATGGGTGACCCGAATAGAAGAGTGTCCCCCAAATTAAATAGACTACTTGTATTAGCCAAACGTATTGTGGGGGTCTAGGCATTCTGGACATCAAATGCATGGCAAATAAGTTAGAAACTAAATGGCTTATCAAAGCTTGGTGCAACGGTGAGGCCTCTTGGGACATGCTTATCTTCAAGAATAAGAGTGCTCTTATGCTGGTGGACTCCCATGTTGGAAGGACCTAGGCCCTCTCACCACTTTCCTGCTAACTAAGGCTTACATATTTGTTTACAAATATTAAAGTATCAATTAGCTATGGAGGTATTAGGTCATTTGGAAAATAGGAGAACCAAATTTATCTCAAAGATTTTGAAAGATGCATGAATAGTTTTAAAGGATTGGCAGACAAAAACTGTCCATTGAATGCAAGTTCTTGTTCTTACCTTAGCTAAAGTAAGAACAAAAAACCTGCATTGAATGGATGCTTTCTTTCCGCCCATCCTTTAAAGTTATTTTTCCATCAAAATCTTCTAGATAAATTTGGTTCTCCCATTTCCCATACGACCTAATGCCTCCATAACTAACTGATACTTTATATCCATAAGCAAAATTCATAAGAGAGTTAGTAGCACACATATTAGGTCGACTAGAATAGGAGAAATAGATGTGTCAGGAAGATTCTAAAGGTTGGGTGGACAATTCTAAAGGCTAAATGGACAAAACATCTTCATTGGATATAGGTATGTATAATTTGACCTTACTCTCATAACATGTGTATGTGTATATGTTTATATGTGTGTGCATTCATGTATAATTATGTATATGTCCATATATGCATGTATTTATATCTATACATTTATGGATGTATATATGTAAATAGATAGAATATTGAAAATTATACCTTAATAGTGCCCAAACAGATACATTACTCCATCCAAAATGATTTTGAAGATTGAGAATAAGTAAGCTTGCAATTAGTCGTGTCAAACGACTTCGTTTATATATATGCTTTAGACATTCCTCTCAAAGATATTTCTCATTTTTAGAAATATCAATGCTCCCACTGTCATTTTGATACCAATCCTCAATAAAATCTGTCATGCCCTCATCTTCATCATTCTCGCACAAATCTTGTACTTTATCTTATTTTGAATATAGATATTTCAACCTTGCATATTCCACAGGATGACTTTTGTGTAGCCTTCTCATAGAAGCTTTTGATAATTGAGGTCTTACTAGCAATTGTGAATGGTGTGGAGGAATATCATCAACATCATACATTGGAATCTACACACATGAATAAAAATCAATAGTATTCCATAAATGAATAAAAACTAAACTTTAAACAAAAAAATAAATATATAAGTTATTAAATATGGATAGAAAATGTTTATTCTCTCTCTAGCTAAAAGGTGCTCTTGGAGATCTACACCATCCATAATTCAGTAATAATCCATCACCAGAATGTAATGTAGTAATAGCATTGAGAACTATGTATCTTGATACATCTCTACTCATGTATGGTGATTCATGACTATTTTCACACCCCTCAAATGTGCAATTAGTCCTTGAACTATTATGTAACCCTCAACTACCATTTACAAAACCTGCTATATTTCCATGCATGTAACGTCTTCCATCAATATATAATCTGTCATTTTTTGCATGTGAAATCCTTCTACGAGTAAGGGATGCTACATTCAAGCATATTCCATAAGTACTCATGCTTTGAACATAATGTGCAAGTCAATGCCAATCTCCCCATCGATACATAGGACCACAAAATGACATAAGAGTGACTTCAAAGTTCAGAGGCACATACAAATCCTCTACAATAAAGAGACCACGACCAACATTAGTAATAGTGGATGGAACAATCATATAGCAATTACACCAAACGTTAAAACCTCTCCATCTAAAGGAAGTGGTCTTCTATTCCATCCTTCATATCTCCTTCTATCATATGTTTGTACTAGAGAACGATCACGAGTTGGCAATTGGTAATCTCCGGCCATTTTAGTCTCTAAACCAAGAGGTAGAGGATTTCTAGAAACCTCTACTTGTAACTGATGAACAACAAGTCCATGACATGTATGAGGTATATTAACATTATGAGTATGAGAATTATTATTATCATCATCATCATTGAGCAAGTATTCCTGTATATCAACAATAATTTGATTTTGTATATGGTGCTTAAATAAAATAATGACATTGTTTTATAGCAAAAATACATACCCAAGCATTATCACATTGACCAGGTGGTGGTGCACGCTCAAAAGTACCATATTCTACCTCATGTTCAATACATTCGAATTGTGGTCTTTGATACCTGCCATAGCAAGAGCTACACCAACATATAGTATGCTCTTGATAGTAAAATTCATCATAATCCCTATCGGAGGACACATGTGAAGTCGTTGCATGGGTAGGAGGTGGTGGAGTGCCCTTTGATTGATTAGAATCTGTTATAACAAGAAACAAAAAAATATATCAGTTATGTATCTATCAAATCTATTTAAAACTAAAAGTCTGATATACTTATAGTATATAGTCCTTGCACATTTAGGAGGCGGTGGTGGAGTTCCATTTGATTGATCAGAATCTACAAATACTGGCATTTGATATTAATAATCTGATTATTTACATACATAAAAATTCACATACACATATCTACACATACACACGTATTCACATAATACACATTTACACATACACATATATTCACATATACACAAATACACATTATTGTGGGATAAATGCATGTATTTTTTTATGAGGGAATGTATATGCATGCATGTGTATGTTTGTACGTATATATGTGGATATCTATATGTGTGTTTATCATAGTTATATGTATGTATATGTGTATATGTATGCATATATGTATGTGTATATGTATGTGTATATGTTTGCATGTATATGTGTATGTGGGTATATGTATGTAACCCTTTGCAACAAGTCTAGCTTTATACCTGTCAACTGTACAATCAGGCTTATGATTTAGCTTGTATACCCACTGAGTCCCAATGGCCTTCTTGCCACGAGGCAAGTCACATAAAGACCAAGTACCATTCTTCATTATAGCATCATATTTAGATTGCATAGCAGCCATCGAATTTTTTGAATTTTGTGCTTCATCAAACGAAATAGGCTCATTCTCATCACAAAGACTAGATGTAGCCATAGCATAGCAATCTGATGCAAAAGAGGCACTATGAGAGCCTGAATGAGTACGATATGACAGAGGTGCATCTAATTTGCTGTCACACAAAGTCTGCACCAACCATTTTGGCATAGTTTTTGCGTGCTCAATATGAGCTCTCTCGTCAACTAGTGCATCATGTAAATCTACATTTGAAATCGAATGATCCGCATCATCATATGAAACATGCAAAGGCTGAGAAGTTGCCTCATTGGGACCAGCACTAGAATCTCCACCTGTAAAAAGAGGTAACAAAGTATCATACATGTCTTGTGGATCTAACAGATGTCTTCTTACTACATGAAAGCAATGGCTGAATAGCATCTTGCACAAAAACAACATCACAACTAACTGAATGCGTTTAATCAGTGGATGATATAGACGATAGCCTTTACTTTTAGAACTGTACCCAACAAAAATACATTTTACTGCTTTATCATCCAATTTTCTACGATGTTGTTCAAGCACTAATGCATATGCCAAACAACCAAAAACATGCAGATGAGCAACAGATGGATTGCAATCATGCCATGCCTCATATGGAGTGATAGACTGCAGTGCTGTAGTGCGACACTTGTTAAGTACATATGTTGCACACATGACAATCTCAAGCGAGAAACTATGTGGTAAAGCCTGACTCTTGACCATACACCTCGCCATCTCCATGAGTGACCTATTCTTTTGTTCAACAACTCCTTTATTTTGAGGTGTATACGGCACTATACACTGGTGTTTTATCCCACGTTCAGCCAGAAATGCATTAAAATTAGAAGACATATATTCCCCCCCTCGATCAGAACGGAGTGTGCCTATTTTACATGCTGATAGATTTTCAACCAAAATCAAAAACTGTTTGAAGCACATGAACACTTCGGACTTTGCCTTCAATGGATATACCCATGCATGCCTCAATAAATCATCAATGAAAGTCATGAAGTAAAGATAATTTCCAAAAGAAGGTGTCTGCATAGGACCACAAACATCACTATGTACAAGATGCAATTTCTGAGTAGCCCAAACTAAACAATCTTTTGGAAATGAGGAACTCTACATTTTGCCCAAAATACAGCCTTCACAAACATGTTTTCGAGGTGCCTCAAGTTTGGGCAAAGAGGAAATCATTTCATATTTTTGTAGGCATAGTGAACTAGCAAAATTCAGATGACCAAAGCATGCATGCCAAAGCTTTGCATCTGACATAGCCTGAGAATCATGTACTACACATGCCAAATCATTAAGAGATCTTTCATAGTATATGAGCTTATACAACCCACGACATAAAATGCCAAAAGCAATAATCACATCTCCATTTGACAGATCATCAACTGTACACCTGTCATCAACAAATTTCACAACGAAGCTAGTCTTTGCTAATGTAAAAACTGATAACAGGTTCTTCTTGATCCCTGTCACAAATAAAGGATCTAAAAAGGTGAAAGAATTACCATCAGCAGTAGTCAAAATGATCTTACCAACTCCCATAACAGGATAAGAGGAGGTGTTGGTGCATGTAACAGTAGTCCTTGTAGGGGCAGACTCGAGTGAAGAGAAGAAACTGTGTTGCGAGGTATTGGTATAACCGTCGGTATTACCCACGCTCATATCAACGATTATACCAATGCCTCTACTGGGTGTACCGTCGCATATATCGGCGCTTGGTGGGTGTACTGAAGCTTATTCCAATGGCATTACTAGGAGTACCATCGCTTATACTGATGGCCATATCTACAAATTTTGTTTTGGGCAAAGTGTGTTGTCTTTTGCTAGAGCAACATTACCATGATGTTGCTTAGCAAAAGACAATACAATCTGCCCAAAAAAAACCAAGTACATATGTGTACTCTAATGTTAACCGAAATATGATTTCATAAGACATTGCAAAGAATATTCCATATCAACAATCGTGCAACAAAGAACATTCATGAAATGAGATAAATTCACATGAAATTTACAAACAACAAGTAAAAATCAAGTTTATAAATTCATCACCTCATCGCAAATGCTCTCATGAAACGACCACACGACATCCCTCCAAGTCCTCCAATAGTGCAGTCAATCCATGACGATATCCATAAGCCTCCTCTTTTCTTGTTGGAGGATGACCCATTGCTACCTCTTGCAACAAATATACAAAACATTAGAGGAACATACATGAGAACCTTAACATAAACAAATTCAATAAACCAAATGGTACTTATAAGCTCATGATGCATCGTGTCATATCTGTCCCTGCCCAAATGTGACGGTCCAATCGTATCTAAAGATGTGGCTGGGCCATCTCACTGCTGGCGATATTGATTAGGAGTTTGCTGCTGCTCGTCACGAATCATATCCTAATACTGTGATACAGTGGCCATATACGCGAGAGGTACCTGAGAGATGAACTCTAAGAACTGCTCCTCTGTCATCGAACGTCAAGTGATTGGAGGACGATCTCCCATCGTGGTTTCTAACAAAAGAAGTCAAATAATTAGCATATGATAATAAAGGTAATATAGAGAAAAAAACCTAGCAAAAAAAAAAAACAAAAATTAGTATGTACAAGTGTTTGATTCAAAACTCCTCTATTCTAGCATCCTCTTGGAGATCCCATGCACTGAGAATATTTATCTCTATATTGATGACTTCTAAATCACTTGCTATGTTGGTTTCGTGTTCATCATCATCTATTGCTTCATCCTGTATTTTGTCTTCTTCAATGACCTCTTCTTCTCGAACAATGATCTCTTCCTCCTCGACTATGGAATGAATCTCTGAGTCCACTATAAATGGACTTTCTTCTACATCTATGTTCTCACAAATTTTTGTGCTACGTGGGACGACTTGTAAAATAAATAGCCACTCTCGTTCTTTTGAATCTAGTATAAAAACAACCTTTTCACAGTGTTGGGGAAGTACAAATGTATCTCTTTCATCCGTCCATAATTTTGTGGAGTCGACTTGAAGCAAACCACTTTTATCCCGCCTCACTGTTGGGTTTCTTCTAGAGCTAACTACTTTGAACCATTTCACATAAAAAACAAAGTAATCAAACTTCCTAAACGATAGTTTCAAGATATCTTGAATCACTCCACAATAATGTAGATGGCCTTCTTGCGCATTATCATCTCTTGCACTTGCTCTACGTTTATGCAAAAAGTTCACCATCACCCCACTATCAAAAGTAGACCTGTTTTTATCGATTCGTGCAATCGGAAAGTGTCGTCCATGAGACCATAGTGCACCGTATTTAGTATACTCCCAATCACAACCATTTGCGAGGTCTTCTTCTTCTTTAGAGAAATCTTCACCCGCTGCCTTTGCTTGTGAAACCATTGTGTCTAACCATCTGATCGTTGGAAAAGGTAGAAGAGGTCGAAGAATTTTTGGAAGAGGCAAAAAATCGAGTGGAACAATTCCTTCGAAACTGAGCTCATTCCTTTACGTTGGGCTCCTTGGCAAGCTCATACTTTTCTAGCCACTTCTACATAGGCTCAGAGTTAACTATGCAAAGCTTCATTGCGTTCTCTCTGAAAGTTGCAACCCTTTACTTTGTGGTTCATCACCTACGAGACAAACATCTTCATCATCGCTCCATAAGCGAGGCATTTTTGGATGCAACATATGTCGAAACTGAGTTATGAATATAGGAGACTCTTGTATGAGCCATCCCTCTACCATGCTACCCTCCAGACGTGCTCTCTGTGGAAAAAATCCTTTTAATGTCTTCACAAAGTGCTCTAAGAAGAACATCCATCGACTATGGACAGTTCCTGCTATTGCAACCTCATCTACCACATGAACCAGTAAATGAAGCTGAATAGTGAGAATACTTGTGGGAAAGTATTTCTCTACCATATAAACAACCTCGATAGCATTGAGTTTCACACTCTCTATGCTATCTCTATTTATCTCTTTAGAAGAGATCCACCGTACTAAAGGACTAATTTTATAAATGGTTCTTCGTATATCCTCTGAAAGACAATCTTTTAAGGCTATAGGGAGCACAAACTGTAAAACCTTGTGCCAATCATGAGACCTGATCCCTCCAAGCTTATCATTTCATGCGAAAGCAATCTTCAGATGCCTCATGCATCCAGTAGGTGTCCGAAACTCTGAAATTGTTTTCTTCACTTGTTGCTCTTCGATCTTGCGAAGCACCAAAGGAGCTCTTGGTAATGATATTGTTCCATTTGGCTTAGTACTTGCCCACAACTCTCGCATCTGACCTCGCTCTTCTAATTCCTCCCTTTGTGCTTTGCTTTCTTTCTTTCCGATCAAAGCCTTCTAGGAATCTCTCCCACATTCTTAAAAAAATGCATCGCGTCTACCAAATCTTTGATCAATAGTTCACTCCAATAAGGGAGTTCATGAAAAATGGACAAGCATTTCATGCCAACGATTGGAGTTTCTGAATCCCACAGTTGTTTTCAATCGCTAGCTTTCATTTGGTGTTACGCGTTTTGACCAATTTGTCCTTCACGTAAAACAAATCCATCAGGTAAATATCTATGGTGTCCTTCATAGACACTTTTATGCAGTGCTTTGGAATAGCATGCTTCGAGTCGTGGTCCGCATAAGGGACAAGCATGGTAACCCAAAATCGATAAACTTGAACATTCACCATAACGAGGCCAATCATGCATCATCCACATAAGTATGCCTTGCACTCGCACGTCTCATCTTCTTATAGGTTGAGATATGTCATGCATAGTAATCCCATCCCATAAAATGCGCACTTCTTCCACAAGTGGTGCAAGATATACATCCATGTTTTTTACCTAATACTTACGTGGTACAATAAGAGCTAATAAATGAACTTTCTTTGTGGCCAACCATGGTGGGATGTTATAATTGACCAAACAGACAAGCCATGTGCTCCATGAAGAGATGCATAAATCAAATGGATTTACTCCATCCATAGCTAGGCCTAGACGTAGGGGCCGAGGCTCACTAGCAAACTCTAGCCACTTACTATCTATGTGCTTCCAAGCATCAGAGTCAACAGGCACTCACATTACACCATTTATAGACCTGCTCTTTGCATGCCATGACATTAAATGAGCTATAGATTTGCATCTAAACATGTTCTTAATTCATGGGATAATAGGAAAGTGGGGAAGAACCTTTGCGGGGATTTCTTTGCCTAAAAGGTCTTCTCTAAATCTATTTGCTCCACACTTTGGACACGTGGAGATGCTCATACTCATTCTGAAAGAGGATGCAATCCAAATGACAAGCATGAACCTTAGTGTAATCCATTCCAATGGGCTGTAAAAGTTTTTTTGCATCTCTACGTGTTAAAGGCATGTCATTGCCCTCTAGCAAAAATTGATCTTTAAGAAGCCTGCAATAAGCAATTAGAACGATATTAGTAAATAAAGGTATTTTCATCCAACAATGAAAGTTTATTTCAAATCTACTTACCTGAATAATTCAGTGATACTACTATCTAACCATCCATAAATGGATTGCAGATTGAGCATCGCGAGTGACGCATGTAGTACAGATATCTTTGCAGCATTGTAAAGTGGTAAACGAGCTAGTCTTCACATGTTTTCATATTCTTCGTCGACTTCTGATCGTCGAAATTCTATTGTGTCCATGAAACTCTCGACATCTTCTCCACCATCATGATCTTCGTCCATCTCATAAAATGCTTCGAGCATTTCTTCCATATGTTCATTCCATTGTGGTTGCTATTTCAAGTCAAGCCTAGTATCAAGGAGAAGTTACGAGCCAAAGAATTACCATCCAACAAGGTCTTTTTTTTTGTTGGATTGGCTGCTTCTAGAACAATCACATTTGTACTTCGAATTGAGACAAAGGTAGCTTTTCAAGATTTAGAAGATGGACTTTGGAAAGAGCCTTAACATTCTTCTTCATTTTTCAACATGCTTCATTTTGGGCTGTGTCTTACTTTATGCATTCTTATTTCCTCATATTGAGGTTAGTTAATACTATTGATTGGAAGCTGCTTCTCAAGGATCTAGAGAAATGGTAGCTGATCTTGCAGCTGGGGGGCTAACATTAGAAAGCCTGAAGCAAGCTCCTCATGACGGTGGGCAAGTTTTCATTTGAGGAATGATGCCACAAAAAATACGGGATTATGCTCAAGAGGAGATGTGTGAGGAGGTCAGCGGCGGTTCGAGAAGAAAGCCCGAGAGGAAAAGGGAGGAGACGCACAAAGAAGAAAGAGGCCAAATAGCATGTAAAATTAGGTGATGCGGGTGATTGTGGAGTGCGGAAGCATCTGACACAGACAGATATAGGGGGGGAATGATCGTATGAAAGCAACAAGTGCTCGATTGTTTGTCTGAAGAAGGTGTGCGCATCTGAGTCAAGGGACAAAGAAGACCGTAAGGAGGGACAATACGATCGGGATGCAAACTTGTTTTGGGCACAATGGGGCATCGTCTTGTGGAGGTATGTGAGCAGCCGATTCCGGGAAAGAAGGGGAAGTGTCAGCAAAGATGCATTCATTCACCTTCGTGCCACTCTGTTTCTGTCTACAATTCTGTAGTTTGTATTTGGCAATGAGGGCTTGTGCATGAACAAAAATAGTTGAAGCAATCCTCTAGCGAAGATAGTAGTTTTATTGAACAAGGAAAATGAAATCAGCACCATTAGGTGATTTGAAGCGAAGATAGTAGTTTTATTGAACAAGGAAAATGAAATCAGCACCATTAGCTGACTTGATGGTGATTAAAATCTTCGAAGATGAAGTAATCACGAACAAGATCAGAAGAAAAGGGAGTAGGATATATGCAAAAAGATAGAGGTTTGTGTCCGAATGCTGCTATTTGAGCTTTAGTGATCGTCAGTAGCTTTTCTAGTTCACCATGAACAAATAGGATGCTCTCTTTGAGCTTTAGTGATCGTCAGTAGCTTTTCTAGTTCACCATGAACAAATAGGATGCTCTCTGCAATGACAACAGTGTGATCTCACTATTGAGTGTTAAGAAGCAAAAACTGTTTCTACTCAATTCAAGACTTTGTGTTGGCGTACGAGTCCACAAGACTATTGAGTTACACGTCCTTACTCATTATTATGTATTGTGACTATGATGAAGACTGCCTCGTAGCCTGGGCCGACTCAAATCGTTGAGGACAAACTGATAGTTTATCAAGGAGATCACAACTAAATGCATCAGTGTTGGCTCTCGCCGATGTGAGAGGAGGAGCTCACAGGAGTAAGGTTCCATGCTCAAGGGAACTACTATGGAGATTTCTAGGAGCGAATTAAAAGAATTGAGGCAGAGGTAAAGAGCTTGAGAAGCTTCGTCAAAATGAGAGAGCGCAAACAACTCCTCTTACTATATATTCATGGTGATGTCAGCCAATAAGAAAGAGAATTTGTTGCCTTACTTTTGATTACAGGAGACAATTTCATGAAAATAAATGAAGGAAGGGATGTGTAAAGTGCTTCTAATGAGGACGATTCTCCTGCTATTGTTGCAATCTCCCAGAAATCGTTTGGTCTCCGCGAGTATTGGTACAATTTGCTCCATCTAAAGACTTGTGAGAAGGCTTTCGCCAGTTCATTGTGCTTGGAGATTCAATTTAAGCTAGTCCTTGTCAATTCTTATAATTAGAGTGAATGGAATTCTTGTTCAGCTTACTAGAGAAGTATCTTCCTCAAACATATGAATAACCTCTCTATATGAAACTTCTTCACAATACAATTGTTACTTGTAGTTAGCACCCGCCGAACGTTAGACTTATCTATGCATCTCATTTATCCAATTTCCTTAACAAATGCTAGCTTAGATGCAAAATGAAAACTGTAACTTACTTTCGAATTGCTTTTGAATACAAAATCATTGTCTTGAAAAGGAAGACATATAAAAAAAACCGAAAAATGTGAGATATTGTGCATCTACATAATCCATCAGGAAATACATGTGATGAATTCATTGAAATTAAATAATATATATGTGAATGAGAAAAATCCAACAAGATCGGAGAAAGGGAGCCTTTCCTCATTTAATCGAAGGCCTATTAATCAAGCTTCCCTTTAGTGCACTTATCAAAAACGACAACAAAATGATTAAGTGTAAGCTGCATTTTATGTAAGCTAAGTTCTTTAGCCCCAAACCTATTTCTATGTTCCTTCTCGTCAAATCGTTTTGCAACAAATGGATTTTTGTTCATCATAGGAATGCAAATGAGTTATACCTAAGGTAGTGTTCAACATTCATCAACATTGACTTCGATGTTTTGGAATTGAGAACACGCGATTAGATTTTGTCACCAAGCAAATTCCAAATCTTTCCAATTAACATGTTGAACTATCTTCTTTACC
Source organism: Ceratopteris richardii (assembly GCA_020310875.1). Lineage (NCBI taxonomy): Eukaryota > Viridiplantae > Streptophyta > Polypodiopsida > Polypodiales > Pteridaceae > Ceratopteris > Ceratopteris richardii. The sequence goes on along the minus strand of CM035433.1, from coordinate 58,790,547 downwards.
CTTAAACCGCAAGGAATCTCATATGCAAGTTGGCCAATGTGACCAACATCCCTCCTCCTTTTCGTGATATTTGCGACATACCTTTCCCCTCGTTGCCATGAACATTGTGACATACCTGGTGAGCCTGACGTGAAGGGAGGGGGTGAGTGATTTATATAGCCAAGGACCTAAGACCTAGCAAAACAAAAAATGGAAGACCTTATAGCCGGATTCATCCCCTTTCAAGAAGAGGATAGACGTTAAAAAGCTATCGAAATGCTTTATGACCGATTAATCAAGCAGTGCCGATTTTTTAATGGAAAGAATATATCTAGATTTTGTAAAGAGTATGAGCTCGAGTCAAAATACTTAGGTGTAGGTTTGACTCTGCTGACGGATAAAGAACTATGCAAAAACTTTGTCTATGTGTCGGGATATGACATGCTGGACCAACCGTGCAAATAAATCAAAAGTCATGGTCTAGATACAAAGCGACACTCCTCAAGCAGTTTATGCTAGAGGACCTTGATAAAGTGACTTGTAGATCTTTCTTGAGGTAGGTTCATATGCCCAAAGAGCAACCGATCCTAGAAATTAAAAAAGAGTTCGAGAAACAATTTGAAGATATGTCCAAATATGATCAGCAATACGTAATGCATGAAATGGTTTCTTATTCCTATAGGCAATAGATGTTAGAGATGGAGAGGAACTAATTCCATTTTTTCAAGACCTAGACTCCGAATCGGGACTTACAGAGGACTGGACACGTTCATGATGCTGTAACAACATATGTTAGAAAGCAGCAAATGTTTGAGAAATTTCGAAATGACTGGAGAATCAATCTTCATGAAGATAAAGATGGTACTCAAACTCCAAGTATCTTACCACTTATGAATAACATTCAAGTCCATCAAGTTATAGAGACCCCACTTGGACATTAAAAAAATATGCATGAGCTTGATACACATGCTAATGATAAGTGTTATCAAGAAAACTCTAAAAGTACGATTGATATGACCTCTAATATTGCAAGGTGCCAACAGCCTGTAGGATTCTCTACAATAATTACATCTTCAAGTGCTAAATACGTGCAAACGTTGATGATGGAAGGAGCAAGGGGGCATGTGGAAGCGGACCAAAACCAAATCAAACAAAAACCAAGTATAAACCAAATAAAAAATCAACAAATGCCAACAAGAAATTATGACGAGGCTTCACTTGTGCTCTTAAAACCCCCACATTGATTGCAGGATAAACAAATACATTTAGAAATAATCCAAGATATAAATAAAGAGTTAGAGGAATCTACAAGGCTAAAACGTGACCAAATGGTGATAAAAGATGAAGTATAAGAAGAAAATTTAATATATCTATGTGAAGATCAAGCTCTAGATGCATCATCAAGTGATGATGCAAAACAAGATTTGGGTTGTGATTCGATGCTAGTTGATAGTGATATTTGAGTATATGAATCAAACACAATAAATAAAATTGTGTGAAGAGACTCCAAGCAAGCATGATGCTAATTGGGAGGACATACAAATCAAGAGTCATCTAGATAGTGATATGCATGTGGATGGTGATAAGCATGATGTTGAGACTAGGGGAAGTCCAAATTAAGATCAGGATTGTGATATACACTTGAGAGGTGCCATATTGGATGAGCATTCAGAGGTGCAAGAGTGTGTACCTATTCATGGAAGTAATAATGAGTTACTGAGTGAGGTTAAGTGTAATGATATGCATGTAAATGAGGTTGCACTTTATGTAAAGGGAGATATCAATGACCACGATGAGGATGAGAAATCACCACTAATTGATCCTCTAAATAGTGATGTGAATGTTAAAGATGATTATGATGAGTCAAGATTATGCACAGAAGAAATTATGCATGAAGAGATAGAAGTAGCGCTTATTGAAGTGTATGAGAAATTCATGATAGGATGCTACCTAAGGAGAATGAACGTGAGAAGATAGATTCAAATGACTTAGAAAACTGTCAAATGAATAAAGATCTAATTGAATCAAGCTTAGGTACTGAAGTGCTCGTATATGATGAGACATTCGAGCAAGAACCAGTGACAGATGAAGTGTATGGGAAATGTGGTCTAAGTACATCCTCTGAAGAAAATGAGCAAGAATTCATGGAAATGGATGCATAATTCTATGATGGCATTGAAAATAAGAAATATGTCATCAAACTATATGCATAGACCTCGAAATTCTTCAAATTAGTTTGTTCTTGATAAGAAATATTCTAGTGATATTGAAGATCAAAGCTTTCTTAATTATGAAGATATGGATTCCCTTCATCTTGAAGGAGAAGTGAATTGGGATCATGATAGAGATAGTGATGAAGAGTTCCTCAATAGATTGGAAGAAGAAGTAGACCTTATAATTTTAGGAGCTTGGGTAGAAAGGAATGATCTCATTCAAGATTTCAAAGATGAATACGGATCAATGTCTAAGCATGATGAACACTTCCATCCGAAGTGCGATTCAAATGAGTCGATTCAAGAATCCCATCTTGATAAAGATGGGAATATAAAACAAGACAATGAGAAGGAAGAAAGTACTTCAAATGATTTCAAATGTAAAATAGAAGAAAATGCGTGTTTGCAAGAACGTTTTGATGATAAGCAAAACATGTTTAATTTTGAAACTTCATATCTTTATTTTGCATCTAGTGAATTTGAAAGAATCACAAATAAAGATACCTATGTTCAGATACGTGAAGCATGGATTTCTAATTTTTCTAAGAATTACATACACCAGACAAGCGGCCAAGAGGTAGACAAGAAAATAAGGTGTCTTGTGTACATATTTACCGTATTTATGAATACAATATTGATTGATGCGATTCAAAGATGGCTTGTTTTTTAACATAGCTTCTTTGGAGAGCATCTGTTTGTGAAAATGTATTGGAAAGGAATTTCTTGAATTTACAAGAAATTCAAAAGTGACTTTTGTAAATATAAATATGTAAATACTTAGTAATTATGTTTTGATTTTCTGAGATGGATAAAAGTAAATATAAAAGTAAGTATAAGAGAAAATAAATTAATAAATAGATATATAAATGCATAATAAATAAAGGAATAAATAAATACATAAATGAAATAAATAAATACATACAAATAAAATATAAATAAATAAATAAACAAATAAATACAAGTAAATACATGAATAAATAAATAATAACATACATAAATAAAAACATAAATAAATAAATAAGGAAACACATACATAAATAAATTAAATAAATAAATCAATAGATAATATATATATATATATATATATATATATATATATATATATATATATATATATATATATATATAAATAAATAAATAAATATATAGATAAATAAACAAATACGTAAATAAATAAATAAATAAATAAATAAGTAGAGGAAGTAAGTAAATCTAGTATTCAAGTAGATGAATGTTTTCAAATAATCTTTTAAAATATGATGCTACTGATGTATTTTCTGAGTTTATGAGTACAAGTGAAGATTTGGAGCCGATTGCGAATCGGGAACTTGAATGGATCGTGAAAAGGGCAACGGTTTTCGAATTGCTAGTACATAACTATTATGAGTGGAGGGAATGATCAAGTGAAGATAATGGAGATGACAAACAAATTATGAAGTTCAAAAATCCTTTTTCAATAGCTATCTTCCTTTAATCTTGATCTCTTGAACCCTTTTTGAGTTGCATTGCACATAAAGTGTACATATTTTAAGTTTAAAAGAGCACATGCTTCAAATCCCATAGGTGCACACTCATTTGCACATGAGATGTATTTGTAGTGAGATGCATTTGTAAATATCATGAATAAGAGTAAAAATGAACTATGAATGGAGTTGAATGAATAGAATGATTGGCCTTGTGAGAAAAATTGTGAGTGGTGAGGATCTTTGTTTAGATTCCATGACAAGGATTTCCATAGTTGCACCATAATTGTGAACTATTGCATCTAAAGTATGCATGCATGAATATATATGTGCACAAAATTTTCAAGCACATAGATGCACATATAATTGCACATGAGCTAAATTGGAGATGCATGATCGAAATTCAGTTTGAATTCGAGTGGAGAAACCTCACCATCACATGCTTGATACCTTCTCTTTGCACCATTGTGTTTTCTCAATGCATTTCAAGTATGCATGTATAGGGCCCACTACACAACCATGCATAGGCACATGTGTTTGATAATCCATGCACTTGAATCGTTTTGGAATTAATAGGCTCTTGCAAATATAACGATTGATGTTGGTGTGTTCGGAGGCCCCATAGGTTTAGAGGGGGTGGATGTGGTGGCTGTTTCAAGTCAAAGCTATTATTGAGAAGAAGTTGCGAGCCAAAGAATTACCATCTGACAAGGTCTTTTTTTTTGTTGGATTGGCTGCTTCTACAAGAATCAGATTTGTACTTTGAATTGAGATGAAGGCAACTTTTCAAGATTTAGAAGATGGACTTCGGAAAGAGCCTTGACATTCTTCTTCATTTTTCAACATGCTTCATTTTGGGTTGTGTCTTACTTTATGCATTCAAGCCCCTCATGACAGTGGGCAAGTTTTCATTTGAGGAAAGATACCACAAAAAGACAGGGGATTAGGAGATGCATGGGGAGGTGAGGAGTGGTTCGGGAAGAAAGACCAAGAGGAAAAGGAAGGAGACGTGCAAAGAAGAAGGAGGCCAAATTGCATCTAAAATCAGGTGATGTAGGTGACTCTGGAGTGCAGAAGCATCCAACACAGACAGATATAGGGGAGAATGATCGTATGAAAGCAACTGGTGCTGGATTGTTCGTGTGAAAAAGGTGTGCGTATCTCAGTCAAAGGACAAGACCGTAAGGAGGGCAATAAGATTGGGATGGAGACTCGTTTTGGGCAGAATGGGGCATCGTCTTCTGGAGGAATGTGAGCAGCGAGTTCCGAGAGAGAAGAGGAAGTGTCAGCAGAGATGCATTCATTCACCTTCCTGCAACTTTCTGTTTCTATCTACAATTTTGTAATTTGTATTTTGCAATGAGGGCTCGTGCATGAACAGAAATAGTTGAAGCAATCTTGTAGCAAAGAGAGTAGTTAAACTGAACAAGGAAAATGAAATCAGCACCATTAGGTGACTTGACGGTGATTAAAATCTTCGAAGATGAAGTAATCGCGGCCATGATCAGAAGAAAAGGGAGCACGATATATGCAAAAAGATAGAGGTTTGTGTCAATTCATTCTAAAATTGCTGCTATTTCAGCTTTAGCTATCGTCAGTAGGTTTTCTAGTTCGCCATGAACAAATGGGATGCTCTGTGTAATGACAACAGTGTGATCTCAATGTTGAGTGTTAAGTAGCAAAAACTATTTCTACTCAGTTGAGGACTTTGTGTTCACATATGAGTCCACAAGACTATTGAGTTACACTTCCTCACTCATTATTATGTATTGGGACTGTGATAAAGACTGCCTCGTAGCCAGGGCCGACTCAAATCCTTGAGGACAAAATAAAAGTTTATCAAGGAGATCACAACTAAATGCATCAGTGTTGGCTCTGGCTGATGTGAGAGGAGGAGCTCAAGGGAGTAAGGTTCCATGCTGAAGGGAACTACTATGGAGATTTTTAGGAGCAAATTAAAAGAATTGAGGCAAAGGTAAAGAGTTGGAGAAGCTTCACGAGAACGAGAGAGCGCAAACAACTCCTCTTACTATATATTCATGGTGATGTCAGCCCATAAGAAAGAGAATTTGTTGCCTCAATTTTGATTATAGGAGGCAATTTCATGAAAATAAATGAAGGAAGGCATGTGTAAAATGCTTCTAATGAGGATGAATCTCTTGCTATTCTTACACTCTTCCAGAAATCATTTGGTCTCCACGAGTATTGGTACAATTTGCTAGATCTAAAGACTTGTGAGAAGGCTTACGCCAGTTCATTGTGCTTGGAGATTCAATTTAAGCTAGTCCTTGTCAATTCCTATAATTATAGCGAATGGAATTCTTGTTCTGCTTACTAGAGAAGCATCTTCCTCAAACATATGAATTTCTTGTCTATCTAAAACTTCTTCAAAATACAATTTTTACTTATTAGCACCTGCCGAACGTTAGACTTATCTATGCATCTCATTTATCCAATTTCCTTAACAAATGTTGGTTTAGATGCAAAATGAAAAGTGTAACATACTTTTGACTTGCTTTTAAATACAAAATCATTGTCTTGAAAAGGAAGACATATAAAAAAAAACCGAAAAATGTGAGATATTATACGTCTACATAATCCATCAGGAAATACATGTGATGAATTTATTACAATTAAATAATATCTATATATGAATGAGAAAAATCGAACAAGATCAGAGAAAGGGAACCTTTCCTTGTTGAATGGAAGGCCTATTAATCAAGCTTCCCTTTAGTGCACTTCTCAAAAACGGCAAAAAAATGATTAAGAAGTGTAAGCTGCAATGTAAGCTAAGTTCTTTAGCCCCAAACCTATCTCCATGTTCCTTCTCGTCAAATCGTCTTTCAACAAATGGATTCTTGTTGATCATAGGAATGCAAACGAGTTATACATAAGGTAGTGTTCAACATTCATCAACATTGACTACGATGTTTTAGAATTGAGAACACGAGATTAGATTTTTTCACCAAGCAAATTTCAAATCTTTCCAATTGACATGTTTAACTAATCTTCCTTAGCCTTAAACTTCAAGGAATCTCATATGCAAGTTGGTCAATGTGACCAACCTCCCTCCTTTTTGTGATATTCGTGACGTACCTTTCCCCTCCTTGCCATGAACATTGCGACATACCTATTGAACCCGACGTGAAAGGAGGGGGTGAGTGATTTATATAGCCGAGGACCTAAGGCCTAACAAAATAAAAAATGGAAGAACTTATAGCCCGATTCGTCTGCTTTCAAGAAGAGGATAGACGACAAAAAGCTATCGAGACACTTAATGACCGATTAATCAAACGGTGCAGATTTTTCAATGGAAAGAATATATCTAGACTCTTTAAGGAGTATGAGCTCGAGTCAAAATACTTAGGTGTAGGTTTGACTCCAATGAGGGATAAAGAACTATGCAAAAACTTTGTCTATGTGTCGGGATATGACATGCAGGACCAACTCGTGTGAATAAATCAAACGACACTCCTCAAGTAGTTTATGCTAGAGGACCTTGATAAAGTCACTCATAGATCTTTCTTGAGGTGGGTTCATATGCCCAAAGATCAACAAAGCTTAGAAATTAAAAAAGAGTTCGAGAAACAATTTGAAGATATGTCCCAATATGATCAGCATTCTATAATGCATGAAAGGGTGTCTTATTCCTATAGGCAATAGATGTTAGAGATCGAGAGGAATTAATTTCGTTTCTGCAAGACCTAGACTCCAAATCGGGACTCATAGAGGATTGGACACTTGTTCATGATGTTGTAACAACATATGTTAGAAAGTAGCAAATGTTTGAGAAATTTCAAAATGACTGGAGAATTGATCTTCATGAAGATAAAGATGGTACTCAGAATCCAAGTATCTTACCACTTATGAATAACGTTCAAGTCCATCAAGTTATAGATACCCCACTTGGATATAAAACAAATATGCATGATCTTGATACACATGCTTCTGATAAGTGTTATCAAGAAAACTCTAAAAGTACGATTGATATGACCTCTAATATTGCAAGGTACCAAGAGCCTGTAGGATTCTCTACAATGATTACATCTTAAAGTGCTATATAGGTGCAAACGTTGATGATTGAAGGAGCAAAGGGACATGTGGAAGCCAATCAAAACCAAATCAAACAAAAACCAAGTATAAACCAAATAAAAAATCAACAAAAGCCAACAAGAAATCATGATGAGGCTTCACTTGTGATCTTAAACTCCTCACATTGATTGGAGGATAAACAAATAAATTTAGAAATAATCTTAGATATAAATAAAGAGTTAGAGGAATGTAAAAGGCTTAAAGGTGACCAAATGGTGATAAAAGATGAATTACAAGAAGAAAATCTAATATATCTATTTAAAGATCAAGCTCTAGATGCATCATCAAGCAATGTTGCTAAACAAGATTTGGGTTGTGATTCGATGCTAGTTGATAGTGATATTCGAGTATATGAATCAAATACAATAAATGATCCAATAAATAAACTGTGTGAAGAGACTCCAAGCAAGCATGATGCTAATCAGGAGGACATACAAATCAAGAGTCCACTAGATAGTGATATGCATGCAGATGGTGATAAGCATGATGTTGAGACTGTGAGAAGTCCAAATCAAGATCATGATTGTGATATACTCTTGAGTGTTGCCGTATTGAATGAGCATTCAGAGATACAAGAGTGTGTACCTATTCATGGAAGTAATAATGAGTTACTGAGTGAGCTTAAGTATAATGATATGCATGTAAATGAGGTTGCACTCCATGTAAAGGGAGATATCAATGACCACGATGAGGATGAGAAATCACCACTAATTGATCCTCTAAATAGTGATGCGAATGTCTTATGATGAGCTGAGTTCATGCACTGAAGAAATTATGCATGAAGAGATAGAAGTAGCGCTTATTAAAGTGTATGAAAAAAATCATGATAGCATGCTACCTAAGGAGAATGAACGTGAGAAGATAGATTCAAATGACTCAGAAAACTGTCAAATGAACAAAGATCTAATTGAATCAAGATTACGTACTCGAAATGCTCCTATATGATGAGACATTCAAGCAAGAACCAGTAACTGATGAAGTGTATGGGAAATGTGGTCTAAGTACATCCTTTGAAATAAATGAGCAAGAATTGATGGAAATGGATGAAGAATTCCATGTTGGCACAACAAATAAAGAAATTGATTTGTCATCTGACTATATGCATAGTCCTGGAAATTCTTCAAATTATGATGAGTTTATTCTTGATAAGAAAGATTCTAGTGATATTGAAGATCAAAGCTTTTCTTAATTATGAGGATATGGCTTCCCTTCACCTTGAAGGAGAAGTGAATTGGGATCATGACTGAGATAGTGATAAGGAGTTCTTGAATAGATTGGAAGAAGAAGTAGACCTTATAATTTTAGGAACTTAGGTGAAAGGAATGATCTCATTCAAGACTTCAAAGATGAATATGGATCAATTTCTGAGCGTGATGAACACTTCCATCGGAACTCGGATTAAAACGAGTCGATTCAAGAACCCCATCCTGATAAAGATGGGAATATAAAAGAAGATGATGAGAAGGATGAAAATCCTTCAAATGATTTCAAATGTAAAATAGAAGAAAATGTGTGTTTGCAAGAACGTTCTGATGATAAGCCAAACATGTTTAATTTTGAAACTTCATATCTTCATTCTGCACCTGGTGAATTTGAAAGAATCACAAATAAAGATACCTACGTTCAGATACGTGAAGCATGGATTTCCAAATTTTCTGAGAGTTACATACACTAGACAAGCCGCCAAGAGGTAGACAAGAAAATAAGGTGGCTTGTGTACATATTTACCGTATTTATGAATACAATCCTGATTGATGCCATTCAAAGATGGCTTGTTTTTTAACATAGTTTCTTTGGAGAGCATTTATTTGTGAAAATGTATTGGAAAGGAATTTCTTGAATCTACAAGAAATTCAAAACTCACTTTTGTAAATATAAATATGTATATACTTAGTAATTATATTTTGATTTTTAGAGATGGATAAAAGTAAATATAAAAGTAAATATAAAAAAATAATAATAAATAGATATATAAATGCATAATAAATAAAGGAATAAATAAATACATAAATGAAATAAATAAATAAATAAAAATAAAATATAAATAAATAAATAAACAAATAAATAGAAGTAAATACATGATTAAATAAATAAAAACATAAATAAATAAATACATAAATAAACTAAGTAAATAAATAAAATAAATAAATATATAAATATTTAAATAAAAATAACTAAATAAATATATAGATGAATAAATAAATACGTAAATAAATAAATAAATAGATATATAAATAAGTAGAAGAAGTAAGTGCATCTAGTATTCAAGTAGATGATTTTTTTTTCAAATAATATTTTTAAATATGATGCTACTGATGTATTTTCTGAGTTTATGAGTACACGTGAAGATTTGGAGCCGATTGCGAATCGGGAATTCGAATGGCTCGTGAAAACGGAAATGGTTTTTGAATTGTTAGTAAATAACTTTTATGAGTGTAGGGAATGATCAAGTGAAGATAATGGAGATGACAAACAAAGTATGAAGTTCAGAAATCCTTTTTCAATAGTTATCTCCTTTAAGCTTAATCTCTTGAACCCTTTTTGAGTTGCATTGCACATAAAATGTGCATATTTTAAGTTGAAAAGAGCACATGCTTCAAATCACGTAGGTGCACACTCATTTTCACATGAGATGTATTTGTAGTGAGACGCATTTGTAAATATCATGAATAATAGTAAAATCGAACTATGAATGGAGTTGAATGAAGATAATGATTGGCCTTGTGAGAAACATTGTGAGTGGTGAGGATCTTTGTTTAGATTTCGTGATAAGCATTTCCATAGTTGCACCATAATTGTGAACTATTACATCTGAATAAATAAACAAAAACATAACTAAATAAATAAATAAATAGAAGTAAATACATGATTATATAAATAAAAACATAAATAAATAAATAAGCAAATAAATACATAAATAAATTAAGTAAATAAATAAATAAAATAAATATATAAATATTTAAATAAAAATAAATAAAAATATATATAGATAAATAAACAAATACGTAAATAAATAAATAAATAGATATATAAATAAGTAGAAGAAGTAAGTGCATCTAGTATTCAAGTAGATGATTTTTTTTTCAAATAATATTTTTAAATATGATGCTACTGATGTATTTTCTGAGTTTATGAGTACACGTAAAGATTTGGAGCCAATTGCGAATCGGGAATTTGAATGGCTCGTGAAAACGGCAATGGTTTTTGAATTGCTAGTAAATAACTTTTATGAGTGTAGGGAATGATCAAGTGAAGATAATGGAGACGACAAACAAAGTATGAAGTTCAGAAATCCTTTTTCAATAGTTATCTTCCTTTAACCTTGATCTCTTGAACCCTTTTTAAGTTGCATTGCACATAAAGTGTGCATATTTTAAGTTGAAAAGAGCACATGCTTCAAATCACGTAGGTGCACACTCATTTGAACATGAGATGTATTTGTAGTGAGATGCATTTGTAAATATCATGAATAAGAGTAAAATCGAACTATGAATGGAGTTGAATGAAGAGAATGATTGGCGTTGTGAGAAACATTGTGAGTGGTGAGGATCTTTGTTTAGATTTCGTGATAAGCATTTCCATAGTCGCACCATAATTGCGAACTATTGCATCTGAAGTATGCATGCATGAATATATATGTGCACAAATATTTCAAGCCCATAGATGCACATCTAACTGCACATGAGCTAAATTGGAGATGCATGATCAAAATTGATTTTGAATTCGAGTGGAGGAACCTCGCCATCAGATGCTTGATACCTTCTCTTTGCACCATTGTGTTTTTTCAATGCATTCCAAGTATGCATGTATAGGGCCCACTACACGACCATGTATAGGCACATGTGTTTAATAATGCATGCACATGAATTGTTTTGGAATTCATAGGCTCTTGCAAATATAATGATTGGTGTTGGTGTGTTCGGAGGCCCCACAGGTTTAGAGGGGGTGGATGTGGTCGCTATTTCAAGTCAAGCCTAGTATCGAGCAGAAGTTGCGAGCCAAAGAATTACCATCCAACAAGGTCCTTTTTTTTGTTCGATTGGTTGCTTCTAGAACAATCACATTTGTACTCCGAATTGAGATGAAGGTAGCTTTTCAAGATTTAGAAGATGGACTTTGGAAAGAGCCTTGACATTCTTCTTCATTTTTCAACATGATTCATTTTGGGTTGTGTCTTACTATATGCATTCAAGCGCCTCATGACGGTGGGCAAGTTTTCATTTCAGGAAAGATGCCACAAAAAGATAGGGGATTATGCTCAAGAGGAGATGCGTGGGGAGATCAACGGCGGTTTGGGAAGAAAGACCGAGAGGAAATGGGAGGAGATGCGCAAAGAAGAAGGAGGCCAAATTGCATGTAAAATCAGGTGATGCGGGTGACTGTGGAGTGCGGAAGCATCTGACACAGATAGATATAGGGGGGAATGATCGTATGAAAGAAACAGGTGCTAGATTGATCGTTTGAAGAAGGTGTATGCATCTCAGTCAAGGGACAAAGAAGACCATTAGGAGGGCAATAGGATCCGGATGCAGACTCATTTTGGGCAAAATGGGGCATCATCTTCTGGAGGAATGTGAGCAGCTAGTTCCGAGAAAGAAGGGGAAGTGTTAGCAAAGATGCATTCATTCACCTCCGTGCCACTTTCTGTTTCTGTCTACAATTTTGTAATTTGTATTTGGAAATGAGGGCTCGTTCATGAACAAAAATAGTTGAAGCAATCCTGTAGCGAAGATAATAGTTGTACTGAACAAGGAAAATGAAATCAGTACCATTAGGTGACTTGACGGTGATTAAAATCTTCGAAGATGAAGTAATTGCGGACATGATTAGAAGAAAAGGGTGCACAATATATGGAAAAAGATCGAGGTTTGTGTCAATCCATTTGGAATTGCTGCTATTTCAGCTTTAGCGATGGTCAATAGCTTATCTACTTCGCCATGAACAAGTAGGATGCTTTGCGTAATGACAATAGTGTGATCTCACTGTTGACTATTCAGTTCAGGACTTTGCGTTGGCGTACAAGTCCACAAGACTATTGAGTTACACCTCATCACTGATTATTATGTATTATAACTGTGATGAAGACTGCCTCGTAGCCTGAGCCGACTCAAATCCTTGAGGACAAACTGAAAGTTTATGAAGGAGATCACAACTAAATGCATCAGTGTTGGCTCTGGCCGATGTGAGAGGAGGAGCTCACGGGAGTGAGGTTCCATGCTGAAGGGAACTACTATGGATATTTCTAGGAGCAAATTAAAAGAATTGAGGTGGAGGTAAAGAGTTGGAGAAGCTTTTCCTCTCCAAACTCCCATTTTCATACCCAAAACACAAAAAGTCATATTTTTCACCTCTATTCCCTCCATACCATACAACAGAAGCATTGTTTCTCATCCTACCATTCTCCCAACTTCTGCAGCAATGACAACAACTCTTACTCCCATGGAAAGCTCTAGAGCTCGTAGGAGACCAAAAGACAAAGTTCACACAATGACGTGCCACAACATCAAAACAATGGAAGGAAGTTGGCTACCACAAGAGTTTTGCAAAGGTGCATGGGTGTACATGCAGCCATCTGGACTTGGTCCTCATCGTGTTGGAGATCGTGGAAATTTGGATCTTCATTGGAAAGGTAAGATCTTAGGCTTCAAGCAGCAAACACATGGTCGGATGGTTGCTATTGTACAACATGTCTTCACAGTTTCAACCATGAAGTTAGAAAACTCCAGTAGAATTAGATATCCAATCCATTGTGAGTATTTATATTTTCTCAATGCTTTGTGGTGTTAAATGTCTTAATTACTCATCTCATATGTTTTTCATTGCTACAGTCATATTCCCTTCTAGTTTAGTGGAAGAGCAACCACTTCATAGTCTTATAGGACCTTTCAAAGCACTACATGCAGACATTGGGGCATTGGTGTTTCCAGATGTACCTCCTCCTAAACGTATTCATGAAAGGATCTTCTTTTACACTCACAAGTACATTGTTCCTTCCATAGATGGTGAATATAGAAGGTTGGAGATTATCAAAGTTGATTCTCTTCTTAGTTTAGAGTGACCAAAACCTGATTTTTGGACCATATCATCTTTCAAGCATAAGATGGTGATGGACATACATAACTCTTTGAAATTCATGTGAGTGTCTAGATCAATAGGTCTTCATTGTGTTGATGTGTAAACCAGTACAAGAAATGAATTAATGTGACACTAGAAAACCTCTATGGTCACCATTAACTCATTTCCACTCCAGACTTTGAGAAATGATAGCCAAAACCAAGAACTTTACTTCTTCAGAACTTTCTAGTCACTAAAATGACATATCTTCAGTATTTTGCTAATTTCTCTTAGCACAAATATTATTTCTCCAAGATCTTTTGGTGGATGAAAGTACAAGAGTAGAGCTTTCTAATAAGCTATTATTTTGCAAGAAAAGGATCTCTCGACCACAAGAAATAGCCTTCACAAGATGACCCCGTATGACTTCCAAAAGTGGAAATTTTGCCTATTTTAGTAAAGATCACTCTCTAAAAATGAAAATTCCATGCCTAGCATCGACTTGCAACCAAAAGTCAAGGCCAGGCAATGATTTTGTGCTTTTTTAGCCACTTTTTCAGTGCGAGAATTACCCCCTTCAACACAGACATGAACAAGATCATTTTTATGTTAGAAGTCGATGCTTGGCATCGACTTTATGTTGAAACTCGATGCCAGGCATCGAGTTGCTCCACAAACTTCATCTTTTCAAGAAGATTTAGCAGTAGATAAAAATCAGATATGAAGACAAAGACTTATCAGTTTAGATTCGATGTCAGACATCGACTTCCCGCATAAAACTCAATCTTTCAACATACATTCGATGCCAGGCATCGACTTGCTTGAAAAAACTTCAATTCTTCAACACATTACACAGAAGACAAACACGGGAGACGGAAGAAAAAAACTTATACATAGAACTTTAACTAATTCTTGTCATAGCTATGAAAAGTCAGAAGCTTACAAGTGCTTTCTCACTTAGAGAAGCCCAACTATACTCAGTCAAACAAAATGAACTCCTTCTCACATTCTATCACTCTCTTCCACTTCTTCCCTCATCGCGTCAGTTGATACAAACTAACTTATATAGATTTTCTCATTCTCGTGATTTTAAAAAACTTCTAGAACTAAAGTGAACTAACTTTACAAATATAATACACTTGTGAATTTGTCCCTTCACATAGGCATGTGATTTTCTTCTAAAGCTTTGACCTTCAAATATATGTCCAATTAGTGAGCGTCTCTCCAATAGCTCCCCCTTAATCACTAATTGACATTCGATGTTTCTTCATATCATCTTCTTTTCTTTTACTCCTGCCATGCTTTTGAATCTGCTGGTCTTCACACCATCCAAGCTCTTTGTCATTATGTTTGCTATCTGATCTTTTGTAGAAATGTACTCAACTTCAATTTCTTTCTCCATTACCTTTTCTCTCAGGAAATGATAATGTATCTCTATATGTTTTGTTCTTGCATGAAATATTGGATTTGCTGCAAGATAAAGTGAACTCATATTATCTCCATGTATTGTAGGTGTACCTTGATCAATCTCCAAGCTTTTGAACAATGTGTGCATCCATATGACCTCCTTAGCTACTTCCACAAGTCCTTTGTACTCAGCTTCAATTGATGATAATGCTACTGTATGTTGTTTCTTTGAACACCAACTTACAAGCTTATCACCAATGTATATCATGTAGCCATGAGTTGATCTTCTATCATCTTGGTTACCTGCCCAATCTGAGTCACTATAGGCTCTTAACTTCAAATCTGATGTAAAAGGATAATATAATCCTTCCTTTATAGTTCCTTTGATATATCTGAGAACTCTTTGACCTACAATCCAATGTGGGTCCTTTGGACAATGCACGAATTGTGACAAAACTCCCACTGCATAACTAAGATCAGGTCTTGTTAGTGTAGCATAAATCAAACTACCCACAAGAGATTGATACTTCCTCTGCACCATCATATTTATTGAGTGTGTGATTAACTTCAAGTGGAGTTGAAGCTTCTCTGCAATTTTCCATATCAAACTTCTTCAATAGATTTAGAAGATACCTTTATTGTGATACATATATGCCATGATATGTATAAGTGACTTCCATTCCAAGAAAGTATGACAACTTTCCTAGATCACTGATCTTGAATCTTTTTCAAGTAATCTCTTTACCTCCTTGATTCCTTCATCTGAAGTACTTGTGATTATAATGTCATCTACATAAATACAAATGTAGATTGTACCTTCCTCTATTCTTTTGATAAGTAGACTTGGATCTGCTTTTGAACTTTGATATCCAAGATCATTAAGATACTTCACCAGACTATAGTTCCATGCCCTTGGAGCTTGTTTCAATCCATAGAGTGCTCTTCTCAACCTACAACCAAAATTTGGATACCTAGAATCTATAAACCCTTGAGGTTGTTCCATTTATACCTCATCTGATATGTATCCATTCAAGAATGCATTCTTTATATCGAATTGACTCAGAGTCCATCCTTTTGAAGCTGCAATAGCAATGATTGTCCTTATAGTTGACATCTTAGCTACAGGACTGAATGTCTCATCATAATCTATGCCATAGGTTTGGGCATAGCCTTTCACCACCAGTCTAGATTTGTATCTAGCTATACTTCCATCTGCAAGCTTCTTTACTTTATAAACCCATTTATTTCCAATTACTTTCTTACCATTTGGTTTAGGAACAAGTTCCCATGTCCTCTTCTCCTCTAGTGCATTAAACTCTTCCTTCAATGCTTCTTCCCATTGTTTCTTACCTTTTGCTTCATCATACTTTTGAGTTTCTTCATCTTCTTTGACCATATATGCATAATTCTTCTCAGTTATGTAAGAAGTATCATAAGAATACCTTTCTGGTTGTCTTCTTGTCCTACTTGGCCTCCTTGGTTCACATTCTTCATATGTTTCTAGATACACCCCTTCATCAAATATATGAGCTTCTTCATTTCTTCTTGTTAATCCACTTTTGGATGTACTTGCTTGCATATAGTCTTCATCTCTATTTACCTACACAATTGATTTTCTTTTCTCACATCTTCTTACCTCTTCTTCAATTCTTGAGTTGTATGACTTTGATCTGCATACCAACTTTTCTGTTCATCAAATGTAACATCCCTAGAAACAAGAAATTTTTTGGTTAGAGGATTCCACAACCTCTAACCCATGTGCTTTTCATCATAACCAATGAACACATATTTTTCTGGCTTTGGTTCAAGTTTATGTCTAAGTTGTGATGGAACATAAGCATATGTAATTGATCCAAACACTTTACAATGATCTAGTGTTGTTTTCTTACCCCACAAAGCTTCATATGGAGTCATTCCATTGAGAGCTGCACATGGTTATCTATTCACAAGATATGTAGTTGTATTTACAGCCTCAGCCCAAAGATAATCTTGACAATTCTTCTGCTTCAGCATAGCTCTAAAAAACTCAACCAAAGTCCTGTTTCTCCTTTCTGCTACACCATTTTGTTGTGGTGTATACCTGCAAATTATTTCTCTCTTAATACGTGCATTCCAAAGATAATCATTAAACTCTTAGGATAAGTATTCTCCCCCTCTATCGGACCTTAGTCTCTTAAGCTTTTGACCTGTGACTTTCTCTATATATGCATGAAAATGCGTGAAGGCTCCAATACTTCTGATCTTTCCTTCAAAACATATAAAGTTATCCATCTTGTGGCATCATCAATGAAAAGAACATAATACCTTTCTCCACTGATAGATCCTTCTTTTGTTGGTCCCCATACATCAGTATGAATGAGCTCTAACAATCCATTATGTTTAAAACCTTTCTTTTGAAATGGTAACCTGTGTGCTTTTCCCATTTGACATGCTTCACATTTATAAACCATATGTTGATTCTGCACATTTGGTAATCCTAGTACAGACTGATTACCAACCATAGCTTGAATTCCTCTTTCATTGAAATGACCTAATCTCTTATGCTAGAGATCAAGTTCTATAATCACTCCTTCACCATGTGTGAGCAAGGCTTGACCAATGTTCCCTTACTCTTAAGGTAAAGAGTCTACCTTCTTTCTTACCAGAGACAATCTGATTATATCCATTCTCTGGATCTTCAACAAATACTCCTTCATTTGTAAACCTCACTTGAAAGCCCTTTTCAACTATCTGTCCCACACTAATCAAGTTTTTAGGTATTGTGGGAACATACAAAACATTGGTTAGCAAATCTGATCCACTCTTGCATTTCACTTTTCCAATTGAATGTACACTATGTCTTGTATTGTCACCTGTTTGAAGTGTATGACTAGAAATACCTTTTTCCAATTCTGACATCAATTCTATGTTTCTTGACAAATGATTAGAACATCTAGAGTCAATGTAAAATACCTTTAGAACTTCTTTATCAGATGTGCTGATTGAACTCATCATGAATGATGTATGACTTTCATTCTATGTGTCATTTTCATAGCTGTAGTAGGTGGTGTTGTAGGATTGATTCTGTTCCCAACTCTTCCTCCACCTCTACCATAGCCTCCTCTTTGACTTTGTCTACCTCTCTGAAAATTACTTTGATATCTTTCACCTCTGCCTCTGCTATTGTTGTTTTGATTCTGGTTTGATCCTTGTTGATTGTGCCAAGATTCATGAGCCAAATGATTACTCAATCCACAGATCCAACAAGCCTTCTTATTGTTATTTTGATTACCTCTTCCTCTTCCAAAACCTCTTGCTCTTCCTCTGCCTGTGCCTTTACCTCTTGCATAATAAACTTGAGAAGTTGACTCTTCTTCATCCTTTTCTTTACCTTTATCTCCTTTCTTCTTGTTCTTCATGTACATTGCAGAACTTTGTCCTTTATCTCCATCTCCCTTCAAGTCTTGCTCAAATGTGAGCATCAAACCAAGCGACTCGTTCAAATCTAGAACATAATGATTTAATGAAAGTTCTGTCGATAAGACAAAAGGTTTCCATCTTTCATCTCCTCTCAAACCTGCAAGCAATTGAGCAATCAATCTGTGATCCTCAATATCTTCATCTATGGATCCAAGACTATCTGCTAGATCCTTCATCTTAGTGACATAATCACTAATACTTTGACTTGGCTTCTTCTTGAATGTTGTAAACTCTGACCATAGACTTTCTTTCCGTGCATTAGTAGTGCTTTGGAAATGATACTCCAATGTATTCCATATATCTTCAGATGATTCCAATCCTCTGATGTGTGGTAGCAAATGATCAAGGATTGTATTGTAGATGTAGGCTTTTGGCTTGCATCCTTCTTCTGCCAATGCTTTAAAGCATCAAGTTCTTCTTTCTTTGGTCGGCTTTCATCTTCAAATACGGGCTTCTCTTCTTCACCTATTACATATACCATGAGATCCTTACTCATAAGTAAGGTTTCCATTCTCATTACCCATGCGGGGTAATTATCTCTGTCCAGTTTGTCAATGGAGATATGATCTGCCATACTCCTTTCTTCCTGTTGCAACCTTTGAGCTTAAAGGATAAAGAATAATACCTTTTGGAGTTCTTTGTGTATGAGGATACTTTTGAAGTAAACTCTTGATGCCTTGTGCCTTCAAATGCTTCACCTTTCAACCTTTAATGAAAAAACTTTTCAAAACTTCTCGTACCTTTGTCGCCTTTTGCTCTTCAAGACCTTTTTGCTCTGATACCACTTGTTGATGTGTAAAACATTAACAGAAATGATTTAATGTGAAACTAGACAACCTCTATGGTCACCATTAACTCATTGCCACTCCAAACTTTGAGAAATGATAGCCAAAACAAGGAACTTTACTTCTTCAGAACTTTCCACTCACTCAAATGACATACCTTCAGTATTTTTCTAATTTCTCTTAGCACGAACATTATTTCTCCAACATCTTTTGGTGGGTGCAAGTAGAAGGGTAGAGCTTTCCAATAAGCTATTATTTGCAAGAAAGGGATCTCTAGAACTCAAGATATAGCCTTCACAAGATGACCCTGTATGACTTCCAAAAGTGAAAATTTTGCCTGTTTTAGTAAAGATCACTATCTAAAAATGAAAATTGGATGCCTAGCATCGACTTGCAACCAAAAGTCGATGCCAGGCATCGACTTTGTGCTTTTTTAGCCACTTTTTTAGTGCCAAAATTACCCCCTTGAACACAGACATGAACAAGATCACTTTTATGTTAGAAGTCGATGCCAGGCATCGACTTTATGTTGAAACTTGATGCCATACATCAAGTTTCTCCACAAACTTCATCTTTTCAAGAAGATTTAGCAGTAGATAAAAATCAGATATGAAGACAAAGACTTATCAGTTTAGATCCGATGCCAGGCATCGACTTCCTGCATAACACTCAATCTTTCAACATACATTTGATGCCAGGCATCGAGTTGCTTGAAAAAACTTCAATTCTTCAAAACATTACATAGAAGACAAACACTGGAGATGGAAGAAGAAGACCTATACACAGAACTTTAACTAGTTCTTGTCATAGCTATGAAAACTCAGAAGCTTACAAGTGCTTTCTCACTCAGAGAAGCGTGACTATACTTAGTCAAACAAAATGAAGTCCTTCTCACATTCTATCACTCTCTTCCACTTCTTCTCTCATGGCGTTAGTTGATACAAACTAACTTATATAGATTTTTGCATTCTCGTGATTTTAAAAAACTTCTAGAACTAAAGTGAACTAACTTTACAAATATAATACACTTGTGAATTTGTCCCTTCACATAGGCATGTGATTTTCTTCTAAAGCTTTGACCTTCAAATATATGTCCAATTAGTTAGTGTGTCTCCAACACATTGGACTCTACCAATCCATTGCTTTGTTTTCATATTTCAAGGCATTCCTTTTGTAGAAACTCCTACAATGTTCCTATGTAAAGATATTACATACGAAGTAGTAGAAGGTTTGTTAGGGGAAAAATGGGGTTATGTAGAAGGATTGTCAAAAGGGGATAGATATCGTTGTAGAATTGGTGACACATGTATAGGATTTAGCTATTTAAAACATCGCACCTCTTTGTACATTAGATTTTATTATGATCGTTGGATGTGTAAACTAGGAGAGTGGATACCTTTGCAAAGCTCAGAGGGATCTTTAGCGTCATTTGAAATAAATGTGAAGTTACCAAACAATGATATGAAGGTGGTTTTAGTTAATCAATAGTGGAACTTGGCCAACTTGAGAGAGCACTTACTTATCATGGGATATGATGATCTTCATGATTTCAAATTTTGAATACGAGGGAACAAGGTAAGAGTTGTATTCCATATATACATATAGATAAATATATATATCTTATTCTATCACTATTGTTCATGATTTCAAAATGTTTTACTCTTTTATGAATTGTCCACAGATTGGAAAGAGATTGGAAGACAAAACCAAGGTTCTTGTAGATTGGAGCATGGATGGAACTGAAATTTCATTGTCATAGCTCTTTTTTGTAAAGATAGTGTGAAATTTGTAAACAAACCTATTTTTGCAATGAAAAAGCTTTCACATTTGCTTCAAGGATATTTTGGCCACAGTCTACTTGTATTTGTACATTCTCAAGGTTTTTCTTGAGAGAGCATTCTTATTGTTTATTTTCTTTGATGTGATCTCAAATGTCAAAGTTTTCCTTTCCAAGATTCTTATGTTTTAATTTAAGGAAAAGTCACTTCTATGAGAAAGTGGGACCCATCACTTAAAAATTCTAAAAAAGTTATAAATAGGAGTTCTCTCTCCTCATTTCTCACTTTTGCAACTACATTGAGTGATAGAGCAGTCCGCATTTGCAAGCTATGGCTTCCACCTCGATACCTACTAAGAGCTCACACCACAAGTTTCTAGAATTTTTGGAGGATTCAGATTATAAAGGTCAACATGACCTATATGATCTTCTCTCCAAGGTTCCTGACCTCCATGGAACTGTGCAAATGAATGCCGATGCTTTGGAGGAGCTACTTCAATATATGCAAGTTCATATATTTTGTTTCTCCATCCAAATACCACCATATGATGGAACTTGGGTTCCATGTGACCTTCTCACCTACATTCACAAAGGTGATGAGGCATTTGCAAAACGATTGAAACGGTTCCAGGTAATTGCAGAGGAAGCAGAGCACCTTCTTGATGACACTGTGCCACTTATAAGGAGATTGAATATGAAACGCAAGATGGGTGCAAAATATCTATCATTTATTGCTGCCACAATTTTCTTTGTGAATGAAGAACGAGAACCAATTCCTCATGAGATCCCTCATCTTCTTACAGGTGGTTTTGTCGATTATAAAAAGGAACCACCTCAAGAACCCTTGAATCTCCTATTAGAGAGAGGCGCTATTGAGAAAACTTATCCTCTTGGTGTGGATGATGAGTTGAAAGAAGTGCCTAAGCCATCCACCTCTTCGGAGCAAGAAGCAACTATTCCAAAGGTGGAGATTGAAACTTTTTCAGTGGTTCTTGTCGAAGAACAAGAATATTTGTTTTTACATGATGTAGAGAAAGCATTCGGGCTACGGCTGGATGAATGCCTAAGTTTGTTTTGTACTTTGTCAGAGTGTCCTTTGGATAGTACCTCTAACTTGTTGGAGAAAAGGTGTTTGCCATTTGGTAACTCAATGGCCGACACAATAAAATTGGTTTGCAATGACATACTTACAAATGAATATCAACATAACACAGAAGAACAATTTAGTAATGCACAAGAAAGGATATTGGAATCAGAAGTTCCCACCTCACCAATAATCAAGCAGAGTGGGATGTCCCACTCCAGCATTAATTTATATCTTCAAGAGAGAGGAGAAGAAGACGATAGAGTTCAAGATGGGTTCAAGATGTAAGTATCTTCAATTCATGTCATTCATTCTTACAAACACATGCAGCTACTAATCATAAAACTTTGTGTACGAGGTGATTGAAGTTGACAAGTTTGCAGCAAGGAATGGAGGTGATCGAGTGGCTCGTGGAGGTGGCTCATCCCTTGCAAACTACATTGGGAAACTTCCCAAAGAATATTTTGTAATTATCCATAAAGAGTTCAATCCTCAGGGCCACTTCATGACATGGTGTCTAAAGGCCTTAAGTAAATTGCTCCGTGGAAAGGTCTTAAGTCAAATAGGTATATCTCTAGGTCTAGGAGTTAGAAATGTTGATGAAATAGCAACCTCAATTTTGACTTACACCTTACCCATGGCTTAGAGCGTTGAAAGAGAGTCATTGAGAAACTCAAAGCCAATTGATGTAAACAATTGAATTAATATCAAATTTTCACTTTGCTTTATTTACAATTGTCTCAAGTCTTTCTTTTTGAGTATATTATCTAAAATTCTTTTGGACCTACATGTAATGTATTGAGCATGACTTCTTTACTCTCATTTAAGGTCATCTAGGGCATTCGGAGGCCAAATAAAGCCCTGCCATAGAAACACGGGAGAAGGCCTTGCAAAACGTTTGCAGGGCCTTCTCCCGCGTTTCTATGGCATGGCTTTATTTGGCCTTCCAATGCCCTAGATGACCTTAGATGAGAGTAAAACTACACTAAATGGATGTTTTCAAGAATGAAAATTTTCTAAGTTTCAAAATGTTGTGCTCATATGTTTCAAAGATGTGTTTTTCATGTATGTATTTGGAAATTCATAGTGCAAGGTATAGGGAGATCAAAAGTTGTCCATGACGTTCACTCCTCATGAACTAGTTTTACTCTTCACGATCCTTCATGTGAAAATAGGGCATTTTTACAAAGAAATAAGCCCTTCCACAAAAACGCGGGAGATGGCCCTGCAAAATGTTTCTAGGGCCTTCTCCCACCTTTCTGTGGCAGGGCATGGTTTTAGCATTAAATCAATATACAATGATCAAAATGACAAGATAAGAAAACAATCACTGATATATGAGAGATTATCACAAGAAAACACATGGAAATGTATAATGACTGCTCATGTTTCATTCTAAATAATGAGATTATAAAGAGAATAGAGGAGAAGTGCTCATGTTTCATTGAAAATGGAAATATTTACAAAAAATCTCTTGTCTGTAGAGATTAGTTACAAAACTTAGCTACGATCACCCCTAATTCTCCTAGCTAACTGTATGTCCTTCAGTTGTATAGTGACTCACTTAGCATGGATGGCACACAAGTTGAAATCCTCGAGCATTGATATCAAATACGCTTCAGCTACCTCTTGTAAAGCTTCTAAAGCTAGAGCTTGGATCCTTAACCCTGCACAATACCTTTGTAACTCTTCTTTAACCACCCTTGCAAAGGTTCTTCTAGGTATCAGAAGCTCAGCTGTCTTTTGATAGTGCCTTATCTCTGCAAATGCCTTTGTATATCTTCTTCTTCGTTGTGGTGCTCTAGCTTGTGGTGGTGCTGGTCTTCGTTGGACTTTTTCCTATGGTCTTGGTTGGGGTGGTCTACGACGGGGTTGAAAGACTTTCTTCTTATGTTGCACGTATCTTGAGCTCTCTCCTTGTTCACGATGTTGTTGTTGGCTTTGCTCCCTCTCTTGATCATTTGGTATGGCCCCCGTGATTTGTTGGTACAGTCTTTCTCGCTATAGTAACCATATGATTTGTAGGTATTTCTTGGTTAACCCATGGTGGCATTCTTTGACTCTCCTCACTTGATTCTGAACGTTGTTGAGACACATCCTCATGCGATTCATTAGAATCGTAATCAGAAACTACCTGTCTATGAGCACGCTCCTTCACCCTTGTCTTTGTTGATCTCTTTGGTGATGGAGGCTCATCATATGATGATGGTGGTGATTGGGGTTAATTTACAGCCTCTTCCTTGGATTTCCCATGTTCCACTTATTCATGCAATTGTTCACTCCCAGAGGTATGACCACCACCTGTCTCGCGATGGGATGCAGAGTGCGAGACACTACGTGGCCTTTTGTGGTGATTCATCCATGGTGGCCTCTGAGTGCCTTGCACATAGGTAGGAAAGTTAATGGGATCCTTCCTTGCAGTTTGCTTTGTTCGTGCTATCCTCTATAGTGCTAGAATGTTGAAATGAGACAATGAGTCTCCTTTTATAATCTTTTACTTAAAAAGGTTCTGTTCACATCTGAATGGACAAAAAGTAGTTCAAAAATAAAAAAATACCTTAAAAAATTGCAAACAAGAGATTAATGTGTAGAAAACCTTATGAATTATTCAGAAAATGCCATGAATGTATTAAATGATGTCACGTCCATGATGAACCCTGTCGTGTTCTTGTAGCCCGCCATTGAGCATGATGTAAAGGTCCCAATCATGACTTCCATTTTTCACTAGCTAAGTTGTGTTGATTAATTCTTGCAAGTTTTGCAACTTTCGACTCCTTGGCTTGTTCCATTGCATATGTCCTTGAAAATGGAGTACGATAAAACCAATTAAACATCTCTTCCATATAGTTTGATTGCATTGCACCACCACCATGTCGTGTGTTCTTGAAGTAAACACCTCTAGCCTTGTAATGTGACTTCTCCATTTCTTGTGTACTAAAAATCTCCAACAAACCATATCGATGCATAAAAAATGCTCCATGTGCAAATAAAATATGCTGAAATGATATAAGTACATATAACACACTCTTATCAACAAGAAAACTCAAAAAAATAAGAAAACTTACAATGTAATGTGTAATATTGCTCTCTCCCCAAGATAGGATGAAACACTTTGCAAACTCCATTAATGTATCTTGAAACAACTGACGTTCATTTTTGTTGGAGCTATTAAGACTCATTAAGCCTACCAACTTATCTAAGCATGACCAAACCTTATTTCGCCTATTACTAAAGTCAATTTCCGAATCATTATCAGTGGTGATCATGCACAATTCTTTCCATAGCTCCTCGCATTCATTTTTCTTAGGGCGCATACCTCTTATAAAAAATTTTCTTGCCTTCTTCCCTGTCATTGACACTTGTTGCAAACTATTTTGCGATTCACCAGGTTTTTTGACAACTAGAGTAACATTACCACCATGACAACCATTCCAATTAAGCAACTCTTCCAATTTTTTGATGTCTTGCACATATTTATCAATTGGCTTCATGGAAAATGCATATTCTATGTGGAGCTTCAATAATCTATCAAATAATCTCATGAAAGCATGCAATGCGAAAAAGTGAACATTAACTAATGGAAATGGAATAATGGGATTCCAATCTTTATCTAATGTGTCACGGTTAGGTATTTCTAACATTGGACACCTTAACAAAGGTCTATCCCATTCCGTGGAAGTAGGTGCATCTATGTATTCATCTAAGCTAGATAGTAATTTTTGTTGTCCCTTTGTTACTTTATAGCCTCGTGTACAAAATGGACGTGGATAACGAGCACATGCACCTTGCTTGCAACCTAACATGCATTTTATAGTTTTTAAATCCCCACCCAAGTGCCAATCTATCTCAAAATCACCAAAGTTTTCTATGTGAAGCTTTGCACCATGAATTTGAAAAACTATTACTTTAGTGATCCATGGGGTCCTACTAAAAATCCATGAAAGAACATCATTGGATTCTTAAGGTGCTTCAATAGCACCTAACCACCATATTTCTTTCTCAGATTGAACACTATATGTAGAGTTAGAGCTAGAGTTGCTACTTTCATCAGATATGGCATTTCTCATAGCTTCATTCATGAGTGTCACACTCAATCTCTCCATTCGTCGTCCCTTTGTGATCTGGCATTCATCTCGCTTCAATATAAGCTTTAATTTGGTATTACAACCTGCATAAATTACCAAAATTTTTATAACATCAAAATACAATGTATATCAAGGTAACAATAGTGGACATACCTGGTATAGTAGATTTGTAAAATCGAACCATTGCCTGTTGAAGCCTCTCCAAATCCACAAATATGTCGTTGTGCTTTGTGTAAGGAAATCCATTTCTAGCTGCGCTTTTCAACTCTTTTTTGGATGTAGATAAATGATAAATAGACAAGGGCATAATACCCTCTATATATAAGTAGTTTCCAAGAATACTAGCTATATCTTCATTGGACATTGACTTCTTAAGCGATACCTTGTAAGGAGATGGAAACATATTCTACAAAATACCTTCTCTTTGTAATGAATGCTTCAAAAGGTTGTACAATGCACTGTATCCTTTAGTACTAATTCCTGCTTCATCACGTACCATCTGCACGTCTCTAGGAGTGATAATATCTTGTAACTTTTTTGTGAAATCTTTAATCACTTGCTTCTTGATAAGGTTTCCTATTCGTGACTCCAAAATACTAACCACCTGCTTGTTGGTCAAACAAGAATTTAATAACTTGAATTGATCCTCTGTTGTTGATAAAGCACTAACATCTTCAATGAATGACCTACATAACAGAAAAAAAAATAAAAATAAAAATTAATATATATATATATATATGTATATATATATATATATATATATATATATATATATATATATATATATATATATATATATATATATATATATATATATATATATATATATATATATATATATATATATATATATATATATATATATATATATATATAAGTCTTTCAAAAAGAGAAACAAATACAAGCCAAACCTTATCACAAAAACTCGATGTTTACGTGCTCCACCACCAATTGAAAGAG
Organism: Ceratopteris richardii; assembly: GCA_020310875.1. Lineage (NCBI taxonomy): Eukaryota > Viridiplantae > Streptophyta > Polypodiopsida > Polypodiales > Pteridaceae > Ceratopteris > Ceratopteris richardii. The sequence goes on along the minus strand of CM035433.1, from coordinate 58,763,189 downwards.
AGTCAAAGGATGTTAATGATCGTCTCCTATGTCGCATCCCAAGTGGAGTCTCTCTCAAGTGTTGGAGAGTGGTTTTTAATTTCTCAATTGTTCTCTCCTTTTCTTCCATATGCTTTTCAAGCTCTACAAGCTTTTCTTGTAAAGATATGATTGTGCTTTCTAAAGTGACCAATTTAGTTGATATTGTTGAATCCAATACTTCGTAATGAGAGTTGAATGTGTATATAATCGTTGACAATAACCTAAGAGCCCAGCTTTACCGGCACCGATGAACTGAAGTAAAGTTGAGAGGTTATCGAATGTTGGATGGTAAGAAGACATTGGATCAAGAGGGTATAATGAACCATGAGTCCAAAGATCAATATTCTTTTCTCCAGCTTCACGACGCTCATTTTGAGAGTTCACATCATTGTTGCACTGTGTATTTGGAGCAAAATCTATGGGCACATGAACATGGATACTTGTTGATGCTGGGGCATGAGGACTTCCTAATGTGAGGTTTGTAATAGGTGTCAACACCATCTTTTCCAACAATTAGACAATAATGAGAAAGAGACCAGAAATTTGTTTGGAAGAGATGCTAGAGCATGATTTTCTCAGGAAAATTTTGTTTTCTTGGATGTGGATGGGTCACAGTGTGCTTTTCCACTGAGAATAGCCCAAAATGATGAAATTTTGAAAAAATCATTTTTTGGGTGAAGAGTAGTTACGGATTTGATGATGTGGCACTCTACTTTTGGAGGGATTTTAAAAATATTACTTTTTCAAAAGGAAAATTAAAAACTAAACTAAAAAAAAGTCACGTCTGACATATATATTAAAAAATGAGCCCTTTCAAATATATTAACACTAAAATTGAGACTTTGAAAAAAAAAGCATTTTTTTTATTCCCATATATGCTCGAGTTTGATGATGTGGAAAGTAGATTCCCTTTCTCTCTCTCTAATAGAAGAAAGCGAGGAGCCTAGTAAGCCTTAAAAAAAGCCTACTCCAGCCTACTAAAAAGTGCCCTATTAAATGCACTTTGTGCCCTTAAAAAAAATAGAATTAGGCTTAATCCCTAAAAATTAGGGATCCTTACAAGGCCCATGCAGGGTTCACCTTTTTTCTTAATGATAAGGTAGTGTTCAACATTCATCAACATTGACTTCGATGTTTTAGAATTGAGAACGCGAGATTAGATTTTGTCTCCTAGGAAATTCCAAATCTTTTCAATTAACATGTTTATCTAATCTTCGTTACCGTTAAACGTCAAGGAATCTCATATGCAAGTTGGTCAATGTGACCAACCTCCCTCCTCCTTTTCACGATATTCACGACATACCTTTCCCCTCCTTGCCATGAACATTGCGACACCGTGTAATGATATTAGTACTTGTTTGTATGTCTAACTCCTTTTTTGTTCCCTTTTGTCCACAAGAGGTTTACGGTTGCAATGTTTTTTGGGTCTATCTACTCACCTAGGCGACCATGCGAATGGTATCATAGGTTTTCTAGTTGAATTTTATTAAAGGATCCATACTCTCTAACATGTGCAGTACATACCGTCATTTTCGATAGATTTGATACTTGCATTGCGTGCAAGGACATGCCATTTTCTCCTTCGGATCCGAACTAGCCATCTAATACAATATGGACATTTTAGAACATTTGATTTATTAAACCTAAAAATCATACTCCTAAAGACTTAAACCTGAAATACTGAAACCTAAATACTTAAACACCTAAAAAGACCTAAAACCCTAATCCTAAAACCCTAATACTAAAGACCTATGTATGTGTATATGTGTTATATGTATTATATATATGTATTATATATATGTCTATTGCTTATATTAAAATCTTATTTTTATATATTTAATTATATATAATTAATTTATTTCTTTAAATATCTACCTTTTTTAATATTTATTTATCTATATAATTATCCTATTTTATATGTTTATTTATTTATATATTCTGATTTTTTTCTTAATTAATCCTATTTTTATATATTCAATGATATATATTTAATTAATTTATTTAAAACACTAGTTCTTTTCATATTTATTTATCTATATAATTATCCTTTTATATATATATATATATATATATATATATATATATATATATATATATATATATATATATATATATATATATATATATATATATATATATATATATATATATATTATATATCTAGTTTTTTTTCTTAACTTTTTTCTATATTTTCTCTTTCTATAAATTTACTTGAATTATATATATGTCTAAACCCTAGAATGCTAATCTTAAAGATCTAGACCTAAAATTGTATATTTTAGTATGCATGTGTATATACATGTATATATGTATTATATGTGTATGTTTATGTCTGTATATATGTTATGCATCTGTAAAAACCCTAAATACCTAATCGGAAAGACATAGACTTAAAACATGTATCTATGTGTATGCATGTGTATATATATGTGTATACAGATATGAGTATAAGTATATGTGTGTATGTGTATGTGTATATATATTTACTATGATTAAAATCCTTAAAAACCTATTTTTATCTATTTGATTATATGTATTTAATTAATTTATTTAAAACACTAGCTCTTTCATATTTATTTATCTATATAATTATCCTATTTTATATATATATTTATTTATATATTCTGATTTTTTTCTTAATTTTTTTCTATATTTTCTCTTTATATAAATTTAAATGAGTTTATGTATGCCTAAACCCTAGAATGCTTATCTTAAAGATATAGACCTAAAATATATATATTTCTGAATGCATGTGTATATACATGTATATATGTATTATATGTGTATGTGTATGTGTGTATATATGTTATGCATATAAAAAAATCCTAAAACCCTAATCGGAAATACCTAGACCTAAAACATGTATATATGTGTATGTATGCATGTGTATATATATGTGTATGTGTAGATATATGTATATATAAATATGTGTATAAGTATATGTGTGTATGTGTATGTGAATATATATTTACTCTGATTAAAATCCTTAAAATTAAACCTATTTTTATATATCTAATTATATATATTTAGATTGCTTATTTAAAACACTAGTTCTTTTCATATTTATTTATCTATATAATTATCGTATTCTATATATATATATATTTATTTATATATCTAGATTTGTTTTCTTAATTTTTTTTCTATATTTTCTCTTTATATCAATTTAATTGAATTATATGTATGCCTAAACCCTAAAATGTTAATCTTAAAGATCTAGACCCAAAATATGTATATTTTTGTATGCATGTGTATATACATGTATATATGTATTAATATACATGTATATATGTGATTGTGTATGTGTCTATATATGTTATACATGTGTAAAAATCCTAAACCCCTAATCAGAAAGACCTAGACCTAAAACATGTATATATTTGTATGCATGTGTATATATATCTGTATGTGTATATATATATGTTTATATAGATATGAGAATAAGTATATGTGTGTATGTGTATGTGTATATATATTTACTCTAATTAAAATCCTTAAAATTAAACCTATTTTTATATTTTTAATAATATATATTTAATTTATTTATTTAAAACACTGGTTCTTTTCATATTTATTTATCTATATAATTATCCTATTTTATATATAGATTTATTTATATATTCTGATTTTTTTCTTAATTGTTTTCTATATCTTCACTTTATATAAATTTAATTGAATTATATATATGCCTAAACCCTAAGATGGTAATCTTAAAGATCTAGACGTAAAATATGTATATTTTTGTATGCATGTTTATATACATGTATATATGTATTATATGTGTATGTGTATGTGTGTATATATGTTATTTATTTGTAAAAACCCTAAAACCCTAATCGGAAAGACCTAGACCTAAAACATGTATATATCTGTATGCATGTGTATATATATGTATATGTGTATATAGATGTGTACATAAATATGTGTATAAGTATATGTGTGTATGTGTATGTGTATATATATTTACTTTGATTAAAATGCTTAAATTGAACCTATTTTTATATATTAAATTATATATATATAATTTTATATATTTAATTAATTAATTTAAAACACTAATCCTTTTAATATTTATTTATCTATATAATTATCCTATCTTATATATATATATATATTTATTTATATATTCAAGTTTTTTCTTAATTTTTTTAATATTTTCTCTTTATACAAACTTAATTGAATTATATGTATGCCTTAACCCTAGAACCCTAATCTTAAAGATCTAGACTTAGAATATGTATATTTTTGTATGCATGTGTATATACATGTATATATGTATTATATGTGTATGTGTATGTGTGTATATATGTTATGGATGTGTAAAAACCCTAAAACCCTAATCGAAAGACGTAGACCTAAAACATGTTTATGTGTATGCATGTGTATATATAAGGGTATGTGTATATATATTTATTTTGATTAAAATCACTAAAATTAAACCTATTTTTATATATTTAATTATATATATATATATAATTTATTTATTTAAACACTATATCTTTTCATATTTACTTATCTATATAAATCCTATTATATATATATATATATTTATATATTCAGATTTTTTTCTTAATTTTTTTCTATATTTTCTCTTTATATAAATTTAATCGAATTATATGTATGCCTAAACCCTAAAATGCTAATCTTAAATATCTAGACCTATAATATGTATATTTCTATATGCATGTGTATATACATGTATATATGTATTATATATGTATGTGTATGTGTATGTGTGTATATACGTTATGCATGTGTAAAAACCCTAAAACCCTAATTAGAAAGACCTAGACCTAAAAAAAGTATATATGTGTATGCATGTGTATATATATGTGTATGTGTATATAGATGTGTATATAGATATGTGTATAAGTATATGTGTGTATGTGTATGTGTATATATATTTACTCTGATTAAAATCCTTAAAATTAAACCTATTTTTAAATGTTTAATTATATATATTTAATTTATTTATTTAAAACACTAGTTTTTTTCATATTTGTTTATCTATATAATTATCCTACATATATACATATATATATATATATATATATATATATATATATATATATATATATATATATATATATATATATATATATATATATATATATATATATATATATATATATGTATGTATGTATTTAGATTTTTTTCTTAATTTTTTTCTATAGTTTCTCTTTATATAAATTTGTATGAATCTATATGTATGCCTAAACCTTAAAACCCTAATCTTAAAGATCTAGACCTAAACTATGTATATTTCTATATCCATGTGTATATACATGTATATATGTATTATATGTGTATGTGTATGTGCGTATATATGTTATGCATGTGTAAAAGCCCTTAAACCCTAATCGGAAAGACCTAGACGTAAAACTTGTATATATGTGTATGCATGTGTATAATATGTGTATATAGATATGTGTATAAGTATATGTGTGTATGTGTATGTGTATATATATTTACGCTGATTAAAATCCTTAAAATTAAACGTCTTTTTATATATTTAAATATATTTATTTAATTTATTTATTTTAAACACTATTTATTTTCATATTTATTTATCTATATATTTATCCTATTTTATATATATATATTTATATTTTCATATTTTTTTCTTATTTTTTTCTATATTTTCTCTTTATATAAATTTAATTGAATTATATGTATGCCTAAACTTTAAAACCCTAATCTTAAAGATCTAGACCTAAAATATGTACGTTTTTGTATGCATGTGTATATATATGTATATATGTATTATATGTGTATGTTATGCATGTGTAAAAACCCTAAAACCCTAATCGGAAAGACCTAGACCTAAAATATGTGTGTATCTGTATGCATGTGTATATATATGTGTGTATAAGTATATGTGTATGTATGTGTAAATAGCCTAAAAACCCTAATCCTATTTTTATATATTTGGTGTAAAAAAAACTTTAAAATTGTAATTTTATATATTGAATTATATATATAATTAAAGCACTAGCTTTTTTCATATTTATTTATCTATACAGAAATCGTATCTGTGTGCATGTGTGTGTGTGAATGTATGCATGTGTATAAATATGTATGTGTGTCTATGTATGGATGTGTGAGTATATGTGCATGTGTGTGTATGTATGCATGTGTGTGTATGCATTCATGTGTGTATGTATGTGTGTGTGTGTGCATGCATGTGTGTATGTATGTGTGTGTGCATGTGTGTGTGTATGCATGCATGTGTGTATATGTGTGTGTATGTATTCATGCATGTGTGTATATGTGTGTATCTATGCATGTATGTACATATGTGTGTGTATGTATGCATGTGTGTACATGTGTGTGTGTATGTATGCATGTGTGTATATGTATATGTGTGTGTATGTATGCATGCATGTGTGTATATGTGTGTATGTATGTGTGTGTGTATGTATGTGTGTATATATGTGCGTGTATGAATGTGTGTATCTGTGTGTGTGTATGTGTGTGTATGCATATGTGTATATGTGTGTGTGTATGTATGTGTGTATGCATGTGTCTGTGTATGTATGCATGTGTGTATATGTGTATATGTGTGTATGAATGCATGTGTGTATATGTGTGTGTATGTATGCATGCATGTGTGTATGTGTGTGTATGTATGTGTGTACGTGTGTGTATGTATGTGTGTATGCATGAGTGTGTGTATGTGTGTGTATGCATATGTGTATATATGTGTGTGTGTATGTATGCATGTGTGTATATGTGTATGTGTGTGTATGCATGCATGTGTGTATATGTGTGTGTATGTATGCATGCATGTGTGTATGTGTGTATGTATGAATGTGTGTACATGTATGTGTGTATGTATGCATGTGTAGATGTGTAGATGTGTGTCTGTTTGTATGCTATATCTTCCTATCTCTATCTTCCTCTCTTTCATCTCTCTTTATCTCTTTCTCTCTCTCTCTCTTTATCTCTCTATCTCTCTATCTCTCTATCTCTCTTTCTCTCACATCTCTCTCTATCTCTATCTCTGTCTCTTTCTCTCTCTCTCTCTCTCTTTCTCTCTCTCTCTCTCTCTCTCTCTCTCTCTTCTCTCTCTCTTTCTCTCTCTATCTCTCTCTCATCTCTTGCTCTCTCTCTCTCTCTCTCTCTCTCTCTCTCTCTCTCTCTTTCTCTCTCTTTGTCTCTCTATCAATAGAGAATAAAACAATCACTTATAGGTATGTCCCTCTTTTGGATCGATCATCAGAGTGTAATGTATGTTGTCTACCATTGAATTCCAAAGAATCAATGCCAAAAAACTTCTACAAAATCAAAGAGAAGAGAATTTATAAGACCTAAAGCATAGATAAAGACAAAGGCTAAGAGTACGTGCACCACTTACCAAGATGGGAGATCTAAACAGAGAGAGAGAGAGTGTGTGTGTGTGTGTGTAGAGAGAGAGATCTCTGTGTTTGTCTGTGTGTGCACAAGACAATGCAGGTCAGAATTCGGTTCGCGCGTGCAAGTTCGACCGAAGACAGCTAGTACTCAAACATACGCAAAATGTTGAGTTTTGCTCTCGAGTTCCCAGTATGTTTAAAACACGGACTCGGTATATCCGTCGGTATGAGCATCGATAATCTCCAGTAAATTACTGATGCTTATACTGATGCTTATATTGACAAATATACCACCGCTCATACTGTCGCATATACCGGTGGTCGGGAGACATCCCAACGATCTGTTTTAAATGGTCATATCGATAGTCACTTGAACGTCTGTATCTTTAAGTAGACTTTTCCAATGTTTATATCGACGCGCAGAGTGACCGTCGGTATAGACAACATCGGTATGCCCCTCATATGTTGTAGTGGTCCCAACCCAACTATGCATAGAGAGGTAGAAACTAAAGAGGTAGGGGCAGAGGAGGTAAGCAAGGTAGGGGGAGACCTTATAACTCCTCACTATGTAATTTTTCTGGTTTGTCAAATCATACTACAGATGAGTGTTATAGGAACTCCAAGAATCTGAGAGGTAGAGGTTTTCAAAGAGGTGGATATACACAATCAAGATGAAGATTCAACCATCATCAAGGCTACAATAACAATTATGAGAAAAACTACAATAACAACTACCAAGGAGGCTACAAGTCAAGGAAAGAGGACAACAATTATAGAGAGGAACAAGAGGATTCCCTTCTGATTATGAATATGACTTCAAAGCAAGGTATGAATGATGATCATCTCTTCTACGTTGACTCAGGATGTTCCAACTATGTGGGAGACCTAAGGGTAAACATTAGGTACATACAGGTGATGATACCAAGCACTCAGTGATCAAGTTAGGAAATGTTAAAACCTCTGATGGAAATAGAAATCTATTGAGCAGAGCTTAACGACTTGAATCAGAAAGGATACAGATTTTACAATCCTTCCAACAAAGGATTTATGGTTAGTAGAGATGTTGTCTTTGATGAAAATGATTCTTGGTTTGAGAGTGAATGTAGGAAAGTAAAGTTGCCTTATGACTTGGAAGAGGAGTTCCCAAACCTCATCAAGGAGAAGCCAAACGAGATTGAAGACATCAACTTAGATGATGAGAACATCATCAACCTAGAAGAATTCAAGGCATGGAAATCCAAAGGAAAAGTCAAAATGAAGAAGTCAGAGGATATACCTGAATCATCCAACCAAGCAATCAGAAGATCACAAAGAGAAAGCCATCATCATATGAAGAGGCAAAGACCAAGGTAGAATGGAAGGAAGCTATGGATGAAGAAATTGAAGCACTCAAGGAGAATGATACTTGGGAGCTAGTGCCAAAGGAGTCTATGAAGGTAATAGGTCCTCGATGGATCTACAAAATCAGAAGAAATTATGATGGGTCAATAAGCAGGTACAAGGCTAGAGTAGTGGCTAAGGGTTCTGCACAAACCCAAGGAGTTGATTATGAAGAAACCTTCTCACCTGTGGCAAAAATGCCAACCATTAGGGTATTGGTAAGTGTGGCTGCATCAAAGAATAGGAACATGTACCAATTGGATGTAAAAAATGCATTTCTAAATGGATGGATTTTAGAGGAGGTGTACATGTCTCAACCTCCTGGCTATGAGGACCCAATCAAGGTAAATCATGTGTGTAAACTGAACAAAGCTCTTTATGGATTGAAGCAGGCACCTAAGGCATGGAACCATACGTTGACTACATACCTTCAAGATCAAGGATTCATCATGAGTAGAGCAAATACTTTTCTGTTTATTATGAGAATTAATTCAGAGGTGATATACCTATGTGTGTATATTGATGATATCATACTTATAGGAGATGCTAATGGAATCAAACAGATCAAGAATCAAATGATGTAGGAGTTCAAAATCAGTGATCTAGGGTCACTAAAACATTTTCTTGGACTTGAGTTAGTCTATACTAACTCTGGAATTTACATTACACAAAGAAAGTATGTACACGACATGTTAAAGAAGTTTCATTTGTAGGATGCCAAGGTAGCAAGCACTCCAATGGAGGTAAATAAAAAATTAAGTGCTCATGAAGGTGATGTGCTTGATAATATTGCAGGATGTCAAAGCATAGTGGGAAGCTTGAACTATGCTACATTTACAAGGATTGATATTGCTTATGGAGTAAGTGTCTTAAGCCAATTTATGCACAAACCTAGGGCACCTCACTTGGAAGTTGCCAAGAGGATTTTGAAATACCTTGAGGGCACTCAAAATGAGCTTATATTTTCCTTATACTTCAGATTTAGACATCAAGATATACTCTGATGCAAATTGGGCAAGTTGCAAAGATGATAGAAGGAGTAGCTCAGGATATCTATCTTTTGCAAGTGACAAACCTATATCATGGTCTTCCAAGAAGAAAACTACTATTGCCATATCTTCAACAGAAGCAGAATATAGAGGTGGCCAATGCTACTCAAGAGGCCATATCGATCAGATTGCTATATGCAAATTTGGGTTTGCATACTAGATCTCTAATAATTTTTGGAGATAATACAAGCTCACTACATCATGCAGCAAATCCTCTCTATCATGCTAGGACCAAACATATAGAGGTCAACTATCATTATGTGAGAGTGAAGCTATTGAGCAAGGAAATTCAATTGGCATATGTATCGACCAATATGCAATGTGTAGACTTATTAACAAAGCACTTGATGGTACTAAACTTTGCAGGTTTAAAGCTATGATTGGATTGCAAGACATTCAAGAGGATTGAAGAAGAAGACCAAGCCAAGATGTTTGGATTGAGGGGAGTTGTTGGTGCAAATGCCAAGCCTACATGCTTGGCTAGGCATGAGAAGATCTCATGAGGAATAATTGAAGTTCCATAGGAACCATTGCTATGAGTCACTCTATCTTTTACCATTTGTAAAAGTCAAATGACTTGAAAGAGTCTTGTAAAATCTCTAAATTCGTGGAAGTTGGAGAGCTAAAAGCTACAAATCATTTTGGTGTAATGATTCCTAATTTGGAGGAAAACTTTTAGGTAAAGCCAAGTTTGAATTTGAATTCAAACTTGGAGGCAAAGCATCTATAAAAATGGATTGTAAATCTGGCGATGTAAAGATGTCCAAACCCGAGGCAATTAGCTGATAATTTTGTAAGCGAGTGAGGCTCACATCATAGCCTACACTTCTATCAATCATTGGGAATTGGTTATCATGCCAATTATCATGTACATCATTGTTTCATAATACAATAGATAATTCATTATATCTGTTGATTTCTCTATTAGTGTCACTTAGAATAATCATTTTCTATTGCTCATATCTCAATCAATACTCCACCATTTTAAAACTCCTATAGCTCCTTGGAATCCACTACAAGTACTCTACATTTTGACAGAGTTTGAAGACATTCCATTTGGTGGATTGGGAAAAAAGTGAATTGAACTGATCATTGGTCAATCTTTGTAGAGGTCCTAAGAAATCAGGGGTAATGCTTTGATTGCTAAATTGATTGCTCTATGTATAGTTCATCATTTCAAGTGATTCCACTTGGAATCATTAGCTCACTAACCTAATTTGATATCTCCAAAAGGAAGTTTTCTAATTTCTAGTGTACTAGAAGCAGTGAGCTTAACAAGTAGCAGGTATGTGTACCAAAATAGAAGTTTTTTAGTACATTGTGAACTTGGGAGTAGTGTGTTTTGTATAAAACATTAGTCACATCATTCCCAAAGTACATAGGCACTTGTTTAGTGTCATTGGAAAGCTAAGAGGACCTACAACTCAACTCTGAAGCTAAAGAGGGATGGTACAAAGCTGAGATTAGCAGTATGAACTCATTTTTTGGAGTGTCCATCCATCTTTCCCAAGACAAAAGGAGCACTTGATAATGCATGAAGGGGGTGGGGATTTCTTAAAGTTAGGGATTTTTTTGCCAAGGAGGAATAATGATTTCTTAGTGGACCACTCTTTGGGGTTGTCACCAAAGTTAAAAGCACATATTTCCCACTAGATCTCCCATAGGAGCTCTCCTCTGATGGCATTCCAGAGAGTCACGGAGCAGCGGATCGCTTCTCCAAGGAGAGCTTGTTTCCAACTGATATGTTTTTGAAGTCTAATTTTCTTTCCGACAATCTGCTAGAGCCTTTTGGATTTGGGACAAGTAAAGAAGATGTGAGAAACATCTTCGATGGACTGGTAGTAGCATTTGCACTAGGGAGACATCCCACAAACTTTGCTAGCCTTAAGGTTGGTCCAGATTTCACAATGCACAATTCGCCATAAGAGGATAGAATTTTTTTATTTCTATGAGGGGCTGCGAGATAGCCATGAACTTCATGTCCCACCGCACCCACATCCACGATAGGTGCCACTTCTTGTTGAGGTTAACATGAGAATCAATGGTTTCTTTGATGTTTGGGATTTTTGTAAGGCAATTACCATTGTGCCATCTGAGACCAAGCGAGTTTGGCGTGTTGTGCCCCATGAGAAGGTGAACTTTAAAACGGTCCCAAGCGAGACCTTTGCTTTGCAAAGTATTCCATTCTTCATAGTAAATGTTGACGCTAGGGTCAATATCCTCAAAGTTGATCCACTGGTTGGTGTCTTGCTTCTAGACATGTTTCCATTTTTGAAGCCTTTGTTCCATAGCCTCTTGGCATTTCGAATGTTCCAAGAATCACCGATCCCGATGCCATGGATCGGAAACCAGATGGAGTCGTTTTGTCTGATATCGGCCACCCACTTTGCAATATTTGTTCAGAGTTCCACAAGAAACATTTATTCCATTTATGTACTTTCGAATATTTTATTCTAAATTTATATGTTTATTGTTTCTCTATCATGATTTCAAAGAAAGGTACTCATGCGTAGAGAGAGAATGATACCTAAAATCGTCTAATATCTACATCTCGTGAACTTATGTTTAAGTTGAGTTCTCACTATAAAAGAAGTTGGAAGTTATCCAAATTTCTTTGTTGATCCATCTACTTGCACTATCAGATTATCTTAGCCAATTAGTCAAGATGTAGTTGGTAATGTATGCGTCTCTTCATATGATCGAGACATAATCCATTTTAGAGGAAGCCACACGAAATTCCTATGGATCAATTAATGGCATTCGAAAAGAAATATTATATGGCTCTCCAGCCTCTAGCGGTAAATGTGGATCTTGGATTCAGCGCCTTCAAACCAAAACTAGATTAAGGGAGAGCTGTTCTCCTATGCTCTTACTAGCAGCGATGGTAACGACTGGCGGTCAGCAATAACTGAGTTCCCAATCTTTCATGGTAAAATGATGAAAAACAATTCTACTCTAACCTTCAAAATTAGCTTTCCGTCTAATTACGTACTTGGACATAACTAAGAGAACTGGGACATGGCTACTTAAATTAGAGGAATGTTCTTACTTCCAAGCTTTAGAACTCACAAACAATCACGATGCTTGAAAACGGATCTATTGTACATCATATCGTGCATAGTAAAACCACCACATGACATTTTCCATAATGGTATACTTATGGTAATTCTTTTTCACTACTTTTCTATCTTTTCCTTTTGGTAAGATGAATGATGACTTTAATTAACGAATCTCAGGCCTCGTATATCAAAATGGCCTGTCTGTAATGGCCTTTTTTTATGGTTATGCTTCTATAATGTGTGGGAAAGCGGAGAGATGGGTAATTATTCAACTAATATTTAAATGCCAAGTGTTTGAAGAAAGGACGATTGACTACGACAATGGATATTGATGATTCATAAATTTAGGAAACACGTAAATAAGATTTAAGTAAATAAATACTTTTTATATGCTAATCTATCATGTTATATTAAATGATAGTCGTTTATGTGCTCTACTTACATGTAATGTTTCATACTCTCGAATCCCTAATCCTTTCCGTTTTTTTTTTTTTTTTAAGAGTACAATGAATTGGAAACACACTCACACACCCAACCTCGTAAGGTAGAGGCACCAATCTTTGAAGAATTCAAAGACATGTCTAGCCAAGACTTGAGCTCAAGACTTTCTCGTACAGATTCAAGCTGTCAAACCACTAGGCTACGGTTGATCCTGCTTGATGAGAAATAGACGGTCTATGAATACGAATACTTTAGTGCGTGACTAAGTATGGAATAGAATAAATAGTAAAGGTAGGCGCTAGTGCTATCTTTTTTTTACAATACTATGAATCAAAAACACATTCACACAACAAACCTCGTGAGTGCTAGCAATGTTGCAAAATCGGCACCAAAAAAAAAGATACTCAAAAAATTAAGGAAAGGAAGGAAGATGCTAAAAAAACGATTAAGGAGAGTAAGATGCTGAAAAAACATACTAAAAAAAATTAAGGAAAGGAAGACGCTAAAAAAAAGCTACGGAGCGTTACAAAGTGTCTCTAGGAGCTTATCGTCTCCTTCATGGGGTGTCCATTCATTCATGGAATTTCTTTTCTTGTTTCGAATTCTTCTCCTTCAAAAATCTAAAGAATTCCTCATTGGTGGATCCTCCGTACAAAGTTTTTGGCGCATTTTTTTCTTTCAATTATTTCACGAATGCTATTCTAATAGTGCATTGAAAAGGATAGATGGGCAACCAACGCACTCCTCCAAAAGAGTTTGCTACCAGTTGATAGACCGACCAAGTCTAGTCTCTCTTTCAACATAGTATCCAATTTTAACACTATGGAATCACGGAATGGAAAGAGGAATTATATTATCCTACACCTTCATGGAACTTTTACACTATGGGGGACATTACAAAACTTGTTAGCTCGAACATTGTTCCGGATTCCTTTACGAACAATTTTCCGAAAGAGGAAAACTTTTTGTCTCTCAAGTTTCATGGACCGTCATAGCTATTATGCCTGTGTACCATTCTACCCGTGTTGTGGGATATAGGGAATTCAAAGGGCACTAAGCTTATACATTGTACAATCGTTCTTTTATGAACTCAATCAAAGGAGATTAGACCTTTGTAGAATTTCTTTTTTAAACAAAAACATTTTATAGACCTTTCAGATTAATTTTTCTTCTTATCACTTTTGGTTCCCTTCGCTGTAAAAGTTTATTTCTATTCTATATCTTGAATATCTTCAAATTTTTATTCAAAGTCCAACTAGAGACCTTTGTGACGAGAGTTTCTAACAGGCTGCAAGAGACGCATGCAATTATTTCTCCATGCATCTGTGTAACTATTAAAGTGGCAGCAATCATCACCGCCAGCTCCGATTCTTTAGAGGTCGCTGATAAGGGGACAACGAGAAGCATGACGAGGTCTTGTATATTCCTCCCATGAGGGAAAGCTTTCATGTATTTCTATAAATGAACTGTGACCATGAATCTAAATTTTCTCGTATGCTAGACTAATTCACTTGCTACAAGCATGTCTTCTATACCAAAATATTAAGAAGTACTAACCCACCCTAACTCTTTGTCCGAGAACAAATCGCACGTTTGATTTTTTGATTCCTCTTCCATGAGGATTCGAACCCGTAGAAAACTTCTACGAATTCGTTTGTCTTTTGCGTAGCTCTGTATTGTTGGTTCTCTAACATGAAAGGAATTACATGGTGGAGGGATAAAAACAACATCAAATGCATCTCCAACATCATGAAGACTCAAGCGTAGAACTGTCTCCATACGAGTGCCAGTAGGCTTACAATCTTCAAGGCAAAAACACTGCAATGATGTATCAATGTATCTCGTTTTACACAAAGCCATTCCACCATCAATTTGCATAAGTTGAATGCCCAAATAGTGATGCAAATGCCCAAAATTAGACATCTCAAATGAGGTAGGCAAATCAGCCTTAAAATCAGCAATATGTGTGGAATGAGGACCAATGAGCAACATGTCATCAACATACATCACAATGATCAGACGCACATCATTAGCATACTTAACATATAAGGTGCTTTCAGTTGGACTGTTCTCAAAACCATATGCAATGAGATAGACATGTATCTTTTCATACCAAGCACGTGGTGCTTGCTTTAAACCTAATAATTCCTTCTTTAACCTGCACACCTGGTTTTCATGCCTTTTCTACACAAAGCCATGAGGCTGAAAAACATACACTTTTTCATGCAAATCACCATTCAAATATGCTGTTGTAATGTCCAAGTGATGTACATTCCAACCATGATGAGCTGCAAGTGCATAGATGCTACAAACAATAGTCATTTGGCAAGTAGGAGCAAAGGTTTCATCAAAATGAATGCCTCTTTCCTATGCATAACCCTTTGCAACAAGCCTAGCTTTATACGTGTCAACTGTTCCATCACATTTATGCTTTAGGTTGTATACCCACTTAGTTCCACTGGCCTTCTTGCTAGGAGGCAATTCACATAAAGACCAGGCACCATTTTTCATGATAGCATCATATTAAGATTGCATTGCAGCCATCCAATGTTTAGAATTTTGTGCTTCATCAAACGAGACAGGTTAAGTCTCATCATAGAGACTAGAAGAAAGCATACCATAGCGATCTGATGCAAAGGATGCATTATGAGAGCTTGATTGATTATGATAGAGGTGCATCTAATTTGTTGTTAGGCAAGGTCTGCACGAACCATTTTGGCATAGTTTTTGCCTGCTCAATATGAGCTTTCTCATCAAAAAGTGCATCATGTAAATCTGCATCAGAAATGGAATGATCTACATCATCACATGAAACCTGCAAAGGCTGAGAAGTTGCCTCATTAGGATCAACACTAGAGTTTCCTCGAATAAACAAAGTATCATACATCTCTTGGAGCTAATAATGTCTCGTTAGTACATGAAAGCAATGTCTGAATAGCATCTTCCACAAAAACAACATCATGGCTAACCAGAATTGGTTTAGTCTGTGGATGATACAGAGGATAGCCTTTACTTTGAATTTTACCCAACAAAAATACATTTTATTGCTTTATCATTCCATTTTCTGTGATGTTGTTCATGCACTAGGGCATATGCCAGAAAACCAAAAACATGCGGATGAGCAATAGATCTCTTGCGACCATGCCAAGCCTCATATGGAGTGATAGACTCTAGCGCTTTAGTGGGACACTTGTTCATCACATATATTGCACACATAACAGCCTTAAGCTAGAAACTATGTGGTAAAGCCTGACTCTTGACCATACATCTCACCATCTCCATGAGTGACATGTTCTTTCATTCAACAACTCCATTTGATTGAGGTCTATACGACACTGTACACTGATTCTGTATCCCACATTCAACCAAAAATGCATTAAAGTCAAAAGACATATATTCCCCCCTCGATCAGAACGGAGGGTGCCCATTTTACATGCTGAAATATTTTCAGCCAAAACCTAAAATTGTTTCAAGCACATAAAAACTTCGCACTTTGCCTTCAATGGATATACCCATGCATGCTTGGAAAAATCATCGATGAAAGTTAGGAAGTAAAGATAGTTCTCAAAAGAAGGTGTCTACATAGTACCACAAACATCACTATGTATAAGCTATAATTTTTGAGTTGCCCGAACTGAACCATCTTTTCGAAAGGAAGAATGTTGCATTTTGCCCAAACTACAGTGTTCACATACATGTTTATCAGGTGCCTCAAGTTGGGAGAAAGAGGACACCATTTCAGATTCCTACAGGCAAAGCATGCATGCGAAAGCTTTGCATCTGGCATAGCCTAAGAATCATGTACTACACATGCCAAATCATTTATAGATCTTTCATAGTCTATGAGCTTATATAGCCCATGACATAAAAATGCTAGAAGGAATAATGATGTCGGGATTTGATAGATCATGAACTGTACATCTGTCATCCACGAGTTTCATAACCAAGCCAATCTTGGCTAATGTAGAAACTGATAACAGATTTTTCTTGATCCTTGGCACCAACAAAGCATCTAACAAAGTGAAACAACTACCATCAATAATATTCAAAGTGATCTTACCAACTCCCATAATAGGATAGGAGGAGTTGCTAACATACGTAACAATATTCCTTGTAGGGTGAGGCTCGAGTGAAGAGAAGAAACTACATTGTGAGGTAATATGTTTGGTTGCCCACTATCAAAGTACCAAACATCTGAGTCTAATACAGACATGCACTGCTCATGAGAAGATGGATCAAAATTGTAAACAGTAGTAAACGCCCATTCTTCTCATCTTAAGGATTAATGAAAGATCAGATTTTAATGTTCCGTCTTTCGATGATGGTAGGATTTCATGCTTGACAACCTCAGCCACAAGCTTGGTTACTGGAACGGTTTGCAGCTTAACCTCGCAAGTCCACCAATAGTCATCAATACCTTTCTGATCCCTTTAATCATATATTTCCTAACTTGTTGGAGGCCAAAATACAGAGATATAGTGAAGATGAAAATACTTTCTTGATCTTCTTTAAATAGGAAATATTAATAGGAGTGGGGTGCCTAAGATGAAATAGTGCGTCTACTCAAGCCAACAAGACTTTGGTCACCTTGGCATTCTAGACATGAAGGAATGGCCAATAAGTTAGCAACTAAATGCATGATGAAAGCATGGAGTACCAATGCTTCTTGGTCCAGACAAAGTCTTAGAAAAAACTGTTCCCTCATGTTTTTTTCTCTTCTAGGCTGGGACGGTCTTGATCGGATCTTTCTTTTCGTTTCTCGCTTTGTGGTCACATGCAGAGGCGAGGGCTTGATGTGCTTCCTATGGAAGAGGTAGAACAAGTTTAAACCATACTAGAAGATCAGTAACAAGTAAAATAGGCTATCAACATAAGATAGAAGAACTCAATTCGGCTCCTAATCAATGAAATTAAGGAAATAAATTGAAGAATCTCCAAAGAAGAGTGGAACTATGGAATCAAGGGTTTCTTTTTTAAAACATCCTCTGGAACCAACAAAGGAGATAGTGGATTAGATTTGATGACAACCAGGTAGGAGAATTCAGTTTGAAGATAAGAACCTCTTAAGACACAAGACGAATGCTTGGAAAGACTCAAAGATTTTCCTCCTTGCTCAAGGTCAACGAAAGTTAGATGTGATGACATGGGAGAATGGAACAAATTTAGGAAATATCCTGATTATCAAGAAGAATGTGGATGGCTATGCTTCACTCAATAGGAGATAGTACCATGGCTGGACTTCAATCAGGCAGACTTCAAGTTGAAGGAGCTATGACATATGCTAATAGAGAATAAAAACGCAGTCCTCCTGTGGCAACTTCTCAACTAGGGAATTCATACTAATCTTAGAGCTAACAAGACTAGTGCCCCCCCTCCCATGGTGCAAGTGACGCTTTAAAAGTAAGGGAGACCTAGGACACCTATCCTTTTCGAACACGAGGAGATAATCGGCTGTGCAAACTCTAGGTATCGCAAATTTTCAGTCAAGTGCTTTACTTGGAGAAGTGTTGAGACGCTCTATTGCTATGTGGAACTGTATTAGAGGTGATTTGGAATTCTATTATTGCTTTACTTGGAGAAGTGATGAGACGCTCTATTGTTATGTGGAATTCTGTCTAGAAGATTTGGAAAGAATGACGCACAACCAACTTAGAAAACCCTCTTCGAGAATGGTCAATTGGAAAATCTTTAAATAAGTTAGGTAGAAAATTTTTCGATTGTAACATTCAGGCCCTTCAAACACATTAAAGTGTATATCTTTGAAAACAAAAAATTTTAAAGTAGATGGGCTCCCCATGAACGGGGTGAGAAAGTCATTAAACTTCTTTGTAGTTCTCAGTAGGTCTCTTCTAACTTTCTTCTCTTAGTTCAAAGCGAGAGTCATATAAAAAAGATTCATCAGATGAAATAATCCACGAACTTATTTTCGGGGTTCATAGTAATGATTTTCTCCACAAAATATCATGGGAACCTTTCTTATTGTCCATAAGTTAATATGTCGCCTGCATATACGCTCGTACTCGCATACCATACACTCATTTTGTTTAGATCCATTGTCGAGGTTGATGATATGATTCGACTATAAGCTTTAACGGATAAAATAAGGGAACAACCAGAAGTACTTATAAAAGAGAGACAATAAAAAAAAAAAACTGTACATTTTTCAGTGAACGTATAGCTCTTATGAGTCACCATGACTCAAGAACAGAGGTCCTTTACGATGCTGAGTTATTCGCAAAGCGTAGAAAAAATACTTTTGTACGGTGACATTGTCAATAACGTCATTGTTTATCACTCAATCCTTTTCGTTTATGTTTGGTGAAGGAAGGGCACATGAGGACAAATAAATGAAGATAAAAATATAATTCAAACTCTAGAACGCTTAATAAGCAGATCAATGGATAATCTTTATAGATTTTTTTCTCGTTGAGCATAAAATAGTCAGATAACAGAAGAAAAATGAGATTAAGAATGACCCGTTTCTTCAAGGAGTTTCCGAATTTTCAATGAAGTAGAAACTCCCATAGTCTTGTGAGTGTGAGGGGTGGGAAAACCAAGTCCATTGCTAGGTCAATGGACGAATGATGCTAAGCTAGGTTGCATTATTCGTTATTTGACAATTCACTTATTCATGAATAATTGCAAAAGTTTTACGCCAATTCCTTATTATTCAATTGAGGTATTGAGTGCCACGATAGCTTATTGGGCATGGCGGAGTAATTTTTGCATAGAAATTTTGATGCTTTTTGATCGAAAGCACTTTTGATGCAAAAAGTTTTCGATCGAAAACCTTTCGATCAAATAGTTTTTTTGGTCAAAACAAATCCGATCAAATATTGTATTAAAAAAGAATACACTTTGAATCATTTTTAATAAGAGTTACTTTATTTTTTACAAACTTACACTGTCCTACAACGAACAAGGTATAAGATCTTCTTAGTAATATTAAGTAGTTTAGTATTAAGACTAAAGAAAAATATTTTTGTTTGTGAGTTAAAAACTATTGTGATTATTTGACTCAACGTTTATTCTTACTTCAAAATAGTATATGTATGTGTGTGTATGATATTGAGTAAAATTGTATTGCGATTGTTTGAATCAATATTGATTCTTACTTCACAATAGTATGTCTATGTGTATGTGTGTGTATGTCATATGATTGTGAGTGAAAACCTGATGTAATTGTTTATGCACATGTATATGCGTGTGTATGATTGTGATAGGAAAACCAATGGATTTATTGGAAAAGGTTTAATCTTCTTTTTCATCGTTCGAAGGTTGAGAAGGTGTTGATAAGTGAACTAGAACTTTCTACGTATCTAGATGGCTTTTTCTTGTAGACTTATTAACACCTTCTCAAAACCGTGAATTATAAAGGGACCCAAAAAAGTTTCATTTGATGGGACATGTATGTGCATTTAAGTCTATAATTGTGAATGAAAATCTATCGTGATTGTTTGACTCAACATTGATTCTTACTTCACAATAGTATGTGTAAGCCCATGTGCATATAATTGAGAATTTGAAGTCTATTGTGATTCTTTGACTAAACATTGATTCTTATTTCACAATAGTATGTGTAAGTGTATGTGCATATGATTAAAAATTTAAAATCTATTCTGATTGTCTGACTCAAAATTGATTTTTACTTCACAATAGTATGTGTATGTGTATGTGCATATGATTGAGAATTTATAATCTATTGTAATTGTCTCATTCAACATTGGTTCTTACTTCACAATAGTATGTGTAAATGTATGTGTATGTATGATTGAGAATTTAGAATCTATTGTGATTGTCTAACTCAACATTGATTCTTACTTGACAATAATATGTGTCAGTGTATGTGCATATGATTGAGAATCTAAAATCTATTTTGATTCACTGACTCAACATTGATTTTTACTTCACAATAGTATGTGTAAGTGCACGTGCATATGATTGAGATTTCAAAATCTATTGTGATTATCTGACTCAACATTTATCCATACTTCACAATAGTATGTGTACATGCATACCTGTGTATGATTCAGAATTGAACTATTGTGATTGTTTGACTCAACATTGAATTTTACTTGAGAATAATAAGTGTAAATGTCTGTGTATGTATGATTGAGAATAAAATTATACCATAATTGTTTGACTCAACATTCATTCCTATTTTACGATAGTATGTGTAATTTTATGCGGGTGTATGATTGCGAATGAATGTCTATTGTAATTTTTTGAGTCAACATTGATTCTTATTTCACAATAGTATGTGTAATTGTATGTGTGTGTATGATTAAGGATTAAAATCTATTATGATTTCTTGACTCGATATTTATTCTAACTTCACAAGAGCATGTGTGTGTATGATTGAGAAGTTTAATAAATAGAAAATTAAAATACATAGATTAATAGATTTAAAAACTTTAAGAGAGATTTAGAGTAGTTTGTATATATTTTAAGACATATATTTAGTCGAATGTATCTTATTTAATATTGATTTATGTTAACTTTCTGTAGATATGAAGTCTTCATAAAGCAAGCACTATGGGAAAGGTAAATGAATGGTCATATGTGATTATTCATCAAGAGAGTAAAATAGTCTCCACAATACAATGCAAATGTTGTGGACATCCTTATGTAGGAAATGCAACTCAGATAAAAGAACATCTTTTTAGTACCCCTAAAAATGAGGTAGGGTGCTCTAATCTAGATATTGATATATGGGTTAACATTGCAAGTCATGGAAATAAATGTAAATCTCAATGTATCACATAAAAAAGATTCATAAACATGGCTAGCACAGAGCACTTTCGAAGTAGTCCAAGTGTCGAGCAAGAACG
This sequence comes from Ceratopteris richardii, assembly GCA_020310875.1. NCBI lineage: Eukaryota > Viridiplantae > Streptophyta > Polypodiopsida > Polypodiales > Pteridaceae > Ceratopteris > Ceratopteris richardii. Next base: position 58,741,053 of record CM035433.1, on the reverse strand, counting down.
AGTAGATATGTCAATGACAATAGCGAATCCTCATGATATTTCTACTCAAGTATCTCAAACTATTCGATGTAGTAGGAACAATGGATCTAATAATATGTGACCATGCTTTGGTTGTACTGAATCATAGAATACAATACATATAGATTTTGAAAAGCAAGCTTGTATGAAGCTTCATCTTGAATGGAGTCAATCATTTTTAGCATGTGGGACTCCTTTCAATGTTATTTGTACTATTATTTTCAAAGATGCTTTGATTTCAATTGCACGGAAAGGATTCACCATGCTAGATTACAATAAAATGCAGACGAAGTATTCTAGCTCTTTTTATAGTTTTTTGACTAGTTTTGGCCCTCTCCAGACCTAGTGTCCGGCCTAGTTAAAAATTAGGTTCCAGGGCTTATTTGAGGGCTCAAACAAAGTCTAAAAATTATGAAAATTGGTATGATGGTACTTCTAATACTCCTCAAGCTCGAGGACTTCTCGGCTGGAACAAAATGGAGTTGCAAAAAGGTGAAATGATATTTACAATGGTTTAAGTGATCAAAATCACTATTTTTGTAGGGGATTCTTCTGATAATTTGACATGTACTTCTTGGAGCTCCCTACTTGCTCCCTCTTCTTGTGTGTCCACTTCTTTGATGTGCTTCTATGCTCTGTCATTGGTCTTGAGCTTCAACACTCCCCCCCCCTCTCGAGTCTGTCGTCCCTGACAGACCCTTGTTGTAGTGGTTGTTCCAAGTAGTGCCTTGAGAGGGAGTAACGCTTCTGTATGAACAAAACTCATCTGACTTCCATATGTGTCTGGGTCTTCATCTATCACTGCGAGTCTTTGCAAGTTGTAGTCTCTTGGTATGTGCTTCTTCGTTGGATTCCAGCATGACTGTGTCGTTGTGAGTCTCCGTTGATGTTTTCTAGATCTTCCACAGTTGATGTTCATAGTAGTCATGCCAAGTACTCATAACCCATATTGAGTGATGGGTAAGTGTGTTCGTGCATGGGTTGAGGAAAATATGTGCCTTGTGCACGGCCTTGTAATGTAGCCCTATGAATGCTTACTTGGGAAATGCATTGGAAGAAGTATGGTGCAAAAATTGGGGGTCTTGAGCTAAGTGCTCAAGGGTATGCCGACGAAGAGGTTTCCTAAGCTATCATGGTTATGATGTTTCCAAGGTAAAGATACTTACCATGAAGAAGGTCGATGGATGTTCATCTCTTCGTGTTGTACACTCGGCCTTTGGGATGGAATATTGTTGATGAATGTCCGTCTTGATGGTCCACTGAGGAGATCTTTTGAATGGCTGATCATGTCTCCTCTTTTCAAAGCATCATTTGCCAAATACAGAGAATTGAATTTCTTTATATTCCTTGACCAACAACATTCGATAACTACACCAAGCTTAGTTTCACATATTCTCTCTAGCTCACCATAAGCAGGAGTCTTCTCATCCAGTATACATACAAAGATTTGCAGGGTACCAGAACTACCCCGTGCAGATATCTCCCTGGATGCTCTCGTACATGCAATAGTTATGCATCACTCAAGTTGCAGACCTTCAAGCTCTTCACTCCTACCATAGTAAGAGGAAACCATAGTTGTGGATGCCATGCTCATGCCAAGTTCTTGACATCTATGAGATAAGGCAGCAATTATATCATCTGCTAGCCAAGACACACTTCTATCCAAACTGATAAATGCCCAGTAATCAATAGTTCCACCTTTAACCAAGCATGACTCATTCATGTTTCATGAGCCAAACGTGGGAACAAGTGCTTCCTCTCTTTTTTTTTTTTGAGGAACAATGTCACCAAACAAGAAGATAGATGTTAGTATCATAAAAAATAGTTGACATATGTCAATGTGCTCTTGTGCATGGGACTCTCCAATGTGTCTATGCACGGCCCTGTAATGTGGCCCTATATTAATGCATACTTTGGAAATGCATAACCTGAATGGTGCAAAAGACTGGGTTGTGCAAGGACCACATGGTTTTTGCTCGTCGAGGCTTTTCGATGTTATTTGCAGATGTTGATGCCATATATCGTGGAGGTATCCATTGGATCTTGAGATGACAACTGATCCTTCCTCCTAATAGGGATCCATTTTAGAACAACATTTGGCACTGTAGAGATTACTTGAGGCGTCTTCCTCTTTGGATGCTTTCTGAACTATGGTATCCAATGTGGTTGGAGCTTTGGTTTGGTGGAGGCTACTTGTACTTTTGGCTTCCAAACCCATAGACTTTTTGCACGTCTTCCTACTATTGTTGAAGAGCTGATTTGATCTTCTTTCGGTCTTTGTACGTGGTTCTTACCCTTTCCTCTTTTTGGCTTCGTTGTTGAGACCCTTCGCATGTGGGAGAACATAGGTTGTTGTGGATGTAAGAGCTTCTTAGGTACCCACATCTGTAATCGCCCTTGTTGAGCTACAACTAATTTCTTAGGCACCCAAACTTGTTGGATACCTTGTGATTGAGCTTGTCCGAGCTGCTCCCTTTATCTTCTAGCCTGGTTGGCTTGCCTGGATAGGCTTTGTGGGGGCAAGGCTGGTGGTTGCTCTCCTTTGCGTACCCAGATCTGTTTCATACTCGGAACTGCTTTCTTGTCGAATGGTGTCTTTCTATTTGATGTAGCAGTTGTCGTGAACAGTTGTGTTTGCCTGTGTGGTAGACTCACTACTGTGGCTACTTGATTCTTTGGAGAAGAACAAAGATCCACCCGCCTTCGGACCTGTTCTTCCACGATTGACTCCTTCTGCATCATAGAGCTTTTGACACATACAACATCTTCTTCCATATGATTAGTCTTAGAAGAACTACAAGATGTGACATCTGGATTTGTGAGCATGCCATTTTCTAGTTCTAATGTAAAGCATTGTCCCTGGACCCAGACTTGAAGAAGTTGACTTCTTAGGTTTAAGTTGACTGCATTGTCATAAATCCAATCTTGTCCTAAGACAAGTGGTTCTGTAAGGTTCTCATCTTGACACACTAGCACTTTGACTTTCATTGGAACATCTTGCAAGTAGATAGGAAGTTCCACCTCGCCCAAACAAGGGGTTTCCACACCTCCCAATCCTATGAGATAAGCTTCTATGGGATTGATGTTCAACTGCAAGTTTTGGCAGTAGGATAGTCTAACTACACTACTTGCTGCACCTGAGTCAAGCAATGCTTTCACAGTCCTTGCATCCTTTCCTTGTCCTATCTCTATGGTCACAAAGGGTCTCCGGTCAATGCCTTGAGAAGTCCCTATGCCTGACTTTTGGCACATATCCATGTGATATTTTGGGGCTTTTGAGTTGACATCTAGGCCTAGTCACCTTAACTTATTTCGCCTTATGTGCTCTCTAGCCTCGGCTTGTGCTTCTTCTCTCACCCTTAACTCCTCTTCTTTTCGCTTCTTAGCAGTGTTGAGTCTCGTAAGCATATCCTCTGTAAGAGGTTCTTGGTATAACTTGACTCTACATCCACTAATATAGTTGGGCAAGATATCACCTTCTAAAGTTGCCAATTGAACTACACCGCTAGTGGAAATTCTGTTAATGATCATGGGTCCATATCCTCGTTTTTCCAACTTATGGGCATGTTGTTTTAGTGTGTAAACCAACACTAGATCTCCCTCTTTCAGTCCCTTATCCTTAATGTGTGCATCGAAGTATGCCTTTTGCCTTTTCTTTGCAGCGTAGATGCCTGCTGCCGCTCGTAGCCTCGTCTCACCTAAGCGTTCTAGATCAAAGCTCCTGGAGGACAACTCATGTCCATTCCATTCATGCTCATGTGCTACCTTTAAGGCTGGGATGAGGAAGTCCAATGGTAGAATAGCATTCTGCCCGAAGACCATCTGAAATGGGGTGGCATTCAGTACCGTTTTATAGGCAACTCGATAAGCCCAAACAGCATGATGAAGTTGTTTATCCCAATCAGAGCGTTTATTATTTACAAGTTTTGTCAATACGTTACAGAGGATCTTATTGGTGCTCTTGGCTTGTCTGTTAGCTTGTGGGTGATAAGGGGCAGACTTCTTATGTATCACCAAGAGTTCTTGGAGAAGATTTTCAATGACCTCATTCAACAAGTGTGTGCCTCTATCGCTAACTAGCTCTATTGGTAGCCCATATCTCGTGAACACATTCTCGAATAAGAACTTAGCCATAGTTTGAGCATCATTCTTTGTTGTGGCTTTCACTTCTACCCACTTTGTAAGGTAATCAGTGGCTACAATAATGTACTCTGCATGGGAGTTTCGAGCTAGGGGGTTAATAGGACCTATGAAGTCTATACCCCACTTTGAAAATGCACGTCCTCCCATCATTGGTCTCAAAGGCATCTCATCTTTTCTAACTGGATATTGTGCCCATTGGCATGTGTCGCATTTCTTCAGATAGGCATGTGCATCCATATGAAGAGTTGGCCACCAAAGTCCTGAGAAAAGAATGGTCTTGATTACTCGGTCAGGACCAAAATGTCCACCTGCAACACTACTGTGTGCAATCTCTAAGACTTTTAGATAGTCTGATTCATGAACGCACAGTCTTAAGTAACCATCTTTGCCTCTTCGATATAGGTTGTCTCCTACCAAGGCATAGCCTTGAGCCTCTTGCTCCATGCTTCGTCTTCTTGCTAGACTAGCCTCTTTGGGTAATCTTCTCGACCTCATAAACTCTACCAATGGAGCACTCCAATCTGGAATTAATGACACTTGATAAAGGGTCGCATGCTCCACAGGGGGTCTCTCTCTGCACATTGGACAATTCTTAATCCACTCATGTATTTCTTTGTCCATGCTAGGCCAATACACTCCTAAACGCTTTAGATTTTGCAATGTTCGTTGTTTAGAGTAGTAATTTCCTAGCAATCCTTCATGAGCTTGCTGCAACCAGCTACTATGTTCATCATCCTCGACACAACAAGCTAATACACCCTCAATATCTTGTTTGTACATGCTTACTGCCAATATGTGATATTTTTGTGATTTTACAATTTCTTCTTATGATGTTTTAACATTTTTATTCGCGGGTCCGAAGGTTAGGACTGGTACCAACGTATTTGCCCATTTAGGAACAACTTCTAAATTGAACAGATAACGGTCAGGTAGTTCATCAGACACTCCTTGCGGTGACTCTCTTGAAGTGATGCAAGAAAGGTGACCTGCCCTAAGGTGGGTTCTACCTTTCCTGACAACAACTTCAAAGTCATATTCCATTAGTAAGAGAAACCATCTTACTAACCGTCCTGTATTGCAAGGCTTATTGACCAAATATAACAAAGCTTGATGATCAGTGAAAAACTTAAATTTGTTGGGCAATAAATAGTGTCTAAACTTCTTCATAGCATATACCATGCCTAAGCCCTCTCGCTCAGTTGTGGTATAGTTTCGTTCAGCTGCAGTGAGCTGTCTACTAGCATATGCTATGGGCAAATCTAAGTTTCCGTCACCTGTGGGTTGTGCTAGCACACATCCTATGGCATGATTGGATGCATCCACATGGACATGGAATGGCTTATTCCAATCAGGAGTGGTCAGTATTGGTGCTGTGCACAAACGTTTCTTCAGTTCATTGAAAGAATTCTTGCATTCATCGTTCCACTCAAAATTAGACAACAAGGCATAAAGGGATCTAGCTATGATCGCGTATATGTGGATAAACCTACGGTAATATCCACAATGGCCCATAAAAGCTTGAACCTCTTTAACATTCCTCGGCCTTGGCAGCTCCGCTATGGCTCGTACCTTATCTTCATCTGTTGAGATTCCATTCTTAGAAACAATATGACCTAAGATTTTACCTTGACGCACCATGAACACACACTTTTCTGGGTTCAAACACACTCGATATTCTCTACACTTGTTGAAGATCTGTCTGAGCTGAGGAATGTGGTATCTTCTTTCTTGGGAATGAGCACATAAATCGTCCACATACACTTCTAAGCTCTTTCGCAAGAACGAAGACATGACACATGAGTCTTTGGAATGTTGCAGGTGCATTGGTGAGCCCAAATGGCATCACACAAAATGCGAAGATTCCCCACTCTTTGGCAAAAGCTGTTTTGTGTTGATCTTCTGGGGCAATGGCTACTTGATTGTAACCTGAAAATCCATCAAGGAAGCTATAAACTTCCTTGCCTGCAACACGCTCCAATAGGTGTTCCGTGATTGGAAGCGGATAACTATCTCTAATCGTAGCGGCATTAACTTTTTTAAGGTTAATACACACTTGCAACTTCCCGTTCTACTTGGGCACCACTACAATGGGGGACACCCATTCAGTATGCTCAATCTCATAGATAAATCCAGCTTCAATCAACCTATCAATTTCTTCTTTTATTTTGGTTGCATATGTATCATTATATGTGTAGGGTTTCTGTTTGGTGGGTCTGGCATCAGCAATCATGCGGATAGTATGAGAGCAAATTCTTGGATCTACCCCTTTCAAGTCTCTATAGTGCCACCCAAACACATCCCTATATTCCCTTAAGAGAGCTACAAGCTCCATTTCTTCTCTTGCACTTAGGTCATCTCCTATATATGTGCATCTCTCTTCGTTCTCTTCAATGGTCACTACAATCTTATTGGTCTTTCTTTATTATCATATGATTCTCCTATGATGGCCTCTCTCTTAGGCATTCATACCAAAATTTTGTAGTCGTCAACTTCATATTTCTTGAAGTTTTCTGGTACTTCAAACAATGATTCCTCTTCTTCTTTCACTGCTTTTCTTCTCTTTTTCTTTTGACTACTCTCACTTCCATCCTTTGAATTTACCCTTTTAGTACTTGTGAGAGGTTCTTCTTCTTTCTGGGTGAACACTCCTATATCTTCTAGATAGTGCTGCTCTGAGTTAAAGCAACTATCCATCACAATAGACTCCTGATCATCGTCATTCTCTTCTTCTTCTATGACATCACTAGGGTCACATTCTTCTAGCAAGGGCTGACACATGAACACTGAAATATCATAACCCTCCTCATCACAATGAGGTGTCCATTGTTCTTCATTGACAGCAATGTCCATGGTGGCTAAAATTTCAGGCCAGCTATGAAGCTCAAATTCCTCATCTGGAAAGATCATCGGTGTGTAGGCTGGGTCCTTAATTGGTCTATCTCCTGGAGAAGTCCCTTCTTCTCTTGCCTTTAAGCGTTCTTCCTCTTCCTCCGCGACTTTGCACATCCACAAATGAGTATCTTCATGCAACCAAGATGGTTCAGGTGAACTTTCACAATGCACAGAGATTGAATCTTCTTTTGCTTTGTGGATAGGATTCCACTGTAGGGGTGGTACATCTCTGAAGGAGTAATCCTTCAAATTGACCTTGGTGGTGACCCCTAAGTGCTGCAAGTACAAGGAGTTGGTCCCCCAATCCTGTACTATTTGCAATTGTCGTAGGAAGGGTCTTCCTAGGATCATCTCATAGACATTATTTTTCTTAAAGTCACATATAGCAAATGTGTGCTCAAACTCTACACCACAAGTGGTTAGAGTTATCCCTTCTAGCAATGCTAGAGGTCTTTCAAAATGACCATCAGCCATTTGAAGCTTCATTCTAGTTGGTCTTAATGTGGGCTTGCCCCATTGCTTCCACAAGGAGGTGGTCACAATAGCAACACCAGCACCTGAATCTATGATTGCTTTGGTTGTGTAACCTTGGTAGGTGATTGGAAGATAAGTATAACCTTCTTCACCCTCACACATGTCCCCTATTTTGTGTAGAGGTATCTGTGGTACTTTTTGTTTAGAGCCTGCTTTTGGCATTTTGGAATGAAGTTCTAGAACTTGATCCTTCACATGATTCCAAAGCTCAGGTTTTGCTTTGAGCAGCTCTTCTACAGTGAGATGACACTGAACCTTAGTGTTCTTCACGACATCAGTGTTCCTTGGAACCATTGAGTCAGATTCCCATTGGCCTGGAAATTGAGGCAGTTCTTCTAAGCTATTAGATTCAAAATCTAATCTTTCATCTTCTTGTTGTTCTGCTTCATCTCCGTAAATAGATGGAATGTCTTGGGGAAATTGATCATGAAGATCATCAATCTCAAGAATAGGAGGGGAGTTATTGTTCTCCTTGGCCCATTTCTCCTCTTGTATTTCCCGCAATTACTCTTGAGAGTGCTCCTGAATTGAAGGAGGTATTCTAGCATCCGTGGAATTTGAAACATAAGCTCCCATTGGTGGTGAGCTTCTTCTCTCAATAACTGGTTGAGCCTGTGGAGATAAAGAAACTTGTGGTTTGTTTACCAATTGCTCTAATCTTTCTAGTAAGCCCTGGAAATGCAAATCTGGTTTGACAGAGTTTGTCTGATTGAACTTTTGACTAGTCTCCAGTATAGCTTGAGCTTGTTCTACCATTTTCATGCACATTTTCATCCGTTCAATCTCTAAGTCCGCTCTAGGGTAACTCTTGTCTAGATTTGCAGCTGTAGGCCCTTCTTGAAGTCGAGCCTGGTAGGCCTTGAACATCATGTCCAAGCCTTCTGGGGTTGGATCTGCAAGAACAGAACCTGGTTGCGGTCTATTTACAATGGGTGGTGGGGTGGGATGAGGTGGAGTGCATGGAGTTTTGGCATGCGAGAGGTTTTGAGATGCAATGTCTTCTATTTTTGTTTTTGCGTCTTTCAAGCTTTCTTCTAGTTCTGATAACTTTTTATTCCACTTGCGATTGGCCTTCTCTCTGGTATCCTTCCATGTTCTTGTTTTTCGCTTGCTAGGTTCTCCCGATTCACTCGACTCCGATTGCTCTGCTGGTTTATCTTGTTTTAATGCTTGTGCCTTAGTAACTGCCTGTACAGGTGCCACATTACTGCTACTGGCACTTGATTCCGCCACTAAGCCTACCACATTAATGGGTTTAATCTTGGGCGCACTAGAGGGGTTTCTTGGACAATCTCTGGGGAGACGGTCTTTGCCACAATCACAACAAAAAGCTTGTATTGTGATAGCATATCCTTGACTCGGAGATGGTGGGTGGGGACAATCACAAAGGAAATGGTCACCCTGGCATCTGAAACATGGTCCTCTAGGGGCTTGTGGTCTTACTTGTCTCAATTGGGGCCTAGGGTTAGCATTTGCGTACATGACATTGGAGTATTCTGGCTCCCAATTTTGTTCCATATGTGGTGCCTCATATTGATACGGGTAAATCTCACTATGCTCAGGCGACTCAGAGAGGGGAATCAAAGGATAGATTACTACAAGGTACACTCCTAAGCAAAATGGAGTGGCAAGAAGGAATAGGACAATTGTTGAGGCTGCAAGGTCTATGTTAAATGAAAAACACTTTCCTATTTATTTATGGGTTGAGGCTGTATCCACAACTGCTTATTTGATTAATAGGCTACCTTCAAAATCACTTGATGGCATGAAACCATATGAAGCTTGGAATGGAAGAAGACCAAGCGTGGATCATTGTAAGATTTTTGGATGTATTGCTTATGCTCGTGATCCTTCATAGGTTAGAGGGAAGATGGATCCAAAAGCAGAAAGGTGTGTATTCATTGGATATGACAACAAACAAAAGGGCTACAGATTATATCAACAAAGGGTTCTTGGTGAGTAGAGATGTAATTTTTGATGAGAATAGTTCTTGGTATGAAGAATCATGCAGGAAGATCAACTTATCTTATGTCCTTGAAAAAGATTTTCCAAAAATTGTCAAGGACAACCCTCTTAAAATTGAAGAGCAGGATACCAAAGAAGATGATGAAGAAACTCCTTTTGGAAAGCTCAAAATATGGAAGGCTAAAGGTAAAGCTAAGATGTAGGAACTTGGACAAGAGGCAGAATCATCTTATCATGGCCTAAGGAGGTGCATGAGGGAGAAAAGAAAAACAGATAGGTATGGGTTTCATACTTCTTTAGTTACTAAACATTCAATCTATCTAGCACAGGAAATAAATCAAGAGGAACCCTAAACATTTGAGGAAGCAAATAAGAAATTAGAATGGAGGCATGCAATGGTAGAAAAAATTGAAGCTCTTGAGGAAAATAACACTTTGGAATTAGTTCCCAAGTCTTCATCAATGAAAGTGATAGGTTCAAGATGGATTTACAAATTGAAGAAGAAGTTATATGGCTCCATTAACAGGTATAAGGCAAGGCTTGTGGAAAAACGCTTTGCACAAACTTAGGGAACTGACTATGAGGAGAATTTCTCTCCTATGCCAAAGATGCCTACAATTAAAGTCTTGGTTAGTATTGCTTCTTCCAAGAATTGGAAGATAATTCAATTGAATGTAGAAAATGCATTTATTAATGGATGGATAACAGAAGAGATATATATGGCACAACCACTTGTATTTTCAGAATTAAGTACATCCTGATTATGTGTCTAAACTTAATAAAGCTCTATATGGACTCAAACAAGCCCCAAGAGCTTGTAATCACAAGCTTGTTTCATTCTTGCAAGACAAAGGATTTCAACCTAGCAAGGTAGATCCATCACTCTTTCTCAAAAAGAGGAATTCTGAAGCCATCTATTTGTGTGTGTATGTGGATGATATTACACTAATCGAAAATGATGGAGATGGCATAAAGAAAGTCAAGGGGCAGATTAAAAAAGAGTTCAAGATAAGTGACTTAGGATCACTTACATACTTCCTAGGATTGGAAGTGGTATACAAAGATCATGGTCTATTCTTTACTCAAAGGAAGTACATTAAAGACTTTTTGACAAAGTTCAAGATGCAAGATTGCAGGATTGCAGGTACTCCAATGGAGGTTAATCATAAATTGAGCTCACATCAAGGTGAACTCATAGAAAATGTCATATGTTATCAAAGTCCTATGGGTAGTTTCAACTATGCCACATTGACAAGAGTAGATATATGTTATAGTGTGAGTGTGCTAAGTCAATTTATGCACATGCCCACGAAACCTCACATGGAAGTTGCCAAGAGGATACTCAGATATCTCAAAGGGACCATGAATGAAATATTATACTACCCTTATGTATCTCATTTAAGTCTAAATTTTTTCTCTCATGCAAATTGGGCTGGGTCCAAGAAAGACAGAAGGAGCACCTCAGGATACCTTACTTTTGCACGATCAAAACTTATCTCATGGTCATCCAAGAAGCAACCCATATTTGCTCTCTCTTCTACTGAAGCTGAATACAGAGGTCTTTCCATAGCCACTCAAGAAGTAATGTGGATGATGGCACTATTTAGAGATCTTGGATTGGAGATCGGAACTCCAAGTACTTTTGGTGACAACATGAGTTCCATTGACTTGGCTGCCAATCCAATTTTCCATGCAAGCACTAAACATATTGAACTACACTATCATGATGTGATCGAGAAATTAATAAGCAAGGATATTCAAATATCTTATGTATCAACTCATTTACAATGTTCAAATATACTCACAAAACCATTTGATGGAACAAAGATAAACAAGTTCAAATTGATGATTGTGTTGCAAGAAATCAAGGAGCAATGAAGAGAAAGCGTGTTAGGCTTCAGGGGAGCTGTTTGTGCAATTGTACCCCATCCCACATGCTTGATTAATTCACTTATGCTCAACCTATTGGCATAACCCATGAAAGGGCTCATATGATCAACCTCTTGTAAAAGTACTTCACATTTACCCTTGTAAAAGTGGATTACACTCATGAGGAGTTAGGAAGCTCTAAATCATGAATCACCCGATTGTTGAGCAATGAGAGAAACTATCCTATATGTTAGCATTCACCTTTGAGGTAGAAGTTTGAATTTGAATTCAAATTTTGGTTCCAAGATCAACTATTAGAAGAGGATAAAGAAGACCCGCATGTATCTTGTGGTAGAGAGATCATTTTGTTGTATGTCCATTGTGAAGTGAGAGCTCACCTCATGTCTCTTTCAACTCTCACATATTGAGCAATGCTTGATTGCCAATGACATTGTGTTTGTACATGTTTAACACATATATGATCATTATATTGTCATTTTACTTCTCTCTTATAACTCCATCATAATAGTAATCTTCTCGGAGCTTGTTCTCATTGTGTAGTTGATCATTTGCCATGATTTAAAGCATGATAGAATTTGTGTACTCTCTATGATAATCCTACAAAGATTCGTTAGCATTTCATATCGGGATAGTCAGATATTAGCATATCTTTGCTCACTGGTGTGATGACTATAGCAACCTGTGAATGTCAGATTGGAGATATGATTTGCTAGATACCTTTCTCTGCATGTAGTCCATCATTTTTTATGAAATAACTCATTATTGCTAGCCTACTAAGTTAATTAGAGTCGACGAAAAGGAATTGAGCTAATTGTTGTTGTACATCGAGAATTGTTTAAAAGACTGAACATGTGTAACAACAAAAATAACAAGTTTTTTGTTCTTGGATCAACTCCAACATATCTATCTTGATTCATCCTTCTGGGATTGATCTTAAAAGGTTTATAGGGTTTCTAATACATCCTCTTTCAAGCTAAAAGAGCCCACTATATATCTCTAGAGTTCATTTGGCTAGTGTAGTGCAAAGTTTTTGCAACAACACTTCATCTTCACCAAATACAAATCCATCTCTTCACAAAGTACATGCTTGTTTTGTGAAACAAATAGCAAAGGAGGAGTGACAAGAATGTATGCTTTTAATGATATTTAATAATTCCTACATGTGTAGGTTTGAGCATGCCATTCCAATCTATTTTTACCTTATGTTGGGAATTAAAAACCGCTTTCACATAGGTAGAAGGAAGTTTCCCAAAGTGTTCTTCTTGTTCTTATTACAATTTTTCTAATAAGAAGTGCCCAGATAAAGAGATGAGAATGTTGACAACCGAGTGCAAGACAAAGAACAAAGAAAAGAAGAGAAAAAAGGGAGTCAAAAGAAAGCAATAGAAGATACTACATCATGATCAACAACAAGAAAAATTAAATGGCACAAGCCATCCATCAATCTCTTAGTACCAATCTAGTTCATCATAGGGAAAGAGAAAATCATATGTACCACCCTAGAGATGGAAGGATATAACTATCATTCCTTCACCCATTTAGATACAAGGAGGCAAAAATATTGTACTACTCTCTTTTAAACATGGAATGCATCTTCAACCATTTCATTGTATGTAGGGAAGGATTATTGTCCACAAAGAGTTATGTACACTAAAGCTCAAGAGGGAATTGTTGGCTATGAGCATGTAATAGGTTAGTGAGAACCCTTCTTAGAAAGGGAGATATTGGAGATATTGTATCCAAAATGGTATCCCCTATTGATGGGCTTCAAGATCCATCCTCAATTGTATCAGAAGACATGTATAAAATGAAAAAAGAATAATACTCACTTTTATTCCTCCAATTGTGCCTATGGAGAAACACAGAAATATCTTTCTCTTTCTACTTTATGTGCATCTTAGATACTTGTGTGTACAAGTGTTTCTCTCTCACTTTATGTTTCTCCTCCACACTTTTTTATGCTTCTCTATGTTGTGTTTAAAAATATTGTCGCTTTGCCTTAGCTAGAACACTATAGCCTCTTAGTTTCTACAACACACAATGGCCGCTATGTATAGGAAACCATATATTTTTCTATAATCTTGAGAACGAGGTCAATGTCTAGAATTAACAAGAGGAAATGAATCAATTTTTAACCTCCAATGTTGAAGACAATTTTAGAGGATTATCCCAATAGTAAATAAGATAATGTAAGGGTACACCATAAGCAGAGACAATGGAATCAATTTGACCTCCAATGTTGAAGAGAATTCTAGAGGATTATTCCAATAGTAAATAAGACAATGTAGGGGGGTACAACATAAGCGGAGACAGTAGAATTCTTAGAAAATGGGCATCCCATGAGGGGGGCAAAAGGGTAGAATACCTTCATTATGTTTTGATAGCTAGGGCCATGGAGAAAATTCACAGTAGAATTAACTGCATCAATATTTGAAGCGAATCCTTTTCGCTTTGCTATCTCGCATTGATGGACATTCGAAACTACACAATCATCGAGATCACATGCTCTGGACAAATTAATTAACGAATTCAGTTTGTTCATGTCTTCCTTCATTGATCTGCTACGTCCCTTGTATATAATAGATTATTGAATTTCTCCTCTCCATGCGAATTATATGCCCGTCTCTGATGTTCCTAGAAGAGAAGAGACGTAGTGAATTCTTCAATTCTCTCTCTCTCTCTCTCTGTGTGTATGCATGATGGATGCCATAGCGCTTGTGTGCCCCTCCAATTGTTCATCCTCGTTGCTACAACAATCCGTCGATTCTTCAAATAATGCGCTCACTCAATTCTTTCACTATCTCGGGAATGAGTGAATCCCTAATCGGTGAGCTACTTTTTCACAAAAAAAAAATTCCATTTCTTTTTCTTTCTTTTCAGGATGTTTCATATAAATATAAAATACAATAACAGAATCTCAATCCGTCTTTCCCAGAAGTGAATCGTTGTTTCTTATGCTTTTGATGAAAACCATTCTCTTTACATTTGTTTACCAGAAAAAGAAAACTTTAGCTAAACTTACCGTAATCCCAGTTCTCGAAATCGATGCCCTTATGTCTACCTGCAACAAGAGCAAAGGATCTTTGGTTTTCCTTCTTGAGGTCCAAACTAATTTTTTGCAGCACTGTATCTTAGTTGCATGGTAAATCCTCTCAATAAATAAATTAAGGCAACCTTCTAATAGATTTCCTGAGAAACATGATGGCCCCATAACCTCTTTAAGAATGCCATCCTAACTTGATCTTGAAAAGCAAAATGAATAGGCTTTTTCTTCGCTCTGAATGTATGCATCCTACAAACAAGCACATTCAAGTTATTGGAGCCTCATACATTTCGATGTATAACTACATTAGTTCCTGATTAATCTCATATTTGCCCATACCTGCAAGAGATTGAAGGTCACCATCTCTTGTGACTGTTGCGAAATCTACAAAAAATCTTTTTACGACCTTACGCTTTCTGGAGTTGGATATCTTCGAAAACATTCCTTAACATGAGTGATAGATATGGTCACGATAGCGGATGTGAGAGGCTGATTTTATCCAAGTTTTTATGTGTTAGCTTCATCACAAACCATGTTCAAGGTATATGATGTGTTGATTTTATAGATAGAAGTAAACACATAGCCTTCCGGGTTCAGCTATGACATCATTACCTATCCGATTTGAATCTCATCATCAAATTCACTTCACACTGCTTTGAGTACTTATCAAGCCACATCATTGATATTTTGATCATAAGGAGTTCACATGGAAGTTTTTTATTCCAAAAATTCTTAAGACATATTACTAAAGCCCTTTTGTGTACTTTAGTAGTCCTTATCTGCATGTTTTATATGAGAATGGCTTGCGCCTTATCTCACCTCTACCCACAACTCTATGTTGTTACTAAGGGAATGGAATGTATCAAGCCCACAACGTGTCTATACATGCGGATTATGCTCAACAAAGATTTCTTATAAATAAGATGATTAACAGAAGGAATAATATGTAGCTGTATGAACTGAAATATTAATATCATATTATCCTTCCATATTGAAAACTTGATTATAAATTTATTACATGAGGAAATTTTTCTCAGAAAGTTGCACTTTATCTTTCATTTCCCTCCTTTTCATCAGGAGTGGACATGACAACAAACATAATAAATGCATACGTAAAATAACTTTATGCTCGACAAAATTCATTCATATATATTTTCTAACATGTTCACACATAATGATTTTATTGATTCATATGTTGGTACATATGGCGAGCCTAAGAGCTTGACCATATCTTTAGAACTTAAACATCGAGGGATATATGTATTCGCACCTATCTTCACTTCTTGATTCAAGGAAAGCTCTATTTTTTTTCTTACTGATTGTAAAGGGTTTTGGGCCTTATGATTCAACACTTAAGGTATACCTAAAGGAGCCAAAAGCCATGAGTTTTATTTGAATTTAAAATCCAAAAGGTTGTTAAAAAGGTGATTGGATTCTTTGGTAAAATCACCCGCACCTAAAAATTTGAATCATTGGGAAAGTCATTTATATACTTCAATGAAGAGATTATAGATAGAGGCTAAGCTCTCATACACATCAAGTTTTGCTATTACGTTTACTATGTAGACAATGAGTCCTCCAACACCTTCAAGCATCATACTTTACATATCAATACATATACGTGAATTCACATTATCATCATGACTTACTATGTGTTGTTGAGCAAAGGAGAACCGACCATAGAAGAGCAATAGAGGTTGAATACATGGTGTTGAAAAGATTCTTTGTCAAGTTTATATATCTTAAAGACTATCTTATATTTCTTAGTTCCAAATATTAGGGGTTGTATGAATTCACAAGAGATGCGAAATGCACTTGCATCCTTCTCTTCAAGCACTAAGGCTAGCTGGAAGAATCAGTTGTGGATAGAGTTAACTCACTCAAAAAGCAACACAAAATTCAGATATAGGTGATCCATTACAAAGCATTGGAGATCACAGATGAAGAAAAAATAGTATCGAGATTCAACACACTCATGGGAAAACTCTTCACCCATGAAGCCAATATATGAAGAATAAAGAAACACAAAATGTCAATCAATGCTCTACCATATACACGTCTAAAGGTAAAAGTTAGTATACAAACGAAAAATGGAAGAAATTGTATGAAAAAGTATGGATACCTTTAAGAAGAAGAGTTAGAGGAGGTATAAAAGGAAAGGGAAGATCTCAAATATGCTCATCTTGTGCTTTAAGAATCCAATGAGCCATAGAGAAAGATGATATAACAAAGGAGACTATAGAGCTCCTATTGGCAGATATAACAAATATGGTTACAGTGATAATAATAGCTTCAACAAAAACTATAAAAGAGATTCCAAATGAACGAGATAGTGCAACAACTAAATTTATGATTGATTACAAAAAGACTCACTATTGCTCACGAAAATGGCTTTGAAATGAGCTAAATTAGATGATCATGTATTCAATATTTATTTTGGAGGCTCAAATTATGCATCAATGAATGTAGCACTACACTAACATTTGGGAGACCCAAAGAACAATCATGAAGTGCAAATGTGAGAGGACATAAGTTAGCTTGTAGAAAATATTGGAAATGTGAAGACATCAATGGTAACATGAACTTATGGGCAAAGTTCTCTATGTAGCGAGCATCAGTTGATATTTGTTAAGTGTAAGATAGATTGTAGGGATGAGATTGAAAGTGATGTTTACAACGTATGGATCAAAGGTCAAAGGATAGATAAACTCGTCAATTTTTAGCTCGAAGACACAAGGAATATAACATTTTTTTATTATGGTACTCAAAAACTATTAGAGTTTAACACACAAAATCAGCTCATCTCGGAGAAAGGACCTCCAACAAAATTAGCAAACATCAAAGACTGTGTAATTTGACTAACAAATATCACAAAGGAACACATGATTTCAAAATTCAACGCATTTGAACTTGGTAGGTCTCACACAAAACCTTTCACAAAAAGGGGATGCATACATCGAGACATCTTGTAGCTTCACCATATTGATGTTTGGGGACCAAGAAATGAATCATCTATACGAGGGTCAATATATGATGTATCCTCCATTGATGATTGAAGTAGATGGACCATCGTATGTTTTGCGAAGCATAAAGATGAAGTGTTTTCTTGTTCTAAGAACTATCTTGTAGTTGTACAATATCAAAGAGGTAGAACAATGAAGATGATAAGTTGGGATAGAGGGGGAGAATATTTCTCTCATGAGTTTGACTATTTCGTACAACAAAGAGGGATCAAAAGAGAGATTAAAACAACGTATATAAAAAAATCCAAATCATGTAGTGGAAAGGAGTAATACAACCATTGTATTAGTGATTAGGTCTTTATTGCTTAATAAGATGAAATTTGTCAATTATAATGGGTAGAGTAAGCACTCATTACAACATACTGCATTAACAAGTTACTATCAATAATTTTGGAAGGAATACCTTATGAAACTTGAAATGTAACAAGAACAAGATTAGATCATTGCACAATCAATTCCTAGAACTCAAAAGGTGACATTACTTTGTAGGAACTCAAAGACATAGCAAAATCATTTCAACAAAAAGGTTTACAAGAGAAAAGAAGAAGCCAGAAAGGTTTGGATATGATACAACATTGGTGACTATGTTTTCTATCAAGACAAAAATTTTGAAGTCCTCATCATATGAGGAGCTAAGGAAGAATCCATGATGGAAGCCTTTCTTGCAGGAACAAATTTAAACATTGCAAGTGAACAATACTTGGGGCTTAGTACCAATGTTGAAATTCAAGCTTCAATGTGAATACATAAATGAAACATTGGAGTCATGTCACTTGGAGCTACATGGAGCAAGACATTAACATGTGAAATTGAGCTTCCTTTTTAATTTGAAATCCTCCTTAAAAGGTTCGTAAACATTTAATCACACTTGGGTGTGATAAAAGCTTGTAAATTAGGAAAAGTGATTCCTAGCTTACAGGGAATCTTTTCATGTATATATCTACACATAAAGGGCTTTGGGTTGCTTGCACACGTGTGTGTCTGAGCTCTTTGATCCCTGGAATAAACTAGTAGACCCTTTTGTTAGTCAGCACTCCACTTGGTTGATAGGTTTCATTCATCTCTATGATGCGATATCTAGCTCACAGATTTCTATGTATATGAGCTAGATAGGTTTGAGTGTTAAGAAAAATTTCCATAAATTTCCTCATTAATTTCTTGTAATATTTGGTTTTGTTAGAAAGCTATTCTTCTCTTCTAAATTTTTCTCAAAGCTCATGTTGAATCCCTATAGTTTTTTGTGTGGACCACTTCTAGAAGTGAGTAGTGGTCTATTTGTGTATGCCTAATGAGGGCTATAGCTTGTTCTTGTCACATGCATTCACCGTCCCAATAGAAGTATCCATTTTGAGAGAATTAACTTAAATAATTACTATTAGTATACTTTCTATGTGCAAAAGCATTTTGGTTCACGCCTCATTAGTTTAGAGAATCATTTGTTGGATTAAATCATTTCACTAAGTAATGTGAATGTGGCTGTGAGGCCATGTTTGCTTTAAGGCTGCATAAAGAAGTTTCTTATTCTCCCATGAGTTGTATTAGATCATTTCAACATGCAAAAGCAAAAGACGACCATGAAAAATAGCTGAAGGATCTTGAAGGAAGGACTGATGCATGATCAAGTTCAAAAGCACACACCAAGCAAAGGAGAGTCTATTAGCGAATTAGATGAGCATCAATATCATTTTGTTCGGAATGTTTGGATTATAGAGGTACAAGCTATTGTTATTTTTCATTATCTCTACATGAAAGGATTCTAGGAGAGTGCATTCGAGTTCACCATGTGAAAATATAGCATTAAAACTGAGAACTTGAATAAGGATAATTATAAGCCATGGAGGTTTATAATCTCTAGCTATCTTATGGGAGAAGGATTATGGGGTCTCATTAGAGACACATATGTCAGACCTAGATTAGGAGAGAATCTAACTCCTTATTAATTAAATAATTTTCAAATAGTGTAATAAGAGTCATTAAAGATTCATCTTCATATTATCTCAATAGATTAGCGATCCCATGATGGAGCATAGACAAGATCTAGATACTTTCATGGAGGTATGATGAAACCTAGAAAGTCTTTACTCCATTTCAACCAAATCCATGAAGATTCAATTGCCAAATGAGCTTATTAATTTGAGTAAAACAAGCACTAGTAACATAAATCACTACTTTTTGAGAATCGAAGAAGTCTGAGATGCATTGGGCTCCATAGGTCGTCACAAAGATGACGATGATGAACTAGTTGCATACATTTATTAATTGGCTTAACGATGATGAAAGTGGAATTGTTTTACAATATATATGTATTTTTGAGACAATATTCCCAACTTTGCGTAGTTGGTGGCCTTAATGGTAAGATGAATATTGGAGGCAAGTACAAAGGGCAATGAAGCCCAAGCTTTCTATGTAGGTACAAGTAGAGGGAAAGCAACTAGCCAAGGAAGAGAAAGAGGTAGACAAGGAAGAGGACAAACAAGTTCAAAGGTAGAGGAGGAGTGTTGAACCAGAATAAAGACAACCAAAACTTAGGTAGTTACTTCATTTGTGACATGTATGGCCACTATGAAAGGGATACATGTGAAAGGGAGGAAGAATTCAACCTACAAAGGTGAAGTTAATTATGCATCTACTTCAAATGAAATTGAGCACACATTAGCTATGATGTAGATGAGTGATGGCAAAACAAACGGATCAAGTACATGGTGCATTGTAGTGCATACAGCAAGGAAATGACTTTCAACAAGGTGTTCTTCTCAAACACGCACATGCCATCAACCAAAGAGCATGTGGAAATAGTTGATGACACTCCTCATGCTATTTTGCACATAGGTAATGTTATGTTAGATAGTTCTCACAAAGACAAGTGCTTGACAGATGTGCATAATGTTCCCACAATCATAAAGAATATAATTTTCTATGGGCAAATGGTTTAGAAAGGACTACATTTCAAGTTCAACTAGACAAGATGTTTTTTGTGGAAAACCCTAAAGGGGGGTACATATTCAAAGCCAAAGGCTAGAATGAGGCAATATTATTCACTTTGGATATGAATCTTAACTTCAACCACACACCCTACATCACATTCGAAAGCATGAAGGTAGTAGAATTGAACACATGGCACAAAATGTATGGACATATCAATACTCAGATTCATGAATGAGGAGGGGAAGAGTTTCATGCAAGGGTTACCTAGTCTTGATAATCAAAACATAAAAAAAATGTGTGCAACTGGTCTATTTGGAAAGCAGACTAGGTTGCCACTGAAAAAGAGAAATTATGTGGGTTATCATCCACTTCATTTCATCGATACAAATGTTTGGGACCAACAAAGGAGAATCTGATTGGAGGTAACAAGTACCTTGTAACTTCCATTAATGATTGCACAAGGATGACTTGGATCTAATGTATAAAGCATAAATCAGATGCCTTGAATTCTTTGAAGACGTTAAAAGCTATGATTGAAAGAGAATGTGATAAGTACATTAATTTTTAAAAGTCAGATGGATGGGGAGAATACTTTTCCCATGATTTTTTTTTAATTTCTTGGAGACTATGGCATCAAAGTCAAACCACATGTAGGCACACACCACAACAAAATGGTGCAGCAAAAGAGGAAGAATAGGTACATTGAAAAATGTGCTAGATCCATGATGAAGGAGATGGGTATGCACAATTGTTATGGGGTTCATACAACAACCACATCTATATGCATCATGAACAGAGCTCGCACACGAGAAATAAATTTTACCACAATGTATGAAGCTTGGTATGATAGGAACCTAGATGCTTTACACTTGAGAGTATCTAGTTGTGGAATGATTAGATAAGAAGGCTTGATAGGCTAAGGTATCAAGTTGAAAGACTTACATGTGATTAAATTATGGCTACGTATTATGCTTACACAAGCAAGATTATTGAACAACCCACATGTTTTGAAAGAGCCAACACATGTAGAGAATGGCAAAAAGCCATGCAGGTGGAGATCAAGGCTTTGGAGAACAGTCACACTTGGACTTGAAGTCAAATGGCACCATTGTGATGTATAAAGCTAGGCTTCTAGCTAAATGACTTGATTAAACATATGGAATAGAATCTGAGGAGAAATTTAACCCTATGGCGAAGATGACGATCATTAGAGATGTCATTGACATTGTAGCAAGCAAGAATTGGAAGATGTATAAACTTGATGTTATGTATACAATTTATGTATGTAGCATGCTTTTGACCAAATAACTACAATCTATGACCCCATATGAGGTTTGAGATGGTCAAAACCAATCCATTCTTAATCTACATGTCCTTGGTTTTCTAGCATATGCATTAGTGCCTCAACAACAATTCAAGAAATTGGGTGACAAATTAGTAAAATGTGTTTCTCTTGGGTATAGTTTTGAAAGTAAATGCTATGATTTGTATCATCCACATACTAAATGCATTTTGGTTAGCCATGTTGTTGTTTTCTACGAAGATGCAATTGAACCATTACTTTCATATACAAAGGAGACTTCTGTTACCTCAAGAGATGTGTATGAAACTTTGCTACCTCTTTTTAGAAGTGGATAGTCAAATGTTATTGCAAATGAATCAATTTCTCCACCTTGATACATTCTACACAATGATGTAAATCAGTCCAAATGAAGATTTACATGATGCACATGTTGATGAGAGAGCTGATATAGAGTGGGCAGAAAGTATTCCTCAATGCCTTGTGTTGACTTTGAGACGTAGCAAATGATCTACACGTCTATCATGTAATACTTGGTCTCACTTTCATAGTGCTTCTGTTGAATTAGATGGCTATGCAATGACCACCTGTATTCTTTCTGATGAGAATGAGACTCTTTCTTTTGACCAAAATTTACATTAAAAAATTGGATGGTTCCTATGAAATCAAAATATGATGCTAGTGTGAAGAATAGTACTTTTTCTTAATGTGATTCAAGCAAAAAGGCCATTGTTATTAGATTGGTATAAATGCTAAAATGTAAGCTCAATGCAATCGTTGAAAGGTATAAGGCTAGGCTTGTTGCAAAGGGTTATGCTCAAGAGAGAGGCATTGACTGTGATGATACCTTTGCACCCACATGCAGAATGACCACCATTCATAGCATTTGTGCACTTGCATCTCATCATGGTTGGAATGTACATCAGTTGGACACTAAAAGTGCATCTTTGAAAGGGGACTTCAAGATGAAGTGTATGTATCTCATCCTTTTGTGCAAAAAAGGCATGAAAACAAATAATGTAGGTTGAAAAGGGCATTATATGGTTTGAAGCAAGCAGCACGTGATTAGTATGAAAAGATACTTGCCTACTTGATTGCACATGGTTTTGAGAAGATTCCAACTGAGAAAATATGATATGTTTAGCATCAAGATGATGTACTTCGGATCATTGTTGCATATGTTGACATGTTGCTTGCTAGTAATAATGAGAGGCATATTGCTAAATTTAAGGCTGATTTTCGTGCCTATTTTGAGATTTCATACTTGGGGCTTTGCATCATTATTTGGACATTCAATTTATGAATGTTGATTGGGAAATATCTTTGTGTCAAACTAAATATATTGACACATTATTGTAGTGTTTTGGCCTTAACGATTGCAAACCTATTTCAATTCCTATGGAAAGAGGTTTAGGATTGAGACTTCATGATGCGACACATGCACCTGATGTTCTTTATCAGCAAGCTGTTGGATGTTTGATGAAATTATGCATAATGTTTCTTGATATTCACTTTTCGGTCTTCTAGATGAGCAGATTTATGCATTTTCCAAGTGTGAACTTTCAAGCGATGCAAGGCAATTAAGTGCATCTTTCTCAACATGAGTGGTACCTGACTGCTTAGATTGTTTTATCCCAAGAGGCAGGGGGTAGGGCGGGATCACTACCACTAGATTTACATGCTTTTTTTTTACTCCAACTACGATGGTTTCTACGAGACTCATGTGTCCACTGGTGGTTTTTTCTTCATGATTGGTAGCTCAGGCATATCTTGGTTGAGCAAGAGGTAGCCTACTATGGCCTCTTATGTTTGTGAGGTTGAGTATAGGGCATCTTTCACAATGTCTATTGAATTCATGTGGCTCAGGTGCCTTTTGGATGATCTAGGTGTTGGTGAGTCTTCGGCCACTACCATCTTCATACATAGTGAGAGTGCATAGGCTTGCTAGGAGCCCTTTGTTCCATGTTTTCACAAAGCAAATTGAGATGCACTATCATTATGTGAAGGAGAGGTTCCTTGCTAGAGAGATAAGTTGGGCATACGTTCCCACACAGGATAAAATTGTGTACCTTTTGACAAAGGCTCTTGTTACGAAGAAGTTTAAAGCTTTCTTCACAGGTTCAATCTTACTTCCTTTTGTGGATTAGTCTCTTTCCACATAGCTTGGCACTTCCTTACATATGAATGCAAACTCCTTGTTCACGACTTCACTCCAAGGGGGTATTTGTTGATATATTTTGCTAGTGATGTGTGTGAACACACTTACGATGATAAGGACACTTTTTCTCATCTATACGTGATGATTTCAAATACCTCTTGGATAAGACAGTTGGCACTAGAAATTAGAAAGTACACTTGGGCAAGGTGGATTGATTTCACAAGTCATGGGCAGGTAATGTCCTCAACGAAAGGCTCTTGGACACTTTTGATTATAAAGAGCACAAATGTAGAGCAGATTGGTCTTTATAATTAACCAAAAAAAGTTGAGTGTGTCTCTCTCAGTCCATCTAGGTTGCATTATACATTATTTGACAATTCGTTCATTTGTGAATAATTACGAAATTTTACGGCAACCCTTTATTATTCGACCAAATTATTCGGTGCCACATCAGCTTATTCGGTGATGAGAGAATACTTTTTGCACAGTAATTCGTCAAATTTCGATTGAATGCGCTTTTGATCGAAAACATTTTCGATGGAAATTTTTTTTTGTCGAAAAGTCTTTGATCGAATTACATTTCTATCAAAAGAAATTTGGTCGAATAGTTTTTTATAAAAGAACACAAGTAGACTCATTTTTCATAAGAGTTTCTTTGTTTTTAGGAACTTACAGTGTCGTAGATAGAACAAAGTATAAACTCTTGCTATCCATATTTACTTTCGTACTTAAAGTATAAAGAAAAATATATTTGTTTGCGAATTAAAAACTATTGTGATTGTTTGACTCAACATTGATTCTCACATCACAATAGTATATGTATGTGTATTTGAGTGTATAATTGTGAATGAAATCTATTATGATTGTTTGATTCAACATTCATTCTTACTTCACAGTAGTATATGTGTGTGTGAAGAAGTCGACTTATGCACTTGATCCTTGGATACTTACGATAAAAAAGATGCAAACAGGTAAAAAAAGATTTTACTTTTTATGATATAGTTCATTATTTTTTCTAGCATATAATAATGAATGTGCATATGCATGTGTGTATGTATGCATGTACATATGCATGTGAGTATGTATGCATATGTGTGTGTATGTATGCATGTGAGTATATGTGTATGTGTGGCCGTGTGTGTATGTTTATGTGCAAGTATCTATATGTATATGTATATGTGTGTGTGCATGAAAGTATGTGTATGTATGTGCATGAAAGTACATGTATGCAAGTGTGTATGTGTATGTGCGGGTATGTTATATGATTGCAAGTGAAAATCAAATATGATTATGTATGTGCATGTGTGTGTATGATTGTGAATTAAAAACTATTGTAATTGTTGAAAAAGGTTTTATGTTCTTTTTGATAATTCAAGGGTTGAGAAGGTATCAATAAGTGAAGATCAATTGCATCTTGGACAATGTATATCAGCTAACAGAAGGTTTGTGTTGTATTAATACAATATAGATTCCATATCCATAAATCTTCTTTAGGAAGTTGTATTGTATTGATACAGCAACAAACCTTCTGTTAGCTGAGATATTGGCATCAATACAATCACATCAAGAGGGACTTGTTGGGAGGAAACGAATAGGCTTATTGAGATTATAGCATTAGGAGGGACTTCTTATGGCCAAGTTTTGATAGAAATTGACTTATGCACTCAAACTTTTGATACTTATGACAAAACAAGTGTAAACAGGTAATAGAATTTTTACTTTTTATGATAGTTTAATATTTTTTCAAGCACATAATAATGATTTTTTACTTTTTTATACTTTTATAGGTTATTTTGAAGGTTGATTGATTTTGAGCTGAGTATAAAGGTAGAAATTTCCCATGAAAAAGGGATCATTATCAATTGTTAACTTGAATCATTTGAATCGTTAACTTTGCTTTTTTTTTTTGGCTCAAGTCATGAATTGTTTGTATGTTCTTGTATTTATGTACATATATATATACATATGCATGTGTGTGTATGCATATGTATGCATGTGTGTGTATGAATGCCTGTAAGTATGTATGCACATGTGTGTGTATGCATATGTATGCATGTGCATGTGTGTATATGCATATGTAGGTATGTGCATGTGTGTATATGCATATGTATGTATGTATGTGCATGTGTGTGTATATATGTGTCTATGTATGTATGAATATGTGTGTATGTATGCATGTAAGTGTGTGTGTGTGTGTGTCTATATGTGTGTGTGCGTATATGTGCAAGTATCTATATGTGTGTGTGTGTGTATATATGTGCAAGTATCTATATGTGTGTGTGTATATGTGCAAGTATCTATATGTGTGTGTGTGTATATGTGCAAGTATCTATATGTGTGTGTGTGTATATGTGCAAGTATCTATATGTATCTCTGTATGATTTTGTGTGTACATGTGTATATGTTTGTGTGTATCTATATGTGTGCATGTTTTTTTGTGTATGCATATGTGTGTATGACATGCACATACATGCACACATATGTGTTGGAGTTAGACGTCTGCGGAAGCACGCGAACAACACAAGGAAGAGGAAGAAGCTTGGAGCACAACACACAAGACTGAATGTATTACTAGAGAATGTACAAAGATAAGTAGCCCATTAGGGCAATAGGCGTATATACAAGCCGGGGGAAAAAAACCTCCTAAAGAGGGAAAAAAGTGCCCCGGTGGTCCTAGAGTGTTCACACACATCACTACCTAAATATATCAACAAATCCCCCCTGGGAGTGATGCGGTGAACAAGGAGCTGGCACTCATGTATAAGGAAGTGCCGAGCTATGTGGAAATCACTCCACAAAAGGAAGTAAGCCCAAAGCTTTGCGGAAAGCTTCAAACTTCTCCCTAGGCAGAGCCTTCGTGAAAAGGTCTGCAATGTTCTCCTGCGTGGGCACATATGCCAAGCTGATCTCCCCAGCAGAGAACCTCTCCCTGACATAGTGATAATGCACCTCAATGTGCTTAGTGCGAGCATGGAACACAGGGTTCCTCGCAACTGCCAATGCGCTCTGACTGTCAGTGAAGATGGTGGTGGCAGAAGACTGGCCAATACCCAAATCAGCCATAAGGCGTCTAAGCCACACACACTCAACAGTCGCTGTGAAAGCTGCCCTATACTCAGCCTCACAACTGGAAGTGGCCACAGTAGGCTGCTTCTTGCTCAACCAAGATATACATGAGCTACCAAGCATGAAGCAAAAACCACTGGTGGACACACGAGTGTCATAGCAACCAGCCCAATCTGAGTCAGAAAAAGCATGCAAATCTGGCGGTAGTGATCCCCCCTTGGGATAAAACAACCCAAGTAGCCGAGTACCACTCAAGTAGCGAAAGATGCGCTTAACCACTTTCCAATGCCTGACTCCTGGGCAATGCATAAACCTGCTCATCTGTGAGACAGCAAATTGAATATCTGGCCGAGTAATGCATAAGTAAATCAAGCATCCAACAGCCTGCTGATAGAGAACAGCATCAAATGCATCTCCAGCATCATGAAGACTCAATCGTAAACCTGTCTCCATAGGAGTGGCAATAGGCTTACAGTCTTCAAGGCCAAAACATTGCAATAATGTGTCAATATATTTCGTTTGACACAAAGCCATTCCACCATCAACTTGCATAAACTGAATGCCCAAATAGTGATGCAAATGCCCCAAATCAGACATCTCAAATGAGGCATGCAAATCAGCCTTGAAATCAGCAATATGCTTCTCAAGAGGACCAGTGAGCAGCATGTCGTCTACATAGACAACAATGATCAAAAGCACATCATTAGCACGCTTAACATATAAGGTGCTTTCAGTTGGACTGTTCTCAAAACCATGTGCAATCAGATAGGCATGTATTTTCTCATACCAAGCACGTGGTGCTTGCTTTAAACCATATAACGCCTTCTTTAACCTGCACACCTGGTTTTCATGCCCATTCTGCACAAAGCCACGGGGCTGAAAAACATACACTTCTTCATGCAAGTCACCATTCAGAAATGTTGTTTTAATGTCCAACTGATGTACATTCCAACCATGATGGGCTGCAAGTGCACAAATGCTCCGAACAGTAGTCATACGGCATGTAGGTGCAAAGGTCTCATCAAAATCAATGCCTCTTTCCTGCGCATAACCCTTTGCAACAAGCCTAGCCTTATACCTGTCAACTGTACCATCAGGTTTACGCTTCAGCTTGTATACCCACTTAGTGCCAATGGCCTTCTTGCCAGGAGGCAAGTCACATAAAGACCATGTACCATTCTTCATTATAGCATCATATTCAGATTGCATAGCAGCCATCCAATTTTCTGAATTTTGTGCTTCATCAAAAGAAACAGGCTCATTCTCATCACAGAGACTAGATGCAGCCATAGCATAGCAATCTGATGCAAAGGAGGTACTATGAGAGCCTGAACGAATACGATATGACAAAGGTGCATCTAATTTGCTGTCACACAAAGTCTGCACCAGCCATTTTGGCATAGTTTTTGCCTGTTCAATATCAGCTCTCTCATCAACAAGTGCATCATGTAAATCTGCATCAGAAATGGCATGATCTGCATCATCATATGAAACCTGCAAAGGCTGAGAAGTTGCCTCATTAGGACCAGCGCTAGCCTGTCCACCTGTAAAAAGAGGCATTAAAGTATCATACATGTCTTTGGAGCTAACAGGTGTCTCCTTAGTACATGAAAGCAATGGCTGAATAGCATCTTCCACAAAGACAACATCACGGCTAACCAGAATGCGTTTAGTCTGTGGATGATACAGACGATAGCCTTTACTTTCAGAACTGTACCCAACAAAAATACATTTTACTGCCTTGTCATCCAATTTTCTGCGATGTTGTTCAGGCACTAATGCATATGCCAAACAACCAAAAACACGCAGATGAGCAATAGATGGCTTGCGGTCATGCCAAGCCTCATATGGAGTGATAGACTGCAACGCTTTCGTGGGACACCTGTTCAGTACATATGCTGCACACATGACAGCCTCAAGCCAGAAACTATGTGGTAAAGCCTGACTTTTGACCATGCACCTCGCCATCTCCATGAGTGACCTGTTCTTTCGTTCAGCAACTCCATTCTGTTGAGGTGTATACGGCACTGTACACTGGTGTTTTATCCCACGTTCAGCCAGAAATGCATTAAAATATGAAGACATATATTCCCCCCCTCGATCAGAATGGAGGGTGCCCATTTTACATGCTGACAGATTTTCAGCCAAAACCAAAAACTGTTTGAAGCACATGAACACTTTGGACTTTGCTTTGAGTGGATATACCCATGCATGCCTAGAAAAATCATCAATGAAAGTCACGAAGTAAAGGTAATTTCCAAAAGAGGGTGTCTGCATAGGACCACAGACATCACTATGTACAAGCTGCAATTTCTGCATAGCCCGAACTGAACCATCTTTTGGAAAGGAAGAACGCTGCATTTTGCCCAAAATACAGCCTTCACAAACATGTTTTCCAGGTGCCTCAAGTTTGGGCAAAGAGGACACCATTTCAGATTTCTGCAGGCGTAACAAACTAGCAAAATTCAGATGACCAAAGCGTGCATGCCAAAGCTTTGCATCTGACATAGCCTGAGAATCATGAACTGCACATGCCGAATCATTCACAGATTTTTCATAGTCTATGAGCTTATACAGCCCACGACATAAAATGCCAGAAGCAATAATCACATCGCCATTTGAGAGATCATGGACTGTACACCTGTCATCAACGAATTTCACAACCAAGCCAATCTTGGCTAATGCAGAAACTGATAACAAGTTCTTTTTGATCCCTGGCACAAATAAAGCATCTGACAAAGTGAAAGAACTACCATCAGCAGTAGTCAGAATGATCTTACCAACTCCCATAACAGGATAAGAGGAGTTATTGGCGCATGTGACAGTATTCCCTGTAGGGGCAGGCTCGAGTGAAGAGAAGAAACTGCGCTGCGAGGTAATATGTTTGGTTGCCCCACTGTCAAAGTACCAAACATCTGAGTCTACTGCAGACATGCACTGATCATGAGAAGATGGGTCAAAACTGCAAACAGTAGTAAACGCCCATTCTTCTTCCTGCACAAGATTTGCAGACTCTGTTTTTGGTGTAGAGCCCTCTGCAACAACCATTCCAGCCTCTTTCTTCTTTGCCTCTTTAGCAGCCAGTTTTGGACAGTTCTTTATAATATGATCATTTCCTTTACAGTACTTGCAGAACAATTTCTGCTTTTCTGATTTCTTCTCATCTTTATCCTGGTTCTTCGATTGTGCAGCATTTGCAGATTTCTGCTTACTAGTAGAAGAGCTCCATTTTCCTTTGCCCTTCTAACTAGCGAGGAAAGCTTGATCTGCAACACGCATAATGGACCTGTTCTGCCTGGACTGATCTTCCTGCAACAGAACAGAGACTAATTCCTCAAATGACAAGGCATTCGGATTGCCTTTCATCATCAATCGAAGAGTAGAGGCAAAACTCTGATATGAATCAGGAAGGCCATTCAGAACGGTCTGCACAAGTGAGCTATCTGGTATAACCTCATCAGCAGAAATCAATTGTTCCTTCAGGTCTTTGATATTTGTAAGAAAACTGTGCATCGAATCACCTTCATTCATGTGCTCACTCTCCAACTGTTTTCGGAGGTAAGCAACACGAGCCTCATTCCTAGCCTGGTACAAAGTGGTAAGTGTATCCCAAGCATCCTTTGCTGTTCTGCAAGAGCGAATGTGAGGAATAATGGCACGTTTGACAGACAAAGCTATCAATGCATGTGCCTGGGCATCTCTGCCATCCCAACGAATCTGCTCTGCAGTAGGTGCAACAGAAACAGCAGCACGAACAGGAATCTGCGGAATATCATCTTCGACACCATCTTCATCAGCTCCAACACCTGTATTTGCAGGACCTGTCGTTACAGGTGTAACAGGACGTCTTTATACACCCTGCACAATGTTCCACAATCCTTTTGCAACCAGTACATGTCGCATCATATAAGCCCATAATGGGTAGTTGGTACCATCCAACTTATCCTCAACAGCCAACATACGGAATACATCACTGCTTTCAGCCATGGCCGGTGACTAAAATACCTTGATGCAGAAAATTGACTGTATCTCAAAAAGTTGAACAGAACTGCCCAGACGAGTTCTGCTAGACTTGTAGCAGACTTCGAGACGCTTAAACTGGCGAACAGAAACTGGTATATACCTTTGGCACAAAAGGACGAAATAGCCTGCACAAGCACTGCGATAGTGCGTTCGGAGGCCGAAACGAGCTCAGATCTCAAAAACACCCTGAGTATGCTCACCAAATTTTGTGCGAATCTGAGACTGCAAACGGAGGAGTGTCGACGGCGCCCTAGAAGAATCAACGACCTGCTCTGATACCAATTGTTGGAGTTAGACGTCTGCGGAAGCACGCGAACAGCACAAGGAAGAGGAAGAAGCTTGGAGCACAACACACAAGACTGAATGTATTACTAGAGAATGTACAAAGATAAGTAGCCCATTAGGGCAATAGGCGTATATACAAGCCGGGGGAAAAAAACCTCCTAAAGAGGGAAAAAAGTGCCCCGGCGGTCCTAGAGTGTTCACACACATCACTACCTAAATATATCAACAATATGCATATATGTACCTTCAAATCTGTAAAACAAAAACACTAATCTTACCTTTGAAGAACATTTTAGAGCTCTCTAGACTCTCAAACATGTGCAAAATGAGTTCTCGATCAAAAGAACTTTTGATCGAATGTTTTGACCGAATTTTTTTTTGTCGAAAGAATTTTCGATCGAAAGAGTATCCCTGTCCATTTTCTTTTTGGTGTTTATTTGGACAACCCCAAATAAAACAAACATATTTGATAGTTTTTAAATATTCGATCGAATAAATGCAACCTAGCAGTCCATAAGTTGCATTTAGATGTGTAAGGTTCAATTTGAAAGCTTTCAAAATATACTATCATATGGAAAAACTAGATTGAGAGTCGAAGATAAATCCCGTGGATGAGAGCAAGGTTCAAGATAGGAAAGTTTAGAACAAGGATTCAAGACACAAATGTTGCAAATTAGGAGGTTCATGAGAACAAGGCTGAGAAGAAGGGTTTAACACACCAAGGTTAAGAACAAGAAAGCTCAACAGACAAAGCAAAGGTAAGGACATTAATTAAAGGGAAGATAAAAAAATTGATCATTAAAGATAATGATCTCTAGAACGGCAAGAGATTATTCGAATCAAGAAAAATAGGTATAAGATGGTTGAAACACACATTGAGAGGAAAGATTCGAAAGTATTCCTTTGCCTTTGCCATTGTTTTTGAGGCAAGTGCTTACCCATCAATATCCTCACGTGTAGGTCATGAGTTCAAATCCTCTTGCATATAACATAAAATATTTAATGTTAAAAAGCCTACGATCATTGATCTTAGACGTCTTAGACGTCTAGATTTTTCTCTTTTTGACATGGATAGACATAAAATTATGATATTTTGCGCACATATTTTTATCAGAAAGAGAATTAGATGGGTTGTAAGGTAAATACATTCAAATTATACTCGTGTAAAAGCGAACAATAGATTTTCCATATTGTTTTTAGAAACCGGCGATTTTATCACATTCTTATTTTCTACTTATTATTAATTTGGGATTTTTTTAATTTATATCTTTTGAAGAGCACGACTAGGAGTTTGATGAGGTAACCACTTACCCGAGAATCTATATGGTGGAGGATTACTTCCTAGTCCTTCCTTTCAAGATGTGGTTCAAGTATCTCCTCCCTATCATTTGTTGATTCTAACAATGTAGAAACCTTGCTAAATGGTGCAATAACTCAGAGAGTGTTTTGGATATTCTTTTGTGTTCCCTGTGCAAAAATGTTTGTTGTCATTAAAATATGCAATAATTTTACTCACAGAATGGAAACCTTGGAGTTATAGTAGAACATGTGGTAGTGGAATATATGGTAAAAGGGACTAATAGCCGTGGAAAAAGAACATGGGCATCAAAGAGCATCCTTGAGACATTCGCGGTCACAATTTGAGAAAGGCTCTAACAATCTTCCATTGATGCTTCCTGTATGATTGAAGAAATAAATTCCCACTTGACAAACTTGTTCAATTCAAGAAGTACACATGTTCAAATTAATATTACACCTCATTTAAGAATCGTGATCAGATACTCACGCCCCCCTTACACATAAAGCGGGAAATCACACATAGGTTCATCCATTCATCTACACGCATTCGACCCTTGTCTCTACGTCCACATAGCCAACCATATAGACTCAGTCACCCCACAGATGTTGTGAGCTCTCTCTCTCTCTCAAATGACTTATTAGCATGTGGGATCTTTCTAGGGGCGGGCTACGGCCGCTCAATATGCTCAACTTGTAGCCTAAAGCGTGTAAAAATTTTCTTTATCTCCTCGGGAAAGAGAGCCTCATTAAATCATGTCGGCTATGGATCTCTCTATCAGACCTTAGCTATGCTTTTTATGATTTGTTTTTTTTCCTTTTGCAGTTAAACAGCATGAACTTTGTAAGTGCCTTTCTCCTGAACTTATGCCATTTTAAGACAATGTTTGGTATTATGGTTGGTAGAAGCAATACGAATCATGATAATATTTTGAAAGTCGAGGTGGATAATAACAAGGGACTCGGAAGATTCTTGAGCATTCTTTAAAGCCAGTTTCACGTTCAAAATATGATCAACTGTCAACCACTCTTTTACAGATTATATCTGATTAGATGTCCCATTGACGAAATCAATTGATGTATTTTTAATGCAAATAATCTGGGAACGCTATTTGCGCAATCGCTTCATCCATCGTACTTCAAATGAAAATGGCATACTCTGATGTTTCCAACTTGCATTCCAAGTGGGAGCAAGTTACGAGTACAAACACATTCTGTCATACTCAACGCATTCTCTTATATGATCTTGCATGGAAGGATACGGTATTTCATATTATATGCTCAAATTACGATAGAACATCTGTGTTCTCACCAAAGTGACCATCTTCATTTTGAAGCGGGATGATTTCAACCACACATTGTTGATATGCACTGAAAACTTATTCAAGAAGTACAAGAAATTACTAATCGAATCAAACTCAGGAAGACGTAATATGAGGGTCTAGTGATAAGATGAAGAAACTATGACGTCCGTAACGAGCTTAGACGTAGCAGGAAGTATTAAAATGTATTCAAATTTCTCATGACATCAGATGCCTTCCGATAGCCAAGATTGATGAACTCCAAACATATGAAAGTCGAATGTCCAAACGCGTTCACCACGCTCCAATCTCTCGATTCGAGATTGCTATAGCTCCAACCATCGCCCACATGTGTTTACTTCCCCAATTTTCTTTTTAATGGTGTAAGCACTTGCCTGAAAGCTGTCGTGAAGGAATATTTTTGAATCCTCTCTGTTAGGGTGTGGTTCAACCATATCTCACCTGTTTTTCGTGAGTTGAATAATCTCTTCCCCATCTATAGATCATTATGCACAATGATCAAATTTTGACATTATCTTTAATTGATGTCCTTACCCGTTCACATACTCTTTAACCTTCTTGTTCTCAACGTTGGTGTCTTAAATCCTTATTCTCAACCTTGATCTCATGAACCTTCTTATTCGGAACCTTGGTGTCTTGAATCCTTGTTCTAAACCTTTATATCTTGAATTTGGTTCTCATCCAGAGATATCTCTTGGACCCTAAATCTAGTTCTTCCATATGAAAGTTTGTTTTGAAAGCGTTCAAATGCTATCCTACACATCTAAATACAACTTATGGATCAAGAGAAACACACTCAACATTTTTGGGTTATCTTTTATGAGTGGTGCGCCCTATTTTAGTCCTCTTTATAATAAAAAGTGTCCAAGCGCTTTTACTGAGGGAGATAAGGTGCCCATGAGCCTTGTGGAATGTATCCACATTGCCCAATCCTACTTCCGCGACTCTAATGCCAATTGTTCTCTTCAAGAGGTATTTGAAATCATGACTCACTAGCTAGGAGTTTTATGGGCCAACCATGTATGCCAAAATCCATGGTTAAGGATTACTTCGTACTCCTTCCTCTCAAGATGTGGTTCAACTATCTCCTCCATATCATTCTTGAGTCTAAGAATGTAGAAGATTTGCGAGATGGTGCAATAGTTGAGAAAGTGTTCGACATATTCTTTTGTGTCCCCTGTGCAAAACTCTGTCTTTTCATTAGATTATGCAAGAATTTTACTTACAGAATGCAAACATTGCAGTTGTTAGTGGAGCATATGATAGTGGAGCATATGGTAAATGGTATTAGTAGCCGTGGACAAAATACTTGGGCATCAAACAGCACCCTTGAGACATTCACCTTCAAAATTTGGCAAAGGTTCTAACAATCTTCCATTAATGATTATAGTAGTGCCATCATACTCAGCCCACTTTCTGTATGATTGAAGAAATAAATTCCCAGTTGACCAGTCAAGAAGTATATTAGAAAGGAGGAAAAACGTGTTGAAATCAAGAAGTACACATAAAGCAGGATATCACACATAAATGAAATCAAGAAGTACATCTTCAAATACGTAAAGCAGGAAATCACACATACGTAAAGCAGGAAATCACACATACGTGCATCCATTCATCAACACGCATTCGACCATATAGCCAACCATCGAGACTCAGTCACCTTGTTCATACGTTTTTAGTTCCTTCTCTCTCGCTCTCTCTCTCTCTCTCACACACACAAACACACACACACACACTCACAGAGAGTTGTGGAGCGTCTTCCCTTCTTTTATCATCCCAAACGACTTACTAACATGTGGGCTCTTTCTAGGGGACCCGCTCAACAGCAACCCACGGTCTACATCAACCCATGTAACCACAAAATATAACAACAGTTAAAAGTGTAGCAAAGGTGTTTGAATATTCCCTACGTCGTCTAGCATCTTCAATTTGTAGTCCAAACCTTGTAAAAAATTGCTCTATCTCCTCTGGAAGAGAGCGTCATACAATCATGTCGGTTACGGATCTCTGTATCCGTCCTTGGCTTTGCTTCCCTTGAATATTTCTCCTTTTGGAGTTGAACAGCATCAACCTCAAAAGTGCCTCTCCCCTGGCCTTATGTTTGGTGTTAATAGTTGGTAAAAGCAACAAGAATCCTGATAATCTTTTGAAAGTCGACGTGGATAATAACAAGGTCTCGGATTAACTGACAACCACTCTTTTACAGAGTATATATGATTACACGTTCCATTGACAAAATCAATTGATGTGTTTTTAATGCAAATCATCTGGAAACGCTATTTGCGCAATCGCTTCATCCAGCATACTCTGATGTTTCCAACTTGCATTCCGAGTGGGACCAAGTTGTGGCATCTTGTCATACTCAACGCACTATCTTATATGATCTTGCATGGAAGAAATACGGTATTTCATATTATATGCTCAAATTACGATAAAACATCGGTGTTCTCACCAAAGTGCCCATCTTCATTTTGAAGAGGGATGATTTCAACCACATATTGTTGATATGCACTGAAAACTTCGCCGAGGAGTGCACGAAATTTCTAATAGAATCAAAATCAGGAAGAAGTCAAATGAGGGACTAGTGATAAGACCTTAGAACGACCTTAGAAGTAGCAGGAAGTATGTGTGTATGTGCGTATGAGTATTAAATTGTATTGAAATTTCTCATGACATCACTATGAGAGATAGTCATGTGATTGTAGAGCCAGACGCCTTCCGATAGCCAAGATTGATGATGGTGGTGAGCTGAACTTCAAACATATGAAAGTCGAATGTCCAAACGCGTTCATCACGCTCCCACCTCTCAATTCGAGAGGGCTATAGCTCCAACCATCGGCCACGTGTGCTTACTTCCCCTATTTTCTTTTCTTCTTTTGTTTTATAGAAACTTCACAACCGATTGAACTGAAACTACCTGACAAGGGAGGGCTGCAAGAGCAATATTGGGTATACACTTAGGAGCTTTATGAAAGCTTGATCACTTTTGTGTGGACTCACTTACTTTCTATGTTTGCTGTTGTTTATAATGAAGGCTATATGATACTTAACGGCGGGTGGGGAGGGAGGGCGGTTGAGGGGAGCTTGGACTTTCTCATATTTTTGGTAAGAAGTTCAAGGAATAACTCAATGTAACTTTCTTGAAACTCTCTCTGAAAATTAAATGCACATGCTTAGTTCCAAATTTTTCAGAGAGCATCACTTTTCATCGCCTTCCAAAAGGCTTCAGAGCAGACATTCACCTCCCCTACTTAGAAGCAAGATATGACTTAGTAACAAGATATAACTCTTTATTGTCAAGGTGCGAATGTTTAACGCTGACTTGTAGGAGTTGAGAAAGAAATAAGAGTTTGTTTTATGTCAACTACGCTACACATAAACATATTTAAAGTGCTCCTAGAAAGATAGAAAATGAAAAAAATGTAGAGAATACGAATGTGATACATTCTGCAGTTTTTAAGAAAAGTATGAACATTCCATTGTTAGCTATTACACGAATATAAATTTTCAATGTATTCAACTTAACACCCATTGAACGTTCTCTCCGACAAAAATATGTGTACGGAACATGCATAAATTTATGTCTTTGCATGTCAAAAAGAGGAAAATTAGCTTATTTAAAAGATCGTAGGCTTTTAAGCATAAACTTTCGTATGTTGTATCCAAGGGGATTTGATATCATGTCCTACACGTTAGGAGTCTGATGGTGTACGCACTTGCTTGAAAGCCATGGTGTAGGAATATTTTTGAATCCTCTCTCTCAGGGTGTGAATCAACCATCTCCTGCCTATTTTTCTTGAGTCCAATAATCTCTTCCCCTTCTATAGATCATTATCCATAATGATCAAATTTTGACATTCCCCTTAATTGATGTCCTCACCCTTGCACATATTCTTAAGCCTGCTTGATCTCAACATTGGTGTCTTAAATCTTTGTTGTCAACCTTGGTCTCATGAACCCTCTAATTCAGAACCTTGGTGTCTTGAATCCTTGTTCTAAACTTTTATATCTTAAGCCTCATTCTTATCCATGAGATATATCTTGGACCCTAAATCTGGTTCTTCCATATGAAAGTTTTTTATTTTGAAAGATTTCAAATGCTATCTTACACATCCAGATCCAATTTATGGATCAAGAGAGACACACTCAACATTGTTGGGTTAACTTTCTGAGTGGTGCTCCCTTTTTTTTGCTCTTTAAAATATAAAATGTTCAGACGCCTTTCCTGAGGGACATATGGTGGTCATTAGCCTTGTGGAATCTATCCACGTTTCCAAAGCCTAATTCTATGACTCTAATGCCAAATATTCTCTCTAAGAGGGATTTCAACTGATGACTCACTGCCTAGGAGTGTTATGGGCTATACACCTATGCCAAGATCCATGGTTGAGGATTACTTCCTAGTCCTCACTCTCAAGATGTGGTTCAACTATGCCATCCCTATCATTTATTGAGTCTAAGAATGTAGAATCCTTGCTAGATGGTGCAATAATTGAGAAAGAGTTTAAGATATTCTTGTATGTCCCCTATGCAAAACTGTGTGTTCTCATTAAAGTATGCAAGAATTTTAGTTATAGAATGGAAACATTGCAGCTGATAGTGGAACGTATTAGTAGCCGATGAGAATGTACTTGGGCATCAAAGAGCATCCTTGATACATTAACCTTCAAAATTTGGAAAAGACTCTAACAATCTTCCATTCATGGTTGTTGCGCATCCGTTTTTTAGGAAAAGCTTTTTGGTTTAAAACCATTCTTTTAGCTCTTTAGATATCAACCATTATTTTCATAAACATGTTCATTAAAAGTTGACCACTCTTTTAGTGCTTTAAAATAGCATCCATTAGTTTTGTGAAAAAGCTATTGAGAAACTTTTTAGTTATTATCCATTCCTTTAGTACTTTAAATATTCTTCACTACTTGTATAAGAAAATCATTCGCACATATTCATTCCCAAAACTCTATATAAAGAGCTTAGGAATTCATTTTTGTACAAAGTTGTTGATACTTCATCAGTGTGAATATAGAGATATTTTTTGTATAGAGAACTTCTCTTCTTTTATCTAGTCTTGCGTGTCTACTCTGCTTTATCATCTTTGCAGTCTATGCTATTCTCTGCTTCCCTTCATGCTTCAATTTTGTGCTACTTCTTGAACTTCCTTTATTCTACATTGGTATCAGGGCGAGGTTGATGCATCAAAGGTGTTATACATTAGGTATATGCATACGATGCAACACCAATAAGCTGATAATTTGCAAGTACCTTCATTTAGAATTATCTTCTTTGAGGATGGCTGACGGAAATAGCCAAATAGAAAAATTGAGTAAAACCAACTATCAAGCGTGGCGTTTTTGCATGTCTGCATATCTTATGGGTAGGAATTTGCATGGTCTTATTAGCGATATGGAATCTCAACCGGACTTGCCTGATCAGAATCCGACACCACAACAAGTTTGGGAATATCAGAGCTGGAATGAGCATGACAAGAAGGTAATATTTTGTATTGTCACAAAATATTGAGTCGAGCATGATAGGACACATATAGGACTTGAGAACAAGCAAGGATATTGGGAAGCATTAGAGCGACTCTTCTCAACAACCACAAAGGCACGACGAATTCAATTGAAAAATGAAATAAATAATTTGAGAAAGGATTTACGACAGTTCGTAAATGATTATGTTTTAAAAAGTAAGCAAATCGTCGATGCACTTGCTTCAATTTCGTGCATAGTTGAAGATGATGATTTAGTTGCATTTGTTTTAAATGGTTTAAAAGAAAATGAAAAATGGAAAGCTTTTACAACTTCTGTATTTGTGAGAGCGGAGTTGCCTGATTTTGATGAGTTCGTTTCACTTATGATAATAGAAGAAATTAATATTAATGGTGAAGAGTCTATGCAGAAAGGTAGTGTAGGTCATGCACTTTATGCAGGAAATGAGCATGGTGGCAGAGGTGGCAGAAAAGAAGTTTCAGAGGTCGTGGAGGTCGAAATGCGATAAACAATAATTATGATACAAGCAACTTAGATATGAATATGCGTGGAAGGGGGAGATATTCCTAACTTGGGAGAGGATGTTATGGGTATCAAGGTAATTTAGGTATAACATGTTATAATTGTGGTAAGGTTGGTCATATATCTCATGATTGTTGGCATAATCAAGGGCGAGATGGATATGCAAGGCAAAACCATACACATGGTAATTTTGTTCAGGAACAAAATCATGAAAATGTACTGATGATGAATGTGAATACAGATGCAACTCATAGCAATGATGTATGGTATGTTGAAAGTGGATGTAGTAATCATATGAGTAATAATGTTGATTGGTTTGCTAATTTACATGCACCTTTGTTTGATGGTAAAGTTGAAACAGGTGATAGTTCAATGCATCATATAGCACAAGTTGGAGACATGTGCTTTGAAGAACAGAAAGGCAATCAAATTTTAAAAGATGTTCTTCATGTACCATCAATAAGTAAAAATCTTATTTCACTTGGTCAGATGGTGGAGCATGCCTATCAATTGCAGTTCAACAAATCTAGGTGTTTTGTTGAAAATGCGAAGTAGAATTATAAAGTCTCTTGGCAAAAGGTCAATGCCGAGGAAAACTTTTTACATTGGATGCAGCTCCTAATTTTGTTTCTTATTATTCAGTTGGTAATAATAAGATTTTTCGTATTGAATTATGGCATAAGCGAATAGGACATGTAAATGTACATAAGTTAAAAGACATGGCTAAAAGA
This sequence comes from Ceratopteris richardii, assembly GCA_020310875.1. Lineage (NCBI taxonomy): Eukaryota > Viridiplantae > Streptophyta > Polypodiopsida > Polypodiales > Pteridaceae > Ceratopteris > Ceratopteris richardii. The sequence goes on along the minus strand of CM035433.1, from coordinate 58,700,425 downwards.
AAGATTGTTGTTGGTTTACCTGATATCTCAAAAAAAAATATGATACATTTGTGTGATGCTTGTCAATTTGGTTAGCAAGCAAGACATCCCTTTTCAAGTGCAAAATTGCAAAGCAAGGATTTATTAGAATTGGTGCATACAGATGTTTGGGGTCCTACGAAGGAATCATCACTTGCAGATAGTAGGTATTATGTCACTTTTGTGGATAACTTTAGCCGAATGAATTTTGTGTATTTTCTTAAGCACGGGTGATGTGTTTGATTGCTTTCTCAATTTCAGAGCAATGGCCGAAGAGCAAACTGGAAAGCTAATTAAAAGATTAAGATCTGATGGTGGTAGTGAATATTTTTCAAGAATGTTTAATGACTTTCTTTAGAATGAAGGTATAAGGAGGGAAGTCACTTGTAGGTATACTCCTCAACAGAACGGAGTAGCAGAAAGACGGAATAGGATTATTGCAGAAATAGCAAGAGCAATGCTGAATGAAAATCATATGTTTGGGCTGAAGCGATAAATACAACAGTATATTTGATGAATCCTATGCCAACATCTACAACGCATAATGTAACTCCTTTTGAGGTTTGGTTTAATAGAAAACCTGTTATTGATCACTTACGTGTATTTGGTTGTGTTTGTTTTGCTATGGTTCCATATGCATTGAGAACCAAACTAGAGCCAAAAGCAGAGAAATGTATTTTCATGGGTTATGTATATAATTAGAAAGGATATAAGTGTTATAATCCAATAAGTAAGGAAATGATTATTAGCCGTTATGTACACTTTGATGAAATATTATCTTGGCTTATAGATCCTATTTTGCAGGTTCAAGAAGAAATGCAAGAAGAAATAGAAGATGATTTACATGATACTACAGGAGTGAGCTCAGAAGGTGAGAATGGTTATAATGAAGAAAAATTATCACTTACATCAAAAGAGAAAGGAAAGGGTAAAGCAAAGCTTGTTGAGATCAGTGATGCAGATTGGACAGGAAATAAAGATGATCGACGTAGCACAAGTGGCTACCTATTAATGACGAGAAATCGACTTGTATCTTGGAGTTCAAAGAAACAACCAATAGTGGCGCTTTCATCTACAGAAGTAGAATATCGTGCGCTTGCAGAATTGACATGTGAAGTAATGTGGTTCAAAAAGCTATTTGAAGATTTACATCTTATTTATATAATTCCACAAATTTATGGTGACAATATGAGCAGTATACATTTGACAGCTAATCGCGTTTTCCATGCACGTACCAAGCATATCGAAGTTCATTACCATTGTGTTCGTGAGAAGGTAGTTTCAAAAGAGATCAACATTTCTTTTATATCTTCAAAAGATTAGCTTGGAGATATGATGACAAAATCTCTTGATGGAACAAAGATACAAAGATTCAAACAATTGATTGCATTGTTAGAATATTCAAGCAAAGCTTGAGGGGGAGAATGTTACGCATCCATTTTTTAGGAAAAGCTTTTTGGTTTAAAACCATTCTTTTAGCTCTTTAGATATCCAACATTATTTTCATAAAAAGGGTCATTAAAAGTTGACCACTCTTTTAGTGCTTTAAAATAGCATCCATTATTTTTGTGAAAAATTTATTGAGCAACTTTTTAGTTATTATCCATTCCTTTAGTACTTTAAATATTCTTCACTACTTTTGTACAAGAAAATCATTGGCACATATTCATTTCCAAAACTCTATATAAAGAGCTTAGGAATTCATTTTTGTACAGAGTTGTTGACACTTCATCATTGTGAATATAGAGACATTTTTTGTACAGAGAACTTCTCTTCTTTTTTCTAGTCTTGTGTGTCTACTCTTCTTTATCATCTTTACAGTCTATGCTATTCTCTCCTTCCCTTCATGCTTCCATTTTGTGCTACTTCTTGAACTTCCTTTATTCTACAATGGTTATAGTAGTGTCACTATACACAGCCCACTTTCTGTATGATTGAAGAAAGAAATTCCTTCTGAAACAATCAACAAGTATATTAAAAAGGAGGAAAAACGTGTTCAAAGCAAGAAGTACACATGTTCAAATCAAGAAGTACACATAAAGCACGAAATCACACATAAATCAAATCAAGAAGTACATGTTCAAATTCTCAAGCCCCCCTAACACATAAAGCAGGAAATCACACATACGTGCATCCATTCATCAACACACATTCGACCCTTGTTCATACGTTCAGATAGCCAATCATATAGACTCAGTCACCTTCTTCATACGTTCACAGTTCATTCTCTTTCTCTCTTTCTCTCTCTCTCACACACACATAGACAGACACAGTTGTGGAGCGTCTTTCCCTTCATGTAGCATCCCAAACGACTTACTAACATGTGGGCTCTGTCTAGGGGACCCGATCAACAGCAACCCACGGTCTACAGCAACCCATGGAACCACAAAAAGATAACAACAGTTAAACGTGTAGCAAGGCTATTTGAATATTCCCTACGTCATCTTTCATCTTCAACTTGTAGGCCAAACCATGTAAAAAATTGCTTTATCTCCTCTTGAAGAGAGCCTCATAAAATCATGTCGATTGTGGTTCTCTCCATCAGTCCTTGAACAGCATCAACTTCGTAGGTGTCTTTCCCCTGAACTTATGTTTGGTATTAATAGTTGGTAAAAGCAATAAGAATCCTGATAATCTTTTGAATTCTTTTACAAACTATATATGATTAGATGTTCCATTGACGAAATCAATTGATGTGTTTTTAATGCAAATAATCTGGCAATGCTATTTGTGCAATCGCTTCATCCATCATACTCAAATGAAAATGGCATACTCTGATGTTTCCAACTTGATTGCATTCCAAGTGGGACCAAGTCATGAGTACGAACACATTCTGTCATACTTAACGCACTCTCTTATATAATCTTGCATGGAAGAAATACCGCCTTTCATGTTATATGCTACAAGTACGATAGAACATCGGTGTTTACACCAAACTGCCCATCTTTATTTTGAAGGGGGAGTATTTCTAGCACACATTGTTCATATGCACTGAAAACTTGGTCAAGGAGTACAAGAAATGTCTAATATAATTAAAATCAGAAAGAGTAATATCAGGCGCTAGCGATAAGATAGAGAAACTATGACGTCCATAGCGACCTTAGAAGTAGCAGGCAGTATGTGTGTGTGAGTATTAAAATCTATTAAAATTTCTCATGTGATTTTAGAGCCGAGATTGATAATCTTGGTGAGCTGACTACGTATTGAGAACTTTCATGCCAAGATTGATCATCGTCCTGAGCTGAACTTCAAACCTATGAAAGTCAAATATCTAAACGTGTTCCTCATGCTCCCCTTATCCATATCCCTCAATTTGAGAGGGCTAGACCTCCAACCATCGCCCACGTGTGTTGACTTCCCCTATTATGGTTTTTTCTTTTGTCTTTCTATGGTTTTATAGCAAACTCAGATATATTATCAAGAGCGAGAAAAACAACGCACTGAAGTGAAACATTGGTTTTTTCTTTTGTCTTTCTATGGTTTTATAGCAAACTCAGATATATTATCAAGAGCGAGAAAAACAACGCACTGAAGTGAAACATTGGAGGGCTGTAAGATCTTGATCCCTTTTATGTGGACTCACTCACTTTTATGTTCGGTGTTCTATATAATAAAGGCTCTATGATACTTAAAAAGAGGGGGGGTGTGGGGTTGTGGGATTTTGGAGTTTCTCATATTTTTGGTAAGCAACTCAAGGAATATCTCAATGGAGATTTCTTGGAACTCTCGAATTAGATGCACATGTTTAGTTCCAAATGTTTCCGAGGACATCACTTTTGGTCGCCTTCCAAAAGGCTGCAGAGAAGACAATCACCTCCCCTACTCCCCCTAATTTCTTTTTTTTTTTTAAATCTCTTTCCTTCATTGTGATTAAAATACAAAGAGATATTTCATTGTTCAACTTTCCTTCCAGGTCTTCCATAGCACTTCGCACCTAATGGAATACCATGCAAAAAATGAGCATCTTATCACTTGCTTTGGCAATAAAAGGGGCCTGTTAAGGCATACTTTTCCGGGGTGGTTGCTTGTTTGCGAAGATCGATGTGTGTAAAGGTAAAGGAAGGAGCTTATTTGTGCTTGGAGTTCAAGTCATTTTTGATGCAGGAATCTTCTCTTCTATGTCCTTTTCACTTAGAAAGTGGAGTTTTTCTTAGTTTTTTAGAGTGCAAGTATACTTATATGCAAAGCTCAATTGAAGCGCTTGACACCAAGTGGCAAGTCCACTAGTAGCATGGACAATCGAACTTTAAATTTTTATGTTCATGTCTTATTCCTTTGTAAATTGACATGTTGTCATTCAGACCGAGTGCTCTTCCACCTCTCTCCTTCTCTTTCTATCCTTTGTCCCTCTGTGTATCTCTTTGCATCTCGCTCTCTCTCTATCTCTCTCTCTCTCTCGCCATCTCCCTTGTAGGTGGTTGTATGTGTGTGGGTAGGTCTTTCTTTTTAATAAAGGAAGTTCGGCCTTAGCCTACTCTCTCGGACTTGAATTAATAAAAATAAAAGTACAAGAGAAGGGTACTAGTGCCCACGGGATCCCCCAAATCCCACAGAGCGGGGGTAGCTTTTACATAGTTTAGATGGCATTACACAGAAGGTAAATCACCCCACATCACCTCCGTGTAGGGCCCACTCTAGTTAAAGCTTGTTGTTGATCAGAAGGAGCACAGGATGCCTAATGTGGAATTCTTACAATTCGCAATCCTTTTGCCAAGAAGATACAGTGACTTCTAAATCGACCACTCTTTGGGGGAGTAACCAAAGAAGTGAGCATATCTTTCCTACTAGATCTTCCAAAGGACTGTCCCTCTGATGGCGTTGGAAAGAGTCACGGAGCAACCAAACACTCCACCCATCAGAGCTTGCTTCCAACTGATATGTTTCTGAATCCTAATTTTCTTACTGACCTTTCATGGAAGACCTTGCAAGACATACATGAAGTTGTAGAGGAGGTTGATAAACCTCGCATTCAGATCATGTGGAGCCCACTTGGTTTTATGCTTATTGTTCAGAAACTATAGCTCTTTGTGATGTCTGAAAGGGGGGCTTTTCTTACAGATAGCAATTCTCTTGCCTAGAAGGAATAGGGACTTCTCGAGCGACCACTCCTTGGGGGTATTGCCAAAGTTGTGAGTGCATCTTTCCTGCCAAATCTTCCAAAGGATCTCTCCCCTAATTGGATTCAACAACGCCGCAGAGCAACCGATCGCTTGACCAATAAGGGCTTGCTTCCAATTGATTTGTTCTTGGAGTTTGAGGGACCGACTAAGGATCCTCCATAATCGAAGGGATTTAGGGCAAACAAAGAATATGTGGCCAATATCCTCTGCAACATCGCTTGCACTAGGTCGGAACACCACAGATCTTGTTAGCTTTTGCATTGGTCCATATTCCACGTTGTAAAATTTGCCATAAGAGGACCGACTTCTTGTTTTCAATGAGAGGGTGTGAGATAGACATAAATTTCATATTGCAACAAAGTCGGGTCCAATTGAGACACCATTTCTTGTTGAGACTGATGTGAATGTCATTGTGAGGCTCAACATATGGAAGCTTGGAGAGGCAATTACCATTATACCATTTAAGGCCCATTAGATCCGGACCATCATGTCCCATAAGTAGTCGAATTTCAGAGCGGTCCCAAGCATGGCATCTTCTCAATAACACATTCCATTCCTCATACGTGACCGCACCACGAGGGTCAAGGTCCTCAAAGTCCACCCATCTATTCATGTCCTGTTTTCAGATGTGCCTCCATTGTTTGAATCCCTCATTCCAAAGTCTTTTGGAATTTGAGACATTCCAAGGCTCCGGGTTTCTCATGCCTTAGATCGGGAACCAGATAGAGTCATTTTGTCCCATACCTACAACCCACTTCCAATCTTCACTAATTCTGAATTGAGGTTTGAATCTATTACAACTCAACCACAAGGATCTAACAAGGATCCACCCTTTGGGGGAGACCGGTGTCGTAGAGATTTGCATCTCTATGTTTGCTTCCACTCGCTTCAAAACAAATGATATGTTTGTTCATTGGAGAAAGCTTGGAAGATCGAATTCATCAAACTCTGATTTCATCATACACTTCTCAAATGGTTCTTTTAGTTTAATATGGTCATATTACACATGTAATTAGTAGAACATGTGGAAATGGACGATTAATTATTGCAGAGCTCGCCATTGAAGCTCATTCTGTGAAACTCGTATCATTTTTGTTTGGCATGCTTTGACTCAAGGATAGAGGAAAGGTGGCCGCTTGGATCTAAAAGAAAAGGAAATGGATGCGCCAACATAAGAGAAAACAAACAAAAAGACAAAATTTGCATGTCTCAAGTGGCACTTCATGGTCTGATCTAGAAGGTGACACGCAAGGAGCAGATAGACAGAGAACTCTCAGTTTTTATGAAGGAAGCGACAAAAAAAGGGAGGCTCACAGGCACATGAGTAGATCTCTGGCGGCTGAAGGATACAAAAAGGACAGCAGTCATAATCGAAGAAGGCGAATTTTTCATGTACTTTTATCTGGCGAACTATCTGTTCTAAGGAGGCGTTGTAGTCTGGTGGGTTTTTGTTAATCAAGCATAGATGCTATCATCAGAAACGAAAGCTCTAAGTCCACATACAGAAGGAGATAAAGAGTTTGAGAAGGCTGTTCGAGGAAGAACATTGTTGAAGGAGCTCACACATGCACACATCTGCTCTGAATACCTAGAGAAGAGAGGTGTTTTGCTCTTCGTCAACATAGTCGATCAGATATCTTCTACTAAATATTCATTTTTGGCAAAAATACTGGGGCTGCGCTGATAATCACAGAAGAGGAGAGGGGAGATATACTTTAGAAACTTGTCTGTTTACTCTACGCGTCTCAAGATGAGTGATAAAGTTGTACCTCTTGTCATGAGACAACCAATCATCAAAATAGAACAGAATTTTTATGCTGAGCGGACATATTATGTCATGCGCAATCCTCGGTATTTGACGAATATGATGGAGTTGAGGTAATAGCGATAAGGCTTCATTTTATGACTTCCACAAGTTCTTTTAAAATCGGATCTGCTTTTCTTTTCGAATTAGCTTCCTTGAGCATTTTCAGACTTTGTCATAGTGTACGCGTTTGTTTTAATCTTCATGACAAAGTGGAATTATTAGTGATAAGGAAAGAGATTAGTTCCAGTCGTATTCCTTCACATTAATCATCTGTGATATTTGCACACATCAAGTCTGAGAGTATAAGCATAGAATTGACCAAGTTCTTGTTTGGAAGTTTTGAGCACTGGCAATAGAAATAATGATGGCATAATAAATTTGATTTTTGATAAGGAGAAATGCGATGGCCTTTATAATGTATGGATACTATTGCGTGCATATTACAAGACACTTTAGATATTCCGATTGGGTTTTTTGTTAATGCATCCCTGTGATTACTTCAATTATCGGTTGTAAGTTTTAGAAATGTTATTTTTTAATAGATTTATTTTCGTATCCCTCCTCTGATCCATCTATTATTCTCTGTTATAGTTAGAATCATCACGCAATTTCAATCGCAAATTCTGAGTTGAATAATCACTTATTGATACCTTCTCAACCCTTGAATTATCAGAAAGAACATAAAACCTTCTTCAACAATTACAACAGTTTTTAATTCACAATCATACACACACATGCACATACACAATCATATTTAATTTTCACTTGCAATCATATAACATACCCGCACATACACACACACACACACTTGCATACATGTACTTTCATGCACATACATACACATACTTTCATGCATACACACATATACATATACATATAGATACTTGCACATAAACATACACACACGGCCACACATACACATATACTCACATGCATACATACACACACATATGCATACATACTCACATGCATATGTACATGCATACATACACACATGCATATGCACATTCATTATTATATGCTAGAAAAGATAATGAACTATATCATAAAAAGTAAAATCTTTTTTTACCTGTTTGCATCTTTTTTATCGTAAGTATCCAAGGATCAAGTGCATAAGTCGACTTCTTCATACACACATACACTATTGTGAAGTAAGAATGAATGTTGAAGGATCAAGTGCATAAGTCGACTTCTTCATACACACATATACTATTGTGAAGTAAGAATAAATGTTGAATCAAACAATCATAATAGATTTCATTCACAATTATACACTCAAATACACATACATATACTATTGTGATATGAGAATCAATGTTGAGTTAAACAATCACAACAGTTTTTAATTCGCAAACAAATATATTTTTCTTTATACTTTAAGTACGAAAGTAAATATGGATAACAAGAGTTTATACTTTGTTCTATCTACGACACTGTAAGTTCCTAAAAACAAAGCAACTCTTATGAAAAATGAGTCTACTTGTGTTCTTTTATGAAAAACTATTCGACCAAATTTCTTTCGATCGAAATGTAATTCGATCAAAGACTTTTCGACCAAAAAAAAAATCGATCGAAAATGTTTTCAATCAAAAGCGCATTCCATCGAAATTTGACGAATTACCATGAAAAAACTATTCTCTCATCGCCAAATAAGCTGATGTGGCACCAAATAATTTGGTCGAATAATAGAGGGTTGCCGTAAAATTCCGTAATTATTCACAAATGAACAAATTGTCAAATAATGTATAATGCAACGTAGATGGACTGAGAGAGGCACACTCAACTTTTTTTGGTTAATTATAAAGACCAATCTGCTTTATATTTGTGCTCTTTATAATCAAAAGTGTCCAAGAGCCTTTCGTTGCGGACACTACGTGCCCATGACTTGTGAAATCAATCCACCTTGCCGAAGTCTACTTTCTAATTTCTAGTGCCAACTCTCTTATCCAAGAGGTATTTGAAATCATGACCTATTGACTAGGAGTTTGATGAGGTAACCACTTACCCCAGAATCTATATGGTGGAGGATTACTTCCTAGTCCTTCCTTTCAAGATGTGGTTCAAGTATCTCCTCCCTATCATTTGTTGATTCTAACAATGTAGAAACCTTGCTAAATGGTGCAATAATTGAGAGAGTGTTTTGGATATTCTTTTGTGCTCCCTGTGCAAAAATGTTTGTTGTCATTAAAATATGCAATACTTTTACTCACAGAATGGAAACCTTGCAGTTATAGTAGAACATGTGGTAGTGGAACATATGGTAAAAGGGACTAATAGCCGTGGAAAAAGAACATGGGCATCAAAGAGCATGCTTGAGACATTCACGGTCAAAATTTGAGACAGGCTCTAACAATCTTCCATTGATGCTTCCTGTATGATTGAAGAAATAAATTCCCACTTGACAAACTTGTTTAATTCAAGAAGTACACATGTTCAAATAAAATATTACACCTCATTTAAGAATCCTGATCAGATACTCACGCCCCCCTTACACATAAAGCGGGAAATCACACATAGGTTCATCCATTCATCAACACGCATTCGACCCTTGTCCATACGTCCACATAGCCAACCATATAGACTCAGTCACCCCACAAATGTTGTGAGCTCTCTCTCTCTCTGTCTCTCTGTCAAATGAGTTATTAACATGTGGGATCTATCTAGGGGCGGGCTACGGCCGCTCAATATGCTCAACTTGTAGCCCAAAGCGTGTAAAAATTTGCTTTATCTCCTCGGGAAAGAGAGCCTCATTAAATCATGTCGGCTATGGATCTCTCTATCAGACCTTGGCTTTGCTTTTTATGATTTTGTTTTTCCTTTTGCAGTTAAACAGCATGAACTGTGTAAGTGCCTTTCTCCTGAACTTATGCCATTTCAAGATAATGTTTGGTATTATGGTTGGTAGAAGCAATACGAATCATGATAATATTTTGAAAGTCGAGGTGGATAATAACAAGGGACTCGGAAGATTCTTTAGCATTCTTTAAAGCCAGTTTCACGTTCAAAATATGATCAACTGTCAACCACTCTTTTACAGATATATCTGATTAGATGTCCGATTGACGAAATCAATTGATGTATTTTTCATGCAAATAATATGGAAACGCTATTTGCGCAATCGCTTCATCCAGCATACTTCAAATGAAAATGGCATACTCCGATGTTTCCAACTTGCATTCCAAGCGGGAGCAAGTTGCGAGTACAAACACATTCTGTCATACTCAACGCATTCTCTTATATGATCTTATATGATTATATGCTCAAATTACGATAGAGCATCTGTGTTCTCACCAAAGTGACCATCTTCATTTTGAAGCGGGATGATTTCAACCATACATTGTTGATATGCACTGAAAACTTATTTAAGAAGTACAAGAAATTATTAATCGAATCAAAATCAGGAAGACGTAATATGAGGGACTAGTGATAAGATGAAGAAACTATCGGAAGTATTAAAATGTATTCAAATTTCTCATGACATCACTTTGAGACATCGTAATGTGATCTTAGAGCCAGATGCCTTCCGATAGCCAAGATCGATGAACTCCAAACATATGAAAGTCGAATGTCCAAACGCGTTCATCACGCTTCAATCTCTCGATTCGAGAGCGCTATAGCTCCAACCATCGCCCACATGTGTTTACTTACCCAATTTTCTTTTTAATGGTGTCAGCACTTGCCTGAAAGCTGTGGTGAAGGAATATTTTTGAATCCTCTCTCTTAGGTGTGGTTCAACCATATCTCACCTATTTTTCGTGAGTTGAATAATCTCTTCCCCATCTATAGATCATTATGCACAATGATCAACTTTTGACATTATCTTTAATTGATGTCCTTACCCGTTCACATACTCTTGAACCTTCTTGTTCTCAACGTTGGTGTCTTAAATCTTTGTTCTCAACCTTGATCTCATGAACCTTTTGATTCGGAACCTTGGTGTCTTGAATCCTTGTTCTAAACTTTTATATCTTGAATCTGGTTCTCATCCGGAGATATCTCTTGGACCCTAAATCTAGTTCTTCCATATGAAAGTTTGTTTTGAAAGCTTTCAAATGCTATATTACAGATCTAAATACAACTTATGGATCAAGAGAAACACACTCAACATTTCTGGGTTATTTTTTATGAGTGGTGCGCCCTATTTTAGTCCTCTTTATAATAAAAAGTGTCCAAGCGCTTTTACTCAGGGATATAAGGTGCCCATAAGCCTTGTGGAATGTATCCACATTGCCCAATCCTACTTCCTCGACTCTAATGCCAATTGTTCTCTTCAAGAGGTATTTGAAATCATGACTCACTAGCTAGGAGTTTTATGGGCTAACCATGTATGCCAAAATCCATGGTTAAGGATTACTTCGTACTCCTTCCTCTCAAGATGTGGTTCAACTATCTCCTCCATATCATTTCTTGAGTCTAAGAATGTAGAAGCTTTGCGAGATGGTGCAATAGTTGAGAAAGTGTTCGAGATATTCTTTTGTGTCCCCTGTGCAAAACTCTGTCTTTTCATTAGGTTATGCAAGAATTTTACTTACAGAATGCAAACATTGCAGTTGTTAGTGGAGCATATGATGGTGGAGCATATGGTAAATGGGATTAGTAGCCGTGGAAAAAATAATTGGGCATCAAACAGCACCCTTGAGACATTCACCTTCAAAATTTAGCAAAGGTTCTAACAATCTTCCATTAATGATTATAGTAGTGCCATCATACTCAGCCCACTTTCTGTATGATTAAAGAAATAAATTCCCAGTTGACCGGTCAAGAAGTATATTAGAAAGGAGGAAAAACGTGTTCAAATCAAGAAGTACACATACAGCAGGATATCACACATAAATGAAATCAATAAGTACATGTTCAAATACTGACGCCCCCTTATACGTAAAGCAGGAAATCACACATACGTGCATCCATTCATCAACACGCATTCGACCCTTGTTCATACGTTCATATAGCCAACCATCGAGACTCAGTCACCTTGTGCATACGTTTTTAGTTCCTTCTCTCTCTCTCTCACACACACACACACACACATACAGAGTTGTGGAGCGTCTTCCCTTCTTTTAGCATCCCAAACGACTTACTAACATGTGGGCTCTTTCTAGGGGACCCGCTCAACAGCAACCCAGGGTCTACAGCAACCCATGTAACCACAAAAATATAACAACAGTTAAAAGTGTAGCAAAGCTATTTGAATATTCCCTACGTCATCTAGCATCTTCGATTTGTAGTCCAAACCTTGTAAAAAATTGCTCTATCTCCTCTGGAAGAGAGCCTCATACAATCATGTCGGTTACGGATCTCTGTATCAGTCCTTGGCTTTGCTTCTCTTGAATATTTCTCCTTTTGGAGTTGAACAGCATCAACCTCGTAAGTGCCTCTCCCCTGGCCTTATGTTTGGTGTTTATGTTTGGTGTTAATAGTTGGTAAAAGCAACAAGAATCCTGATAATCTTTTGAAAGTCGACGTGGATAATAACATGGGTCTCGGATTAACTGACAACCACTCTTTTACAGAGTATATATGGTTACACGTTCCATTGACGAAATCAATTGATGTGTTTTTAATGCAAATAATCTGGAAACGCTATTTGCGCAATCGCTTCATCCAGCATACTCTGATGTTTCCAACTTGCATTCCAAGTGGGACCAAGTTGTGAGTACAAACGCATCTTGTCATACTCAACGCATTATCTTATATGATCTTGCATGGAAGAAATACGGTATTTCATATTATATGCTCAAATTACGATAAAACATCGGTGTTCTCACCAAAGTGCCCATCTTCATTTTGAAGAGGGATGATTTCCACCACATATTGTTGATATGCACTGAAAACTTCGCCGAGGAGTGCACGAAATTTCTAATAGAACCAAAATCAGGAAGAAGTCAAATGAGGGACTAGTGATAAGACCTTAGAACGACCTTAGAAGTAGCAGGAAGTATGTGTGTATGTGCGTATGAGTTTTAAAATGTATTGAAATTTCTCATGACATCACTATGAGAGATAGTCATGTGATTGTAGAGCCAGACGCCTTCCGATAGCCAAGATTGATGATCGTGGTGAGCTGAACTTCAAACATATGAAAGTCGAATGTCCAAACGAGTTCACCACGCTCCAACCTCTCAATTCGAGAGGGCTACAGCTCCAACCATCGCCCACGTGTGTTTACTTCCCCTATTTTCTTTTCTTCTTTTGTTTTATAGAAACTTCACAACGGATTGAGCTGAAACTACCTGACAAGGGAGGGCTGCAAGAGCAATATTGGATATACACTTAGGAGCTTTATGAAAGCTTGATCACTTTTGTGTGGATTCACTTACTTTCTATGTTTGCTGTTGTCTATAATGAGGGCTATATGATACTTAACGGGGGCTGGGGAGGGAAGGGGGTTGAGGGGAGCTTGGACTTTCTCATATTTTTGGTAAGAAATTCAAGGAATAACTCAATGTAACTTTCTTGGAACTCTCTCTGAAAATTAAATGCACATGCGTAGTTCCAAATTTTTCAGAGAGCATCACTTTTCATCGCCTTCCAGAAGGCTTCAGAGCAGACATTCACCTCCCCTGCTTAGAAGCAAGAAATGACTTAGTAACAAGGTATAACTCTTTATTCTCAAGGTGCGAATGTTTAACGCTGAATTGGAAGAGTTGAGAAAGAAATAAGAGTTTGTTTTATATCAACTACGCTACACATAAACATATTTAAAGTGCTCCTAAAAAGATAGAAAATGAAAAAAAATGTAGAGGATACGAATGTGATTCATTCTGCAGTTTTTAAGGAAAGTATGAACATTCCACTGTTAGCTATTACACGAATATAAATTCAATGTATTCAACTTAACACCCATTGAAGGTTCTCTCCGACAAAAATATGTGCACGGAACATGCAAAAATTTATGTCTTTGCATGTCAAAAAGAGGAAAATTAGCTTATTTCAAAGATCGTAGGCTTTTAAGCATAAACTTTCGTATGTTGTATCCAAGGGGATTTGATATCATGTCCTACACGTTAGGAGTCTGATGGTGTACGCACTTGCTTGAAAGCCATGGTCTAGGAATATTTTTGAATCCTCTCTCTTAGGGTCTGGATCAACCATCTCCCGCCTATTTTTCTTGAGTCGAATAATCTTTTCCCCTTCTATAGATCATTATCCATAATGATCAACTTTTGACATTCCCCTTAATTGATGTCCTCACCCTTGCACATATTCTTAAATCTTCTTGATCTCAACATTGGTGTCTTAAATCTTTATGGATCAAGCGAGACACACTCAACATTGTTGGGTTAACTTTAGGAGTGGTACTCCCCTTTTTTTGCTCTTTAAAATATAAAGTGTCCAAGCGCCTTTCCTAAGGGACATATGGTGGTCATTAGCCTTGTGGAATCTATCCACCTTTCCAAAGCCTAATTGTATGGCCAATTGTTCTCTCTAAGAGGGATTTCAACTCATGACTCACTGCCTATGAGTGTTATGGGCTATACACCTATGCCAAGATCCATGGTTGAGGATTACTTCGTAGTCCTCACTCTCAAGATGTTGTTCAACTATGTCATCCCTATCATTTATTGAGTCTAAGAATGTATTAGTAGCTGATGAGAAGGTACTTGGGCATCAAAGAGCATCCTTGATACATAAACCTTCAAAATTTGGAAAAGACTCTAACAATCTTCCATTTATGGTTGTTGCGCATCCGTTTTTTAGGAAAAGCTCTTTGGTTTAAAATCATTCTTTTAGCTCTTTAGATATCAATCATTATTTTCATAAAAAGGGTCATTAAAACTTGACCACTCTTTTAGTGCTTTAAAATAGCATCCATTATTTTTGTGAAAAAGTTGTTGAGCAACTTTTTAGTTATTATCCATTCCTTTAGTACTTTAAATATTCTTCACTACTTTTGTTCAAGAAAATCATTGGCACATATTCATTCCCAAAACTCTATATAAAGAGCTTAGGAATTCAATTTTGTATAGAGTTGTTGATACTTCATCATTGTCAATATAGAGACATTTTTTGTACAGAGAACTTCTCTTCTTTTATCTAGTCTTGTGTGTCTACTCTGCTTTATCATCTTCGCAGTCTATGCTATTCTCTGCTTCCCTTAATGCTTCGATTCTATGCTACTTCTTGAACTTCCTTTATTCTACATTGGTATCAGAGTGAGGTTGATGCATCAAAGGTGCTATACATGAGGTATATGCATACGATGCAACACCAATAAGCTGATAATTTGCAAGTACCTTCGTTTAGTATTTTCTTCTTTTAGGATGGCTGACGGAAATAGCCAAATAGAAAAATTGAGTAAAACCAACTATCAAGCCTGGCGTTTTTGCATGTCTGCATATCTTATGGGTAGAAATTCACATGGTCTTATTAGTGGTACGGAACCTCAACCAGACTTGCTTGATCAAAATCCGATAGCACAGCAAGTTCGGGAATATCAAAGGTGGAATGAGCGTGACAAGAAGGTAATATTTGTATTGTCACAAAATATTGAGTCGAGCATGATAGGACACATATAGGACTTGAGAACAAGCAAGGAGATTTGGGAATCATTAGAGCGACTCTTCTCAACAACCACAAAGGCATTGTGAATTCAATTAAAAAATGAATTAAATAATTTGCGAAAGGATGTACGATAGTCAATAAGTGATTATGTTTTAAAAATTAAGCAGATCGTCGATACTTGCTTCAATTTCGTGCATAGTGGAAGATGATGATTTAGTTTCATTTGTTTTAAATGGTTTAAGAGAAGATGAAAAATGGAAAGCTTTTACAACTTCTGTATTTGTGAGAGCGGAGTTTCCTGATTTTGATGAGTTGGTTTCACTTATGCTAACAGAAGAAATTAATATTAATGGTGGAGAGTCTATGCAGAAAGGTAGTGTAGGTCATGCACTTTATGTAGGAAATCAACATGGTCGAAGAGGTGGCAAAAGAGGAAGTTTCAGAGCTCGTGGAGGTCGAAATGAGATAAACAATAATTATGATGCAGGCAACTCAGATATGAATATGCGTGGAAGGAGGAGATATTCCTGTCGTGGTAGAGGACGTAATGGGTATCAAGGTAATTCAGGTATAACATGCTATAATTGTGGTAAGGCTGGTCATATATCTCCTGATTGTTTGCATAATCAAGGGCGAGATGGATATGCAAGGCAAAACCATACACAAGGTAATTTTGTTCACGAACAAAACCATGAAAATGTACTAATGATGAATGTGAATACAGATGCAAATCATAGCAATGATGTATGGTATGTTGAAAGTGGATGTAGTAATCATATGAGTAACAATGTTGATTGGTTTGCTAATTTACATGCACCTTTGTTTGATGGTTAAGTTGAAACAGGTGACAGTTCAATGCATCATATAGCACAAGCTGGAGACGTGTGCTTTGTAGATCAGAAAGGCAATAAAATTTTCAAAGATGTTCTTCATGTACCGTCAATAAGTAAAAATCTTATTTCAGTTGGTCAGATGGTGGAGCGTGGCTACCAAGTGTGGTTCAACAAATCTGGGTGTTTTGTTGAAAATCCGAAGTAGAATTATAAAGTCTTGGCAAAAGGTCAATGCCGAGGAAAACTTTTTACATTGGATGCAGCTCCTTATGTTGTTTCTTTTTATTCAATTGGTAATAATAAGATTTTTGAGATTGAATTATGGCATAAGCGAATAGGACATGTAAATGTACATAAGTTAAAAGACATGACTAAAAGAAAGATTGTTGTTGGTTTACCTAATATCTCAAAACAAAATATGATAGATTTGTGTGATGCTTGTCAATTTGGTAAGCAAGTTAGACATCCCTTTTCTAGTGCAAAATTGCAAAGCAGGGATTTATTAGAATTGGTGCATACAGATGTTTGGGGTCCTACGAAGGAATCATCACTTGCAAATAGTAAGTATTATGTCACTTTTGTGGATGACTTTAGCCGAATGACTTTTGTGTATTTTCTTAAGCACAAGAGTGATGTGTTTGATTGCTTTCTCAAATTCAAAGCAATGGTCGAAAAGCAAACTGGAAAGGTAATTAAAAGATTAACATCTGATGGTGGTAGTGAGTATTTTTCAAGAATTTTTAATGACTTTCTTTGGAATGAAGGTATAAGGAGGGAATTCACTTGTAGGTATACTCATCAATAGAATGGAGTAGCAGAAAGAGGGAATAGGATTATTGCAGAAATAGCAAGAACAATGCTGAATGAATAGCATATGCCATTGAAATTTTGGGATGAAGCAGTAAATACAATAGTATATTTGATGAATCATATGCCAACATCTACAACGCATAATGTAACTCCTTTTGAGTTTTGGTTTAATAGAAAACCTGTTATTGATCACTTACGTGTATTTGGTTGTGTTTGTTTTGCTATGGTTCCATATGCATTGAGAACCAAACGAGAGCCAAAAGCAGAGAAATGTATTTTCATGGGTTATGCAGATAATTAGAAAGGATATAAGTGTTATAATCCAATAAGTAAGGAAATGATTATTAGCCGTGATGTATGCTTTGATGAGCTATTATCTTGGTTTATAGATCCTATTTTGTAGGTTCAAGAAGAAATGCAAGAAGAAATAGAAGATGGTTTACATGATACTACAGGATTGAGCTCAGAAGGTGAGAATGGTTATAATAAAGAAAAATTATCACCTACATCAAAAGAGAAAGGAAAAGGTAAAGCAAAGCTTGTTGAGATCAATGATGCAAATTGGGCAGGAAATAAAGATGATCGACGTAGCACAAGTGGCTACCTATTAATGACAGGAAATCGACTTGTATCTTGGAGTTCAAAGAAACAACCAACAGTGGCACTTTCATCTATAGAAGCAGAATATCGTGCGCTTGAAGAATTGACATGTGAAGTAATGTGGTTCAAATAGTTATTTGAAGATTTACATCTTATTTATAGAACTCCAAAAATTTATGGCGACAATATGAGCAGTATACATTTGACAGCTAATCCACTTTTCTATGCATGTACCAAGCATATCAAAGTTCATTACCATTATGTTCGTGAGAAGGTAGTTTCAAAAGAGATCAACATTTCTTTTACATCTTAAAAAGATCTGCTTGCAGATATGATGACAAAAGCTCTTGACGGAACAAAGATACAAAGATTCAAACAATTGAATGGATTGTTAGAATATTCAAGCAAAGCTTGAGGGGGAAAATGTTGCGCATCCATTTTTTAGGAAAAGATTTTTGGTTTAAAACCATTCTTTTAGCTCTTTAGATATCAACCATTATTTTCATAAAAAGGGTCATTAAAAGTTGACCACTCTTTTAGTGCTTTAAAATAGCATCCATTATTTTTGTGAAAAAGTTGTTGAACAACTTTTTAGTTATTATCCATTCCTTTAGTACTCGAAATATGCTTCACTTCTTTTGTAGAAGAAAATCATTGGCACATATTCACTCCCAAAACTATATATAAAGAGCTTAGGAATTCATTTTTGTACAGAGTTGTTGATACTTCATCATTGTGAATATAGAGAAATTCTTTGTACAGAGAACTTCTCTTCTTTTATCTAGTCTTGTGTGTCTACTCTGCTTTATCATCTTCACAGTCTATGCTATTCTCTGCTTCCCTTCATGCTTCCATTTTGTGCTACTTCTTGAACTTCCTTTATTCTACAATGGTTATAGTAGTGCCACTATACACATCCCACTTTCTGTATGATTGAAGAAAGAAATTCCCACTGGAACAATCAACAAGTATATTAAAAAGGAGGAAAAACGTGTTCAAATCAAGAAGTACACATAAAGCACGAAATCACACATAAAGCAAATCAAGAAGTACATGTTCAAATACTCAAGCCCCCTTACACACAAAGCAGGAAATCACACATACGTGCATCCATTCATCAACACACATTCGACACTTGTTCATACGTTCAGATAGCCAATCATATAGACTCAGTCACCTTCTTCATACGTTCACAGTTCATTCTCTCTCTTTCTTTCTCTCTCTCTCTCTCACACACACACACAGACACAGTTGTGGAGCGTCTTTCCCTTCTTGTAGCATCCCAAACGACTTACTAACATGTGGGCTCTGTCTAGGGGACCCGATCAACAGCAACCCACGGTCTACAGCAACCCATGGAACCACAAAAAGATAACAACAGTTAAAAGTGTAGCAAGGCTATTTGAATATTCCCTACGTCATCTTTCATCTTCAACTTGTAGGCCAAACCATGAAAAAGAATTGCTTTATCTCCTCTGGAAGAGAGCCTCATAAAATCATGTCGGTTGTGGTTCTCTCAATCAGTCCTTGAACAGCATCAACTTCGTAAGTGTCTTTCCCCTGAACTTATGTTTGGTATTAATAGTTGGTAAAAGCAATAAGAATCCTGATAATTTTGTGAATTCTTTAACAAATTATATATCATTAGATGTTCCATTGACGAAATCAATTGATGTGTTTTTAATGCAAATAATCTGGAAACGCTATTTGTACAATCGCTTCATCCATCATACTCAAATGAAAATGGCATACTCTGATGTCTCGAACTTGATTGCATTCCAAGTGGGACCAAGTCATGAGTACGAACACATTCTGTCATACTTAACGCACTCTCTTATATAATCTTGCATGGAAGAAATACCGCCCTTCATGTTATATGCTACAATCACGATAGAACATCGGTGTTTACACCAAAGTGCCCATTTTTGGTCGCTTTCCAAAAGGCTGCAGAGAAGACAATCACCTCCCCTACTCCCCCTAATTTCTTTTTTTCTTTTTAATCTCTTTCCTTCATTGTGATTAAAATACAAAGAGATATTTCATTGTTCAACTTTCCTTCCAGGTCTTCCATAGACCTTCGCACCTAATGGAATACCATGCAGAAAATGAGCATCTTATCACTTGCTTTGGCAATAAAAGGGGCTTGTTAAGGCATACTTTTCCGGGGTGGTTGCTTGTTTGCGAAGATCGATGTGTGTAAAGGTAAAGGAAGGAGCTTATTTGTGGTTGGAGTTCAAGTCATTTTTGATGCAGGAATCTTCTTTTCTATGTCCTTTTCAATTAAAAAGTGGAGTTTTTCTTAGTTTTTTGGAGTGCAAGTATAGTTATATGCAAAGCTCAATTGAAGCGCTTGACACCAAGTGGCAAGTCCAGTAGTGGCATGGACCGAGTGCTCTTCCACCTCTCTCCTTCTCTTTCTATCCTTTGTCCCTCTGTGTATATCTTTGCATCTCGCTCTCTCTCTCTCTCTCCATCTCCCTTGTAGGTGGTTGTATGTCTGTAGGTAGGTCTTTTTTTTTTAATAAAGGAAGTTCGGGCTTAGTCTACTCACCCGGACTTGAACTAATAAAAATAAAAGTACAAGAGAAGGGGACTAGTGCCCACGGGATCCCCCGAATCGCACAGAGCGGGGGTAGCTTTTACATAGTTTAGACGGCCCACTCCAGTTTAAGCTTGTTGTTGATCAGAAGGAGCACTTGATGATGCCTAATGGGGAATTCTTACAATTCGAAATCCTTTTGCCAAGGAGATACAGTGACTTGTAAATCGACCACTCTTTGGGGGAGTAACCAAAGAAGTGAGCATATCTTTCCAGCTAGATCTTCCAAAGGACCGTCCCAGTGATGGCGTTTGAAAGAGTCACGGAGCAACCAAACGCTCCACCCATCAGAGCTTGCTTCCAACTGATATGTTTCTCAATCCTAATTTTCTTACCCAGCTTTCATGGAAGACCTTGCAAGACTTACATGAAGTTGTAGATGAGTTTGATAAACCTCGCATCCAAATCGTGTGGATCCCACTTGGTTTTAAGCTTACTGTTCAGAAACTGTAGCTCTTTGTGATGTTTGAAAGGGGGGCTTTTCTTACAATTAGCAATTCTTTTGCCAAGAAGGAATAGGGACTTCTCGAGAGACCACTCCTTGGGGGTATTGCCAAAGTTGTGAGCGCATCTTTCTTGCCAGATCTTCCAAAGGATCTCTTCCCTGATCGCATTCCACAACGCCGCAAAGCAACCGATCACTTCACCAATAAGGGCTTGCTTCCAATTGATTTGTTCTTAGAGTCCTAGGGACCGACCAAGGATCCTCCATAATCGAAGGGATTTAGGGCAAGCAAAGAATATGTGGCCAATATGCTCTCTGCCATGGCAACATCGCTTGCAATAGGTCGGAACACCACAGATCTTGTTAGCTTTTGCATTGGTCCATATTCCACATTGTAAAATTTTCCATAAGAGGACCGACTTCTTGTTTCAATGAGAGGGTGTGAGATAGACATAAATTTTGTATCCCAACAAAGTCGCGTCTAGTTGAGACACCATTTCTTGTTGAGACTGATGTGAATGTCATTGTGAGGCTCAACATATGGAAGCTTGGAGAGGCAATTACCATTATACCATTTAAGGCCCATTAGATCCTGATCGTCATGTCCCATAAGTAGTCGAATTTTAGAGTGGTCCCAAGCATGGCATCTACTCAATAAAACATTCCATTCCTCATACATGACCGCAACACTAGGGTCAAGGTCCTCAAAGTCCACCCATCTATTCATGTCCTGTTTCCAGATGTGCCTTCATTGTTTGAATCCCTTATTCGAGATTCTTTTGGAATTTGAGACATTCCAAGGTTCCACATTTCTCATGTCTTGGATCGGGAACCAGATAGAGTCATTTTGTCGTATACCTACTACCCACTTCCAATCTTCACTAATTCTGATGTGAGGTTTGAATCTATTCCAACTCAACCACAAGGATCTAACGAGGATCGATCCTTTGGGGGAGACCGGTGGCATAGAGATTTGCATCTCTATGTTTGCTTCCACTCGCTTCAAAACAAATGATATGTTTGTTCATTGGAGAAAGCTTGGAAGATTGAATTCATCAAACTCTGATTTCATCATACACTTCTCAAATGTTTATTTCAGCTTAATATGGTCATATTACACATGTAATTAGTAGAACATGTGGAAATGGACGATTAATTATTGTAGAGCTAGCCATTGAAGCTCATTATGTGAAACTCATATCATTTCTGTTTGGCATGCTTTGACTCATGGAAAGAGGAAAGGTGGCCGCTTGGATCTATAAGAAAAGGAAATGGATGTGCCAACATAAGAGAAAACAAACAAAAAGGCGAAATTTGCATGTCTCAAGTGGCACTTCATGGTCTGATCTAGAAGGTGATACGCAAGGAGCAGATAGACAGAGAACTCTCAGTTTTTATGAAGGAACCGATAAAAAAAAGGGAGGCTCACAAGCACATGAGCAGATCTCTGGCGGCTGAAGGATACAAAAAGGACAGCAGTCATAATCGAAG
This sequence comes from Ceratopteris richardii, assembly GCA_020310875.1. Taxonomy (NCBI): domain Eukaryota; kingdom Viridiplantae; phylum Streptophyta; class Polypodiopsida; order Polypodiales; family Pteridaceae; genus Ceratopteris; species Ceratopteris richardii. The sequence continues at coordinate 58,678,197 of CM035433.1, read as the reverse complement.
GAGGCGAATTTATCATGCACTTTTATCTGGCGAACTATCTGCTCTGAGGAGGCATTGTAGTGTGGGGGGTTTTTGTTAATCAAGCATAGATGCTATCATAAAAAACGAAAGCTCTGAGTCCACATACAGAAGGAGATCTGCACAGTTTGAAAAGGCTGTTCGAGGAAGAACATTGTTGAAGGAGCTCACACATGCACACATGTGCTCTGAATACCCCGAGAAGAGAGGCGTTTTGCTCTTCCTCAACATAGTGGATCAGATATCTTCTACTAAATATTCATTTTTGGCAAAAATACTGGGGTTGCACTGATAATTAATGAAGATGAGAGGGGAGATATACTTTAGAAACTTGTCTGTTTACTCTACACGTCTCAAGATGAGTGATAAAGTTGTTCCTCTTGTCATCAGACAACCAATCATCATAATAGAACAGAATTTTTATGCTGAGCGGACATATTATGTCATGCGCAATCCTCGGTATTTGACGAATATGATGGAGTTGAGGTAATAGCGATAAGGCTTCATTTTATGACTTCCACAAGTTCTTTTAAAATCGGATCTGCTTTTCTTTGCGAATTAGCTTCCTTGAGCATTTTCAGACTTTGTCATATTGTACGCGTTTGTTTTAATCTTCATGACATAGTGAAATTATTAGTGATAAGGAAAGAGATTAGTTCCAGTCGTATTCCTTCATATTAATCATCTGTGATCTTTGCACACATCAAGTCTGAGAGTATAAGCATAGAATTGACCAAGTTCTTGTTTGAAGTTTCGAGCACTGGCAATAGAAATAATGATGGCGTAATAAATTTGATTTTCGATAAGGAGAATTGCGATGGCATTTATAATGTGTGGATACTATTGCGTGCATATTACAAGATACTTTAGATATTCCGATGGGGTTTTTTGTTAATGCATCCCTGTGATTACTTCAATTATCGGTTTTAAGTTTTAGAAATGTTATTTTTTAATAGATTTATTTTCGTATCCCTCCTCCAATCCATCTATTATTCTCTGTTATAGTTAGAATCATCATGCAATTTCAATCGCAAATTCTGAGTTGAATAATCACTTACATGTTTAAATTCGCATGCGCATATGCTGACACCTCTTTGTGATATATGTTTTGTGTTTCTGTTTAATGATGATAAATGAAGAATCATTGCGCAAACTGCTTGAATTTTATTAGTCATGAAGATTTTCTTTGATGCGCCTTTCTTTTGAGAAATCATTGTTTGTTGGAATTGATTCCGATGAATATCGGGACATACTTTGGTTGTCATATGAACCGGATGATGGAATAATAGGTTGTTCAACACCAACCGCAAAAGTCTTTGCCCTAAACACTTCGAAGATTTAATCGATTGTAATGCTCAAGGGTAAGCTCTGGTAAGAACTTTTTGCAAGATCTAATGCTCATTTGTTGCAGAAAAGACAAAAGGGATTGCTAGCCCATAGTAACTCAAGTTCGCACTTAAGCTTTCGATGGCGAACTTTCACTTTTCAAAGTGTTGAAAGGATGAAAAGTCCCCAAAGGAATCGGGTATTTTAAGTATGCGACTGGGATATGATTATGTTACGTTTTTGCCAATTCTACAAAAAGGCCCAAATTTGATTTCACATACAGTTTGTGTGCATTTTCAACTTGATTTCTATTTGTGTGGAAGAGTTTTCGTATAAAATCACGCATATCCGATAGACTTGAAATACTAGCAAAGGAACGTGTTTTGGTCTGGTTGAAACTAGGGTACAACGAAAATCGTAGATTCAGAAATAAAAGATTGAAGTATTAAGAAAATATATGTGGACGTGAGGATTTGGATGGTAGAATTACTATAATTGGCTTCAATGCATATAAACGATGAAAAATCGATTCTAGCCTCATTATCTATATAAGTTCTTTGAGAAAAACTTTTTACATTCTAACTTCTTACCACGAAGTCAAATGTGTCTTTCCATTTCTTTAGCACTCGTTGATGAATGATTTACCATAATCGGATTAAGGAACCTTTCAGAGATTTCTATATAGAGGTTCATCTATTGGAACCGTTCTTTCGATTCAACTTACTTTCAACAACGCTCTGACATCATCTCAGACAAAACATCTGTCTATGCGATCATTCATAGCGGTGCAATAGTACATCAATCATTTCAAGTTCAAATTCGACGAAAACTAAAAAAACAAGTAAATTGTTTGGAAGTTCATAATCTGAAAAGAATTCGACATAATATATTCTGACGTAAAGTATAGATCAAAAGATTATGAAAATATTGACCTATTACATGACTCGCGCAACTCTGATGATTGATCTCTTGCAGTTTTGATAATCATGACAGCAGAGTTAATTAGAGTTATAAGGCGTACAACATTTACATGAGCATAGTTTTTTTTCTTGATCTAAAAAGGTTTTAATTATGATGCCATTTACACCTTGTCTAGTTTGTAGAACCATCTTCGGCACTAGCTTAGTTTGTCGTGCAATATTAATATGAAGATCGAGATTTCGTTTGTACCATCTCTTCGAGCATATCCTCATATTATTAATGATTCTGCAATATAGTTGAGGGAGATTACAATATAGAAACGTTACGAGATGCATGGAAATTAAAAGCATGCATAACCAATGTAATAAATGAAAAGAGACATAGTGTAAAAACATCAAAGAGTGTGCTACAGATCGGAGAAAATGCTGCTGTAAATAGTTTTAAGGAAGTTTAAATAATCAACATAATGTCAACGTATCTTGATAATGCGCTACCCTCAAAAGTTTGCTTCAGTGTATGTACTTTTCCACACATATCTAGAGTTGGAGTTCATAATCAATACATAAAATTATTTCTAAGTGAAGGTTGACGAAGTATTTTCTTTATGAAATTGAATTTAACTATAGAAAAAAATACAAAGAGAAACAATGTATTGAGGTTTCTATCGATGAATGACATGATGATGAAAGTAATGCTAATGAATAGCTTTGAACATCGAGCTTTATGTTACAATAAGTTTGTCAGCTAACCTAATAAACTTTTCGAGTTGTGATTCTTAGATAATTATTATCATATGTTGGTATGATTCATGATTCAGAAGAAGAATTGGATTGGTCAAGTTTGCTTGATTTTTTATTTGCAAGGTCAATTAAATTAGTGTTTCTTGAGCTTTAATTAAATGAAGTGTCTTTGAGTTTTCTTCACCATACCTAAGCTTGCGCCAAGCACCCAACGTGCACCGTAATTTTAGCGGTTGGCTTGATCCACCGACCGTCCCTTTCGCGCCTACACTGGAGTCGGAGAGAATAAGAGGGTGAGGATATTGAAGTTTTTCCATCTAGGGTATCCCACAAGAGAAAGCACTTCCGTGTTTCTGAAAATTAATGTGGCCCAGGAGGAATCTCTATCACACAACGCCTTAATCATCCACTTTGCCGCAAGTTTATTGGCAATGTTTTCAATGTCCATAATACCCAGACCTCCCCTCCTGTTATGGTCCTCAGTCCAGAGAAAGTTCCTACAAATACATTCCAATTTGGCTAATTCTTGATCTTTCGGTCTCTTGCAAGAGAGAAAGTATATGATTGAGGATATTATGTGGAATGTGTTGATAACCATGGCCTGGTCACCAAGATTAATTTGCATACCCCTTCAATACTTAAGCTTATTATTAAGTCTGGCGAGAACCCAAGCCCACCTTTATTCAAGAGTAACACCGAATCCCATGGGGATACCGAGAATGCAAATGATCTGACCCGATTCAATGCTTTGGCATCCCTGCACAGTGGGGAGATTGGGTTGATTCCCTTTGATAGGCCTGAACGCCGTCTTGGAATGGTTAATTCTGGAACCAGAGGCCTCAGAAAAAGTGTCAAGGCACCACAAAAAGGTTTCAAGGCTCGTATCATCATTGTGAAGAAAGACATTTGTGTCATCCGCAAATATCCTCATGGTCATTTGCCCACAGTTATGTGCCAAAGTGATGCCTCTTATGCGACCAAGCTCCATCCAACGCTCCACAAGTCGACTAAGTCCTTCCGTGGTGATGGCGAAGAGCAGTGGGGCCAATGGGCAACCTTGCGTGATGGATGATTTTAGTTTGATTGCCTTTGAAAGTTGCCCGTTGACATTGACTTTGGTCGAGGCATTACCAAGCCAAGTGGAGATCATCCTAAGGAGTTTCTGACTACACCCAAGGTCTTTCAGCGATTGTAAAATATATTCCCATTCCAATCCACCGTAGGCTTTGTCAAAGTCAATCTTGAAGAAGACAATGTCCTTATTAGATTCTTCAGCGAATTCCAAACCTTCCCAGATATGAATTATGGCTTCCAATATTGATCTTCCCTTAATGAAGCCTTTTTTATCTTTGCTAAGCCACTGGTCTAAATGGCAGGATATCCTATTGGCAATGACTTTAGCAAGAATCTTATATCTAGTTTGTAGCATTGTGATAGGTCTCCAGTTCTCAATTCTATTCATCTCCCCTTTTTTATGAATAAGTTTGATGATGCCGTTGTTGAGACAAGCGAGAACGGCACCAAACTCGAGTCCCTCAAGCCAAACAAGACGCAAGGGGGTGACCACCACATGTTTGAATGATTTAAAGAACTCATTAGTGAGCCCACCAAGCTCCGAGCTCTTGCCGTTCAGAAGCGAATCAATAACTTCAAGGATCTCTTGTTCAGAAATGGTGGCATCAAGCAGAGCGTTCAAGTTGCAAGGGATTCTATGTGACGAGGTCTGATAGATGGTGGCCATGCAATCCCGCCTATGGGGGGAGAGGGGACAACCACCACCCAAGGGGCTCGTGAAGTGTTCTTCTATAATACCAATGTTCTCTTCCTCTGTCTTAAATTCCACCCCATTCTTGTCAAGTAGTAGTGGGATCTCATCTCTAATTTTTTTTCTTTTGAGAATATTGCACATCTCCTTGGAAGGTCTATCTTCCTTGCCAGCCCACCATTCCTTAAAATAAATTTAAAGATTTTTCTTTTTGATCTCCTCCTCGTATCTTAATCTTCCTCTGATGTTTTGGAGTCCTTTCTGAGATTGAGTCTTCCCTTTATTAACTTCTTCTTCGAGTCTCCGAAAACGACGGTATAGGTTTTCTCTACGTCTTCGATGAATGGTATTGAGAACCTTCGTGGTCCTAATCAAGATCTGACGAGACTTTTCCACTGCCTTTCTCCAACACTTGGCTGGGGAGGTGCAGATGGTGAATGCCTCAAGCCAAGAATTAGCGAGTGAGAAGACAAACGGACTGGCATGAAACCAAGGCGCCTTGCAACTTTTAGAAGGAGGGGAGAAGGTGAGCACCATTGGGTAATCGTAAATACTAATCAAAATCACTTAAGGTTAAGGGGTTAACAATAATCAAATTCACTTAAGGTTAACATATTTACGTACTAAAATTTAAGCATTAGGAAGTCATGAGAAAACATTTGAGACTCTAATGCTCCATCGAGTGCTCACGTTTGTGACAATGGTTGGGTCCTCCTAACTTCGTGAGATCCCCTAAGGGATGGAATTGATGTGACTTTCTGTCTCGGCATCGAAAACATACGTGCGATGGCCAAGTAGAATTTGGTCTCTTTGCATGATGTGGTAAATGATTCCTAGATGATTAGCAATGTGGCTCGATAGTTTGGGGATAAAGGAAATGGTGAATCTCTCCATTTTTGTAGAGGAGATATTGGGTTCAGGTCTTATGATAGTCATGAAAGAGTGTTTTGCCCCAAGAGCTCAAGAGCCTTCAAGTTAGGTACAAATCCTTCCCATGCATATGAATTAACCACTAGGCCAATCACCTTTGCTTGCTTTACAGTGCACATGAATCTATGCCTAAGGCTACTCTTGAAACTTTTGCCCTACAATAGAATTTCAAAATGATGTTCAAATTTATATTTTTTTGAACTAGTTGAACGCTCATTTAATAACTAAATTTATAACATTACATGTGCATTTCACCCATATATATGTGTGTGTGTGTATTGAGTAATACACACACACACACACACACACATATATATATATATATATATATATATATATATATATATATATATATATATATATATATATGTGTGTGTGTGTGTGTGTGTGTAACTCAAAATATTTTATGTGAATTTAAGCGAACATCATGCCCTTTCTAGTCCTGAATACTTGAAGATAACGTAGCAAAAAAAGAAATTTTCATCAGATCGTGGAAATGAGGAAGTGCTCTAGCCATTACCTCCACGTCACCACATGTTAGATATTCAATGAGAACACCTATCATCTGTACTGCTCATCTGGCACAATCTAGGTATAGTCGACGCAAAAGGTGGAGCTAACGCTTTTGTGTTGCAAACCATCGCTTTGCACCGACATTGGATAGATATGTCTAGGCTAACCATGTTCCTTGTTCTCTTCTCATGTGGAAGAAAAGCATCAGGACCATGTGATGAACTTATAGAGCCCTGCAACCTTTCCATACTTCATCATTCTTACTAAGGGATTTTTGCTTCGAGATTGAGGCGTTTCAAATTCTCTTGGATTACATTAGAAGAGAAATGAGGATTGAAAGATTTGTTTCATTTTCTTTGGCTTGAACAAGGATGTTCTTGGAGATTGATAAAGCTAATGATCAAGGAGTAGGGTGGCTCTTTGCATGGACCAAAGTAGGGATGTAGTTTTATATGAAGATAAGTATTTGCGAAATGATGCATCATCCCAAAGCTTGCTTGATTGTGCTTTGATAGATCTTGCTATCAATCTTAAGGAGACGTTGAGGTGGTCAAAGAAAAATATATTTAGTCCAATTTATTTAATCATTTCAAGCAATAGATTGCTTTCAAGAATAGTTTTTTTTTTTTTAAGAATATTTTTACATAGAAGTATGAATTCTTGTAACACAAATAAAACTTTCCCTTAATTAGATTAAGTTCCGAATCCAACCAAGCAAAGAAGTTTCTTTATGATTGTGCACCAGAAAGAAATAAGAAAATGCACTAAGATTATGCATGTCAAACATTCTTAGTACAAAAGGAATATTTGCATCAACTTTGGCATGCAAGCATGCATGCAAATACATGCATTTGCATTAGTGAAACTAACTATAATTCTTTGCATGCACCATGTAGGTACCAAAGTTAAAGGATTTTGCATGCATGAAACAATGCATAGTATTGAAGTTTGTGCATATAAACGTAAGTCCGAAATTAGAGTAGAACTTAATTTGGGAGGTAATGAAAGCTTTTAAATATTATTGGAAGCAAGAAGATTTTGACTTTAGTTTATACTTTGAACTTGATTAGTTCTTATAAAAAGAATTAATATCTATCTACATCCAAGCATTAGGAAAAGAAGACGTGGATATAAAAATGACATGATAAACTTTCATGACGAAAAGAGCTCTAAAGATTTTGCAAATAAAACTCTAAAGACTTCATAGAATTCATTGATAATAGAGAAATACAATTTCCACATAAATCATGAGAATAGAAAAGATCATGGTTGTTTAGGAAATTATCTTAAATCATATTGTAAATTTTATACTTATGGAATATTACACAAATTCCAAAGTTTAGTTTAAGTACGTAAAATACGTAGATAAAAATATTCAACGAAGATCAAGAAATGACCACAGAACTTGACTTAAGCTAACTATTGGAAGTTTTTTGAGCTCTTCAAAGAATTCTAGCATATTGGAAATATCTTTTCTCAAAATAAAGATACCAAAGCTAAATTTTAGAAGGATTTATGTAAAAACTTCCATTAAGAATCTCAAGTCAAACTTTGGTAATTCTAATTCAAGACCTTTAGATATAATGATCTGTATGATCAGAATCATGTAAAAGGTAGACGGCAGTTTTGAGGTAGGGGGACCCAAAGAGGCCACAAAAATTTGCGAACAAATGATTGAGGTAATGAAAATAAAGGATGTTGGAATTGTGGTAAACTTGGACACTTTGAACGTGATTGAAAATTGAAGAATCAAAATAAGAGAAGGTATCAAAACAACTATGCATCCATAAGTGCATATGATTCTGAGAAGTTGTTCATGGTTCAACATCATATGATGAATATGATATCTGTTGACTTTTCAAAATCATATGGCAACGTCTGGTATGTTGATTTTAGCTACTTCGAATCACATGAATAGTCATGAAAATTGTTTTAGTAGTTTTAAAAAATCCCTACTTACTACATATGTTGAACAAGTGATGACACATGACACCCTATCAAGCATACATGAAATATAGCATTTTCTGTGGAGGACGGGAAGGTAAAACATCTTGCTGATGTGCTCCATGTTCCAAACATAACAAAGGGTCTGGTTTTTGTTGGAGGGATTGTGGACTAGGGATTATAAGTTAGGCTCAATGTTGTTGGGTTATATATAGAAGAATAAAAATAGGCTGGACAATTGATTGCCAAAGGAAACAAAGTGGGTTGGATGTTCACCTTAAATGTGAAATTCGACAATTTTAAAGCTATGGTTGAAAAGCATACACCGAAGTACATTCAAACATTAAGGTCTAATGGAGGAGTTGAATATATGTTAAATGAGTATAGAAAATTTCTCAAAATTCATGGAGTTCGACGTTAGTTTTCATGAAGGTACCCACCATAACACTATGACATTGTTGAATGCAAAAATATACATATTGCAGAAATAGTAAGAGCCATGATGGCTAAGATGAATATGCCTCATTGTTATTGTGTAGAATTTGCGCACATTGCTATATACATCATGAACAAAACTTCGATTGTTGTTGTACATAAAGTTACTTCTGAAGAGAAGTTCATAGGTAAAAGGCCAAACTTATTACATATGAATGTTTTCAGCTATATTGTATATGTACATGTTCCAGATGAGTTGAGGATGAAGCTTGATCCAAAAGCAAAAAAATATATCCTCATTGGATACTCCCTTCACCAAAAGGGATATAAGTGTTATAACCTACTCCCACGACAAGTGAAGGTAAGCAAAGATGTGGTGTCTAATGAAATGTCAAGCTTCTCTGTAGATGTCACAGAAGTACTTAATCTTGAAAAGCCCCTCGTGCTCGGTATTCTTACTATTGGACCACTGTTGGATTTTCTTTGTGTGATGGAGATCATTCATTATATGCAAGGAAAGATGATGATGGAATCATAATTTTGGCTATTTATGTTCATGAATTGATTGTAGGAGGTTACAATGAAGCAAGCATTAAAGAGGTAAAGCAAATCCTTATGCAAGAATTTGACATGAATGATCTTGGTTTACTATGCTAATTCTTGGACATTGAGTTTATACATACAAAAACATGTATATGGATGTCACAAAGGCAATATGCCTTGACTATGCTACAAAAGTATGGAATAGATGATTTTAAGCCAATTTTTGTGCCATTAAATTAGAATTTAAAGTTGGATACTACATCAGGTGAAGCATTGGAAAATACTATTATGTACAGGAAAATAGTGGGAAGTTTCATATATCTCACAATTACAATGCCTAATCTAAGCTACAATGTTGGACTTGCACTCAACTTACGTAGGTTCCCAAGAAGCCACATCTAGATGCTCCCAGGCAAACTCTATGTCATGTTAGTGCTACTTTAGATTATGCATTGGTTTATAAAGCTAGTGTAGATTTGTAGGTTCATGGATACACTAGTGCAGATTGGGTTGGTAGTATTCCAAATAAAAGATCTACTTGTTGCTTTCTATCCTTACTTGGAAGTGTAAAGATACTACATCGCGTGAAGCATTGGAAAATTCTATTATGGAGAAGAAAATAGGGGGAAGTTTGATATATCTCACAATTACAATGCCTGATCTAAGCTACAATGTTCAACTTGAAACTCAACTTATGTAGGTTCCCAAGAAGCCACATCTACATGCTCTCAGGAACACTCTATATCATCTTAGTCCTAGTTTAGATTATGCATTGGTTTATAAACCTAGTGTAGATTTGTAGGCTCATGGAAACACCGATGCAGATTGGGCTAGTAGTATTTCAAATAGAAGATCTACTTAGGGTTTTCTATCCTTACTTGGAAGTGTAGCTATTACATGGAGTAATAAGAAGCAAACCACTCTTTCTTTACTCAATATGGAGGCTCAGTATAGAGGTGCTACAATGGCAACATGTGAATCATCCAAGGTATTAGTAGGTGATATTGATCTTGTCTATGTGAGAACAGATGAGAAGGTTGCGAATATTTTTACTAAAGCACTTGGAGCAAAGAAGCTAAAGAAGTTTGAAAAGATGCATGGATTAGAGGGCATGACATTGAGCTTGAAAGGAGTGTTCAGATATGAAGCTCAACCTGTGATGATCCAAGATGACAAGTATCACTTTTTCATTTCTTTGACATGTATAGTTGTCACACATGTATGTGTCATGGATATTTTACTGAGCTCTACTATATTTATCTATTGAGAGTGATTGCACATTGTTTCTTGCGAGCTCACCCATTCAGAGACATTAGGATTTTCCTTACGTACTATCCTTTATATACTACACTTTTTGTATTTTTGTTTTAGGTCACTCTTGTACATTTCTTTTTTGTAATAAAAGAAGAAGAATATCATTATTCATGTCCCAATCTATGTGAGTGATGTATTTGATTGTGAGAGTCTGAGTTTAAATTCTCTTCCTTATCTTCTTGCGCATGACATGAAACTCCTCCATGAACTCAGTCCATCAAGCCTTTCAACCTTGAGGGTCTAGCTGAGGATAGGTGAGTCTATGGTTATCAATGTATACCTTAAAGTGTGAATCATAAAGATAGTGTCTTGAAAATTTAAGAACATGCACCACTATGTAAAACTCATGTTCATGCACTAGCCAATTACATTGTGCACTAATGAAACTTTTTTTTTTCAAAAGCGCTTGGCCTATGGTTATGCAACTAGCATCTATCTTAAACTTGAATGGATTTTGTGGATCCATCACTTTGAATATTGAAGCCTTCAATATGGCTTCCTTAAGAGTATCAAATTATCTTGTTTTTGTTTCTTCCATGTGAAAGGTACTTTTCCTTGAAGCAAATTCTTGATAGGTGTTGCTATTGATGAATAAGATGAAATGAGTTTTAAATAAAAATAATAAATTCCTAAAATTTACCAGAGCTACCCTCATTATGAGAAGCTATCCATGCTAATATAGCTGATACCTTCTTGGCATCCATCTTGGGCCCATCAACCATGTTATTAGGATCTTCAATGCATGCACACATAGAGGTACATAGAAGATGGAACAGGAATCATAAACAGAAAGACACTCAATGCGATATTGGGTACAATCTCCCCCCGTGTACTCTGATGGACAAGTCTATCAGAGTACACGTATTTATAGGTTTATTTCTATTACATCCTAAAAATAGAAGTTACATGAGAGCCATCACTTTTAGAAACGACTTTTAGGAAAAACTACTTTATTTACAAAAGGCGTCGCTTTCTAAGCGAACCACTACTTTTACAATAAGTTAAACCTAAACATAACTTATTCTAGAAGTCTTCGATTTAATCTTCAAATTTATTTATTTATACGCATCCACTTGTATTCATGCCCTCATGCTTCTTCACATGCTAGATCAAACACAACCACATTAAAACCTTCTAGACATTTAAAACATTAAAAATCCATTTAACCTTCCATGATTCCATAATATACAGCATGCCTCACAGTTGACAAGCAATTGACCTCAGTTGATAAATAGAAAAACAGACATGGATGATCAGTCGCATGTCCCATCACTGAACAATAGTAAGCATGAACTATGTAAAACCCATGCATGGAATCGGAAACTTGAAAGTTTAATGTAATTGGGAATGATATGTAGAAATTAAATGGTCATAGTAAGGTGATAAAGAAGTCTTATGTAAGTCAATATTTTAATTCATTTTCAAAAGTATATCTAAAGTATTTTCAAAAATTCTATGTGTAAATGCATTACATATAATTAAAGAAAATTTAAGCTAGCAAAAAGATTGTTGTTGATATGGCTACTACAAACGGATCCTTTTGAGAAGTAATTGGTACTTATTCTCCGCATCATGAGCAAAGGCAATTATGGCTTCATGAAGCGATGTAGGCTGGCATGAGCAAAGCTTTGCTTGAACCTCCTTATATATCCCATCATCATACTCCTTCTTCATAGTATCATTGGAAACATCTTCAAGCAAGCGAAGAGTTACGAAATATTGGTAAAACCGGTCCGTATAGGTTATCCATGTATCACCTTCCATCCATGTAAATTCAGCCCATAATTGTCGAACATGTAGGTTGAACTGTAAAGAGAGGAAAGAATCCTTAAACTCTTCTTAATAAGCCTTCCATGTGCGTGGACAATCTGCACAACGATAAAGATCATTCCACCATAGCTGAGCTCTTCCTATCAAATAATTAGTAGCAAACTTGACTTTCTTATTTTCTGAATATGACTCATCGGAATAAAAATCATCAAATAGAGAGAGCCATGACAGAACAAATCGGCCATCCTTTCGTCCATCGATTTGAAGCATGGCATAGCGTTCTTGTATAGATTGTTGAAGTGCTTGAAGTTCTTGGTGCATAATCTCTAACTGTTGCTCGAATGAAGCTCCAGGTAAAGGTGAATTTCCAAAATCCTCCATTGATGTAGGGTCTATAACTAGAAAACCAAATCCCTCTTTCAAACTATGTTGGATTCTCAATCTAATAGGGTAACTAAAAATCTTGTTTGGAGAGCTTTCCAACGATATATTATATGCTAAAATCCGAGTTATATAGTGAAAGTTATGCCTTTTTATAATGCACTTCCCTAGGAAATTGGACGGGCGCTTCCACACGTATGAGCTTAACTTGGAACTTGGAAAAGGAAGAGGGAGGTGAAGTTGATGTAAATATCACAAAATGGAGATAGAGTGATAACTCAAAGAGATGGAGTAGTTGTTAAAGTACTTCCCTTAGAAGTAGGAGTTTGTGGGTTCAAATCCTCCTACCTTAGGGAGTCTAAAACTCTCTATTGCCACGCAAAATTAAAATTGCCTCGCGTGTAGCCAACATCTTCCAACGGTCGCAAAGGGAGTCTTGGGTGTCGATGTTGCCAATGTATTGCCTAAGTTATTGCCCAAGTTTGCGATGCCTTAGTTGACGCCTTAATTGACGCCTTAGTCGATGCCTTAGAGTAAGCCACAGGTGTAAACGCAGGTGTAAGCGGACGCGGATTTGGATTCGAATTCCGGAATAGAGAACGCAAACAATCCCCTCGGCAAACAATCTCCTCCAAAGTGATACATGTCAGGCTCTGATACCACTATTATCAGGATCTTTAGTGCACGCACACACAGAGGTAGACAGAAGATAGAACACGAATCATAAACAGAAAGACACTCAGCGCGATATTGGGTGCAATCTCCCCCCATGTACTCAGATAGACGAGTCTATCAAATACCCATATTTATAGGTTTATTTCTATTACGTCTTGAAAATAGAAGTTACATGAGAGCCCTCGCTTTTAGAAACGACTTTTAGGAAAACTACTTTATTTACAAAAGGCGTCGCTTTCTAAGTGAACCACTACTTTTACAACAAGTTAAACCTAAATATAACTTATTCTAGAGGTCTTAGATTTAATCTTTGAATTTATTTATTTATTTATACGCATCCACTTGTATCCATGCCCTCATGCTTCTTCACCTGCTAGATCAAACACAACCACATTAAAATCTTCTGGATATTTAAAACATTAAAAATCCATTTAACCTTCCATTAATCCATAATATACAACAGACCACCAAGACATGCCCTGAATACTTTATCTATAAAAGAAATAACTAAGTCTTATATAGATTTACAAACAATTGATTTTTCTCTAATTTATCTAATACTATTGTTAAATGATTCTCATGGTCATGTGCATACCTACCATACAATAACAAGTCATCTATGAAATCCATAATAAATTTACCAAGGAACGGTGATAAAGTATCATCTATAAACATCTTTAAAGTGGGAAGTGCATTAATCATACTAAAGTGCGTAGCTAAATACTCATAAGTTTCAAAATAGGCTTTGAAAGTTGTTTTATGTAAATCCTACTCTTGAGCTCTAATGTGGTGGTATCCACTCTCCATATCTATTTTTTTGAAAACAATTTTTCCACCTAGAGCCTCACAAAGACCATCTATCATAAGCATGTGGTATCTATGCTTGATGGTAATTTTATTGAGTATTAGGTAGTCCATGCACATCCAATAAGATCTGTGTTTCTTCTTCACTAGAAGGACTCACGGTATGAAGGGTAAATAACTAGGTCTGATAAGACCTTTATCCATGTACTCAACCACAACCTTTCAATCTTCATTTTCCTCCTACAAGCTCACAATAAATAGTTGTTCTTATAAAGAAAGTTTATGACATGAGGGTTTGACAAGCGAATGTGATGGCTAGTAGTTAACTCACATGGATGTGAAGGAGGATGTCTTTGTTTCAAGCCCTACAACACATGTGGAAAAGTGTTTTGCCCAAAAATCTCTAGAACCTTCTAGAAGCATCTAGTTTAGTTAACTCTAGTGTACTAGGAAACTTCACCCATATGTAGTTGCAAGACCGATCCTTGGATGGTTAGTATCCACCTGCCATAGTGGCCAGCCTATTGGAGAAAGCTATATATAGAGGCATAAGGTTGGGAGGATAGTCATCTCTCTCGCATGTGATGATCATAACCCTTAGTTTGTTTCACTGGTAGCAGAGCTCTAGGAAAGCTTTCATGGTGACCTTGGTGGCTCATCATCTTGTTCAAGGTTTCATGGAGACCTTAAGCACTCAAACATTCATGGAGACCTTGAACCCTCAAGCTTTCATCGATACATTGGAATATAGAAGTATATTCATTTCATAGTTCAACTTCTCGCACGAATTCTTGAGTTCATCTTTATGTGTTCCTCTATCTATTATGTACTTTCCTTCCAGAATGGGCTGAAAATAGACAGATCATGGGGCTACGTATATGATCTGTTGATACATTATAGGGCATGAAATTTTACCTTAATTTGTGTGCACTTCTTTCTGTGGCATAAGAAGATGTCCGTAGCAAAACGATATTTGTTCTTTGATTGTAGACGAGTGCACCATCTAAACTCGGGTAACCCGTGCATTAATCAAACAATATCCACGAGTTCGCATAGAGGTAGTTAATTTTGCTGAAATTTCTTAGATATATGCAATGGCTATAGAACGCAAGGCGATTCGCTTTGCTGCCAAAAGAAAACGGTTAACAGTTGCACTGGGAGGATTTAATTCCGAGACCTTCGATTCATTGACACATACCCTATCCAAGATAGTCGAATCAGTTACAAGATAAAAGCTTGTTATTGATAAAGTTTATATGTTTCCAAAAGAAGATCTTAGAGGTTCGTGGGTGCAAAGTGCGAGAGTTCAAATTTGGCCCTAAAAAAGAGGAAGACTTGTCCGATCTATCATGTCCATGCATCCAAGGGTAGAGTTGCCAATTATACATCTACTCCTTTGGACATGAGGTACATTACAGGTAAAAGAGAAACATGAGTTGTTGTCTCTTTAGATTGATCGTCAAATTTGAACTATGACCACGTCGCAAATAACCTTATGCTTTACCGGCCGAAATATCCTTGCTATTGGAATTTTGAACCTAATATTGTATTTCCTCTTCATTATTTCTCACCCTAAATCAATTCGATAAATTTTTGTTCCTTTTTTCTTACCAAGAGTATATATATCGAATGGAGCAAAGGGCCAAGGATTTCTTGGGCAAGATATCAAGAATGATGTAATTAAGGAACATGTTAGAGGGAATGAGCTTGAGAATTCATACCAAGCATAACATAGAGCTTATTTAGGAGTGGGAACAAGAGAGAACATTCTTTGCCACCGCCCAATCAAGTAACAAGGAGAATGGCTCTTCTCATGGATCAATGGAATGACATAGATATTCATCCAAGCTTAGTAGTTTCAAAGTTGCTATTTTCATTTCAATACTTTTTTTTCTCTTTACCTTAATGTAGAATGCATTTTCATTTAAGCATGATAGAAATCTTTACTTTTGATAATTTTCTAGTGAATACTAAAAATTTAATGAAAGGAAAACAGAAAAGCATATACATATTGGAAAACACATGAAGCACCAAGAAAATTGGCATACATCCAAAAGCTAATGCAAAAAATGAATAACTGTTTGTGCATTGCTCCTTCCAAAAGAACGTCTTTAAAGCACAAAACAAGATTTCTAATTGTTAGAAAGGTTTCTTGATGCAGTTAAGCATGCCCAAAAAGTATGTTCATATATTTAAATCAAGTAAAGCTAGTATTTTTTAGCATAGATGCATGAAGTTCATGCATTGCAAGCTCAAGAACTACTTGAATTCAGGGCATGACAACAAAAACATGCCAATTCATGCATGCAAGCAAGCACATCCATTTGCATATATGTGTATACTTGTTTGGGAAGTAGATAATTGAATGTACTTTCATATTAGTAAGCTTACTTTTTAAAGTTGAAGTTTGACATTTGGACAAACTCGTTAGTTTCAAAGTTATGCTAGCTACAACCTTACAACTCATGTAAATAGAATAGTCTTTCTCAAGGTGATACTTAGGTATCACGTACTTAATGAAGAGTACATTAACTATGCTAGATATCTTGCTTACTGAAAGTAGGCATAAGAAGAAATCCAAGCATTGAATTTTCTTGCCATATTGATGGGAAAGAGTACATGACTGCTTGAAAGCTTATGTGATACTTTATACTACCTTGTGTAGCTTCTCATTCATCCAAGTAGGATGATAACTTAAGATAGCTTCTAAAAATCCATTATCACTTTGAAGTGAATGCTTTAACTTGATTCCATCTCAAGGAGCTATGGAAATCAAAGACGCGTGATGGAACTTAACAAAAATTAAACTATGAAAGTTCAATAGGTGGTTATTATGTTCCATTGTTCCATAGTTGCATACATACTAAGGATGAAAAGTTCCAAGAAAACCATGGAATCTAAGAAATATTTAGAAGATTTAGAGATACTTTTTATTTCATCTACGAGATTTGTAATTTCACAATAACACCTAGACAAGTAATCATTAGGATATGAGATAGTTCCTAAAGATAAGAACTTAAATGAAAAAGTCTTGTCTTGACCAATGAATTTTTCCCAAAACAATACATAAGCTCATGAATATGTTAGGACAAGTACATGATGATGTCATTTTGAAAAATGTTTGAAAGGTAGAAGTTATCACATGTGAGAAGCTTTGATTTCTTTTCAAGCATATTTTGTAGAAAAAGGGACAAAATCATTAAGCCTAATCGATGGTTAGGAAAGGAAAAGTAAAAATCCTTAGGATAAAGATGTTTAACCACCCAATTTGTCTAGAAAATCACTTTTTAGCATGCTGAACTTCAGATAGTATGGGAGCCCTAAAGCTAATGGTGGCTCTAAACCACCAAGGTAGGTGCAGCATGCCCAAGTTCTACCTACCATGAGGAGAAAATAATTAGCTTTCATAAGTGATAAAGAAGACAATGACAGTGCTTCAATGATTAAGTAGATGCTTTTTACTTTAAACTATACAACAATAGTGGGTCGGGGAAATAAATTTCAATTACCCAAGTAGCATTGAAAGATTGACCAATGATAATATTTTTTGTTTTAAACTCAAGAAAAGGAATGCATGTCACATAAATGAATATTTAATTCAAACTTTCATGAGGATATGAAACCACATCCTAAGGTGATATTTATCCTTTTACACTCAGAAAATGGACACAAGTTAAGCAATAAAGCTTTAGAGTACTATCTAGAACTTTACATCTCCTTTCAAATATCATTCGAGTAGTACAAAAGACTCCACAATGAATCATTTTCTCATGTTGGAGACTCATTATGGGGAATCTCAAGTACTTGAAGAATGAAATTCTCCCTAGTCATGAGAATGAGATTTCTCAATCTCGTTAGATAGCAAGTAGTTGTGAGGAAGTGCCAGACTCAGGTAGTGGTAGTCAAAGTTCTTTATCTGACATAACCCATAGGTGCATTAATCTTGAAGATATTCTTAGCTTTGGAATCTCAAAGGCATTAGCATATGCTTGAACTTGAGTTGAGGGAAAGATCTCTACAAATTGTGAGACTAAGCCAAGAAGCTTTAAATTGTCTTGAGAGATCCTAAAGATAATGAATAAGGCTTTATGCTTGTTGTGAGCTCTAAAAGAAATAATTAGGCTTGGCCATGATTTTAAAAGAACTTTTGTTTGGAACCTTTACAAATTCGTCCTAAGTATTGGCAATAAATGTCATGAATGTTTCCTCTTTAAGCATTGACTCCTCACGTTGATTAAATTTTGGAATCAGTAATTCTGAGACAAGGCATAAACAATACCCTAGATGTTTTGGCCTAAAAGTTATTTCCAAGACCTAGTACGTGTAGAAAATGAATACGATACCTTCATCCTAGCTCTCATTATTCGTGCCAAAAAGAGTTCAAGAAAGGATCAGTAGGAATGATCATTAGAGCATTTGAAAGCAACACAAAGCAAGTCAAACTCAAGAGATTTTAGTGGATTTGAGAAAGAATCCATTAGTGTGGGACATCAGAATGCTAACTCCTTTTGAGATATTTTCTTTAAAAAAAAAATAGGAAAAAGACCTCATGATTCACAAAACGCATGAATCAGGTTATGTCTTTCTATGGAAAGTACATTGTGGTAATATACTTAAACCACTAGACAAATGTACAAATAAATGAAGGAAATTTCTTCTCTCCCATTGTGATTTGAAGAGAAATATAAAAAATTCACCGTTCAAAGGTTTTCAAGTTTCGAAAGCAAAGTACGAGATTGTGAAACAATCACAGGAAGGAATCAAAACCTATAATATCAAGTTTGAGGTTGGGCCTCATTACTTTTCAAAATTCTTTTAAAGAATTTAATTGAGAAGGTACTTTATAAAGATATGTCTAAAATTGAGGATAGATATTACTCAAAAGTCAAGGAGTATAAAATAGGGTGGAATGGTATACCTGATTGTATACTCAGATTGATTTAGGAAAGATGGTACTAAACATGAGACCATGTCATGATAGATATGTTTTACTCTTAGATTCTCAAAGTAAGATTGGGTCCTCAAGGGAATTCAAAATTCAATGAAGAAATTTAAATTCAAGGAGGATAAAATCATGATCTCAAGATACTTCTCGATAAAGTTTTCTATAAGGTACTTCAAGATAAAATGTTTTTCATTCAAAAATATTGGTCCATTTCTAAAGAATTAAGACTTTGAAATGATCTTTTTCAACCAAGTTTCGCCTGACTATTTCCAGCACTAAATTCCTAGTGTAACTTGATAAATTCAATGTGTTGACTCAAAATGATGCACACCAATCTCATTCGCGATAAGCAATCATAAAGATTGTATAAAGCAATTAACTTAGTCTTAAGTGGAGAAGTATTTTGAGTTCAATATCATCAATAGACCCTTAGTGAGTTGCCACAATTATGTTGAATAACATAGCAGTATCTTGTGGATGGATGATGTTTACTTCTACTCCACCAAAACATTTTGAGAATCCAATATATTTCCCTTCAAGCTATATAAATTGCTTAAATACTTTGTTTAAATAGATCTTTGGGAAGTTGAAATCTTGAGTAACATTGAATGTGATCCATAGAAAAGTCTCTTAGAAGTCTGAAGTGTTTGCACAGAGTCTTAGTTCTTTCTTTGCACCTTCCAAATCTTTTGGATTTGACTCACATAGAGTATCTCAGTGTTCTTATGAAAGTCTAGGGTTAGTAGATTGGAACAGCGTAACTAGATTAGACATACCAAATAGATGTTTTGTATAAGGACCCTTTCAATCTTCAAAAGGTATTATCTATGTTCACTTATTTATTTTATTTTAGTTCAATTTACATAGGATAATTCAAATGAATTTCTTAGACTTGCGTCCACTCTCGAAAAGACGTTAGGAATTGGTAATAATATTGACACTTGTTAAGAATGTAAAGTTATCGATTTTGAGAAAAATATCCTAAGTTGGACAATTTTTAATTTGGATTTGACTTCTTTAAGATAAAGTAAGCTTGGCCAAAAGTAAATGGTAATCTTTATTTAATATTCTCCATAGGACTTTTAAGCCCATGAGGACAAAGTAATCCTCCATCCATGTGAAAGAAAAAAGAAGAAAAAATTGGTTGGGAGTGAACCATAGTACAAATATCCAAGTTAGATGTTTTGCATAGACAAACTTCAAGTTCTCAAAATGAAATTGAAGTGAATCAATATTTCTCAAAGTCATTTAAGGGATAGCTATCCCACCTCAGTTACACATTCCATGCACCAATGATGCCTAGAGAGCATAAGCACCTTAATCCATAAGGAGAGGGGAGGAGTTACCTCAGTCCATGAGGATATTTGGCCCTAGGATCCTATGACCCTATGCGGAGGAGGGAGGACTCATCTTAGTCCATGACACTACAAGAAAAAGGGGGGCGTAGCGACGCCCCCGAATCGGGAAAAAAACGAAAACCATCGCTTATGCGACGAAATCGTCGCATAAGCGACGGTAAAAATTTCGGATTTTTTTTTTTGGCCGAGCCTCGTCGCATAAGCGACGCTACACCAAAAGCGTCGCTAGTAGCGTCGCTAGTAGCATCGCTGGTTAGCGACGCACTTAACGACGATGGCAAACTCCAGAGCGTCGCATATGCGACGCTCTAGAATGTAAAAAAAAAATTTCAATTCTCCCGGCACATTTGTGCCGGGCCTTGAACGCGAGGAAGAACACAAAGACCGAGAGAGAGAGATAGAAAGAGCGCGCGCGAGAGGGAGAGAGAGAAGCGAGACTATTGACAGGTATGGGCACACACACACTTACACACACCCACATATACACGCATAGACACACACACACATACGCATAGACACACACACACATACACACAAATACACACACATAGACACACATACACAATGCATAATGCATACACATACACACATGCACACATAATGCATACACATGCACACACATATACACATGCACACACATATACATGCACACACACATACATATGTACACACACATATACACGCATAGACACACACACACATACGCATAGACACACACTCACATAATGCATACACATGCACACACATATACATGCACACACACATACACATGCATAATGCATACACATACACACATGCACACATAATGCATACACATGCACACACATATACACATGCACACACATATACATGCACACACACATACACATGCACACACACATACATATTTACACACACATATACATGCATAGACACACACACACATACGCATAGACACACACACACATACACACAAATACACACACATAGACACACATACACAATGCATAATGCATACACATACACACATGCACACATAATGCATACACATACACACACATATACACATGCACACACATATACATGCAGACACACATACATATGTACACACACATATACACGCATAGACACACACACACACATACGCATAGACACACACACACATAATGCATACACATGCACACACATATACACATGCACACACATATACACATGCACACACATATACATGCACACACACATACACATGCATAATGCATACACATACACACATGCACACATAATGCATACACATGCACACACATATACACATGCACACACATATACATGCACACACACATACACATGCACACACATACATATGTACACACACATATACACGCATAGACACACACACACATACGCATAGACACACACACATACACACAAATACACACACATAGACACACATACACAATGCATAATGCATACACATACACACATGCACACATAATGCATACACATGCACACACATATACACATGCACACACATATACATGCACACACATAATGATGCATTCACACACATACACATGCATACACACATAGACACACATATACACTTACACATCCAAACATACACACTCATAGACACACATTCATACACACACACATCCAAACATACACACTCATAGACACACACACATACACATAGACGCGCACACATATACACACACATAGACGCGCACACACATACACACACATATACACACACAGACACATACACACATAATGATGCATCCACACACATACACATGCATACACACATAGACACTCATATACACACACACACATATGCATACACACACACATAGAGAGACATACACACACATACACATACATGCATACACATACACACATAACACATACACACACATAGACACATACACACATAAACACATACACACTCATAGGTACACACACATACACATAGACACACACACATATAGTATATACACAAACATGCACACATAGACACATACACACATACACATGCATACACACACATACACATGCATACACACATACAGACACATATACACACACATACACACACATATATGCATACACACACATAGAGAGACATACACACATAAACACATACATGCATACATTTGCATACATAATGCATATGCATATGCATATGATGTACATACATACTTACATGCATACATAATGCACATGCATAGATACATATACACACACAGATACATACACACATAGACACATACACACACATGAACACATACATACTCATAGATACACACACATACACATAGACACACACACATACACACATAATGATGCATACACACACATACACATGCATACACACATACAGACACATGTACACACACATTCACACACACATTCACACACATTCACACACATATACATACATGCATACATATTGCATATGCATATGCATACATACATACTTACATGCATATGCATACACACACTCATATGCATACATACATACTTACATGCATATGCATACACATGCATATGCATATGCATACATAATGCATATGCATATTCATACATAATGCATATGCATATGCATACATAATGCATATGCATATGCATACATACATACTTATATGCATACATAATGCACATGCTTACATACACTGTCATAATGTATACACACACACATACACACATAGACACATACACACATAATTATGCATACACACACATACATATGCATACACACACATATGCATACATACATGCATACACATACACACACATAGATACATACATACACACTCATAGACACACACACATACACATAGACACACACACATATACACACACATACACACATAGACACATGCACACGTAATGATGCATACACACATACACATGCATACACAGACACACATAATAATGCATACACACACATACATATGCATACACACACACATGCATACACACATATACACACATATACACACACACATGCATACACACATATACACACACATATATACACACACATATACACATACTCATGCATACACACACACATGCATACACACATACAAACACATATACACACACACACATACACACATAGACACATACACACGTAATGATGCATACACACATACACATGCATACATAGACACACATAATAATGCATACACACACATAAATATGCATACACACACATATGCATACATACATGCATACATATACACACATAGACACATACACACATAGACACATACACACACATAGATACATACATACACATAAACACATACACACTCATAAACACACACACATACACATAGACACACACACATATACACACACATACACACATAGACACATGCATATGTAATGATGCATACACACATACACATGCATACATAGACACACATAATGATGCATACACACACATACATATGCATACACACACATATGCATACATACATGCATACACATACACACATAGATACATACACACACATAGATACATACATATACATAAACACATACACACTCATAGACACACACACATACACATAGACAACACACACATATACCTACACACATACACACATAATGATGCATACACACACATACACATGCATACACACACATACACGTATATATATTGATTTCTAACCATTTTGTTTTATATGTTAGGTATTATGGATCCCAGTAGAGAGAGAAAGGCGAAACTCACTCTCATAAAAAGTCTTATGAGAGCAAGAGTTCCGTCAGATACTCTAGGGGCCATAATGCGGCACTACGCAGAGATGTCCGATGAGGAGCTGGATTATACGATCCAGATGCTTACGCAATCAGACAAGGGCTCTTCTGCGGATCCACACGCAGGAAGAGAGCTATCTGCTCATAGGTATGTTTTTTTTCATAAACTTTTTTAATGATATTATAGCACATATTTTTATTTATTTCTATCTATCTATTTTCAAGACACCTATACCACCTCCAGCACGTGATAGCAGAGCAGAAACGTTGCCTATGAGGACATGCATAGGCACATTAGGACCAGAGTGCGACATAGAGCGAGAGGGGAATATTGTATACATAGGAAATGGATTGGAGTTCAAGAGGAGAATGCGTGCACTATGGGACTCTTACCTGCGCTTTATCCACTTACCGTGGAAGTAAGTAAAAGTTTTACATATAAATTGAAATATATATCTTATGTTTTATTTATATTATGTTTTTTATTTTTGTAGTGAGCATGATGAGAGGGATAAAAAGTACGTGCTCAGTTCACTTGAGACGGAGTTTGGGACAGGGTGGTCTCTTAAATGGTGTTTAAAAGAGATGCGGACACTTATGGCGCATCGTCGTGACAATGCACGGTATGTATGTATATGAGAGAGAGAGAGAGAGAACACTAATCTCGATATTAGAGTTTTGAAATCCCTAATTTAAAAACTCTAATTCAACCTTTTAGCCATATGTTTGAAGTATATGTACACCTCCGACGTCCGAGAGATGTCTCTCCTCCCAACCTTATGCCTCTATATATAGCTACTCGAATCAACGAGGATCATGATTCATAATATATGTAAAGATATATACACATCATGTAGATAGGATACATAAATATAAAATGGAGTAGATATATTATGCATCACACATACATGCCTAAATGCACACATAAATATATATATACATACTAACATATTTACATGTACATATTTACACATACATGTACATGCCTACATGCACACATAAACATATATATACATGCATACATATTTACATGTACATATTTACACATAGACACATATACATATATACATGTACACAATTATAAACACTTGCATATATTACGTACATGAATACATGAATATTTTACATAAATGCATATGCATATATACACATATGCATATTTAACACATGTATACATATATCACACACATGCAAACACATACATATACATGAAATACATATATATGCATACTAATATATGTATACATATAATACACATGAATACACACACATATGCATACATACATGATAAAAATTTACTCCTCGAAGATAAAGCTATATATAAAATAATTAAGCATACCCCCGAGCTTCATGTTCTAACTTAGAAGAACATGATTTCATCTCTCTAGTAGGATTCATCGTTATTCAAGTTAATAAAAAAAACCTATTATCTGATATCCATTCAGAAGCTTCAAGTTACTATCTAATCTGCTCATATGTTTTCATTATTGCCATCATTTTGGTAAGACATCAATATAGTCTCATCTTCATTATCCTTATTGATTTCATTTATTTATTCTATTGTTAAATCTATGTTCTCATGAATCACATCATCTATTTGTGGATTAATATCTATTTCTGGGTAATTCCTCTTCCTCATCAGTAGAATCAGCATGTAGAGAATTATCCTCTTCATAAAAAACATTCGTATCATTATCACGTATAATGAGTCTAATTTCTATTCCAGATGTTGATGTATTAGTATCTGATGATGAATCATCAAGAGGACTTTCTTCAATCTCTCTAACAATAAACTGTTCAAACAATGACCTACCTCTAGGTTGCACATGAATGACTTGCCACCAAGGATGAGCATCTGGGTTCTTATAAAAAAATGCTTGT
The DNA here is from genome assembly GCA_020310875.1 of Ceratopteris richardii. NCBI lineage: Eukaryota > Viridiplantae > Streptophyta > Polypodiopsida > Polypodiales > Pteridaceae > Ceratopteris > Ceratopteris richardii. Next base: position 58,652,187 of record CM035433.1, on the reverse strand, counting down.
TCAATATGCCTAGGAAGAATATATGGTTCTTTAGTAGATTGCATCCTTGGAAGAATCAATTGCCCAAAACCCAGATAATTCCTTTCTTATTGTAGAATACTACCTTTATACTCCGCTCGATACCAGTCAACCTTCAAAATGAACTATCAAAATATATAACAACAAAAACGTCCCATTATTAGGTGCTTAAAAAATAACTAACTCTAAAAAAAATATATAAACTTTTTTCTACCTGTTTGAATGTACGAAATGAAATTTCGTAGATACCAACAATAGTTCCTACGTAACCAAGTTCGCTATCTATAAGGTTGGTGTCTTTTGAGCTAGCACGTGATAGTTGCTTGAAAGAAGCAACAATACTAGAATCCTCTGTTTTACGTAAAGAATCAATGGCTTTGATTCTAATATGCTGTCCAAAAGCCCACATATTAGTGAACATTTGAGCCTGCAAAATAAACTCAATTAGTAAATAGAAACTAACATACATATATGAAAAAAATAAAATATATATTTTAATAAAATTACCTTTTGTTCACAACCTATCATTAACTCTCTTTGCTCATCTGAGATTTCTTCATTATTTGCGTTGGCGCGTTGCAAACGACTATATAGCCAATCCGTGAAAGAAGGTATATCTGTAATCTCATTATTATCGAGATTACGTCTAGATCTTTTGTTCTTTCGCCTTTTACTTTGGAGACTTTGAAGTTCCTTGTACTCGCTAACGAATGCTTGCATGCATTCGCTATTATATGCTACAAAAGTAGAAACATCATTTTTTTCTTGAAATGTAAATAAGAATGGAACCCCCTTACCTGATAATACCTCATCTGTTATTTTTGAAGAAGACTCGTTGGTCCATGCACGTGGAGCTTCTTCATGAACTCTTTCAAGGTACTCACTAACGTAATACATGCACCCTTCAAGCATCCAACCCTTTGCCATGGATCCTTCTGGTTTTGCTCTTTGTCGCACGTAACCTTTTAGTATTCCCATAAATCGCTCGACCCAAAACATCCATCGAGTGTTGACAACACCAGCAATCTCTATCTCATCTACAAGATGGACTAGTAAATGAACTTGAATATCAAAAAATGAAGTAGGAAGTTCTTTTTCCATCAAACATAGTAGCTCTTTGCATTCACGTTTTTCTTGTGGGATCGAATTTTTATCGATCTCTTTGGATGTAATCCACCTATACAAATCATAAAAACAATTGTAAAGAAGTTAATTAAAAAATAAAAGATATCCAATATTCATACATATTAAATATAAAAGTATCATAATTACCTTATAAGTGATCCAAGATGATAGATCACATCTCGTACTCCTTTCATTGTACATCCATCGATAACCAAAGGTAAAATATGTTTCAAAAAGCTATGCCAGTCATGGGTCTTTAATCCAGATAAGCTCTTATCATCCATAGTAAACATGTTTTGAAACGATGCTCCATATCCTGTAGGAGTCTTGATCAATTGAATTCTATTGTTGATAGTTTGTATCTCTTTTGTTGTAAGTACCCAAGGAGCAGATGCATAAGTCGTTTCTTATCGATGTCTATCAAAAACTGGCCATAACTTTGGTTTGGATTTTTGATCTTTCAAATCATTCCTTGATGTTGTGGTATCTTTTAGTCCAAGAAGATGCTGCCATAGTGAATAACCAATATTTTTTAATATATGCATAGGATCAAGAAGATGACATACTTTTAACTCTTTCCAATACTCCAAAGAATACCATATTGATATGTTCTCTACGAGTGCCAATTTCCCTTTACCTCTGTTCACATACTCATTATCTGAATCATCACTGAAGATTTCTGCTTCTGGATTTATCAGAGGTCCATCTGTCCATTTTTTATACCAATCCATAGGCGTCATAGGTTTTGGATACTGGCCTGTTTCAAGCTTTCCATTAAAATGTATCGCTTCTCTTTTAGATCTTAATGGATGATCATCAGGCAAGAATCGTCGATGTCGAAGATAAATATTTTTGTTGAGATTCTTACTATAGATTGATCTCAACCAATCACCAAAATATGGACAAGCTTTATAACCCTTAGTAGATATTCTTGCATCATGGAAAATGATAAAAATATAATTAGATTAAATCATATTTATTTACATGCATATTGAGTAAAAAAATTACATCAATACCTGAACAAACGCCATATCCAAGAAAATCGTGAATAGTCCAAGCCACAATACCACAAATCGTAATATGTCTTTCATTGATGCTTTTCGATATATAAATGACAATAATACCTCTCCATAACTCTTGAAGATCGTCAATGAGAGGAGCAAGATATACATTCATATCTTTAACTTGTCTTTTGCCTGGGATTAAAAGTGAAAGCATTAAATGTTCCTTTTTAATGCTAAGATATGGCGGAAGATTGTAGTTTATGACTACCACTGGCCATGTTGACCATTTACTGGATTTCATGGAGAATGGATTAACCCCATCTAATGCAACTCCTAACTTTAGATTCTGTGGATTTTGTGCAAACTCAGGCCATGTAGAATCAATATGTTGAAAAGCAACACTATCATGAGGAATTCTGATTATTCCATCAGTACTTTTGTGATCATGTCCCCAAGTCAAAAGCTTTGATAATTCGGGGCTTTGAAACATATGTCTAATCCGTGGAGCCAATGGAAAAATGTCTCAATACCTTTTTCCGGATTTTACCTTCTTCACCCTTATATCGAGGAGATTGACATTTGGGACATGTCAAAGAGTCTGCATATTCACCTCTATATAAAATACAATCGTTAGGACATTCATGTATACATTGATAATCTATACCAAGATTGTTGATTATCTTCTTCATTTCATCATGTGAGGTAGGAAGAATATTTTGACTTGGTAAAAACTTTTCAGATAATAACCTGTAAGTTTATCAAAAAAGATATATTAAAAAAGGTAAATAAATATATAACATATATACATGCAGGTTTTTATTCTTACTTTAGATAAGGTAAGAACAAGAACTTGAATTGAATAGATACTTTTTGTCCGCGCATCTTTTAAAACTATTAATGCATCTTTCAAAATATTTACGCAAAACAATCCTATCCTGTCAATTCACACATATGTTCATATAATGGTGACCTGGATGAATCGCATGCACAGAGGTTAGTCAAGATAGAGCAGGATTTCTCGGGTATGCAGTAAACCTCTTGCATGTCAATGATGAGCATCTGAACTTTAGGATACAAAGTGGACTACTCCATCAGATTGCTGTCTCTTGAGTAACCTCTGTGCATGCGACTCATCCAGGTCACCATTGCGAATATTTGGAAAGATGCATTAATAGTTTTAAAAGATGCGCGGACAAAAAGTTTCCATTCAATTCAAGTTCTTGTTCTTATAACCTTATCTAAAGTGAGAATAAAAACCTACATGTATTTATATATGTATATATATTTATGCATATATATATATATGTATATATATATATATATAAATAGATAGAAAATTGAAATTTATACCTTAATAGTGTCGAAACAGATACATTACTCCATCCAAAACGATTTTGAAGGTTGAGAGTAAGTAAGCTCGCATTTAGTCGTGTCAAATGAATTCCTTCATATACATGCTTTAGACATTCCTCTCGAAGATATTTCTCATTTTTAGAAATATCCATGCTCTCACTGTCATTTTGATACCAATTCTCAATAAAATCTGCCATGCCATCATCTTCATCATTGTCACACAAATCTTGTACTTTATCATCTTTTGAATATAGATCTTTCAACTTTGCATATTGCACAGGCTTAGTTTTGCGTAGCCTCCTCATGGAAGCTTCTGATAAATGAGGTCTTATTGGTAATTGTGAATGTTGTGGACGAATATCATCAACATCATACGTTGGAATCTACACATATAAATGAAACTCATTAGTATTCCATAAATGAATAAAAATTAAACTTCAAATATAAAATTAAGTATATAACTTATTAAATATGGATAGAAAATTTTTATTCTCTCTAGCTAAAAGGTGCTCTTGGAGGTCTACGCCATCCATAATTCACTAATAGTTCATCACCAGCATGTAATGTAGTAATAGCATTGACAACTATGTATCTTGATACATCTCTACTCATGTATGGTGATTCATGACTATTTTCACGCTCCTCAAATGTGCAATTAGTCCTTGAACTATTATGTAACCCTCGACTACTATATATTAAACTTGCTATATTTCCATGTGTGTAAGGTCTTCCATCAATATATAATCTTTCATTTTCTGCATGTAAAATCCTTCTACTAGTAAGAGATGCTGCGTTCAAGCATATTCCATAAGTACTCATGCTTTGAACATAACGTGAAAGTCGATGCCAATCTCCCCATCCATATATAGGACCACAAAATGACATAAGAGTGACTTCAGAGTTCGGAGGCACATACAAATCCTCTAAAATAAAGAGACCACGACCAGCATTAGTAATAGTGGATGGAGCAATCATATAGCGATTACCCCAAAAGTTGAAAACCTCTCCATCTAAAGGAAGTGGTCCTCTATTCCATCCTCCATATCTTCTTCTATCATATGTTTGTACTAAAGAACGATCACGAGCTGGCAATGGATAATCTCCAGCCGTTTCATTCTCTAAACCAGGAGGTAGAGGATTTCTAGAAACCTCTGCTTGTAATTGATGAACAGCAAGTCCATGACGTGTACGAGGTATATTAACATTATGAGAAAAATCATCATCATCATCATCATCGAGCAAGTATTCCTGTATATCAATAATAATTTGATTTTATACATGGTTTTTAAATAAAATAATGACATTAATATATATAGAAAATACATACCCAAGCATTATCACGTTGAGTAGGTGATGGTGCATGCTCAAAAGTACCATACTCTGCCTCATGTTGAATACATTCCAATCGTGGTCTTCGATACATGCCATAACAAGAGTTACACCAACATATAATATGCTCTTGATAGTAAATTCATCATAATTCCTATCGGAGGACACATGTGAAGTCGTTGCATGGGAAGGAGGTGGTGGAGTACCCTCTGATTGATCAGAATCTGCACATCATAAGAAACCTAAAAAAAAATATAAGTTATGTATCCATCAAATATAGTTAAAATTAAATATTTCATATACTTACAGTATAAAGTCGTTGCACGATGAGGAGACGGTGGTGGAGTTCCATCTGATTGATCACAATCTACAAATAATGTTATTTGATATTAATAATTTGATTATCTACATAAATAAAAAATTCACATATACATATTTACACATACACACATATTCACATATACACATTTATACATACACACATATTCACATATACACAACTACATATTATTGTAGGATAAATGCATGTATTTTGTATCAATGAGTGTATATGCATGCATCTTTGTGTACATATATATGTGGATATGTATATGTGTGTTTATGTTATATGTATGTATATGTGTATATATATACATATATGCATGCGTATATGTTTGCATGTATATGTGTATGTGGGTATGTGTATGTGTATGTGTATGTGTGTGTATATATGTGTATGTATTCTGACTTTTTTTTCTGTTTGAGATTAAATTAACAGGAGATATTGTATGGTCGAAAAAAAATAAGAGGCGAGCTAACATACCACCTAAGTCGTGGCAGTTTTTTCGTAGACAGCTATGTCTTCACGAGTCATTTCCTCAGCAGAAGGTACACAAATTAATAGTTTATATTTATAATTTTTAGATATTTTAGTAATTTTTTAATTTAATTTATGTATTTTTTTCCTGGAATAAACAGGCCGCTGCAAAGAAGAGAGTGGAGTCGGGCCACACATCGCACTTAGGCCAAATGGGCCATAATGGTTTTGTAGCTACGTTTGTAAGTATATGTGTTATTGTGAGTATATTTTTTATTTTAGTTAAAATGCAAGCAACTAATGTTTTTTATTTGTTTCATTGCAGCGAAAGGATTATGGCCGATATCCTACGAAACACGAGCTCGAGTATGCTACACGTTTTGGATATCGGCATTTGAGCGAGTATATACAAGATCATCCTGATGCCTTTGTGAGTATTTTTAAATTTTATATAATTATTTTGTTGTTATGAATGCTTTAATTATTTTATTGATTTATGTTTGTTGTATGTAATACAGGAGTATTATGGGGAGACAAATATGGATGAGGTGGAGAGACAAACACAGGAGGGACGATCTCGATCGTCACAGGGTGATCATGACGATGAGGATGAGGAAGATCAGGATGATCATGATATTGCTGATGATGATGATGATCATGACGATGATGATTAGGATTTTAGTTGATTATGACATTGGATTATATGTATTTACATTGATATATATATATATATATTTTTATCTATATATTTTTCATTTCAGTGATGTTTTGAATTGTGTGTATGGTATTAAGTAATGAAGAGTTTTGTTTTATTGATTGTTATTATTGTTTATATTAAGCATGTGTTTTAATACTTTAATTATATAATTCATTCATATGTGTGTACCTAAGTGTATATGTATGTGTGTGTATATGTATGTATGTGCATGTGTATGTGTGTGTATATGTATGTATGTGCATGTGCATGTATAAGTGTATATGTGTGTATGAGTATGTGCATGTGCATGTGTATGTGTGTGTATATGTATATGCATGTATATGTATAACTCTATGGATATGTGTGTGTATGTGCATGTATATGTGTATATGTGCATGTGTATGTGTGCGTATATGTATGTATATGCATGTGCATGTATAAGTGTATATGTATGTATCAATATGTGCATGTTCTTGTCTATGTGTGTGTATATGTATAACTCTATGTGTATGTGTGTGTATGTGCATGTATATGTGTATATGTAGGTATATGCATGTGTGTGTGCATCTTCATCATGTATAAGTGTATGAGTGCATATCAATAAGTGTGAGTATGGTATGTAATGAAAATAACACAATTCAAATGATCTACAAATAATACAAATTGTACTTACAATTGTGATCCATAGTTTTTGCTTGGTTAGCTTCTTGAATAACCTGCAATAAAGAGAGAGAAAAGAGAGAGAGAGAGAGAGAGAGAGAGAGAGACAGAGAGAAATCTAGAGAGAGAGAGAGTGAGATCTAGAGAGAGAGAGAGATCTAGAGAGAGAGAGATCTAGAGAGAGAGAGAGAGAGAATTCAAAGAGAGAAAGATGTAGAAAGAGAGAAACAAAGACAGAGGGAGACAATAACAGAGAGCTTAAGCAAAACAACAATTCTGCATATACTTACTTCAGCTCGTGAGCGCAGCGCATATGCGAACGTTGGAGAGCTCTTCGATCGGATGCGTGAAAATGCCGATTGTAGAGCCTCCAACGTTTTAATTTTTGTCCGTCAACAGATCGTCGTGTAAGCGATGCTATGCATCGTCGTATAAGCGACATTTCCTTAGCGTCGCTTATACGACGGTGTGCACCGTCGCTTATGCGATGCAAAAAAGTGCGACGCTTTTAACAAGTGTCGTTTAAGCGACGTTGTATGGGAGCATTGCAATACAGGTCGCAAATACCATTGTTTTTTGCCTCGTATAATCGACGGTCCACGCTCGACGATAATTTCAACGCAAGTTGCAATTTTATAGCGACGAAATTCTGTCGCGTTAACCGTCGCTACACGCCCGTATTCCTTGTAGTGTGAGGATGTGTGGCCTTGGGATCCTATGGCCCTCTTACCATCTTTCTAGTATAGAACCAACTTTATGGCCTATGCCAAAGAGTTACACCTTTTCTTTATCACTAAAGCTCCTCTAATGTCTCTAAATCACAAGAGAAGTGTGTGGTCCTAAAGAAACTCTAGGATGGATTTCGGCACTTTAAGAATATTTATCAACATAATCTTATACTCTCTTGTTTAGTTGGCTAATGAAAAACTAGGTGTCAAGTTCCCTAGTCCTCTCATCTAGTGGCACCTAATTATTAGAAAAAAAGATCTTAAATTGTTCCCAAGTCATGGGCTCTTTCATATCCTATTTGATTTTAAGCCACCATGAGTGGGAAACATCAATGAGATTGTAAGTGGCCTACTCTATCTTATGTCTATCATCTTCGACATGACATAAGGAGAAGCAATACTTCCACTTGTTGATCCACTTCTCACCAGTCTCAACATTACATGCACTAGTACATCCATTATATCATTGTAGTGTAAGATCATTAAGCTACCATCTAGCCTCTCTAACTATGAAAATCTCACTAGATACTTTTAAAATGCGATGCTCACCTAGAGCCTCCAAGTACATCCCTAGAATTACACTCTCTAGCACTGCTTCAACTTTCCTAAATCCACAAACGTGCTCTAAGATTGTCTGAAGCATGCCCTCTTTGCTATAACCTATGCAATAATGGAATATGTAATAAAGTAATTCTATGATTAAAGGGTCCAACCGATTCAGACAAATCTGAAATCGGACATTGTTTGGTCACCCGTGTATATGACCAAAGATCTCGAGTATAGACTTACTAAAAGCTCATTTACTCTTGTAACCAAGTGATCCACTTAGACTAGTGGTTAAGTCTCAAGGGTGTGAAGGAAGAGGTCTTCGGTTCAACCCCCATGGGGTACATGGGGAGAGTTTTTTTGCAAAGATCTCTAGAACCTTCTAGAAGCATCCACTTGAGCTAATTGTGGTTAACTGGGACACTTGGTGCACATGCATTTACATGGATGACACATGGATGGTTAGTATCCACCTGCCTAAGGAGGTAGTCACTTGGAGAGAGCTATATATAGAGGCATTTGGTTGGGAGGAGATTCATCTCTCTAGCATGTGTTGGTCTTAATTTCTAGTTCTCTTGGAATAAAAACCTAGAATATCAAGTTAGAGGTAATGCCTGAAAACTTCAAAATTCTCGTAAGGAATTGAAGTAAGAAGGTACTCTATCAAGAGATGTTTAGATGTTAAAATAAGTATCACCCACACATCAATGTGAATATAAAATAGGGTGGTATGGAACACCAGATTTTATACTCAGATTGATGTAGGAAAGATTGTACGGGATATCAGACCGTGGGATGATAATATTTTTTTAGTCCTCGACTAAATCTTGAAGGTAGATTTGATCTTCAAGGGAATTAAAACTTCCAAGGGCAAGTTTTAACTCAAGAAGGATAAAAGCATGATCTCAAGATACTTCAAGATCAAGTTCATATGAAGATACAAAGTAAGTAACTTCCAAGATCTTCTTGAAACACTTCAAGCTAAAGTAATGATGAAATATTTGATAAATTTCTAAAACAAATAGGGATTTGATATTGAAACAATCCTTTCAACTATGGAATAGTCTAACTAAGTCAAGCAAAAAGTTCCTAGTGTAACTTGGTAAAACTCAATCTTTCGACTTAAAGAAATGAACAAGAATTGCATTCGCAACGGTCTTGGGTCATCAACTACGTGACTTATAGCAAGTTAATATTTTAGAAGTTTGAAATAGTTATAGAGAGTTTTCGTTATTTCCTTCCACTTTGCAAAATCTTTTGGAATTGTCTTAAATATGGCATCTGATTCATTTTGCAAAAGTCCAGGGTTAGCCGATTGGAACTAGATAACTAAATTAAACATCCTAGATAGATGTTGTGTATAAGAACTTATTCAATCTTCAAAAGATGTCAAGTCCAAGATTGACTTATATATTTGGCTTTGCTTCTAGTTACTAGCATAACTCTTATGATGTAGAGTTCGATACACTCTAGAATAGTGAGGTTAGGAATTGTTCATAAGATTGACGATTCCCAAGACCATTTAGCTATAGTCTTTGAGAAAAGTGTCCTAAGTTGGAAGATTTTCACTTTGAATTGGACTTGGTCAAGATATATTAAGGTTGAACCACAATAAATGGGAAACTTTTTCCTACAGTTTACATAGGATTTCTCAAGCCCTTAGGACAAAGTAGTTGGGAGTTAACCATTCTACAAAAATCCAAGTTAGATGTTTGGGACCACCAAACTTCAACTTTTCCAAATCAAATTCAAGTGAAGCAAGAGTTCTCAAAGTCTTCATAAGGATAAGAATCCATCCTTAATTACTAAAGTCCATGCATCAATTATGCCTAGAAATGGACTAGTAGTTGGAATCCATCCATTTCATATGTTTGTGCCTAGATCGCACATTGAGAAACAATGAAGTGGATGAGGATGTTTTTAGATCCACACTTATAATTCATGCACTACTTTGTACTTTGACTAGTTTCTCAAAGTGCAAAGCCAGATAGTGTTTTGGATCATTTGGGCAGGGCATGTTCTAGTTTTCAAACATGGCCATGTTCTTCCAATTTAGTAAATGAGGCTCCAGGGTTGCCTAAGATTATATATATAGATTTATTTTGAGGAAGATAATCTTTTCCAAGGAAGCAAGAATGTAATAAAGTAAGTCTATGATCTAAGGGTTTGGTGAGTTCAAACAAATCTGAAATCCAACACCGTTTGGTCACCCATGTATATGATCAAAGATCTCGAGTATACTCTTACTAGAAGGTCATTTACTCTTGTAACCAAGTGATCCACTTAGCCTAGTGGTATAGTCGCAAGGGTGTGAAGGAGGAGGTCCTGGGTTCAACCCCCATGGCGTATATGGGGAGAGTGTTTTGCCCAAAGAGCTCTAGAACCTTCTAGGAGCATCTACTTGAGTTATTTCTAGTTAAGTGGGACACGGCGCACATGGAGTTACATGGATGACACATGGATGACACATGGATGGTTAGCATCCATCTGCCCAAGGAGGCACTCCCCTGGAGAGAGCTATATATAGAGGCATTTGGTTGGGAGGAGAGTCATCTCTCTAGCATGTGGTGGTCGTAATTTCTACTTCTCTTGCAGAATGTTATATGGATTTTAATGTCTTGAGGTTTTTAAAGTGATTTGTGTTTTGATTTAGTAGTTGGAAACTCATGAGGGTGTAAACGCACCTGAAGTTATTCAGATATTTTTGAAGATATTTTGAGCAATATTTAGAGGCTATTATTTTTAGTTATTTTTTGTAAAAAATAATTGAACACTTTAGAAAGCGATGTTTTTTCTTGTAAAAATAGTAGATTGCTTAGAAAAGCATGATTTTGTAAATAGAGCTGATTTTCATAAATGCACACTTTTTGAAGCGCTAGCCTCATGCATCCTCTATTCACAAAGATGAAGTAATAAAAAATACCTATAAATACACATGCTATGATAGACTCATCCATCAGAGTATGTGAGGGACATTGTACCCAACGCGGTGTCCATTTTCTTGTCTCTTTTTGTTCTCTTTACGCTTTTGTGACATTTCATTTCTATACTATTCTCAGCTCTGTCGGATCTAGTGAACACTGGTATCAGAGCCAAGGTACATCTTCGGAGTTAGTTTCTCAGCATCTGATTGTGATTCCCAGAATTCATTAAGGATTCAACATCCATCTCGATCGTCTGGTCCAATTTGTGTTTATCAATTTTTTCTCGTTTTTGTTGGGTAATTTGTTTTTTTGAGCTTTTTTGAATTAGTTACTGTGCATTGTGCTCACTATGATAATATGACTGTATACTCACTATGCTCACTGTGCTTAGTATGCTCATTGTACTTATTGTAGTCACTTTACTCATTGTGCTCATTGCACTCACTTTGCTCCATGTGCTCACTGTACTCCCCGTACTCCCTCTACCCCCTGTGCTCCCTATGCATTATTCACTGTTTGAGTTTGGTTTAGTTATCAAATTAGCTTATCAAATTAGCTTATCAAATTAGCTTATGAAATTATTTTATCAAATCATTTTATCAAATTTGTTTATCAAAATAGCTTATGAAATTTGGTGATCAATTCGGTTGTCATTTAGTTACTCCTTCGGTATCACTGTGCTCACTCCGCTTACTATGTTAAGTGTGCTCACTATACTCACTATACTCCTTGTACCCCCTGTGCTTTGTGTGCACTCTTCACTATTCAAGTTCAGTTTGGTTATCAAATTCATTTATCAAGTTCGTTTCTCAAGTTCGCTTATCAATTGGGTTTATTCCAAGATGTCCACTAAGGCATAGAACTATGGCTCTCTTGTTTCGATTTGGTCCCTTTTGTTCCGTTGGCAACTGTTGGATACATGAAAACTAATTCTAACTTATGAGTGGTAATAAGTCCTTAGTGATTTCCCTTGTTAGCTTACTTAGTTCTCTAGTTAGCCTACTTAGTTCCTAATTTATCATGTAGGGGATTTGAACCAACAACCCGACACTTCTAAGAGAAAGTTTTATCCACTAGCCTATTTTCACTTATTACCAATTCATCGTAATAAATACTGAACACAACTTTTAACATTCTCTTCAACTTATTTATTATGTATGTATGTATGTATATATATATATATATATATATATATATATATATATATATATATATATATATATATATATATATATATATATATATATATATATATATACACACACACACTATTGTCAAAATCTTTATCACATGCTTAGTACTAGGTTTTTGTTTTATATAAAGCCATAGATATTACCCAAAATATCAAGGATTTTGGTAGATCATCCCTACCCAAGGTTCCAATTGAGCAAAAGTTGGATCTTTTGCGATTGGAACTCTAGCATGCTCTGAACAAGATAAAAGAATGTGATGCTCCATTCCAACAAAAATAGAGTGATGAAAACAACCTAGTTAGGGTATTGAAGGCCATTATCACTGCTCAAGAACAAGGCAGAGAGTCCAAGATTAGTGCCTGAAATTTCCAATTGTCTTGATTTGATGGATGAAAGGATGGCCATTTTGTTCTTTCATGGCTATCACAATTTTATGTTCTTTTATCCTTATGAATCATATTCAAAAATTGAAAAAGTGAAGTTTGTTATGAAATTTTTGGTGGGTAAGAGCCAATTATGGTGGAATTGTTTGTGGCATAGCATGGACCATCCCACCACATGAACAACATTTCAAGAAAAGATCAAGTAATCCTTCCTTCCTCCTCAATTCCACTTACATGCTTGTTGATCATGGACCACTTTTGGAGGGAATGATGGAGATAATGTGTCTACATACATTGAACATTTTTTCCAAGGACTATTACTTATTCATTCACTTGAAATGATTCCTTAAGATACCTTGCATCAGAAGTATGAAGATGTTTTGGAGATGGAAATCCAAGCTTAGATCAACACACTACACGCTACGACCCTCTTTGAAGCTATTTCTTATGCACATGATGCTGAGAAGCAGTTTTAAACCATCACCAAGTCCATTAGAAGTATGAAGATGTTTTGGAGATGGAAGTCCAAGCTAAGCTCAACACATTACATGCTACAACCCTCTTTGAAGCTATTTCTTAGACAAAATGATGCTGAGAAGGAGTTTAATCCATCACCAAGTCCATTTGCTTACAAAAAATGCATCAACAACAACCATCAATCAAGCCCAATTTTCCTTTCAAGCATGCTTTTTCTACTTTTTCTTCCCCTACTTTTTAGCATCCACCTACTTTTCAACACCCACCTACTTTTGAGCACCCTCCTCAATCCAATTTCTCTCCAGTACCCATGACAAACCACTTGGAAACTACCAAACCTCCAACCCTTCAAACTAAGATGATGGATGCTCAACAAAAGAGGCCCCGTATCACTTGCTAACATCATGGCAAGTTTGGTCATACTAAAGATAAATGTAGGTTCTAAACTATGACATGAAGCGAGTCAAAGCCCAAGTACACAACATATAGGTGGTTCATAATAACACGCAACATGATTGGCCCGAGGACATATTGGAAAACAATCTAAGTACCTTGTAAAATGAAATTTCTATTTATTCTTACTTTGCATGCAAGGTACTATTAATGGTGAATTTGTTAATAGTTTCCATGATGATGGCAGTTTGCATGATTTTATTTCTTATACACTAGTGCAAGATCTTCATGTACATCCACTTCTTTCTATGTATAAAGTTAAGGATTCATTTCAAGGAAATAGATATAATGTTACAAGTGAAGTGCATAAGATTCATATTTGTATAGGTTCATATGTAGATGAGCACACATTCTTAGTGATTGCTTTGCAGTGCTATGATGTTATACTTGGTATGCCTTTTGAACATCTTTATAATCCATGCATTCATTATCATAGACGCACAATTACTTTTAAGTTTAACAATCAAGATATTTCTTTGTCTACAAGGCATGACTTCTAACCAGTTTCATTAATTAGTCATACTCAAGTAAAATGTGCATTTAGGAATGGCTACAACTCATGTATTGTATTTGTCCATAACATAGTTGATTATACAAATACACTTCCTAATGCACATAAATCATTTATGGCTTCTTATAAGAATTTCTTTATGGATGAATTTCCTTCTAAACTACAATCTTCTAGGGGATGTCTTGAATATAGCATAGACTTAATTCCTAATAGTTCTCCCCATAAATCAGCTTATAGGCATTGACCTTTACATCAACAAGAAATAGCTAATCAAGTTAAGGATGTACTCCGCAAAGGAATTATAAGAGCTAGTTCTTCTCCTTTTGGAGCACCTATTCTCTTAGTGGAGAAGAATAACAAGACTTATTAGATGTGAATTGACTATAGAGCGCTCAATAAGATCACAATAAAAAATAGATATCCTATTCCTAGGATACATGATTTGCTAGATAAACTTCATGGAGCACATATCTTTAGTAAAATTGATCTTAAATCAAGGTATTATTAGATACCACTCACACAAAAATGACACGTATAAGATTGCCTTTTGAACTCAGACTCGACATTTTTAATTCATGGTAATGCTTTTTGGACTCACCAATGCACTTGCCCCATTTGCATGTATGAGAAATATTAACTTGGTAAAGCTAATGTTGTAGTTGATGGCCTTAGTTGCTTCCCATCCCCACAATCAATTTTTTATTTTCAATCAACAATATTTCTACTATTCATATTCATTCATTACATGACATGATTCCTATTATCTATCTGATTTGTATGTTTCACAAACATGGAATGCTTTCAATAATTCTACAACATTTAGTGAGGATCGGTACACTTTTCATAATGGATGCTTGTATTTCCAACACAAGTTATGCATCATACAAGTTAAAGAATTTGTTATGAAAGAGATGCACGAACCACCATATATGGATCATAAGGGCATACAAAGTACTATTTCTACATGTAAAGAATTTTTGTTTCAGCCAAGTATGGAGTATGATATTGCATAGTATGTTTGCCATTGCATTGTATGTCAACATGTGAAAGGACATCATGGTAAAGCATTTGGATTAATAATGCCACTTCCCATACCTAATGGACCATGGGAATAAATGTCTATGGATTTTATTATTGGTCTTCCTACCAATGTATCTCATAATGATATGATTAGGACAATTGTTGATAGGTTTAGTAAACAAGCATATTTCATTCCTTGTAAAAAGCCTCTTTCTTCACCTCAAGCTACTAAGTTAGTTTTTAAATGTATTTTTTTGCATCATGGTTTTCCTAAAGTTATTCTTTCAAATTTAGATGTTTGTTTCTAAAATCACTTTTGGGTTACATTATTTCAAAATTTAGGCTCTAAAATAGACTTTATCTTTGCATTTCATCCTTAAAGTAATGGGTAAAGTGAAGTTATGAATACTAATATTTTAGATCTATTATGTTGTTATTCTTTAGATAATCCAAGTAATTGGCATGTGAGAATTCCTTTACTTCATTTGCACATAGCAACACAACACACACCACTACTAGACGTGCACCGTATGAAATTGTTTACAATAAAAAGCTTCCCACTCCCATGAATCTCACTCAAACTAATATAACTAAGGCCTAAGCTACTAAATATGTCAATAGTGTTCCCCCATTGGGATGAAACAGTACAAGTAGCTAGGTACCATTGAAGTAGTGAAAGATGTGCTTAACCGCCTAACAATGCTTCACACTTGGGCAATGAATAAACCTCTTATCTATGAGACAAGAAACCAAACATCTAGCCAAGTAATGCATAAGTAAATCAAGCAATTGAATAGAATATTTATAGAGAACAACATCAATTGCATCTTTTACATCATGAAGACTCAACCGTAAACCTGTTTCCATAGGAGTGACAATACATTTGTAGTCCTCAAGGAAAAAATGCTGCAATAATATGTCAATATATTTTTTTTGACACAACACTATTCCGTAATCAACTTGCATAAATGCAATGCCCAAATAATGATGCAAATGACCCAAATCATGCATCTCAAATGAGGCATGTAAATCAGCCTTGAAATCAGTAATATGCTTCTTATTAGGACCAATGAGCAGCATGTCTTCAACATAGACAACAATGATCAACAACACATCATTTGGATGCTTCACATATCATGTGCTCTCAATCTGATTGCTCTCAAAACCATGTGTAATCAAGTAGGCATGTATCTTTTTACACCAAGCATGTGGTGCTTGCTTCAAGCCATATATTGCCTATTTCAACTTGCACACTTTTCTTTCATGCTCTTTTGACAAAAAACCACGGGGCTAGAGAACATACACTTTTCTATGCAAGTCACAATTCAAAAAAGGATTTTTATTGTCCAAGTGATCTAAATTCCAACCATGATGAGCTACAAGTGCACAAATGCTATGAATAGTAGTCATTAAGCATGTGGGAGCAAAGGGCTCATCAAAATCAATGGCTTTTTGTTGAGCATAAACTTTTGTAGAAAGCCTTGCCTTATACCTATCAATTGTTCCATCATGCTTAAACTTTAGCTTGTATACCCACTTAGCCCCAATGGCCTTCTTGCAAGGAGGAAACTCACATAAAGACCAGGTAACATTCTCCAATATAGCATCATATTCTGATTGCAAAACAACCATCCAATTTCTTGAATTTTGTGCTTGATCAAATGAAACAGGCTCATTCTCATCACAAAGACTAAAGGTAGACATAGCATAGAAATCTAATGCAAAAGAAGATCTACGAGAGATGAACGAGTACAATAGGACATATGTGCATCTAGTTTTCTATCTGGCAAACTCTACACTAGCCATTTAGGCATAAACGTTGCAATATCTAAATCAGACCTCTCATCAACAATTGCATCATGTAAATCAGCATAAAAAATTAAATGATTGCATCATCATACGGAACCTAGAAAGGTTACAAATTTGCCTCATTTGGACCAAGACTAGACTATCCACCTATAAAAAGTGGCAACAAAGTGCCATACGCATCTTTCCAGCTAACTAATGTCTCCTAGTATATGAAAGTAATGGTTGAATTGCATCTTCCACAAAAACAACATCATGGCTAAACAAAATGTGTTTAGTCTATGGATTATATAGATGTATCCTTTGCTTTCAAAATTGTAACCAACAAAAAAAAATGTATTTCACTGCTTTATCATCTGATTTCTTGAATTATTGTTAATGCACTAATGCATATGCTACACAACTAAAGACATGCATATGAGCAACACATGGCTTGCAACCATGCCAAGCATCATATGGCATCATAGAGTGCAATGTTTTAGTGGGACACCACTAAAGTACATATTTTTCACGTATAACAACCTCAAGCTAGAGAATATGTGGTAAAGCCTCACTCTTGACCACACACCTCGCCATCTCCATGAGTTACATGTTCTTCCTTTCTACAACTCCATTCTCTTGAGGTGTATATGACATTGTATAGTGATGTTTTATCCCACGTATTATTTGAAGCACGTAAACACCTCAGACTTTTCTTTGATTGGATATACCCATGCATGCCTAAAAGAATCATCAGTGAAAGTCATGAAGTAAAGGTAGTTCCCAAAAGAAGGTGTTTGCATAGGACCACAAACTCATTGTAAACAAGCTACAAATTTTGAGTAGCTGTTGAGCCCATAAAATTCATATTGCTCAAATTCAACTGCAGTCAAAGACAACCATTGTGAAAGTTAGAAGGTCAAAGTCAAATGGGTCAAAGTCAACATGTTCAAGGTCAAAGGTCAACATGGGAAAGTCAAAGAGTTCAAAGTTGGATTGTTAAGGTGCATAGGTAGTTCCCAATTAATTGTTCACTAATGTTATAATTGCAGAAAGTTGGTTGCAGGGTGGAGAGGTATTTCTGTAATTCCTTAAGGTTCAAAGGTGTTTTTAAAGTGTTTGGAAGGTTCAGGTTAGCCCTTTCTTAGGTGCACACTTGAAGAATTAAAAGGAAAAATGTGAACGTATGTGAAGCGACAACGTACGCAAAAGTGAAAGTATGGCCCTCCAATTAAAATTTCAGTTTTTAGTCTAGAATCACTATAGGATAAGATAGGGATTTGTTGGCTACACATTTTGGAGAAAATATTGGGACATCAAAGTCAGCAACAAGATACTCTAGGAGTTAGGAGTGTACATGAATCAACACTCAAATCAAGGCAAGGACTATTCTTGAGGACTAGGCAAGGTGAGATAGTCTAAGCTAAGCAAGAGAGAGAAGTACAGGAGACAGAGTGTGCGACAGAGAGAAGTGGTGCAAGGTGTGCGTGAAGAGTTACTTAGAAGTGTGCAGGGAAGTGCTAAGCTTACAACCAAAGGTCCCAATGTCCCATTTAAGTTGTGCACATGCCAACAAAAGGTGTCCATCCCTCCCCCTTATTGGAAGCTTGGTGCAAGGTGTGCACAAGTGCAGGCTTGGAGAAGTTGGAAGTCTGGGGTAGAGAAGGCCAGCAACAACAAGACCCTTGGGTATTTTGTATTTTGTGATTGTGCACTCTGTGGGATTTTGCACAAAACATTGGATTGTATTGTGCATCAACATTCTATTTGTCTTCTTATAATCAATCGACAGAGGCTTCTATTGTGTATCTTTCTTCTTATTTTTCCCTTTCCTCCTACAAAAACTTAAATTAAGGAGATTTGAGCATAGGAGAAGCAAATTGCAAAGTGTAGAAGAGTCAAGGGTAAGGATAGTATTGTATTGACTTAAGAGGTAATCTTTCTTCCCTTCAAATTCTCTTAAACTAAGAGGAGTATGAATAGCTCATGACCGCAACCCAGTCCCAAGGCTTGAGGGTCCCCTGCAAAGCAACAAGAAGGAAGGTTATTTGAAGATCAACTAGGCCATCATCATCAACATCATCTGTAAAGAGTATGGCAGCCCAAGTAGACCTAGAAACTTTACTTTCTAGACTGAAGATCAAATTTCCATCATTTCAAGGGCTAGAACAAGAAGACCCAGATAAGCACATTAGGAGATTCTTAGCATTATGTAAAACAAGGGGTCTGATGGGAAGAGAGGACACATTTGTGATTCTATTCCTTGCAACATTAGAAGGGCTAGCAGACAAATGGTTCAGCTAGTTTGCTGAAAACCATTTTATCACTTGGGATTTAATGAAAGATGCATTCAAAACTCAATTATAGCATGGGAATACTACAGAGATAATCATATAGGAATTAGAAAACTTGAGATTGGGTCTAGGTGAAATGTTTTGAGAGTTTGTAACTAGGGCCAAGGCACTAATGGCTAAGTTGCCAGATCCTCCACATGATTTCTTTATTAAGCAATGGTTAGCTAAACCACTTCCAGTGGCCATCCAATGTAAAATCAAAGAATTAGTTTTCCCAACAACCTCCATAGAAGAATTCATCAATACAACTACATGATTGGAACAAATAAGGCAACAATATGGAGCAAGTTCTTCTCAACTACCCTATTCTACAAAAATGGAGGATCTAGTAATCAATCTAAGGAAAGACCTGGAGGGCTTAAAAAGGAATAAGCCCCATCAAGAGGAGGAGAATGATGTGACTCAGTGGAGGAGTGAAATTGAAGCATTGAAGTTACAAAAGGGAGAGGAAGCCCAAACAAAAGAATTGGCTCAACTTCGAGAGGAGTTACAGGAACGCAAGGGGGGGTGGTGGCATCAAAAGTGGCCTATGGTGCACCATGTGCAGTACAGGGGGTCGTGCAGTACGGGGGGTCATGTAGTAAGTGAATGTCCTTTGTTAAGTGTAACATGCCAGCTATACAAGAAAGATGGTCATGACACCCACGAATGTCAATCAAGAGGAATGTATGCAACAACATATTGGACACAAGGAGGAGCCCTACCACTAGCAAATGTGATGGCGGTTGCACCTAATCAAGGTAAAAATTACAACCCTAGACATAGGGATAACTTTGGAAATGGGCCAAGGAGGCCAATTATTTGTTTCAGATGTGGAGAAAGTGTGCATTACCAAAGTAGGTGCAATCTACTAGAAAATGCCCCTTCTTGTAGGAACTACGCAAAGGGTAGAGACCACTATACTAATTGTTGTCGTAGGAACCAAGCATCCTCATCCAGACCCCACATTCAAATGATTTTTGTGCACAAAGAAGAAATGGTATATCAAGGCAATGCGTCATCAACATATACCAGGTGGTGTAGTTAGAAGGAATCGAATCTTTTACAGTGTAGACAAGAAGCAAGGGGAAGGCTCAAGTAGAAATAGGTCAAGAATCAACTTGGTTTAATGGATTGAACAAAGACAAAGAGACATCTGAAGACAAAGCCACCATGTGTAGATACAAGGCAAAAAGAATATCTCATAGGTACCAGTCATGCCATTGGACATGCATTCAATAGGGCTCATGAGGAGTTTGATAAGTCAATTGGAGCCCATGCTCTTACGGAGTCAGAAGCTTCCAGACTACTCAAGTCTATGAAGAAGGAGGTCAGTATTTTTGATTTAATAAAGATGGATGGGAAATTTAGGTCAGAACTCTTGCAGATAACTGATGAGGTGTCCCCAACAAGTTTAGTGGCAAAGGTTGCTATTATGCATAAAGATAAGATTGTAGGGAAAGCACCCCTCACAGATTATAAGAGCCCTTGGCTAAGCGTCTCTATCAAAGGTCATGAGTTTCAAGGAGTTATTGTGGATTGTGGTTCTGGCATTAAATTGATGCATGAACATACCATGAAAAAGATTGGACTACACCCTTCAAGACCTACAAACTTCATTGTAACACTGGCATACCAAAGCATAGTAAATCCTATGGGAGTGGTACCGGGAGTCCTAGTCAAGATACAAGTTACCATCTTTAACTTGGATTTTGTTGTTTTAAGGCTGCCACAGGTAGAAGGAAGTTTCCTCATGTTAATTGGGAGACCTTGGTTAAGGCATACCAATGTGCTGCATGACTGGGGCAAGGACAATGTGGGTAAAGCATGAGGGAAAAGAGTTGCAACAGATATTTTTAGAAGAAGGTCTAGACAATCACAGACATACCAGCATGATGCAGATAATTGGTATTTGTATGGAAGAAGAATTGTTGGACAACCTAGAAGCAGATCTATTTGAAGGGTCAAATTTATATGAAGATGAAAAGATCTTAGCTTGGCTCCATGCACAAGACCCATCTTCCTGCTATGGAATTTTTCCAAACTAGAGAAAGCATATGAAAAAAAAAGAGGACATCATTCAAGTTACTGACTCAAGTGAGAGAGTCTCACTCAAAGGCCATAGAAGAGAGAAGAAAAGAAAATCCCTTAAGTGATTTATGGAGAAACTATATGCTTATGTAGTTCCTGACAAATATATTCTTGTTTCTAAGTGATAGAAGAGCTTGTACGGCTTAAAGAATCACCTAGACAATGGTACGAAAGGTTATTCGTTTTATGAAGTCTCATTGCTATTCTCAAAGAAATCAGGATCATTATCTCTCCACAAAGAGATGCCTAGATCGCAACATGATATGCTTGATACTTTATGCCGATGATATGTTGATTACAGGGAAGTCTTCTTATGAGTTGTCATTTGCAAAAAAGTAGTACTAAGAGACTTGATATAAAGGATGTGGAGGATGCCAAACATATTCTTGGAATACGTAGTACATGTCATAGGAGTAAACTATGGATATAATTATCTCAAAGTGAGTACATATCCAAGGTACTTCACATGTTCTATATGTAGATTGTAAAGGCATTGAGCACACCTTTACCCACATATGTGAAATTGAGCAAGGATGATTACCCAAAGAAGGTTAGGAGAAGGTAATCATGACCAAAATTAATTAATGTTGGTGATCTCATATGTGGTATTCTAGCTATGACACTAGACATTGCATTTGCAGTGCAAGTTGTGAGCACATATACACTTGATCATGGAAAAAAGCATTCTTAAGTGGCGAAGATAATTTTGAGATATCTGAGTAGCACTAAGGACTAGTGTCTATGCTTAGGTAGAGGAAAGGAATGCATTATTTTCTACTCAAACTCTAGTTATGCTAGTTGTGTAGATCAAAGCTCTATATCAGGGTACAATTCTCATTTTTTTTCGAGGCACTATCTCTTGGAGATCTCGTCTTCAAGAATGTATAGTTGTTTCCATGGTAGAAGCACAATATGCTACAACACCTAAGGCATGTAAGGAAGCATTTTTGCTTTCTCATCTTGTTTGTGATACGGGTCTACCTAATCAGGTACCCTTGTCTGCTCAGTTATAGTTAGAGTCACATTGCTTTAGCTATGAATCCGTTCTATCATGCAGAGAACAAACACATTGAGGTGAGGTATCACCTCATTAGAGATCTCATATCCCTTCACCCATTACTCTTAGGGTACCTTTCGATATCCACTAAGCTAAGAACCTTGGCTATTCTTATCCCCTACACCACACATATGTAAAGTTCTCTATAGAGAAATGTCAAATAGGTAGGATATCACTAATGGTACATGGGAAACTTGAATAAAATCTTCAAAGAGTGCTAGTAAACATTCATGAATTTCATAAGAAGTATCCATTGATACCCATGCCAAGGAACATGGTTGCCCATTTATGGAACTCATGTCTTGAGGCAGAAAGGATGCCATGGATACAAGGGAAACCATCATGTAATTTGTAGCTTCCCTTGAAAAAAACGCTCTTCAACACCTATATAAGGAGGGATTTGTCACATATATCCTTAGTGTTTCCAAGGCCAACCTTGGAAGCTCAATGAGTCATGATATCTAAATAAGTAGTTTAAAAGATCCACTTTGTCTTCCTGTCTTGCTCTTTGTTCAAGGCCTCTTTAGGTTAGTTATCTAACGTCTATTGTTTTCATCTTCTAATTTCATCTTACATGATCTTTTCGAGTTATTTCCTGTATCTACTTAATCTTTGCAAAGTGATTTTTCACAATTGAGATATGATCCTAGATTATGGGTATCTTCTCTAGTCAAGTTATCCATGCCTATCACTTCCGGCTTATGGGACTTCTTCTAATAGTTCTATATTCTTGTATTTTTTCTCATTCATGGGTTATCTTTTAATTAAAAAAATATTCCCAATATCTTGTTCAAGTCTAGTTAAAGGGCACAATCTAGTGCTTATCTAATACAATCTCTGAAAAATAACTGCATCATCTTTCTCCAAAAATCATCTTTGAAGTAACGTTTTATCTTGATCTTGAAAAAGGCTTTTTTTTTTTTAAAGCTAGATTTCATCTTTGATAACTAAGTTTTGAGGCATCATATGTTGGGCTTTTTGAGTAGTATAATTCAAAAACTTAGAGGGCCAAGAAAGTTTTGGGAGCAAGAAGACAAGAAAGAGAGCTTACTGACACACACTTGCAGTCAAAGAGGAGCTCACACACAAATTGAGGGAAGGAAGAATGACCTTCTTCTTTGTCTTCTATTACATAAAAGGAATATAGAAGAATGATATAATACAACAACAACTAGTGCAATATATAAAGAAGAATACATAAGGAAAAAACAAATGTCCACTAATAAGTGAGCTAGCAAGAAACAGCTATGCCATCACTCTTCGTAGATGAATCTAGTAAATCTCACTAAATTATCCCTTGCAAGTACCGACAGGACCACTATACATGTCAGAGATAGAAAAAAAAGTGATGTGTGATCCTTGATCATCACATGTTGAGTTTGATATCTCATCACTCCCCCCTAAAGCTCAAGTTCATGTCCTCTCATCCAAGCATCTTCCAAAACTTCCTCCGTTTCTTTGCTCCAAGTGCTTACGTGAAAATGTTGGCAACATACTCATCTATATTCCAATAAACAAGATCAATATCACCCCCTAATACCTTCTCCCTGAAGAAGCTATAATGTACCTTGATATGCTTTGTTCTAGCATGAAGAATAAGATTTTGTGATAATTGAATGATTCTAAGATTATCACAATAGATGATTATCCACTTTTGCACTTCCACACCTAAATCTTCAAGTAGCATATCCAACGATGATGCTTCACATGTTGCCATTGGAGCACCTATATAATCAGTGTCTCTACTTGACAGAGCAATAGTGGGATGCTTCATGTTGCTCCATGCAATAGCTACACTCTGAAGTGAGAATAGAAAGCCACTAGTAGATCTTCTATCTAGAATACTACCACCCGAATCTACATTGTTGTATCTCTAAGCCTACAAATCTACACCATCTTCATAAAACATTGCATGATTCAAAGTAGCACTCACATAACATAGTGTGCACCTTAGAGCATCTAAATGTGGTTTCCTAGGAACTTGCATAAATTGACTTTCAAGTCTACCCATGTAGCTTAGATCAATCCTTGTAATTGTGAGATATATCAAAGTTTCCTAAATTTGCCTCTACATAGTAGCATTTTCCAATGATTCACCTGATGTAGTATCCAACTTTAAATTCTAGTCTAATTGCATAGAGATTGGCTTCCAATCATTCATACCGTACTTTTGGAATATACTCAAGGCATATTGCCTTTGTGACAACCATATACCTCTTTCTATATGTATAAACTAAATGCCCAAAAAATAGCATAGCACACCAAGATCTTTCATGTCAAATTCTAGCATAAGGAGTTTCTTTACCTCTTTAATGCTTTCTTCATTATCAACTCCTATAATCATGTCATCAACATACATAGCAAGAATCATGATGCCATCATCACCCTTCCTTGCATATAATGAACGATCTACATCAAAGATAGAAGATCGAATGGTGGTTAAGTAATCAACAATCATTGCATTCCCAGCAAAAGGGGCTTGTTTAAGCCCATAAAAAGCCTTTTGCAATCTTCAAACATAGTCTAGGTGACTTTAGTCTTCATATGCTTGTGGCTAGTTGATGTATACTTCTTCCTATATCTCACCATGTAAGAAAGCATTATTCACATCCATCTGATGCAAAGTCCATTCTTTTGTTGTAGCTAATGCAACAAGTGCTCTAAGAGTAGAAGTTTTAGCTATAGGGCTGAAGCTTTCCTCATAATCAATGTCATATTTCTATGCATATTTTTGTGCTACCAATCATGCCTTATACCTACTTATGCTACCATGTCCATTGTGCTTTACCTTGTAAATCCTCTAGCAACCTATGGGTTTCGTCCCTTGCGGGAATGGAACCAACTTCCATGTTTCATTTTCATAAAGTGCAGCAATATTCTCATCCATAGCCTTCTCCCAATCTGCATTTCAAATTGCACCTTCAAAATAAGAAAATTCATCATGTTCTATTACCTTGGTCATGTAGGAACAATGATGAGCCATGTAAATGTCATACGTTAATTATTGCATTGAATTTCGCATCCCCCAAATCTTCTTTGTTTTGGGTCACTTTTCCTTGGATCATCTACATGTGACCTCCTTACTCTTGGAGTCCACATAGAGGGCAATCCAAGTTCCTCATCAAGGCTCCTTTCTAAAATCGCTTGATCTCCATCATTGTCTTCAAAAACTCTAGCTATTTTACTACCAGAGAAAAGCTTTTTCTTTTACCTTTCTTTGATTGTAGTTGATGAACTTGTTAGAATGAAATTTCTATGCAATGTTCCACTCCATGGATTTGAGTTCCAACTCTTGCTTGGTGATGCATCAGGTTCACTCAAAACTGGAGATTCTACAGTTGGTTTTTCTACATTTCCTATGTCATTTGATTCAATATTAAGCCCTTCTTTGGCATCTACATAGAAGCTTGGCATTTCATCAAAATCCATATCTCTACTAACCTTCACCTATCAGTGAGTGGCTTATAATATTTATATCACTTTTGCTTAAGGGAGTATCCAATGAAGATACATTTTTCTACTTTGTTATCAAGCTCCCTCCTCAACTCATCTAGAACAAGCACTTGTGCAATACGAACAGATACTCTAATATGTAATAAGATTATCTTTGTACCTGTAAACATCTCTTCAAGTGTGACTTGATGTACAACATCACTCATATTTTTCGTCATGATGTATTTAGTAGTTTGCAGAGCTTGCGCTGAATAAGAACGAGGCATATTCTTCTTAGCAATCAATGCTCTTCCTATTTTTGCAATATGTCTATTTTTGTGTTCAACAATGCCATTCGTCTATGGTGTGTACGTGCATGAGAATTATCATCCAATTCAATGAATTTTTCGAGAGCTACTAAAAACATTTGACATGTGCACCCCTCCTCCATTAGATCTTGATGTTGGAATATGCTTTCTTGTCTGCTTGTCAACCATGGCATTAAACATTAGGAAGTGAGTGAACAGTTCACTTTTATCTTTCATGAAATCTACCCATTCTTTGCATGTATGGTCATCAATGAAAGTATCACAAAACTTGCAACCGCCCATACAATTCGTCTTTGTAGGACCCCGAGCATCTAAATGTACTAGTTCTAGCACATTCTCACTAATATGCTTGTCATGTGGAAATGCTACTCTTGATTATTTACCTAACTAACATGTTGCATACATCTTTTGCATTTCTACAACCTTGAAATTGGATAGTCCATTGACAATATCCTTTCACTACATTATTTTTAACCTCTATAAATTTGCATGTCCAATTTGTTTATGCTAGCTCTCTATATAAACAATATCTCCTACACCTTTTACAAACATGTTTGCATTCATTTTAGGAATTTTAACACCTTCCCATCCTCCATAGACAGTGGTATGTTTCTTGTATAATCGATAGGATGTGATGTGTCATCACCTATTTCAACATATCTAGTAACTCGCAATTTATTCAAACTATTAAACCATTTTGCATGACACGTCATGTGATTTCAAGCAGTTGAATCAACATACCAGAAATTACCATTTTATTTTGGAACATCAAGAGATATTGTATTCATCATGTGATGTTGGATCATGAAAAACTTAATCAAAATTATCTACACTTATTGATGCATGGTTTTTTTGCTGCATTCTATTATTTTGATTCTTCAACCTACAATGACATTCAAAATGTCTAGGTTTACCACATTTCGAGCATCCTTTATTGTCATTACCTGAATCATTTCTTTGGAAATGTCTACCCTCTCTTTGGCTCCCTCTACCTTAAAACTAGCCTATACAACATGCATGATTATGATGTTGACCTTGGTCTTGGTTAGTGTTTTGGGCTCTTCGACTTTTGAAACCTCTACCTCTGCCTCTTCCTTTTCGAGAGTAGAATACGTGCTCAGAACTTGGTTTTCATTGGGCCTTTGAGTCCTTACTATGATTCGTTTCTTCAATATCATCATGAACGCCTAATCAGTGAGATTTGGAATATTCTCCCTATTCTCACTAGAAGTTTTGAGCTACTTATATGCAGCTCCTAAAACACAAAGGCACACTTCCACCTTATCACCATCATCTACATTCACACCAATAGATGCAAGTGAATCACATATGGTTTTGATTATTAGGGTGTAGTCAATTATCATCATGCCCTTTTTCTCTAGTGTATGTAGCTCGTTTTTGAGTTGTAATTTTTGTGCTTTTCTATTGGTCTTGTACAATGTGACCAAACTATTCCAAGCCTCTTTTAGAGTCATGGCATGTTGATGTGCCTAATCATGCTATCATGTATGCTAATAGATAGCCAATACATTACCTTTTGTGTTGTCTCATTCCATTTGTCGTATAATCTTAATTAGTCCATAGTCCAATTCCTCTCTAGTAACTATGGAGCATTTTTGTTCTCTCCTTCGATGTACTTCTTGTAGCCTTTTCCCATTAGGAAATTCCTCATTTTGATTCTCAAAGCATGGAAGTTGTTCTTTTCCAACTTAATGCTAATAAGCTGACTCATTCCATCAGCACTTGCCATTTGTGCACCAATTCACAACAGTGCACAAAAATGACAAGCAGTACTTCTACTTGAACATTGTGGCACTATGAGATGATAGTTTAATTTTAAAAAAAATCACAATTTTTGTGTATGAACGATACATGGAATCGGTTGAAATTTTGGACCTAGAATATCCAAGCATTTCAAAAGAGAATGCACGGCCGACATACTTGATTTTTTGGTCGCTCCACTTTGATGGGGTCAAAGAGATGGCCCAAAAATAGAAATTTGAGACAAATGAGTGACCCTAAATGGATAACTCACAAAAGTATTTTGACACATTCTACCTTGAAAAAATGTTTCATAGAAATTTGAGGTTTCCTCTTAATCATGCTTTCTTCATGCCTTCTCGTGTACTCTTCATTGTTAGCATCATCACTACAACATATGAGGGGTATACTGACCTTGTCCATACTGATAGTCATGCCCTAGCATCGGTATGATCATTGAAAATAACTTACAACATTAGACATATCGACGGTCACTTGACCATGGGTATAAGCATTTAAAATTGATCGTTGGTATACGCATTGGTCATTGGTATATGTGCTAGTATAGGTGTCAACATAAGCATCGGTAATTAGCTAGAAATTACCGCTCCTCATACCAGTGTCTCTACCAATGCCTATAACAATGCCTATACCAATGCCTATGCCAATGCCTATACTAACGTCGTGTTTTAACATAATGGGACATTTTGCATATGTTTTGAATTCAGTAATGCTTTTGTCAAGTTTCACAAATGACGTGCATTGTCTTGTGCACACACACACACATCTCTCTCTCTACACATGAACACACTCTGTCTATCTCTCTAAATCTTGCATCTTGGTAAGTGACGAGTGTACTCTTTCAAACTTTCTCTTTCTCTATGTTTTTTGTTTTCTAATTTCTCTATTATTTGGTTTAGAAAGAGTTTTTTGCCATTGATTCTTTGGAATTTTATGATAGGTGACATTGATTGGGGTTTGATGATAGCGATTCAAAAAATTACATCGATGCTAAGTTCATATCACATACACACATGCATATACATACACACACATATGCATACACACATGCATATGCATACATACATACACACATATATATACATCCATGTACACACACAAATATACATACATTTACACATATAAACACATGCTACAAATACACATACACGTATATATACCCATGCATACACACATGTAGACATATACACACATAATACATTTAGACATCCACATACGTATACACTGCATACACACATATACATGTTTTAGGTCTAGGTCCTTAGTATTAGGGTTTTAGGCTTTTTACACATGCATATACACACATACACACATAACACATATACAAATACACATGTCTATACACATCCATACACACATATACATGTTTTAGGTCAAGGTCATTAGGTTTAGGGTTTTAGGTATATTGTACATGCATACACATATATACAACTATACACATATAATAAATATACACATACACATGTATATACACATCCATACACACATATACATGGTTTAGGTCTCTTTCTTTAGGATTAGGGTTTTAGGCTTTTTAAACATGCATACACACATATACACATATACACACATAATACATATACACATACACATATATACACACATGCATACACACATCTACATGTTTTAGGTCTATGTCTTTAGGATTAGGATTTTAGACTTCTTACACATGCATACACATGTATCCACATATACACACATATAACATATACCCAAACACATGTATAGACACATGCATACAAACAAATACATTTTTTAGGTCTAGGTCTTTAGGATTAGGTTTTTACGTGTTTTACACATGCATACACATATACACATACACACATAATACATATACACATACACATATATATACACATGCATACACACATTTACATGCTTTACATTGAGGTCTTTAAGATTAGGTTTTTAGACTTTTACACATGCATACACACATATACACAAATACACACAGAATACATATACACATAAACATGTATATACGCATGCATACATGCATATACATGTTTTCGGTCTAGGTCTTTAGGATTAGTTTTTTAGGCTTTTTACACATGCATACACACATATACACACATAATACATACACACACATGCATATATATATATATATATATATATATATATATATATATATATATATATATATATATATATATATATATATATATATATATATATATATATATATATATATATATATATATATATATATATATACAGACACACACACATATATACACACACACACACACACACACACACACATATATATATATATATATATATATATATATATATATATATATATATATATATATATATATATATATATATATATATATATATATATATATATATATATATATATATATATATATATATATATATGCATCACATATATACAAATATACACATATAATACATGTGCACATACACATGTATATACACATGCATACATACATATACATGTTTTAGGTCTATGTCTTTAGGATTAGGCTTTTAGGTTTCTACATAAATAAAATAAAAATAAATATATATAATTAAGTATATGAAAAATAGGATGTTAGGGTTTTTTATTTAAATTAAATATATATAAGAAAAAATTAAGAAAAACCTTAAGAGAAGAATTGGAATATATAACTAAATATATATAAAAACTAGGATTTTAATATAGATAAATAAATATGAAAAGAGATAGGGTTTTAAATATATAAATTAGATATATAAAATAAAATATATAAAATAATAAAATTATAATTTACAATCTAATATATATCAAATGTCTCGTAGGTGATGAATCTCAAGATAAAGGGATGCAAAGAAAAATGGATGTAGCTTTCAAAGAGAAGGTAATGAATTTTTGCATCGTTAACTCTGAACCTATGCAGAAGTGGTAAGAGAGGTATGAGTTTGCAAAGGATACAAACGTAAAGGAAAGAGTTGAGTTTGGATTGAATCATTCCACTCCTGTTTTGCCTCTTTTGGAAAGTCTTCGACCTTGTGCATCCTTTCCAATGAGTAGATGGCTAGATAGAGCAGTTTCACAAGCAAAGGCAATGGGTGAAGATACTTTTGAAGTAGAGAAGGAAATTGTTAAGGGGTGTGATTGGGAGTATTCTAAATACGATGCACTATGGTCTCATGGACGATACTTTTGGATTGCATGAATTGTCGAAAATATATCTAGTTTTGATAGTGGGTTGATGGCGAACTTTTTCCATAAAACTAGAGCTAATGCAGGAGATGAAAATGCTCAAGAAGGCTAGATGGATTATTGTGAAGTGATCCAAGATATCTTGAAGCTATTTTTCAAGAGTTTTGATTACTTTCTCTTTGATGTGAAATTGTTCAAATTAGTAACCTCTGGAAGAAACACAACAATGAGGTGGGATAAGAGTAGTTTGCTGCAAGTAGACTCGACAAAGCTATGGATGGATGCAAGAGTATATTTTTATTTCACGAACACTATGCACAAGTAGTTCGATTTGAAAGAACTAGAATGGCTATTTATTGTACAAGTCTTCCAATGTAGCATACAAATTTATGAGAACATAGATGTAAAAGAAATTCCATCCGTAATGGACTCGGAGATTCATTTGATAGTCGAGGAGGAAGAGATCATTGTCCAAGATGAAGAGATCTTTGAAGAAGACAACCTACACTATGAAGTAACAAACAATATGTTTTACGAGAGTGATGATAAAAAAGAAGCTAGTATACCAAGAGATCTAGAAGTCACGAATGTAGACATAGATATCCTCTGTGCAGCACATCTCCAAGAGGATGCAGGAATAGGGGATTTTTGAAGCAAACACTTGTACATACTAATTTGTGTTTATTTTTTTTCTATGTTATTTTTTACACTACTATTTCTCTATATTACCATTATTATCATATGCTAGTTATTTGAGTTTTTTTGTTATAGAGCACGATGGTAGATAGTCGTCAGATAACTCTACATTCCATTGATAGAGGAGCATTTCTAAGAGTTTATATCTCAGGTATCTCTTGCTTATATGGCCACTGTGTCATAGTATTGGATCGCTCGCTGTAACACTCCCCTTGGCCTCACTTCTACCCGTCTCACTCCTATTTGTGTCACTCCTATGGGCGGGGCTAATCCTGTCAGAGATACTCTTGGCTATATGACTCCACCATGACGGCCTTCTCACCCATCCCCTAGTGGCTCTAGTAGCCGATGTATGCGTTCGACACCTCAACAGGATATAAGTATTGGCACGTCTCATCAGGCGAGGTCACACTATGGAGGACAAGGTTCCAAAAGTGGATTTACAGGTGGCTCGGGAGGAGGGAGATGTTGTGGAGACAGTGCAATGGACATTGTGTCTAATGCCCATGCTTTGAGCCTGGAAATTCCTAGGTGATCAATGATGTTCTGATAGGTATACAACCTATCAAGTGTAGCTTTGTGGATATCGGCACCCGATTCAAGGTTTGACCAAAGAGAAATTGCTAGTGTCCTTGATCTCGATCATATGATGGTGAAACTTGAGACTATTCTATTTATATTTTTCATACTCATCAATAGTAGGATCCTTCCAGGATGTGTTGTGTGAGATCTAAAGTTTACTTCTCATATCATATTGCAATAAGTTTAATTATTATTTTTTAAATGGATGCGCGTGAGAGCAACATGAGCTATAGTATTAAAAGTATATCATTTCATACCCACCAATAGAATTATTCAATGTCCATCAATTAAATATTATACACTTTAACATGTGAACTTTATGGATTCATATAGTGCTTCGATTATGATGCTTTCATTATTCTATGTAGCATTCCATAAAAGAAAAAGAGGAATCACCAATATTGCATATTTCAATCTAGTTACATTTGTATATGTTCTCTTCCATTATTATACAAAATCTCAAGTTGTGTTTTTACAATTTCACAATTATTTAACCAAACATTCTCGGATTGAAATAAGGAATTAGAAACTATGTTGGTTTTTCTAATCCACGAATTTTGATTCATGTGGAGGATATTATTGTGTAATTAACAACAAAGGGGACCTAAGGTGTCTCTTTATGTTCATTTATGCTTGACCTATCATTTCTTCTGTATTGTTAGGTACTTCTACAACATTTATCTTGATTGTTGCTTGTTGTTGGGATTCCATTGTAAACGTGGCCTCCTCATAAGGGGTAAGCAGGGCCTTCTAGGATGCTAAGAGAGCAAAATATATTGACAACGAGTCACTCTTCAGTGGTTGTAATACCATAGGTATTCTCACTCCTAATGTCCCCTATTTCATTGATGAGTACAAAGAAAAAGAAGGAAATGATTCTCATAAGATGACCTTGAATTTGATGAGGATAAAGATGAGGATACATTAGACATTGATAAAAGTTCTTTGGAAAATTGGTTCACTTAGTTAAGTGTGAGGATAGTCAAAGGAACTGTCATTGCCCCATCCTAACCAAGATATTCTTAAGTCTTGGATTAGAGATAATTTGGAAATAAGAGGATTATTTCTTAAACTCATTCAATTCCTCCCAAATAACCGTTCGCCTTTTTTTGTCAATGCCTCCAACGGTGTCGTGCACAAAAGGATAATGGCTTATTATGAATAGTCATATTTCTTTCTTTAAGAATGTATTGGTTTTAATGGTGGGAACCACAAAACACTACGACTCTTATGTGGGTATAATATCTAAAGATGTCGGGGTATTACCCTTGTGTTGAAGGGCTATGAAAAAAATTGGTAACTTGATGAAAATTCAAGAGGTGGGACTAATCCTAAATGGGATCTGAAAAATCTTGATAGAAACAGAAATATCCAAAGGGATAATAATTTGTTCTTTATGGACGGGTCTCATGGGAAGAACTTGCATGAGCTAAAATAAAATTGGTTTATAGGAAACTCAAAAATGCTTGTTTCAATTGTTATAAACATGGACATGCTTGTTTCAATTGTTTCATGAACTTGCATGAGCTAAAATAAAATTGGTTTATAGGAAACTCAAAAATGCTTGTTTCAATTGTTATAAACATGATTAAGTATTATCCCTTACTTATCGAGAATAAGCCTGAAAATATTGTAAATAAAATTAATGTTACTCCACGTGAGCCTCATACCTCCAACTTGGGTGCTACGCATCATTAAGAGTTACTTTCAAAGTGTCTAAGAAAAAGAATAATAAATTCCATAATTCTTCTCGTGTGCTCCTTGACAATGTTATTAACATTCTATCGAATTCTGTAATAAAGATTTTGATTTTGGACATTATTGGAAATCAGTTCAAAATTTGATTGACCATGGCTGCCAAATGATCTCCAAGGGACGAACCTTCTCCTTATTAGGTATTCCAATGGGCTTCAAAGTTCTGATGCGTACATTATCAAAGATGGATAGCAAGTTGGCGTGGTAGAAGGGTATGGAGATTAACATGGTTGGGCAAGCTATGGTGGTTACTACATTCCTTCTTTCTTTCATTATGTACTTTCTATCCTGTTTTTGACCGCAGGACCAAGAGATTGCAGAATTCGAAAGAGTTCTAGAAGACGTCATTTTGATAGAAGACCCTAACAAGAGGGGTGGGGCCAAAACTAAACGGGATACTTCCATAAGATGAAAAAAAGAGTATGTTTGACATTTTAGATATTCAAAGAATGGTGGATAAGTTGGTAGCCAAATGGTTAATTAAAGTGTGGAGCAAGAGGGAAGCCTCTTGGGCCAAACTGATTTTTATAAGCAAGTGCTCTCTTAGGTTGGTGGGCCCTCTCCATTAGAAAGGACTTGATCTTATTACTCTTCTATTGTCCCCCTATCTCGTGACTCCTAGAGTCTCAAAATTAGTTTACTCTCTATCGAAGACTTGGAACAACATAAAACATTATGTCAAGATCAATGAAGGTTTGAAATGCCTCGAAGGCATTACAAAAAATGAGCCAAACTAGTTCCCTATCAAAGGCATTAGAGTTGTTGATTCAAAGAACCTCCAAAAAGCTAGGAATCTTTGGAACAAAGGGTTCCATTTTTAGGAACTTGTGGAATAAAGACACATGTAACTGGATTAGATTTGAGGACATTGACTTGGCTAAGAGAGTGGACTATGAAGATTTGTGCGAAGTGTGGAGTAGATTCATTGCTTGGGATTGCTCAAAGACTCACTTCCTTGTTGGGCATGACCTTGCATGCCTTGAGGGTCTAATATGGCACAATAAGGAGATTCTTGATAATACTACAAGATTCAAGAAGAACATGGACCTTCATGACACACTTAATAAAAGGCGGTGTCTACATGGGTTGCGTTGAAAGTGGGATTTTAAGTTCCAATTCCCTTGGTATCCCCTCATCGAGATAAAAAAGGCCGTTCTTATGTGGAAAATCATCCACCAAGGAACTTGAAACGATGCAAAATCTAGCAAAATTACTAGTACTCCACGTTGGTGTAAACATTTCCTACATGACAATGAAGACTTGGGACACCTCTTCTTTTTGTTTCCCAAGTCAAAGTTGATCTGGTGGGTCCTTGAGAGAATCATGTTGCTACATGGAAAAATCAATTGGAAGCATGTTACTAGGTGAAGTGATCAAATGTTCTTTAGTATTATGGAATGCTATAAGAGGTGAGGCCCCCTCGAAGATCTGGAAAGAGAGGTGTGCTACCAACTTTAAAAACCATCCTAAAGAATGGTCGATCAAAAAATCTATTTTCCATTTAGGCAACTGAATTTTCAATTGAAAGAATTCCCTCCCATTTAGACATTATAGAGTGTCTAAATGAATTTAATCCCATCGAGAACAATGAGATTAAATGCAAGTGACCCACCATGAAGGGGACAAAAGCATTATGAATCTTCTTTCTAAGGTTCTCTTATTCTAGCAAGATCCTTGCTTTGTGGGATTTAGGGGTACCATGGGCACTAGGCCCTTTCACTTGTACAATTGTTCTTTCTATTAATTTAGTCTATAATCAAACTTCTCTTTGACAAAAAAGAATAAGTCAAAGATTGGGAGAGAAGGTTGTAATCAAAATTCCTTTTGAAAAAAAGAAATGGATTTTAACGAACTCAAAAAGGAAAATCTCCACCTTAACAAACTTCCTCTTGAAAAAAAAAAAGGATTTTAATGAACTCGAAAAGGAGAATCTCCACCCTAACGATTTTGATGAGGGGTGCCATGGAGATAATCGAAAAGCACATAGTGCTCATGCTCCTCCTTGTAACCAAAATGATATGGATTGGGCCAAGATGGATGTATAACAAATTCAACGAAATCTACTGATCATATGTTCAAATTTGTCTTTTGAAATATTCCCAACCCTAAAGTTGATGATGCATTTGTTTTTTTCAAACGGATGCTCAGAAATTTCCTATTCGCCCAAGCTTTCATTAATAGAAAATCAATACAAGAGAACAAGCATTGTACCCATGGGACCCCTTGAATCCACAAAGAAAGGGTTGCCTATGCATTTCTAGATGACTTTACAAAGAAGTTTGATAGTCCTCTCGTATCCATCCTGTGGAGCACACTTGCTTCTAATATTGTTGTTCTCAAGGAAAGACACTTTATCATGTCTAAAAGTAAGGGAATTCTTATACTTTTATATTCTTTTGCCTAAAACAAAAAGAGATTTTTCAATTGATCATTCTTAAGGAGGGTTTCCAAAGTTAGGAGGAAAACTGCTTTTCTAGATCTTTCTGAGGGTCTCAACTCTTATAGCATTCCACAATGTTGAGGAACATCCAATTGCTTCACCAAGCAACGCTTACTTCAAATTCATTCGTCCTTATAGCATCATTCTCCTAAGGGTCCGCCAAACCGAAATAGAATTGTGGCAAGAAAAGAAAGGTCTACCAAATCCTAATTTCCATGTAGGCAACGTTTGCACCAAGGGGGAATCTGACGAATTTTGCTAGCTTTTACATTGGTCCGAATTCCTTGGTCGAGGATTTGCCGCATAAGAACATATTCTTTTATCTTGATAAGGGACTTCCAAACGGATTAGAACTTAAAGTCCCAGCTTAAGCCCAACCAATCTATACACCATTTGCTATTAAGCATGAAATGAAGGTCCAAATTCTTCTTGAATCTTGAAATTTTATCAAGGCTATTGCCATTGTGCCATCTAAGACCCTTATTGTGAGGAGAGTCATGACTAATGAGGAGGAAAGTCCTCGAGTGCTCCCAAGCATTGAATCTACTCTATAACAGGTACCATTCTTTATAGTCCACTCTTAAAGCAAGATGAATGTCCTCCAATCTAATACATTGTCCAGTTTCTTCGTTCCAGATGTGCTTTCACAAAGAAAAGCCTTTGTTCCAAGGTTTCCTTGCTTTTTGGAGGTTCCAAGATTCTACCTCTTTGATGAACTTGATCAAGAACCATACCAAATAATTTCTCTAATCCCAACAACCCATTTTCTATCTTCATTGATCCTAAGGAACTATTTAGTTTTGTTCCAATTCTTCCATAGAGAAAAGACCATACATATCAAAAGGGTGAGAAGGTCGAGACCCTTCTAGCCAAGAAGCCCATAAGCCTGTGAGCAATCTTGTTTCTAAAGATAAGCTTGGCCCAAGAGGCATCCGTGTTGCTCGAAACTTTAACAAGCCATTTTGTTGGCAGCTTATTCATGATTCCTTCAATATCTAGAATGCCCAAACAACCTTGATCTTTTTTACTAATGAAACTATAACATTTATTTTTGGGTATACGCCTTCTGTTAGGGTCCCCCATTCTAAGAATGTTCCTCCAAATTCTTTCCAATTGCATGATCTCTTAGTCCTTCGGTCTATAGCAAGAAAGAAAGTGAATTATCAAACAAAGGAGGAATGTGTTAACCATCATAGCACAAGCTGGGAGGCTGATGTGCATACTTTTCCACTATGTCAACTTGTTCTCAAGCTTAGAGAGTGCCGAGTTCCATCTTTGTCCCATCAAAACATCGGATCCTAGAGGAATACCTAAGAGGTGGAAGATTTGTCCGCTAGGGATCAATTGGCATCCGTGGTCTAGTAAAAGTTGAGGGGGATGCCCAATATTATCCCTAACGGTAGTTTTAGCATGATTGATTTTGGATCTTGATGCCTCAAAAAATTTATTAAGATAATAAGAGATTGCAGAATAATGAAGGATTGAAACCCATATGGAAGAAGGCAGGACTCTACGAGTATTTCAAATTCCAATTGCCAAAGCCGGATTTTCTAAGATGCTCGTATCTGATTAGCACCCTTACTCCGAGCAAAGACAAAAAGGGATACAGCTCCTTTGTCCTCCCGTCTCTCACAAGAGGCAATGAGCTCAAGCACTTCAGATTAACTATCAACTTGGTAAGGGAAGCTTTGGACATGAAAGGTATGCACATTCCTACGGAGAAAGAGACTATGGTTCCAGACAATATGAAGAACAGAAATTTGACGAAATTAAAGGACATGGTCGCAATGACACCTACGATCGCCATTCACTTACGCATGGTCATGCAACATTTCGCATTCCCCGCGTAGGAAAGGTTCACAATGCCTCCCAAAAGGATCTGGTTTAGCCTCTACTTAGCAGATGCTTTTGATTTGACAATCAACATGCCTCACTGGATTATCGACCAGATCCATTTGGCTCATCAAAGGTGGTATAAGAAACAAAAATCTGTACTGTATGGATGCTGTGCGCTTACCAAAATTGTGTATAGATGTCTCGCATATGATGTACCGGTGCAAAGGGCTCTCATTTGGACCAGAGCACAGGAGTTTCAACGCAGACTGTCAGCAGCAGGGCCTCCCTCAAAGAAGATGAGAGGCGCTGTCCAGATGCCTTGTGCACAAGCCCGCGGTGCTACCCTAACACCTGAAACAATGCCAAGGCTTCCCAGACGAGTGCAACCATTTACTATCAGGTTACCCAGGCACAGCACAGATGGCCCTAATCTTGTGTTTCCACCTGTACCTACGGATCTGGAATTTCCTCACGGATTCACTTTGGAAGATCTAACAGATGAAGAAGTTGCCAGAATCATTGAAGCTGTTAATGCGGAAGTCGAAGCAGAGCAGGGTAGTGGACAACAAACTGCTACAGAACAACCCCAGCCAAGACAACCAGAAGTGGTGGAAGTGGAGGATGAAGAAGAAGGCCAAGAGGATGAACAGGAAGGATTTTCTGATGAGGAGGCGCGTGACTATGAGCAAGAAGTTATACAGGAACTAGAGGGTGCCCCAGCATATACAAAGGAGTTGAAAAAGCTCTACGATACCATCAACAGGGTCCAACAATAACATAAGTTATCCCTTGCAGCAGGAAAGGCTATCATGCACCAAATCCTTGAGGAGGAAGGAGTCGACGAACAATATCGCGCCACACTGGATATGATCTCTGATGCTTTAGGAGTACCTGAGACAGTGCATACTGTCCTGGCACAATCATGCAGAACGAAAAGAAGATACGGAAGACGTCCCCCACGAGCAGGAAAACAAATGAATGTCTTAGTATCCGAAACACAAGGGACAGCCACGACCACGGGCACAACACACACGGTGCACGATACTGAAGAGACCCATGTGTCTAGTGCACCTCCATCACCCCCCTTGCCACCCCTGCCTCCCACTCCACCACATTCACCTCCCCTTACCAATGTAACAACCACCGTTACCGCCTCCGAGTCCACCGCCATGACTGAAGCACAAACCACCAATCAACCCACACACCCTCTCAACACCTCCCGTGTATACACCTCCACTAACACTGTAATCCTAACGGCAGCTACTGACATCCCCATTCCCCCACTCACACTTTCGGGCAGTTCACATTCACAACTGCACACACCACTGTACACATTCACCACAATCACCGCACCCACAATTCCACTATTCACAATCACTCCCACTACTGCTTCCACCATGGATTTTATGGAAATATCACCCTCCACTGCACCTCTCCCTCCCCCCATACGGCCACAATCTCCCATTCCCCCACCACCCACTTCACCATTTTCCAGCACCGCGTTCACACTTCCCTTCCCCTTTCCCTTTCCCTCTGCACTTAACACCCTCCCTGCATCCACCCCCATTAATAATGTATTTAATAACATGTATCAATGCATGTCTCAGTTACAACAACACTATCAGCACCTCGATGCTCAGCATACAAGTTTGTTCAGGATTCATGAAGCATTACAAGGAAGATTCATTGACTTAGAGCAAGAGAAGAAACAATTACAACAGTAGTTTAGTGCATTGCGAGAACAACATGAGCAATTAGTGGCAAATCCACCGCAGCCAGATGCAGAAGAAAGACAACAAATGGATGATCTGCTACACTCCCAAATCACAGAGAACCTCAAGCTCCGCCGCAACATGGCTCTATTACGGAAGCATATGTCTGCAGCCCTGGAAGAAAATAGACGGCTTCAGACACAAAACGAAGAGAACTTGGAAGTAGCCATGGAAGGTTCCCCACAAGAAATTGACCCGGAGAAGTTTAAGGCCATTCCCTCGGACAATATGCAAATCATATTGGAAACCCATGCTGATCTCCTCGAAGCCCATGCAGCCTTAGAAAAGGAAAGAGACGAACTACTAAGGCAATTGGCAGCTCAACCAGAACCACCCAAAGAAGTCCCAACCACAGCTGACAAAACTGACGAAGTAGTAGAGCTCAAAGCACAACTCGAAGAATTACAAAAGAAAGTGCTTGAGTATGAACGCCAACCCTCCCCCTTGGTAGAACCAGAACCTGAAGACCTAGTACCAATCGAAGTAGAGGAAACTTTTGAGGACCCGTACGTTCCGATGCGAGCACCTAGAGGCAAGCAGACAGCAGAGGGCATGGACACCATTGAGATAGAGGCCCCTGAATGGATGCAGAGATTAGAGAAAGTGGCCACAACCCATGATGACAGGGTAGCAGTCCATATAGCATCCATGTCACGATTGGAAGAGGTAATCATAAAATCCGAGTACTTTAGAAACCTCTCACATCACAGGTGGATCGGCACCACCGACGACTTGTATGTTCCTTTTTGTGTCTTAATGGCGGATTATAATGCTGAAATCAAGCACCACACCTCACGGGAACCAACCTCTGCCACACAATTTGCACCAGACGACATCCCAGAAAGTGCCAAGCAGGGAAATATTCGCCAACCGACTTGGAGAATTCGACTGCTTGAAACCTACCCGGAAATGAATCGGACATGGAATAACATGCCCCTGTATATCAAGTACAATCCCTGCTACTGTCCTGTTTTCCTAAGAAGGTCGTGGCCGGAATACACAAAGATGGTGCTGACAACCAAAGGATGTGACAAATGGCTCAACTATGTCTACTTAGCACCACCTAAAGGTCAACCTACCGTAGGGTATATGATATCGACAATTCGGCATTGGGGTGTCAGGTTCAAAAACGTACCAGATGTCATGACACAGATGTGCCTTAAAATTTTTGAACTCATGATAGTCACCTTCCGGACCTTCAAGAATGTTAACGAACCTCAC
Organism: Ceratopteris richardii; assembly: GCA_020310875.1. NCBI lineage: Eukaryota > Viridiplantae > Streptophyta > Polypodiopsida > Polypodiales > Pteridaceae > Ceratopteris > Ceratopteris richardii. The sequence continues at coordinate 58,610,705 of CM035433.1, read as the reverse complement.
CTCTCTGCGCTCGGATTCAATGAAGGCAATCAGGATCTTGTTTATGACATGAGCACAACGCCCTCTATTAATGTTGTTTATGCATGGCATGCCCGCATCAAATACCTACCGGCCTGCTTCAAACAGACATTTGAAGAGATGTTTGTCACTGGGTTCTGGGAATATCACTCAGAGATCTTCATTCCCAGGCCCTCACATTTATTACAATTGTTTGCAGTGGAACAAGCTCTCCATTCAGAAAAGTTACGTATGCCACATCCAGAGGTTCCCGGGCCAGTAGATTGGGATGATCTACTCACAGACTTGGCCAAGGGATTGAGGATTGCCAAACATCACTTAGCGCAAGACGTTGTCGAATACTACGTCCAACGACCCTCCCAACAAGGGTCTGTCAGGGACGACAGACGCGAGAGAGGGAGGGGTGTTAGCAGCAGACAAGGAACTGAAGGACTGACAAGGCATGGCAGCCAGAGAAGAGAGTCAGAGGGGAGAGAAGGCACAAGCAAACAAGGGAGTCAACGACGATCTGGCAAGTAGGCCAATAATTTTCTTCATGAAGAAGCAAGTACGAGCATTCACGCAGATCTAGCACTAAGGCAACCTTTAATTTTTCAAAATCCTTAGACCAATTAAAAGTGATTCTCATCACTAACAACCCCTGTAAATATCATGTTCACCTTTTTGTGGCTCCATTTTGTGCAAGCCGAGGAGTCCTTGAGCTTGAGGAGCCTTAGAAGTAGTTGCTTACCAATTTTCGTATTTTTTAGATCTCATTTGAGCCCTCAAATAAGCCCTGGAACCTAATTTTTAACTAGGCCGGACACTAGGTCTGAACAGGGCCAAAGCTAGTCAAAAACTATAAAAGGAGCTAGAGAGCTCATTTTTGAGGTTAGATTGTAATTGAATTGAACTTGTAATAGCTTTTTGAAAGTAATCCAAGAACCCCATTGCTTCTCACTCTTTGTCTTCCTGTGTGTGCGCGTGTGTGTGTATGTGTGTGCATGTTTGTGTGCTTCTCACTCACGCACTTGTGCCTCCACTTGCTCGAGGTCTTCATACCATCCTCACGTCTTCCCGGATTGACATTAAAGGAGGTGCTACTCATCACTGAGCTACACACTCCAAGCCTTTGTGATGGTCTCTATAAGCTCTATGATTTCCCTTCTAAATTCAATCTCATATATATCAGAAGTCACTTGTTGCCTCATGATCTTCAAAAGTTTATCTAGGATGACCCACATCCCCATGTTTTTTTTTTGGCATTTTTGGATGGCCTTTTACATTTTTCATAACCTTGAGAATTGCCTCCCAACAACTCCACATTTCATTTAGTTCATTTCCATCACTGCAACTGAAAAATCTTCTCGTTTTTTCACCTCGCATTGACACAACCTATAGTACATCACTTGTATTTTGTGAAATCATGGGATCCTTTCTTGGATGAACATCAGCACCATGAAATCCCATTGCAGAAAGTAGAGCATCACATTTTTAATGCATTCATCTGCAAGAATTTTAGGCTTGATGGAATATGCATATTCCAAGTGAAGATGAACAACGTTTTCAATGATTCTTAACTCTGCATGCAATGTGAATATGTGTATGCTAATCAATTCTATTGGAAGTAGGGGATCCCAAATCATGGTAGAACAGGAGTAGTTATGTAGATTAACATTGTGTAAAGAAGGAGCTTCCATAGCCTTAGTTCTAGCAATCCACCCTATTGTACTTGCACTTTTCATGCACTAAAAACAAGGGTACTTACGATTTGCACCCCCCCTTATACCAAACATGCATTTTAGAGTGTTTAAATTTCCACTCAAATGCCAATCAATTTTCAAGATTCCATACTAGTTAAGATTTCAAAATTTGTTGAATGATGGATTTGGATAACATCTAGAATGTTCCTCTGTAAGAACAACCACTCAAGTGTTTTATGATTCTCAGATGGAACTTGAGCACACCCAACACGCCATAACTCAGTTTCTAATTGTACTTTGACAGATGGAGTATCTAGTTTCTCAAGGCTATAGTCCAAATCTCTATTTATTATTACTTATTCTGCCCATCTTTTGATGTTTTTTAATTTTAGCTTCATCAAGTCTTATTACAAATCTCAAAAGGCCATGACATTCATGTTCTTTTATGTCACAGAACTGAACCATGTATCTCTAAAGTCTTATAATATCTATCCATATATTGTAAAATGCATTCTAAGTGAAATGAAAATTCTATTTTCCTACCTTATATGGCATGTTATTGTGAATGTTTTTATAGTCACCAAATATAGATGCAATTTTCTTACTCAAGCAAAGCCAATACTTTCCTACATGATGAGGTCTAGGAAATCCAAAGTGTTTTAAACGGCCTAGAATATTCCCACGATGGGAAGTGTTCTGATGGCTTGTAGTGACATAGAGTCCTTGTGTGAAATTTGATGACAATATAAACTATCAAAGCCTTTCTCATGCCACTTCCTTATTCTTGATACTCATTCCAAGTTAAAGTGAGTCTTAAAGTGAATTTCTTTCATTATGATTCCTTTGTGTTTTCTCTTCTCTCAATTCATAGCATTGTGAAGGACATTTGGAGTGATACTTCCCATTGTAAGGCTTCTTTAACATATGGTTGGGTACAAGCCCTTAGGTCCATCAACTTTTCTCTTTTGTGATCTAATTAGGAATTTCACTAGATTTAGCACGTGTCACTCAAGCATAATGGTAAGTACCAATGTGAGGAGCTTCACCTCATAAATGTCAATCCGTGGAGATGTGAGGACTAGTATGAAGACTATGTGCAAGTGATGGCACAAGTGCGTGAGTTAGAGCACACAAGCATGCACACACACACACGTGCACACAAGGTAAGAGCAAAGAATGGAACAATTGAAAGCTTTGATTACAAAAGAAATTTGTTACAAAGCTCAAATCTACAACAAGCTACCCTCAAAATGAGCTCTCTAGCTCTTTTCATAGTTTTTTCAGTAGTTTGGCCCTGTCTAGACCTAGTGTCCGACTTAGTTAAAAATTAGGTTCAGGGCTTATTTGAGGACTCAAGCGGAGTCTAAAACTTATGAAAACTGGTATGATGATACTTCTAATACTCCTCAAGCTCAGGGACTCCTCAACATAAACAAAATGGAGTTAGAAAAATGGAAAATGGTATTTTCAATGGTTTTTAGTGATAAAAACCACTATTTTTATAGGGATCTCTTCAAGAAAATTGACATGCGCTTCTTGAAGCTCCCTATATGCTCTGTCCTCTTGTGTGTTCACTTCTTTGATACACTTATATGCTTGTGCTTGACCTTGAGTGCCAACACCCCCCCCCCTCTAGAGTTTGTCGTCTCTGACAGACCCTTGTTGGAGTGGTTATTCCATGTAGGACTTTGAGAGGTAGTGTCCATCTTGTATCAACACGAGCTGTCCATCTTCCAAATGTAGCTTGTTCTATTTCTTTAGTTTTCCACTACTAGTCAATGCGAGAGTTGGTCCCCTTGGAGGTGCTCCTTCCTTGTACGTGAGTTGTATGGTATATTTTGTGCTTTCAAAGATTGCTAGTTGCTCAAAAGAGGTTGTCAATATTGATCTTGAGCAGTTCTCAACGTTGAAGAGCTTCATAGGTACTGTTGTTGTACTCTTAATGTCCTTTGGAGCTTTGAACATGAGTTTCACAGTAGCATGCCAAGTACTTTAGACCCATAATGACTAATGGGTAAGTGCATTACTGCATGGGTTGAAAAAAATGTCCTTTGGAGCTTTGAACATGAGTTTCACAGTAGGATGCCAAGTACTTTAGACCCATAATGAGTGATGGGTAAGTGCATTACTACATGGGTTGAAAAAAATAGGTGCCTTGTGCACCGTCTTGTTATGTGGCCCTATATATGTGTACTTGGGGAATGCATTGGAAGAAGTATGGTGCAAGAAATGGGGTCTTGAGCTAAATTCTCAAGGGTATGCTCACGAAGAGGTTTCCTAATCTATCACGGTAGTGGGGTTGCTAAATTAGGCAATTCTTACCATTCAATCTTCACTCTTCATGTTGTATGTCCATCGTGACGATTGACCAATGGCTTGTCTTTCTTGTTGATGGATGTCCGTGTTGATGGTTCGCATCAGAGATTCTTCAAGCGCTCAATCTTGTTCTGTGTATCTCTTTTTCTTCTTTCTCTCTTTTTTTTCTTTATTAGGTGAACAATGGAACATGACAAGAAGAAAGGTGTTAGCATCAATAAAATATTTGACATTTAGCAAGTGTATCTCATGTGCCTGGGATTCTCAATTGTGTCTATGCACGGCCATGTAATGTGGCCCTTTATTAATGCATACTTTGGAGATGCATGACTTGAATGGTGCAAAAGACATGGTTATGTCAAAGGCACATGGTTGTTGCTGGTTGAGGCTTCTGATGTTACTTGCAGGCTTGATGCAATCTTTGTTTGCAGGTGTCGATTGGATCTCAAAATGATGTAATCATCCTTATTGGGATCCATTTTAGAATACTATTTGGCCCTGTAGAGATCACCTCAGGCCTCTTCACCTTTGGATGTTTTCCGAACTTTGGTATCCAGTGGAGGCTACTGGTACTTTTGGCTTCCAAACCCATATCCTTGATGAGTGTCTTCTTACTTTTGCCAAAGGGATGAGTTTATCTTCTTTTGGTCTTTGTGCTCGTTTCTTACCATTTTCTCTCCTTGGCTTCTTTGTTGAAACCTTTTGCATGGTGGAGAGCATAGGCCTTTCTGCATGTAAGAGTCCTTTGGGAACCCACATGTGTAATCGCCCTTTTTGAGCTGCAACTAATTTCTTAGGCACCCAAATTTGTCAGAGATCTTTTGGTTGAGATGGTCTTGGTTGCTTGTTTCTTGCCTGCAAATGGTTGGCTTGCCGGAGTAGAATTCTGTTGGCCAGGCTGGTGGTTGCTTGCCTTTTCGTACCCAAATCTGCTTCATGCCCGGAACTACTTTCTTCTTGAAATCCGTTTGTCTATTTGATATAGCGGTTGTCATGTACTGTTTTGCTTGCCTTTGAGGTTGAACTACTGTGGATGCTTTACTCTTCCAAAAAGAAGGAGGGTCTACTTGCCTTTGTGACTGTTCTTCCATGATTGAGTCCTTCTAGATCATAGAGCTTTTGACACATACAACATTTTTTTCATGAAGATGAGTCTTAGAGGAACTAAGAGAGTGTGTGGTGCCATGATCTGTGAGCATGGAGTTCTCTAATTCTAATGTAACACATTGTTCGTGTACCCAAACTTGAAGAAGTTGACTTCTTAGGTTCAAGTTGATTGCATGGTCGTAAATTAAATCTTGACCCAAGACAAGTGGTTCTATAAGGTCGTCATCTTGACACACTAGCATTTTGACTTTCATTGAAACGTCTTGAAGGTGGAGGGGAAGTTCCAGCTCGCCCAAACAAGGTCTTTCCACACCTCTGAAACCAATGAGGTAGGCTTCTATGGGTTTGATGTTCAATTGTAGGTCTTGGCAGTATGAAAGTCTAACTGCACTAGTTGTTGCACCTGAGTCAATGAAGGCTCTTACAGTTCTTACACTCTTTCCTCGTCCTAACTCCATGGTCACAAAGGGGTGTCAATCGATTATGTGAGAAGTAATTATGCATGATTTTTGGCACATGTCCATGTGATATTTTGGGGCTTTCTGGTTGACATCTAGGCCTAGTCGCCTTAACATATTCCACCTAGTGCGCTCTCTAGCCTCTACTTGTGCTTCTTCTCTAACTCTCAACTCTTCTTCTTTTCGTTTCTTAGCCATGTTGAGTCTCCTTACCATATCCTCTGTAAGAGGTTCTTGATATAGCTTGACTCGGCATCCACTAATATAGTTTGGCAAGAAATCACCTTCTAGAGTGGCCAATTGAACTACACCACTAGTGGAGATTCTATTAATGATCATTGGTCCATATCCTCGTTTCTCCAATTTGCGGGCATGTTGCTTTAGCATATAAACCAGCACTAGATCCCCTTCTTGTAATCCTTTATCCTTTATATCGGCATCAAAATATGACTTTTGTCGTTTCTTTGCAGCATAGATGCCTGTCGGTGCTCATAGCCTCGTCTCACCCAAACATTCTAGATCAAAGATCCTGAAGGACAACTCATGTCCATTCCACTCGTCCTCTTGTGCTACCTTTAAAGCTGGGATTAGGAAGTCCAATGGTAGCACAACATTCTCTCCCAAGACCATCTAACATGGGGTGGTATTGAGTACTGCTTTGTAAGCAACTCGGTAAGCCCAAACATCATGATGAAGCAGTTTGTCCCACTCAAAGGGTTTATTATTTACGAGTTTTGTTAATATGTTACATAGGATCTTATTTGTGCTTTCGGCTTGTTCGTTAGCTTGTGGATGGTAGGGAGCAGACTTCTTATGAATTACCAAGAATTCTTGGAGAAGCTTTTCAATAACTTCGTTCAAGAAGTGTGTACCTCTATCACTTACTATTGGTAGTCCATATCTCGTGAACACGTTCTCAAATAAGAACTTTGCGGTCGTTTGAGCATCATTCTTTGTTGTGTCTTTTACTTCCACCCACTTTGTAAGGTAATCTGTGGCTACAATAATGTACTCTGCATGGGAGTTTCTAGCTGGGGGGTTAATGGGACCAACGAAGTCTATATTCCACTTCGAGAATGCACGTCCTCCCATCATTGGCCTCAAAGGCATCTCATCTTTTCTGATCAAATATTGTGCACGTTTGCATGTGTCACATTTCTTCACATAAGTATGTGCATCCATATAAAGAGTGGGCCACCACAATCCTGATAATAGAATGGTCTTGATTACTCTGTCAGGCCCAAAGTGTCCATCTGCAACACCACTATGTGCAGTTTCTAAGACTTTCAAATAGTCTGATTCGTGAACGGATAGTCTTAAGTAGCCATCCTTGCCTCTTCGATATAGGTTGTCGCCTATTAAGGCATAATATTGAGCCTCTTGCTCCATGCTCCGTTTTCTAGCTAAACTAGCCTCATGGGATAATGTTTCCGATCTCATAAATTCTACCAATGGAGCACTCCAATCTGGAATTAATGACACATGATAAAGGGTAGCATGCTCCACTGGGGGTCTCTCCTGACACACTGGACAATTCTTGATCCACTCATGTATTTCTTTGTCCATGCTAGGCCAATACACCCTAAACGTTTTTTATTTTGCAATCTTTGTTGTTTAGAATAGTGATTTCCTAGCAATCCTTCATGGGCTTGTTGCAACCAACTACTATGTTCATCGTCCTCAACACAACAAGCTAACACACCCTCTGTACCTTGTTTCTACATTCTTGCTGCCAATATTTGGTATTTTTTTGATTTTACAATTTTTTCTTTGTTTTTTTTTATGTTGTTATTTGTAGGTCTGAAGGTTAGGACTGGTACCAACTTATTTGCCTATTTAGGAACAACTTCTAAATTGAATAGATAAGCATCAGTAGGTCATCAGACACTCCTTGCGGTGACTCACCTGAAGTGATGCAAGAAAGATGGTTTGCCCTAAGGTGGATTCTACCTTTCCTAACAACGTTGCATTTCAACGTCATATTCCATTAGTAAGAGAAACCATCTTACTAAGCATCCTGCATTGCAAGGTTTATTGACCAAATATAATAAAGCTTGATGATCAGTGAAAAACTTAAACTTGTTGGCCAATAAATAGTGTCTAAAATTCTTCACAGCATATACCATGCCTAAACCTTCTCGCTTTGTTGTGGTATAGTCTCGTTCAGTAGCATTCAATTAAATGCTAGCATATGCTATAGGCAAGTCTAAATCTCCTTCACCGTGTGTTGTGCTAGGACACATCCTATTGCATGATTGGATGCTTCTACATGGACATGGAATGGTTTATTCCAATCAGGAATGGTAACTATTGATGTTGAGCAATAACATCTTTTCAGCTCATTCAAGGATTTTTCACATTATCGTTCCACTCAAAATTTTTCAACAAACAATAAAGAGGTTTAGCTATGATTGCATACAAGTGGATAAACCTACAGTAATAACCACAATGGCCCATAAAGGCCTGTACCTCTTTAACGTTCCTTGGCCTTGGCAACTCTACTTTGGCTCTTACTTTATCCTCATCTGTTGATATTCCATTCTTAGAAACAATATGACCTAAGATCTTACCTTGGCGTACCATGAAAACACACTTTTCTGGGTTTAGACACGCTCGATATTCTTTGCACTTGTTGAAGATTTATCTAAGCTCAGGGATGTGGTATCTTCTTTCTTGGGAATGAGCACATAAATCATCCACATATACTTGTAGGCTCCTTCGCAAGAACTCCTTGAAGACATGACACATGAGCCTTTGGAATGTTGCACGTGCATTGGTGAGCCCAAATGGCATCACGTAGAATGCAAAGATTCCCCACTTTGCGGCAAAAGCTATATTGTGTTGATCTTCTAGGGCAATGGCTACCTGGTTGTAACCTAGAAATCCATCAAGGAAGCTATAAACTTCCTTGCCTGCAACACGCTCCAATAAATGTTCTGTGATTGGAAGTGGATAGCTATCTCTTATTGTAGTGGCATTAACTTTCTTAAGGTTAATACACAATCGCAACTTTCCATTCTTCTTGGGCACCACTACAATGGGGGAAACCCATTCAATATGCTCAATCTCATTGATAAATCGAGCTTCAATTAGCTTGTCGATTTCTTCTTTTATTTTAGCTGCATAAGTGTCATTATATGTGTAGGGATTTTGTTTGGTGGGTTTGGCATCGGCGGTCATGGGGATCATATGAGAGCAAAGTTTTTGGATCTACTCCCTTCAATTCTCTATAGTACCATGCAAACACGTCCCTATATTCCCTTAATAGAGCTACAAGCTCCACTTCTTCTTTTGCACTTAGGTCATCTCCTATATACGTGCATCTCTCTTCGTTCTCTTCAATGGTCACTACAATCTTCTTGGTCTTTTCTTTGTTATCATATGCTTCTCCTATGATGGCCTCTCTCTTAGGCATTCGTACCAAAATTTTTTGATCCTCAACTTCATATTTCTTAATATTTTCTGGTACTTCAAACAATGATTCCTCCTCTTCTTGTTTCACTACTTTTCTTTTCTTTTTCTTTTTACTACCTTCACTTCCATCTTTGAAATTTACCATTTGAATGCTTGTGAGAGGTTCTTCTTCTTGTCGATTAAATACTCGTGCATCTTCTAGATAACGCTTTTCTGAATTAAAGCAATGATCCATTACAATGGACTCTAGATCATCATCATTCTCTTCTTCTTCTATGACTTCACTAGGGTCACATTCTTCCAACAAGGGCTGACACATGAACACTGAAATATCATAACCCTCCTCATCACAATGAGGTCTCCATTGTTCTTCATTGACTACAATGTTCAATGTTAGCTAAGATTTTTGCCCAGCCATGAAGCTCAAATTCCTCATCTAGAAAGATCATCAATGTATAGGCTGGATCTTTAACTAGTCTATCTCCTTGGGAACTTCCTTCCTCTCTTGCTTTTAGGTGCTTTTCCTCTTCCTCTGTGACCTTGCACATCCACAAGTGAGTATCTTCATGCAGCCATGATGGATCAAGTGAACTTCCAGAATGCACAAAGATTGAGTGTTCTTTTGCTTTGTGGATAGGATTCCATTCTAGGGGTGGTACATTTCTATAGGTGTAATCCTTCAAATTGACCTTGGTTGTGACCCCTAAGTGTTCTAAGTACAAGGAGTTGGTTCCCCAATCGTGTACTATTTGCAATTGTCATAGGAAGGGCCTTCCTAAGATCATCTTGTAGACATTGTTTTTCTCAAAGTCACATATAGCAAATGTGTGTTCAAACTCTACACCACAGGTGGTTAGAGTTATCCCTTCGAGCACTCCTAGAGGTTTTTCAAAATGATTGTCTGCCATTTGAAGCATCATGCTAGTTGGTCTTAATATGGGTCTGCCCCATTGCTTCCACAAGGACATGGTCGCAATAGCAACACTAGCACCTGAATCTACGATTGCTTTGGTTGTGTAACCTTCGTAGGTGGTCGAAAGATAAGTATTACCTTTTTCACCTTCACTCATTTCTCCTATTTTATCAAGAGGTATCTCTAGAACTTTTTGCTTACAGCTTGCTTTTGGCATTTTTGAATCAAGTTCTGGGACTTGATCTTTCACATGATTCCATAGCTCAAGTTTTTCTTTGAGTAGCTCTTCTATGGTGAGATGACATGAAACCTTAGTGTTCTTCATGACGTCAGTGTTTCTTGGAACCACTAAGTCTTCATTTCTTGCCAATATTTTGGGAGCTCTGATCTCCAGAGATTCAAATTCCCATGGGCCTGTGAATTGTGGCAACTCTTGCAAGGAATTAGATTCAAAATCTAATCTTTCATCTTCTTGTTGATCTACTTGGTCTCCATAGATACACAGAATGTCTTGGGGAAATTGATCATGAAGGTCATCAATTTCAGGAATAGGAGGGGGTTTTCCCTTCTCCTTGGCCCATTTCTCCTCTTGTATTTCTTGCAAGAACTCTTGAGAGTAGTGTAGAATTGAAAGAGGTGCTCCCTCATCTATGGAATCAAGAATATAAGCTTTCATTTGTGGAGAGTTTTCTCTTTCAACAACTAGTTGAGCCTAGGGAGGTAAAGAAACTTGTTATTTGTTTACCAACTACTCTAATCTTTCTAGTATGCCCTCAAAGTGCAAATCTGGCTGCACAAAGTTTGTGTGATTGAGCTTTTGACTACTCTCGAGCATAGCTTGAGCTAGCTCTAGCATTTTTATGCACATTTTTGTTCGTTCAATCTCTAAATCTGCTCTAGGGTAACTCTTGTCTAAGTTTGCAACTGTTGGCCCTTCTTGAAGTTGAGCTTGGTAGGCCTTGAACATCATGTCCAAGCCTTCTGGGGTTGGATCTCCAAGAACAGACCCTAGTTGTGGTTTATTTATAGTGGGTGGTTGGGTGGGATGAGGTGGAGTGGATGGAGCTTCAATTTGCGAGGGGCTTTGAGATGCAATGTCTTCTATTTTTGTTTGTGCGTCTTTTAGGCTTTCCTCTAGTTTAGATAACTTTTTATTGCACTTACGATTGAATCTCTCCCTGGTACCTTTCCATGTTCTTGTTTTCCTCTTACTAGGCTCTCCTGATTCACTTGGCTCTGATTGCTTAGCTTGTTTATCCTGTTTTAATGCTTGTGCCCTAGTAACTGCTTGTATAGGAGCCACATTACTACTACTTGAACTTGGGTCCGCCACTAAGCCTACCACATTGATGGGTGTAACCTTGGGTGCACTAGAGGTATTCCTAGAACACTCTCTTGGAAGATGTTCTTTGCCACACTCACGACAAAAGCCTTGTATTGTGATGTTTTGTCCTTGTTCGGGAGTTGGTGAGTTGGGAGTCATGAATGAAATGGTCACCTTGACATCTAAAACATGGTCCTCTAAGGGCTTGTGGTCTTACTTGTCTCAATTGGGGTCTAGGGTTGGGATTCGTGTACATGACATTGGAATATTCTGGCTCCCAGTTTTGTTATGTAGATGGTGCCTCATATTGATAAGAATAAGCCTCACTATGCTCCGGTGACTTTGTATAATAAGCTTGTGGACTACCTTCATGGGAGTAGTCTGAACTATGAGCATGAGAGTCATTTTCTGAGATCAATCGGGTTAGTGGCACCAATGCTCTAATAGGGTTCTCCTCTGCCATTGCATACTTAATAGGAATCACATTGGAAGGAGCTTGTGGTTGGTTTCCTAGGACTGGTTGTGGCTTATATGGTGCCTGATATTGCTGTTGTGGCCTATAATATGGCTCTTGGTATTGATTTTGATACTTGCCCTGCTGGTAAGCTTGTTGATAAGTTTGTCTGGCAGTGTGTCTGTTGTATGGACACTCTCCAGCCGTGTGGTTTGTGTATTTTCTCTCAATAGTGCACTACGGAGCATTAGAATTTGCTTGGGATTGAGCCATCATCGGACAAACATTAGCCATGTGGTCTCCTCCACAATTGTAACATCACCTCAATGAGCTCACCCTTGGTGTTTGTCTATTTTGAACTCCTACCTTCTTGGCAACCTACTCAGCTATCTCATCTATCTTAGTGGAGGTTTTGGAGGTATGACTAGTAGAACTGTCTGAATCCTTATACAGTTTTGAGAGCCCTAACTCCTTGCCCAAATTGTCTTCTATGTCAATGCATATCCGCACACACTCTTCTATGGATCTAGGCTCTTTCAAGTACACATATGACCTTAACTTTGTGCTTAGTAATCCATCTAAAAACAAGGCCACTTGTTTGGATATTGTGGGTAATTTTGGCACAAGGCATCTTTCCAAGTACTATCTGAACCGTCTTCCTACAAGTCGCATTGTTTCTTGGGGTGTCTACTCGAAGCTGTAGATCAAGGATGATGTGTTATGCCTGATACCACTCTTTGAAAATTCTACAATGAATGCTTCTAGAACTTGGCCTATGTCTCGATAGTCGTGACTATTTAGGGGTTGAAACCAAGCTAAGGCAGTAACCTTAAGAGTCAAACCAAATGCCTCGAACTAAGTGAACAAGTCCTCGACCTGTTGAACTCTTAACACTTGTTTGAACTCGGCCACATGATCATAAGGATCTCCAAAACCATCAAAGTAGTTCTTCATTGTCTTAACCACTTGAGAGGGTCTAAGGGTTCTTGAGTGTTCTCATGGTCTAGGAAATGGAAAATCATGTTCATCTCCTTGATGCCTATGTGCTCGATGTCTCTCTATTTCACATCTTTCACCTTCATGTGTTGATCTCTCTCTACCCACAGTGTTTGCAAAGCTTACCTCAGGTCTCTCTCTAGGTCTCTCCCTCTGGGTTTCATGAGCCTTGGATGATCCTGCTCCTTGGAGGCCATGGGAAACATTAGATCTTCTTGGAGGGAAAATTGATTCAGCTTGCCAAGTGTATGCATGTCTGTCATGATCTGATACCAAGTACACTTTCTCAGATGTGTTATCTAGATAGACAACTTTGTCTGGTATCTCTGGATCTTTAAACTTGTAGCTGATGAATATGCCCAATTGCCTAGGTTGATCTCGCTTGAATCTCCAATAGGCTTCCTCTGTTTCTCTATTCACGAATAGTTCTATGCTTTTGTTGTCTTAAGGGATCTGATCTGGAGTGATTACCCTAGTCAAGACTAACTTACCTCTCAGAGTCTTGGGTTCTCGTCCTAGGCCTCCTTGCTCTAGGTCTCCTATCTCATTCTCAGGAATGATATTTCCAAACTCATCCGTCCTATCTGGTAAGTTGGTAATCACATACATGTTTCCTTCCTTATCAATGTATGAACCCTCTTCGAACTTAACCACAGGGCATTCAAATCCAAAGGGTTGATCCGGATTTTTGAGTTGGACAACGGATCTTCTTAGACCATCCTCATAGATGCGAGCACCTAATTGGTTGGTCCTAATATATTCCAATTGTGTCTTATAGGGACCTTCTGGTGTCTATAATAGGAAGTACCTGAGCTATGTGTGGGTCTCTCCATATTGAAGGACATTTCTGAGTCACTTGTGTCGGAACTTAGCACGTAGGGATAACCACTTAGTTGTTGAGCCCAAGACTTGGCTCTATGGTTGAAACTGGCCTCATATGACCTAATGCTTTGCCTATCCTTGCCTACGTGTCTACCAGATCTCGGGTTCATAAGCTTTGTCTTCTAGTCCAAAATTTCCCCTTTGTATCGTTCAAAATCCCTTGGAGTCCCCTTGGTTTCCTAGTCCCACCTGAGGGTCAACTTCAAAATACTATATCTAATAATCCATGAGCTTTACAGCAAACGGATTTTGTATGAGAACGTTATGCCAGTTCAGGGTTTTGGGGGTTAAAACAGGGAAACAACACCTCTCTCACAATGCTTCAGAATAGGTGATACACGACACTTAGTAAGTATCGGTGATACTTGGAAGCAAATGATACACGATACTTGTCCTGCCAGAATACATGATATCTGAACTAAAGGATACACGACACTAGGAATTCGACGACACATGATACTTGGGAAGTATCATGACACTTGGCCGCACGATACTTGGTTGATCACGACACTCAACACCTGAGGAATATCGTGATACTTGGCCCTGAGTACGACACTGGACACCTAAGGAATATCGTGACACTTGTCCCTAAGCACGACACTCGACACCTAAAGAATATCGTGACACTTGGCCCTACCCACGACACTCGACACCTGAGGAATATTGCAACACTTGGCCCTAAGCACGACACTCGACACGTGAGTGGTCATGACATGCGACACTTGCCAGATGTCATGACACTTCTCAGATATCATGATACTTGGATGTCACAAATATCGCGACACTTGGATATCGCACATATCGCGACACTTGGAGGTCAGAGATATTGTGACACTAAGATATCATGACACTTGGAGGTCACAAATATTGCGAAACTTAGTCACCCACAGATATCACGACACCTGGATATCGACGATACACGTTATCTACCAAATATCGTGACACACAGAATTTCAAGTATCGTGACACTTGAACTCAACCGGTCACGACACTTGGACTTTTTGGAGTCCAAATTCAAATTTTTTTGCAAATATGAGTACCTTGTGTCCTCGTTATCACTCCTATGTGCCTGTAGATGCAAAATCTATCTTCAAACCTGCGATACCACACTCACGACACTTGGTGTAGGTCATGTCACATGCGGAACTGATCACTCCATTTTTTGGGTATTTTGGTAGTATTTCTTGAGCGCTGCAGTTCTGCACCCCCTCTAAGCTTCTTGCTCTAGCCACAAAAGAAAAACGGGGTAAATGTACAGTCAAAAAATGAAAAAAACAGAGAAGATGATGGTGGGAGAAGATGGTGATGATGATGAAGATGAAGATGGAAAAAAAATTTGGAACTGAACTGAAAATGATGATTTTTTACCTTCCAACGTCGCTACTCTACTTCTTACCGTCACACGCTCGTCCTCCAAGCTCTCTCCCCGGCAACGGTGCCAAATTTGGTGTCACTCTAGCACAATGGTAAGTACCAACGTGAGGGAGCAAGTGATGGCACAAGGGCATGAGTGAAAGCACACAAGCATGCACACACATACACACACATACGCACAAGGTAAGAGCAAAGACTGGAACAATGGAAAGCTTGGATTACAAAAGAAATCTCTTACAAAGCGCAAATCTACAACAAGGTACCTTCAAAATGAGCTCTCTAGCTCTTTTTATAGTTTTTTGAGTAGTTTGGCCTTGTCTAGACCTAGTGTTTGGCCAAGTTAAAAATTAGGTTCCAGGGCTTATTTGAGGGCTCAAACAAAGTCTACAAATTATGAAACTTGTTACGATGATACTTCTAGTACACCTCAAGCTCAAGCACGTCTCCGCTTGAACAAAATGGAGTTAGAAAATTGGACAATGGTATTTACATGGTTTTTAGTGATAAAAATCACTATTTTTATAGGGATCTCTTCAAGAAAATTGACATGTGCTTCTTGGAGCTCCCTATATGCTCTCTCCTCTTGTGTGTCCACTTCTTTGATGCGCTTCCATGCATGTGCTTGACCTTGAGTGTCAAGAGCACGAGAGAAGGTAAATTTCTTTTCTAGTCCCTAGAGATTTAGAAGGGCATGAACAAAGACAAAGCGGCATTTCAATCATGCCTCATTAAGTTCATAAGGAAGTAAGGGGTCAAGATTCATTGACATATCATCATTTCTTGCCACTATTCTCTAATGCGTTTTAGGTGGTTAATGATGATAAAAAAGACATGAGTAAATTTCATTTAGAAATAGCAAGATAAGGAAAATCTTTTTGAAGATAATGAAGATGAATTATTGTATATATGATAGGGAGAATTAGAAACATTAACTAGATTGTTATTACCCAATGTAGAACTATTCTTAGCAGTAGCATCGTGATGCCTAATCATATATGGAATTGCATGGCTACTAATTTTAGGGTTAGGTACCCCAAGTCTATAGCCAATATTTGTACATGGCTTGCCAAACCTATCGATATTTCAATTGTTTCAATCATTGTTTTCTGGTTACAAGCTAAGAGCCCTTGATTAAAGTTTTGCCTTTCTAATGGCTTCAAAAACATCGTAGTGGAGTCCCTATCCTAGTTTTTGCAAGAAGTCATTTCAAATCAGTGTTGTGCCTAAAATGACTCTAAATGCTCCTAAACTTGGGCCATAATAAAGATAGAAATATGTTATTCCTAAAGTAAAGTTCAAATGTTCTGATCAAGAGATTTTACAAGTTAACTGCAAAGACTCTCACCAGTAAAAAAGAAAAAACCAAATCTGCTCAAAAGTGGCTTTTCAAAGGAAAACATTTCACCATTAACGATTAATCTTTCTTTGAAATGGGGTTTCTACATAGTATTTATCAAGCACTGTAACCAAAGCCTCCTTTTCTTGGACTATTATGATGGATAAGATTGGATATCATTCATAAATCTCTGAAGGACTTGGGTATAAGATCAAAATTTTAAACATGATCACTTCCCTCGAGGATGTTGATTCATCATCGCTCAACATCAATGATAATAATATCTCTCACATTCTCTTTGATGGTCGTTACAATGGGTCCTACGAGTTGAAATTCGTGGTCGATATGCATCCATGATAGAGTTTTTTTTTTTTTAAGGAACAGAAAGTTAAATTAATGATGGATTGTGATACTGTACAAAGGGCAGGGCCCCCACCAGATACAAAGGGTCAGAAGCAACAACAAGGACAGTATAAGGGCCACCAGGCCAACAAAACCCATCTATCGGGCCTAATAAAAAACCAGAGCTCAGAAGCTAAGTACATAGAAGGGCCATTTCTATTCTGGGAGCAGAATACAACTAGAGTAAAGACTCTCTTGACTAACAGGGGTAGACTGGAGATGTTTAGCTACAAAAAAAATCTTCAGTAGGGGCTTCTTTAACAGCAGTGATACTCTTCAAGGCAAGCTAATAACGTTTCCAAGCCCTCTAGTTAGATAGATAGATCAAATGACTTTTTCACTTAATCATACACGCCCAAAAGTCATCAAAAGAAGTAATTCTCATAATCCGTTAGGCAATCAAGTATGTAGTCATTTTGGAGCAACAAATAATACTTAAATCTCCTTCACTTTTAGGCAGATACCAGATCTCCCAAGATACGTTAGGAATTGCGTTAGCATGAAGATTACCACCCCATAGAAACCTTCTTGTCAAAGCCATGACTTGTTGCAATTAGTTTTAAGAAGGCAACGAATAAGTAAGCAAATGAGTTAAACATGGTAATATACTTATTCTGAATATTTATTTAGAGAAAACAATGTATGAGAAATAGAAAGTTGACATTGATACCATACAAAAGCTTATTTTTTTTAATTTAATCAGCACGGATTCCCATATTTTAATAAAGGTGATGTTGAAGCCTACAACTATACCTAGAAACCTAAAAATATCGTCATATTTCATCATTTTACATTCCAGGCTAGAACTATAAGCATAAACATGGTCGTTAGAAGACTTAAAAGATGCCTTTTTGTGATTCACTTGAGAAGCACTAGGCAGACAAAGGGTATTTAGACAAGCCAAGAAAGAATAAATAGACATGTCATCACATAAGTTAACATGTTAGTATCATCCGCAAACATTTGAAGATCTAGTGGAAAAGGAGATTTAGGAATATTGATACCTTTGATTTCACCATTTTTCATGGAGTCTTTCATCGAGGGGCCTCATTATCTATGTAAAATATGAGGGAAGCAAAGAGGAAAACCCTACATAATGGATCTCCAAAGTCTAAAGGTTTCAAATATAGCACCATTCAAGGATACTCAAGAGAGATCTGAGAATTGAACTCATGACCTACTAGCTAGGAGTATGATGGGCTAACTGCTTGCCCCAAAAGCCATGGTTGAGGATTACTTCCTAATCCTCCCTCTTAGAAGGTGGTTCAAACATCTCGTTCCAGTCATTTCTTGAGTCTAACACTCTCTTCCCCTTCTAGAAATGATTCTCCTCAATGATCAATCCTTGATCTCCCCTTGCATTGATATCCGCACCCTTGCACAATATCTTGAACCTTCTTGTTCTCAACCTTGGTCTCTTGAGCGTTAGCTTTCTACTTCTTAGTGATTTGCTTATGGACTTGCCTAGCTCTCAACCGTGGTTTCTTGAACCTAGCTCTAAGCCATGCAAGGTATCTTGGATCCTCACTCTAGTGCTTCCCTGTCTGGATGTACCCTAGCAAGATGTACCCTGGAAGGATGTACCCTAGCACAATGTACCCTAGCACAATGTACCCTAGAAGGATGTACCCTAGCATGATGTACCCTCGTAGGATGTACCTTGTGATGTGGCATGTCGGGCTACAATGTGTTGTGTCTCCACCTTGCCCAAGCCTACTTCCTAAGATCTCATACCAATCGTGGTAATTGAACTCATGACCTACCGCTAGGAGAATGATGGGCTAACCACTTGCCCGAAAAGCCGAGAGCTCTAAGGAGCAATGTACTAAAATACCCAATGAATGTCTTCGAGTTCCAACACCATTAGATCGATTGCACAATAAAATCATACTCAATTCTAACATAGGCTTTATCAAAGTTGAGGTTTTAGAAGAAAAAGTCTTGTTTCAATTCTTTAGCACATTACATAACCTCCGAGACAGTAATAATGGCATCAAGAATGTATCTACCCTTAATAAATCCCTTTTTCTTATAAAAGACGATCTCATTCATATTTGGGATAATTCTTTTAGTTACGAAAAGAAAAAAGATCTTATTTATAGAGTTTAGGCAAGTTGTGGTTCTCCAAATGTTCAAATCATTCCTAGCCCACTTTTCTTGGATGTACCTTATAAGAAAAGTTTTGATTTCAATCCCAAAGGTACCTTTTCAAACATGGATAGTTTTAGGATTTAAATCTACTAATGTTTTCTTTAATCTTGATGGTAGTGATCGAGAGGTCCATGTTAGCAGTGAAGCTTTGAGGAGGCATTCTTTTCTGTTTGAAGAGCAATGGAAGCTCTCGCACTCTCTATATGTTCCCCCTACTTGAGAGTACTAGACACAATATTGGGTAAGAAGCTATAAGCGTCTTGCGAATTCTCCTTAGCCCTACCATCCCTCTTAATAAACATAGGCATGTAATCTTTGAATTTCTTTTTTCCATAGACAAAACAAATTTTCGTTGGGTTTTTCAATCTCTTGACGTAAAGAGAGCAATATTAGCATCAAGGTACTCTTCCAATATTTTACTAGTCTAGAGTTCCAAGCACGCTGTCTCGAGGAGAATCATTCTTTTTAAAGACTATAACGCTTTCAAGTTTATCTTTGATCATATTTCGTTTGCAAGCCCTAGTGATTTTGTTCATTCTTTTGAAGTCCAGAACAATCCCTCAATGTCCCTTAGTTCTCCCAAGCCAAAAACGAAGATCAACTATAAGAAAAATGATAGATAGTAATCTCCTTCATCTTTCAAATGATAGTAGGTACTTCAAGGAGGGAAGAATCAAGGTATTTAGGGCACGCTCTACAAAGGGACATTTTAAGGGGTCTATGTTCAAATAGAATGAAGGATCTCTCGATCTCATATTTAGTGTCCCGAAGATCTTGAGGAAGAAAAATTTTAGCTTAACTTATATCAACCTTGTCAACAACAAGAGAGTCACCCATTTATCCACATGTCCCTAATAGATTCATTGAAGTCTTTAGTATTAAAAGAAAATCCTATGGATTTGTTTTAAAAGAGTAGTTGAACAAAACACAAGCTACAAGTTTAAAAAACCATGCCATGAAGAAACTTCAAATAAAAAAGAGAACAAGGATACAAACAAGAACACAATCATTTCATCGAAAAATTAGGGGATTTAAGAATTAATCCAGAGGTCCTACCAAGCTATTTAGTTTACAAGAGATTTTTCGACATTGTTGTCACTTGATAGGAGTTTCTTGATTCATGAACTTGATTTGTGAGAAGGTTCAGACTCAAGATAATGTTGCAGATGCTTTGACTTAAGCTCTAACAGATGATAATTTTCGACATTGTTGTCACTTGATAGGAGTTTCTTGATTCATGTCACTTGATAGGAGTTTCTTGATTCATGATTCTTGATTCACTTGATAGGAGTTTCTTGATTCATGTTGCAGATGCTTTGAGTTAAGCTCTAACACATGATAATTTTCGACATTGTTGTCACTTGATAGGAGTTTCTCGATTCATGATAATTTTCAACATTGTTGTCACTTGATTCATGATAATTTTCGACATTGTTGTCACTTGACAGGAGTTTCTTGATTCATGATTCTTTGACTTAAGCTCTAACACATGATAATTTTCGATATTGTTGTCACTTGATAGGAGTTTCTTGATTCATTAGGTGGAAGGTATAACTTATATACTTACACTAAGGTATTCTTTATCATTCTTCAATTTTCTTATAGTCATTTTGGGCATATTGGCTTTTATTGAGAGATTTTTACCATTAGTGTCCATGTGAAAGTATAAATGGCTGTCATACACTTTTGTACGCATTCCTTAATAAAATATATAGTGGCATGATAAGCCGGAGACTAAACATTTGACCACATTTTTCACACCTAAGAAATATATGTTCGCACTCTCTATGTACTATGTTTTTTATGCATATTCTACAGGCTTCTGTGGAGTATTGTGTGTGGCATCAAGAGCCGTGTTTTGTACTATGAGGGTATGATCATGAAGCTTTAAAGATAGAGACTCCACCATGATGCACCACTTTCAAAATACTTCACTTATCACTAGTTCTCGAAAAATTTAAGAGGTATATGAATGTTGGTCCTTTTCTATGCATCACATAAATTCTATCTTTTGCCATGAATAGAAGAAAACTTCGCATATCCCAAGGGGTAGAAGGGACAAAATTTATAAAATATTTTTCAAGTTCAATAATGAATTGAACAAAGGAAACACACACATTCAAAAAGGAAAGAAGTACACTTAAATACAAATTAAGAAATCAGGAGAAAGAACTTACATACTACTTTAGAGAATGGTAGGCGGCAAAAGGATGCATGTGGATTACTTTGAAGATTTCTAAGGAGTCAAAAAAACAAAGAAACTATTCTACGCATGATTGATAACAATGGAGTTGAATATGCTTGAGAACAGGAGAAAATTACAAGTTAATTTTTAATCACTTTGTTCATTTGACTGGCACTTCTTCTCCCCTTTGTCTCCACAATTGTAAAACACAACCACCATCAAGAGTGTGAAGGCCAAGAAAATTCCATTGAAAATTATGGGTTAACTTGATTTTTTTTCTTACTAGCAAAGGAATCCTTGTGGCTTTCAACTTCTTTCCCAAAGGAAGGTGCCTAAGCTTGATGGCATCATTAACGGTTCTTTAAAAACCTTTATGGAGGTTTTTATGGTTCCTTTTTATTTAGTGTGGTGAAAGACTGTCATCTTTGATGGCTTACGATAGATTCTAAATAGGGGAGTAATTAAGATCACCCACTAGAATCCAATCACCATGCTTAAGATGGGATACAAGATATTGATCTACGTTCTTGCCAATAAAATAATTGGACATATCTGGTCATGGATTTTTGAAGACTAGAAAAGCTGCATCAAAGCTAGATCTACTTTTTTAAAGTGTCACTGATATTGGGGAATGTATTGAGTATCCAAAGGAATCATCCCAAAACTCTCTTCCTCAAGATAGATTTCAATGTTTGTCTTAATGCTCTATTTAAAAAACAATTAACGAATAATGGACGCTTTGGAGGTCTTCAAGAGTTTTAGAATGTTGAAGGAATCAGTGATGCTTTTTGGTAGATCTTGTCTTTTTTTACAAGGGTTTTATCATTTTATTTTCTTATGTTTCTCTTCCTATTTTTCTTTTTTCTGGAAACACTCAGAGAAGGGACTTAATAACCTCTTCGTTAGGCTCTTCTAGAGGGATTCTAGTTGGATCTTTTTTTTCAAAGTAGCCAACCTCTTTGTAAACAAATCTGTTATAGTGGATACAACGATGGAACTCTCACAATGCAAATTATCTTCCTTACTTATATAGTCTTCTTGATGATCATCCTTACATCTAGCATAATTCACTAGGGCTTTTTCTTATTTAGAATCTTCAATTCTATTTAATTGACTTAGATAATCTAGGAGATTAACTTCCTTTTCCAAGTTATTTGTGAAGAAATAAGCCATTAGGACACCATAAACTAGAGAAATGATTCTCTTTCTAAGTTTAATCCTCTATATGTAGGTCTCTCCAAGGGGCTTCCTTGTTTGACAAGTTGATACTAATTAATTGTTTGCTGTGTAATTAAATGTGACCATGTGTCCTAGCTAACTAAATTTAACTCTTGTAGATGCTTCTAGAAGGCTCTAAAGGTATTCCTTTAGGAGACTCTCCCATGAATCTAATAGGAATTGAACCAAAGACCCCATCCTTCCCATCCATATGACTTAACCGCTAGGCCAATCACCTATGCTTGTTTTTGAGAGCACATGAAGAATGCTTAAGTCTAGACTTGAGACTTTGTCCCTACAATAGAGTGAATGAAGAGTGTTGGATTTAAAATCTTTCTAAACCACATGGGTGCACATGTCATGTTTCTAATTTATAGGATTCTTTCCCTTGCAAGTCTTTTTTCCTTGAAAATTGACCTCTATAAAAGCTATATACATACACTCAAGCCTCATGTTGTAATCTACAAGAACATGTTTTCATTGTGTAGCATATCCAAATGAATAGAGGGGAATCTATTATCTAATTTTTGCCTTAAATATTCAAAACACTCTAGCTTTGCACTTGTAAAGTTGAACCTAGTGCAAAGCACTACAACATATCAGGGGTATACTGAGGCTTCTACTAAGGCAAGTGAAGGGGCGCGATTTTGCCTCTCATGTCCGTGTAAGGGTCGGCATAGGCATGAGAAGCAAACCATGGGTATAGGTGCTGATAGAGGGACTGATATGAGGTTCAGTATAGGCTGTAAGAAACACAAAATATGAATGAAATAAGGATGATTGAGTGGTGGGCTAGTGGTGTAACTCTAATGCCATGTAGAGGTTACCACAACACACATATAAGATCAAGGTTAGATAGAAAGAGAGATATCACTACTCATGGGAATAACACAAGAGATTTGGTTATAATGAAAAGTGGACTCAAGATGATATAGAAGATGAACTCAACTCAATTCAACTAAAACTCATAACTCTAATACAATGGAACTCAAACACTAAACAATATATAGATGGTTCTATCCACCCATGCACTCCCTATATGGAGCTTAGATGGTGATCTAGATAGAAGCTAGGTGAAGGGCTATAGGCCAACACAATGGGTACTAAGATGGATACCCTAATGGTTCCAACCACACAAACTGATGATCCTACATGGGATGGGGACCATCCTTATAAGGTCCTCCAAGCCTAAGTCGGCCTACCCATGTTCTAGGGTCGTGGTAGCTTGATCCATGCCCAAAATAATCTCCACCATTGATCTATGGGGTAAATCCAATGGTACAAAGGTAGGATCAACAACCATTTGTTTGTAACCCTTGATCTTGCTTAATCCACACTTAGGATCAAGTCTAGATCCAATGGCCCACATCAATTAGACCCTTCCCCAAGTTAAGAAAGCTACTTTTGTTTCTAGCCCTTGATTTAGGTTGATCCTCACACCGGATCAATCCCAAATCCAATGGCTTAGAAGTAACCTTCCTAACTATCCATCTACGGTCTACACTAGACCTCATCTGACCTCAAAGTCAGGAACCTACCAATGTCCAACACTCTCACATGGCTTCTCCTCATAATGGGGGCCTTACAAAATAGAGTGTTATGGAAAAATGGTGGTGTTACATAAGGGTGAGGCATTGAGCATATCTAACATAGGCATCCGTATTTTCTATGCTCATATCGATGCCCATACCATTGCCTATATGGCCACCTATACCAGCGTGCTGCTGGGCGTACTCTCACACATACGAGCGACCATGTTGGGAGTTCGCACATGCCAACGACCATATCTACAAATTTTTCTTTGGGCAAAGTGTGTTGTCTCTTGCTGCACGAACATTACCATGATGTTGTGTAGCAAAAGACAATACACTCTGCCCAAAATAAATCGAGTACATGTGATGCGTACTCTAATGGCAACCAAAAATAAAGCAAAATATTAAGAGACACAAAAGAAATGAGCAGAAAGAACCATGAACCATGTACAAAAAAAGTTATATATTTCATAAATGAAGCATCTACAAGAGTTTGGCAAACCACTATCATATATGAGCCAAATACAAAATGAGCGAAAGCACTGCCATATAAGAATCAAATACAAAATTTGTTGCACCACTGCCATTTATGAGCCAGATACAAAATTATGGCATACCACTGCCATATGCATGCATAGAAGGATCGAAATATCTATATCAGCACTCCAACAAAGAACATTCATGACATAAGATAAATTGACATGATATTTACAAACAACAAGTAAAAACCAAGTTTCTAAGTTCATCACCTCATCCTAGATGCTCCCATGAAATGACCGCACTGCATCCCTCCAAGTCCTCCAATAGTGCAACCAATCCATGATGATATCCATAAGCCTCCTCCGTTCATGTTGGATGATGACCCAGTGCCATCTCGTGCAACAAATTTGCAAAACGTTGGATGAACATACATGACATGCTTAACACAAACAAATTCAATAAACCAAATGATACTTACAAATTTGTGACGCATAGTGTCATATACGGCACTTTCCAAATGTGATATTCTGATTGTAACTAGATGTGTGTCTACAGCATCTCGGTGCTACCGATATAGATCAAGAGTCTGCTCCTACTCATAATGAATCATATCACACTCCTCAGCATCTAACCATAGAGGCTTTGGTAAGTGTGCTCTGAAAGTTTCACAAGCCTCGGACCATCCATGGGAAATCAGTTCACGTGTGGTGTGTTGAATCCACTCTGAGCTTACAACAGGATGCCCATGTGCTGGTTGGAACTCCTCACAGATCATCTCAGTGATATAGTTTTTACGATCTTTATCTTGTTCACTCCATTTCAACATCATAGAGTGTCCACACTATATGGAGCAAAGCTGTCGTATACGCTGATGCATGGCCTTTGCTCCCACATCCATCACCAGAGCTCCATCATAGATGATATACACCTTCGAGTCATCATGGTCATGAGCACCCAAAGGTGTATGTGGTGTTCCACGTGGCGTACCTACATTTGAGATACTTTCTCTAAGAGTAGAAGTGGGTGACACAATGTCTATTGTACTGCCTCCACAACATCCACCTCCTCCAAAGCTACCTATAGATCCACTCCTAGAACCTCCTCCTCTAGAGTGTGACATGGACCTACGAGATGGGCTAGCACATGTGTCGTGTTGAGGTGTCAAACGCACACGTCTACTACTAGAGCCACTAGTGGATGGCTAAGAAGATGGTCGTGATGGAGTCATAAAGCTAGGAGACATACCTCGGACAGCAGTAGCACCGCCCGTAGGAGTGATGCCCATAGGAGTGATTCCAGCGAGAGTGAGGCCGAGAGGCGTGAGGCTAGGAGGAGTGAGGCCGACAGGAGTGAGGCCAGGGGGAGTGCTACCATGAGCGATCCATATTGTAACGTAGTGTCCATACATGCGATGGGTGCTTGAGATATAAACTCCAAGAACTACTCCTCTATCATGGAATGTCAAGTGATTGGAGGATTGTCTCCCATCGTGCTCTGTAAGAAAGAACTCAAATAATTAGCATACGATAATAAAGTTAATATAGAGAAATAGTAGTGTACAAAAGAACATAGAAAAAAAATAAACACAAATTAGTGCGTACAAGTTTTTTTTGATTCAAAAATCCTCTATTCTAGCATCCTCTTGGAGATCTCTATTATATATGTATATGTGTATATATGTTATGCATGTGTAAAAACCCTAAACCCTAATCATAACAATGTAGAACAAGAAAATGTATGTGTGTGTATGCATGTGTAAACAGCCTAAAAACCCTAATCGTGTTTTTATATATTTAATTTGATAAAAAACCCTAAAATACTAATTTTATATATTTAATTATATAAATTTAATTGAAACACTAGCTATTCTCATATTTATTTATCTATACTAAAATCCTATTTTTATATATATTTAATTATATATTCTAATTTTTTTATTTTCTTTTTCTTATATACATTTAATTTAAATAAAAAATGGTAAATCCCTATTTCTTATATATTTGATTATATATACTTAGTTATATATGTATAATTTTGTACATATATTTATTTATCTATACCAAAGACCTATTTTTATATATATTATTTATATATATATACTAAAGATCTATTTTTTATATATATAATTATATATATTTATTTGTATTATATGTACGTAAAAAACCTAAAACCCTAATCCTAAGGACCTAGACCTAAAACATGTAATTGTGTGTATGCATGTGTATATGTATGTATATATGTATATGTATTATATGTGTATATGTGTATATATGTTATGCATGTGTAAAACCCCTAAACCTTAATCGTAACGACTTAGACTAAACAAATGTATATGTGTGTATGCATGTGTATATCTATGTGTATGTGTACATATATTATGTTTGTATATGTGTATATGTGTATATGTGTATATGTGTGTATGCATGAACAACCTAAAAACCCTAATCCTATTTTTATATATCTATTCTGATACTAAAGACCTATATATATATATATATATATATATATATATATATATATATATATATATATAATGTAAAAAAATTAAAACCCTAATCCTAAAGACCTAAAACATGTATATGTGTGTATGCATGTCTAAACAACCCAAAAACTCTAATCCTATTTCTATATATCTAATTTGATAAAAAACACTAACATACTAATTTTATATATTTAATTATATATATCTATTTAAAACACTATCTATTTTCATATTTATTTATCTATACTAAAATCCTATTCTCTTTATATATATATATATATATATGTATATATATATATATATATATATATATATATATATATATATATATATATATATATATATATATATATATATATATATATATATATATATATATATATATATATGATTTAATTAAAAAAATTGTGTATATGCATATGTGTGTATGTATGTATGCATAAGTGTGTGTATGCATATGCATGTGTATTCATATGTCTATGTATGTATATGCATGTGTGTGTATGCATATGTGTATGTATGTATATGCATGTGTGTGTATGCATATTCATGTGTATGCATATGTGTGTGTATGTATATGCATATGTGTGTGTATGCATATGCATGTGTATGCATATGCATGTGTATGCATATGCATGTGTATGCATATGCATGTGTATGCATATGCATGTGTATGCATATGCATGTGTATGCATATGCATATGCATGTGTATGCATGTCTATGCATATGCATGTGTATGCATATGTGTATCAATGTATATGCATATGTGTGTGTATGTATATGCATATGTGTGTGTACGCATATGTGTGTGTACATATATGCATATCTATATGTAATATGTCAGTGAGTGTGTGTGTGTATAGGTGTGATGTGTGTATGCATACCATGTGAGTTTGTGTGTGTATGTATATGTAAGTGTGTACGTATATGTGTCTATATGTATATGCATGTGTGTATGTAATATGTATGTGAGAATATGTATATGTGTGTATTCATACATGCATATGCATGAATATGTGTATGTGAGTATGTAATATGTATATGTGTGTACATATGTGTGTGAATGTATGCGTGTGTATGCATATGTGTATGTATGTATATGCATGCATGTGTATGCATATGTTTATGTATGTATATGCATATGTGTGTGTATGTATATGCATATGTGTGTGTATGCATATGCATGTGTATGCATATGCATGTGTATGCATATGTGTATTTATGTATATGCATATGTAAGTGTATGTATATGTATATGTGTGTTTATGCATATGCATGTGTATGCATATGCATGCGTACGCATGTGTATGCATATATGTGTATATGTATATGCATGTGTGTATGTCATATGTAAGTGAGTGTGTGTGTATAGGTGTGAGTGTATATATGTGAGTCTGTATGAATATGTGTATGTGAGTATGTAATATGTATGTGTGTGTACGTATGTGTGCAAATGTATGCATTCATATTTTTGTGTATGTATATATGTATGTATGCGTACGTTTGTGTGTGTATATATGTGAATGTGTGTATATGTATGTGAATATGTATGTATATGTCATTGTGTGTATGTATGTATGTATGTGAGTGTGTGTGAATGTATGTATGTGTATGTAGAAGTATTCATGTTTGTATATGTGTGTGTATGTATGCATGTGTGTATATGTGTGTGTATGTATGCATGTGTGTATATGTGTGGTTGTAAATATGTTGTGTTTATGTGGGTGTGTATCTCTCTATCTCTCTCTCTTGTTCTTTGTTTTGTTCTCTCTCTTCGTCTCTCTCTCTCTCTCTCTTTCATCTCTCTCTCTCTTTCATCTCTCTCTCTCTTTCATCTCTCTCTCTCTCTCTCTCTCTCTCTCTCTCTCTCTCTCTCTCTCTCTCTCTCTCTCTCTCTCTCTCTCTCTCTCTCTCTCTCTCTCTCTTTCATCTCTCTCTCTCTCTCTTTCTCTCTCTCTCTCTCTCTCTCTCTCTCTCTCTCTCTCTCTCTCTCTCTCTCTCTCTCTCTCTCTCTCTCTCTCTCTCTCTCTCTTGCTCGCTCGCTCTCCCTCTCTTTCTCTCTCTATCAATAGAGAATAAAACAATCACTTACAGGTATGTCCCTCTTTTGGATCAATGTCGTCAAAGTGTAATGAGCATTGTCTCTTGTCGAATTCCAAAGAATTAATGCCAGAAACCTCTTGCAAAACCAAAGAGAAGAGAAATTATAAACCAAAAAGCATAGAGAAAGAGAGAGGGTAAGAGTACATGCACCACTTACCAAGAAGCAAGATCTAAAGAGAGAGAGAGTGTGTGTGTGTGTAGAGAGAGAGATCTGTGTGTGTATGTGTGCACAACACAATGCGATCACAATTCAGTTCGCACGTATAAGGTCGATAGAAGCAGTGCTCAGCTCGAATGACGAGCAAAATGTCAAATTTTTGCTCTCGGGGTCCCCTGTATGTTTAAAATGATGCCATCATTACTAGCATTGGTACAAGCATCGGTATGGATGTCGGTACAGGCATTGGTAACTTTCTAGAATTATCGACGCCCATATAGATGCCCATACTAATGCTAGTATTGATGCCCTAACAGTCAAATGATCTATTTTTAAACAGTCATATCGACGATCAAAGGACCGTCGGTATGTGTAACGAGATCTTTAGAGATATTTTCAATGATCATACTAACGTCGGTATGCCCATCATATGTTATAGGGAAGTATTAAATGAAGGAAAATGGAAAATTAGAAAACATCCCTAGCCAAGCCACTATTTTTTCTTTGTGTTATCTAAGCACTAACATGTGAAATGGGTGGAATGGAGATAATAGTCCATTACTCGATACTACTAGCGCATGGAGATAAAGATTGAGGTGGAATTTCCATCCTCATTGAGACATTGAGTATTTATGTTTCATTTTTATTTGTTTTGGAAACCAAACTAGAATTCTAGTTGACCATAACATCTAACTTATATGTTTATATTGTGTTTCACTTTCAACTAACATTTTATTTCATTTTTTACCCTATTGAAAATCATGGATACAATGTAGCTTGAAGTGTGACACACAATTTTGGTTAATGTTACTTCAACTTGACCAAAGAAATTTATAAACAAACTTTGTCCGACTTAGGTCAGTTTTCTCAAAGAATTTTAAGTTCTTGGGAATTGTCAATCTTGAACAATCTCTTTTTCTTCCAGAGTGTTCTCCACTCTTTTAAAGAACTATACAATGTTTCTTTATCCATTGGATGAAATGAAGGTGGATGATTCAACCTAGACTTAACATCTTTGAAAATTGAATGGGTTTTGAACAAAACAAAAATTTTAGATGTTAATTTAGCTACCCATTCCAAACATCTAACCTTAGCGTTTATTGAAAGGACTCACATGCTTTATGTGAGTCATTTTCAAAAATTTTGGATAGATGGAAGGAAGATCAGAAAGCTTTGTGTAACAAAACTTTAAAGATAATCTCATTTCATTCAAAATCTATGTTACGCAAGACTTTAAGTTCTTAAAGATCTTTTTGAAAAAGGCACTAAAGCACGTAACCTTCCTTTTAAGCGAAGTAAATTGGATCCTATGCAATGCTTTTGGATTAGAACTTAATAAGATCCAACTACTAGACAGTAGTGTGGTATTCAACATCGTTTCCTTGAGCCATTGAGCTTCATCAATGATGTTTTGTTCTTTACTCAAAACATAGAGATTCCTCTAGGGCTAAATTAATATTTCCTTTGTTTAATATTTTTGCATTAGTTATAATCAAAATATTACATTCATCTAGTTACGTATAGACTTGGTGCTTTCGAAATAACTTACTTTGTCTAACCTTTGTTGAAAGGATCTTTAGCCTTGAACCTAGAATTTATTTAAAATTTAGACTTAGTGAAGATGTATAGGGTTCACTTTTGTTTGAATGTGAGAGTAACGCTCTCCTTCATTTTTTTGTCCTTGCCTTTAGTATAGCTTGACTAAATCTATGTACTTTTCCCCAAAAAAAAAAATGATAGTTTCATTGATGCATTCTATGAATTATGTGTTTTTTTCTCTATGGACATCAAAGAAGTTTGCAAATGGATTTATCATTTCACTAATCCATACCAGTGGATACTTTTTTTGACTCCACAAAAATGCACCATCTTTTTTTCCTTCTTTTTTGTCTCTTTAATGCTATGGTAGTCATTTCTAATGATCCCATTTCTAATCCTTATAGCCCCAACTTTGGACAAAAGAATAAGGTGTTATAATCTCTTTACATGTCTGCTAGTTCCTTTAAGCTATTATTTTTACCATCACCCATTTTGGATCCTTTTTTGTGAATGTACTTCCGAATCCTTGGAAAGAACGTTTATGGTGACAATGTAGGATGTCTCTAGACCCTTGTACTTCTTTATGCCTTATTATGAAGAGTCCTAATTTCAAAATTAAATATTTCTCAGGGTTTTATGCTTTGAGAGGTAACTTTTTTCATAACCCATGAGTCCATGATTTTATTCCTGATACTTTGGAAAAATCTCTACTATTCCCAATTGTAACTACTTGGACAAGTGTTTCCAAGTGTAATCAATTCATGTTGACCATGAAACAATGTTAAGGACTTAATATTTACCTTAAGATCTCTTTCACTATTTTATAAATCTCATTGGATTACCCTAGGGATTTGTGAGATACAAACCTCTCAACTCAAGTATATGCATCTATAGCTTTTTACATTTCATGGTTAAGAATCTCTTTGAAATCAATACACATATTTCTTGATCTTCTTCAAGTGTTTCACTTTAAGTTCTTGACATAGTTAAACTAAACCTTGGAATTGTTGAATATTCCGTACTTAAGTATAAAATTTCTAAAGACTTTATCGAATATTTTCTTAAAGAATCATGATCGTATGTATTCTCATAAATTATGCGGCAATTATCATTTTCAATTTCGAACAAATTATATATGAACCCTTTAAATTTTTATTGCTAAACTTTTTAGATTTATTTCTAGCATGTAAATTTATCATCTCATTTTTGTAGGAATATCTTTTTCTCATGAGGGGTAGATATAGAAATACTAAAAATGTCTTTATATGAACGAATAAATTTGAACTTGTAAAATAAATTCAAGGCTGATTCTCTTTCGATAATGTTTTCAGAAATTAGGTTTCCAATTAGAAAAAAGGTAACAAACACAATCCGAATATATAGAATTACAAAGAAGGTTGATAACCTTTCATCCCGTTTGTGGGGTAACCACTTCTATTTCACCTTGATATTTTTTAGGGTAAACTCCTTATGATGTCTCAATGGGGGGCCATATTATAGTTTTGAATCCTTCTACCAAGCCATACAAATGATTCTTCAATAGACAATTCTTTGGCAGAATTCCCAAACTTAATTGTAAACCTTTCGCTCGAAATATTTGAGAGAGCTTCACTTATTATGGCTTTTCACAGATTTCAAAAGAAACCTATTGATTTTTTCGGTCAAATCTTGCTTCAACCTAATGTGAAGAGGCAACTAGAGACTCAAATAGAGGTTCAAGCTCAATTTCTATTTAAGAGATTCAATGAAAGTCGAGATTACGCATGATACCAGGTTGCACCATCATCTTACTATCATTGAGCCTACGTAAATCTTCCAGGCAAGATCACTCCTTGCCAATCAAGAGCCCAGTCCTCGTATCATCCGCTGTGATGGTTTTCCTTCTCAATATAGGCACTAGTGATTGAAGTCAATTTTTGGATCAGAAGAGTGTTTAAAAATTTAATTTAGTGCCTTCTTCCTTTGTTCTATAGATGTTTCCACGTGCAAAAGATTCGCTCCAAATCCTTCAAGGTATTTGGATGTATTTAGACACAACACATTTAACTCCACCAATTTAGAACAAGATGGATTTTTTCTTCTTGATGCCATCGTGAAAATTGAATGGGTTCTTCAAAGAAGGTATTTCTTTGATGTTAATTCAACTAGATATTCCAAACAACCTATCCTAGCCTTTATTGAAAGGAGTCACATGCTTAATTGGATTCATTTCCAAAAGTTTTGGAAAGCAGGAAGGTAGAAATGAGAATCTCTCTCTAAACAATTTGAGACAAAATTTATGTTACTCAAGACTTTAAGTCTTCAGATATCTTTCTCAAGAAGGCACTATAATCTTTTATCTATCTTTAAGGGAATTAAATTTGATTCTCAATAATATTCTTAAAGTATAGCTAAAATCATCGAGCCACTAGATACTAGTCTGGTATCCAACGTGAGTGCCTCGATCCACCTAGCTTCATTGATGATGTTTTATTATTTACTCAACACAGTACTGATTCTTCAAGGGGTACGTTAATATTTCCTGTATTCAATTTCTTTGCATTAGTTTGAATTAGGAGATCAATTTCACCTACTTGCATATGAACTTGGTGCTTTCAGGCTATCTTACTCTGTCTAACCTTGTTTAAAAGGATATTTACCCTTGAACCTAGAATTGATTCAAAACGTTGAATTTGTGAAGTTTTATAGACTTCAGTTTTGTTGTGAATGTAAGAGTAAAATTCTCCATCGTTTCTTTGTCCTTTTCTTACATTAAGTCTATGTAATCTTCCAATAAAGGGATAACTTGATTGTTGCATTGTATGAACAACAGATACTTTTCGTTGTGGCCATCAAAGATAAGATTTTAAATGGATTTATCATTCCACTAGTCCATAGGAGTGGATACTGTTTCGAGTTCTCAAAAAATACATCCTAACCCTTGCAGCCTACTAGTTCATTCAAGCTAGGGTTTTTAATTTTATCTAATTTGGAGCCAATTTTATGCATGTATTTTCAATAGTTTAAGTCCTTCCAAGGAAATTTTATGACTTCTAGACCGTTGTACCTCTCTATGCCTTATTTTTTAAAATCCCAATTCCAAATTTAATCTTGCTTAAGATTTTATGCTTTGAGAGGAAATTCAATGCGATTCTACTCCATTTATGGGGCACATACACACTCCATATGCTTATATGGATAGTGCTTATGTACATCCATGTGGTGATTGATATAGCAGTTATGTTTTTTCATAAAGCCTTTGACATTGATAATGGGGGTCTTAGTGAGGTTTTTGTAATTGGCATACATTGAGATGCTGAGGTATCTTTGGTGATGGAGGTGCAAGACTTACCCAACCTTATCATAGGAGATGCATGCTAGTTGTTGATAGGTACTCGATGAGCCTAATTAGATTCTTTCAATTAACTAAATATATGCACCGAAGTTAGTGATTCATTATAAAGGATTAGATGTTAGTACTTCCAGGTTTATGAGATTTTGACACCAATCATATGCTCATTTTTTAGAGGAGACTCTAGAAACATCCCAGATTTCTTAGCTTTGTGAACTATACAATGGTCGATATAATCCCTAATACACTTATGGGTGTGAGCATATTTATTCTTAGATAATCCTTTTGGTTGGTCATTAGTGTTCATTAATCCATTTTTCTAGTGCGATACTGTTGAATTCTTCCAAGAATTTGACACTTGGTCATCAACTTCTTTTATCCTTAGTGGTGTTTGGACTCCTCTGTAAGACAATAATTATGCAATATAACATAGGAGCAGTAGTAGAGAACATAACAGTTATAGGAGAATCTCAATAATTTTCTACTAAGTGCAAGTACAAAGATGACGGCGTTGTCCACCCCTACGCTCTCAAGGTAGAGCTTAAGTGGTGATCTAGACAACTCTAGATAGGGAGATACAAGGTAGAGGTATGCTGGCTCCATTCCATGTCTCAGTTAGTGCAGAAGCCATGTATATATAGGACCATGGGTGGCCTTCCATGGACGGCTATACATGGGCGGTAGAGCGTAGGCGGCCACCGCCCGCATTATTGGCATACACGGCTTAGGCGGGTTGAACTGACCTAATAAATATAAATTATTTTTGACTCCAAAAGGGAATATTCCATTGACCGGTGAGCAGCCTCGGACCCCACAATTGGGGACCCTTGTAACTCCCTTTCCTTACAATACCTTACATGGTCCAATATGACCTTCATACAACATGCAAGTTGGGATTCCCATCAATTGGGTAATGCACGCTTGGCTTCTCCTCATAATGGGGGCCTTACAAAATGTGCATACAATCATGAGGGGTAGACATTGATCATATACTAACACCTCCCCCCCTCAATCTTTATCGATGATAAATCAAGTAGGTCTCCGTCCTATGCCCATCTGTTGAAGATGCCTATTGAGCTGCTCTCTTCCAAGTTCTTTAGTGAATATGTCAGCACAATTTTCCTCTGTTGGGCAATATTCTAGCTCCACAATTTCATCTTCAATTAGCTCACAAATGTAATGGTACTTTACTTCTATGTGCTTGGTGCAAGCATGAAATACTGGGTTCTTTGCCATAGTTATACAACTTTGGTTATCACACTTGAGTACAGTTGCCATATTTGATGGAAAGACTAGATCTTCAAGAATTCTCCTTAACCAGACTGCCGAACAAGAAGCAAAACAAGCTACTTTGTACTCTGCTTCAGTGGAGGAGAGTGCGAGAGTTGGTTGCTTCCTACTTACCCAAGAAAATAATCCTGAACCAAATGAGAAACAATAACCAGAAACTAATTTTCTAGAATCACAATCGCCAACCCAATCTGAATCACAATATCCTTGAAGTGTATCACCTCTGATATGAAAAAAAAAAATCCAAGGTTCCTGCAGTGTACCTTAGAATTTGCATTCCAATGACTCTCCTTAGGTTTGTTGGAAAACCTGCTTAACACTCCAACAGCATAGAAAATGTCTGGTCTAGTGTTGCACAAAAAAATAAGACTTCCAATGAGCTTCAAATACTTCTTATTATCTACATCAGGCATGATATCATCCATGCTAGTTGGTTTCCAGTCCATCATTCCAAATGCCTTGAGAATTTCTTTGGCATATTTTTTTTGTGAGATGAAAATGCCATCCTTCCTTTACCATACTTCAATTCCCAGACAAAAGTGGAGTAGATCTAACTAAGTCTGTCATTTCAAACTCAGCTTCCAAGCTAATCTGAGTTTGATTGATGAGTTCCTGATGATCTCCTGTAGTGATCAAATCATCTATATATACAATGACAATCACTAGCTTGCTATCCCTTTTCGTTACATATAAGTTAGCATCAGAAGTACTTCTTTCAAAACCCATATTTTCGAAAAAAATATCTATCTGTTGGTACCAAGCACATGGAGCTTGCTTAAGTCCATACAAAGCTTTCTTCAACCTACAAACTTTATTTTCTGAATTGGGCACCTCAAAACCTGGTGGTTGAGATACATATACCTCCTCTTTGAGGTGACCATTCAAAAATGCAGATTTGACATCCATCTGGAAAATAGGTCAGGCCTTTTATGCAGCTACTCCAAGTATCGTTCGAATAGTTTTCATGCGTGTTGTTGGTGCAAATTTTTCTTGAACATTAAATCCTTCGATCTGCGAAAAACCCTATGCAACTAATCTTGCCTTATACTTTTCTAATGTTCCATCTCCTTTATACTTAGCTTTCCAAATCCATTTAGTACCTATTACCTTCTTCTTTGGTGGAAAGTTGACTAGATCCCATGTATTATTTTTGAGTATACTATCATACTCAGACTCCATTGCCGCTCTCCAACCTGGATCATCAAGGGCTTCTTTAATGGTGGTAGCTTCCTTTATCGAGCCCATGATATCTGCCATTAGAGCCATGTTAACAATGTGTTCTTAGGCTCTTTTTTGCTCCTCTATTCTCTTTGATCTTCGTAATCCATCTGAGGATGATTCTGGTACATCTACATGTGGATTGCCATCATCAAAGAGCTGTTGTGCCCACTTTGGTAGTGGCTTACACTGTGCAACTACAACTGGTTGGCTTTTTATTGAGGAAATTTCTCCATCATATGTTTCCTCCTCCTCAACTTTAACCTCTCTTTTCATAGGTTGCTGAGATATTTCTCCCTTCGATGAAATACTAGATTTACCTTTATCTTCTACTAAGTTTGGTCGTTCATCAAACACCACATCTCGGTTGACAAAAATCTTCCTTGCCTCAAGATCCCACAACCTGTATGCTCTAGACTCTTCACTATATCCTAGGAAGACACACTTTTTACTTTTTGAATCCAACTTTCATCTTGTTGAATTAGGAATATGTGCATAACAAAAACAACCAAAAATTTTGAAATGCAAAACTGAAGGTTTTTTTACCAGAATATGCTTCTTGAGGGGGCATCCCCTTCAGTGCTTTTGTGTAGCTTCGATTGAGGATGTAGACTACTGTATTGACTGCTTCTACCCAGAATGAATCAGGCATGTCTTGAGCCTTTAACATACAATGAGCCATTTCAACTACTGTCCTATTGTTGCACTCAACAACACCATTTTGTTGAGGTGTATGAGTTGTGGTAAGTTTCCTTTTCACACCATGATCCTTATAGTAATTATTGAATTTTGTTGACAAGAATTCACCTCCTCTATCTGTTCTAAATTTCTTTAGTTTCCTTCCTGATTGATTTTCCACATACTTATGCCATGTTTTACATTTTTCAAAAGCATCAGCCTTCTCTCAAATGAAATAAACCCACATCTTTCTACTATAATCGTCAACTAACATAAAAAAGTAGAAAGATCCTCAAAAAGCAGGTGTAGACATTTTACCGAAGAGATCAACATGTACCAACTCTAGAGGAGCTTGAGATCGATTGTTGGTCTCTCTTGGAAATGCTTTTCATTGTTGCTTGCCCTTCACAAGGTTCCTGCAACTCTGAGAATGCAGGCAAATGAGCAACCATCCGTGTTCTTTGCATCACCGTCAAAGCTGCAAATTTGAGATGCCCAAATCGCTGGTGCCATAACCTGGTTACATCTTTGTCTTCTATAGCAGTTAAGGCACTTAACTCATACAAGTTATCACCTCTTATCCCTTTACCTGTTGGTGCAGGGCAGTCTACAATTGAAGTTTTGATGAAGGTTTAAACTCAAGGACTCAAGAAAAGATCCAGATATGAAGCATGAAGAAAGTACATGTTCAGAGAATGAAGATGTGTATACATATGTACATTAATTTAGAGTTAGTTCACTTATACTTTTGTATGGTCATGAGCTTGTAAATATTTGCCTATATATACAAGGAAAAATGTCGGGGAAAATATGAGAGAGTGTGTGAGAACAAGAATTGAAGAGAATTAGAAGTCATTAGACACTTGTGAAGTGTGTAGAATAGCT
This sequence comes from Ceratopteris richardii, assembly GCA_020310875.1. Lineage (NCBI taxonomy): Eukaryota > Viridiplantae > Streptophyta > Polypodiopsida > Polypodiales > Pteridaceae > Ceratopteris > Ceratopteris richardii. Next base: position 58,572,779 of record CM035433.1, on the reverse strand, counting down.
CTCTCATCCAGATGTAAAGTTTTCCAGTAATGAAGAAAAGTTTCACCCAATATTTATGAGAGTTCTCCTTCTGTGTTTGATCATTTCAAGAATCCTTTTGTAGATGTCTAATTCCATAGTTAATGAGTCTATGGTTAAATTTTGAGAGCCTAATTGTAAACAGGCTGTGAGAATTATGAGTAGGAACATTCGTATGTGAAGAAGTGGTGAGTGTTTTCTGAAAGAGGTGCAATCTCAATGGTCAAATAATTGATCATTTCTCAGTGCACAGTGTAAAGTTATGCACAAATGAGGAGTTAAAATCTAAGGTGGAAGGTAAGCCATCTATGGCTAGAAGCATTTGCATAAACCGGTTCTAGTTTGAGAGAACCAAGCTTAAGAAGTTATAGGTGTCAAAGTCGACTGTAAAGAATTACAATTTTAGACATAGGTGACTTGTTAAGATCATTTCTCAGCTGAGTCCTTTGAAATGATTTAACTCGTAGAAGGTGCATAAACTATAGGACATACCTTGTGCAAAGTTTTATAAAAAAGTTTACACATTTGATAAGTCGATGAGTGAGTTATGTGCAGCAGACTTTCTGTGTAGTCATCTTCTTCAGAGTTTGTTCAAGATTTTGGAAATCAAGTATTGATCCTCCAAATTGGTGAAGGTTTTGAGTTACTCTTGATATAGAGGTGCTCTAACTTCAAGAGTAGCTTGTTCTTTTGGAGATTAACACTCTCCATCAGTGGTATCAGAGAAAGAAGCATCAAAATTAAAGAAAGTAGGATCCCGATTGCTACAGTCATAAAGAATTCAACATTTGAAGATTCAAAAGGTGAAAGCTTGAGAGAAAAGCTTGAGAAGGAGACCATAAGACATCAAGGAAGACAAAAGGAACTTCATTCGAAGTAAAGGTAACCTTATTCCTCATAAAGCTTGAAGGATTTAATACACAGGTGAAGAAAGCATGGGAGATTCTCTTCAGATAGAGAAGTTGGATAGAGAGAACTATCGAGCATGGTCAATGAGGATGGAAGCTCATCTTATGAGCAAAGACTTGATAGGTTATATTACAGGTGAAGAAGAAAAGCCTCAGTTCAGAGATCCTAGTGTTCCAACTAGGGAGGAATTGTCAGATTTGAAGACTCTGATGAAGAGAGATGATCAAGCGAGGAGCATTATTTATATGACAGTTAATGACTACTTGCTACCTCACATTAGAGGTCTTGAAAGTGCAAGTGATATAGGAATGTTTTGGAGGAACATTTTCAAAACACCACAAAGTCAAGGAAGGCATCATTATGGGCACAATTTACCACATTCAAGAAGAAGGCCTCTCAATCCATCTCAGATTATGTAACAAGAATGAAGGCCATTGTAGATGCATTAGGAGCAGTTGATGAAGATATTGAGGAGGATAAATTGGTAAGGCAAATCCTTACAGGTTTGAGAGGTGATGACAAATGGAAGCCATTCATTTTGTCTACTGAATTATCACTATATCATTTTACTCCTGACTTATATCAGTTGCTAGGACACATGCTAACCTTTGAGCAGGATGTCAAAGGTGATGGTGATAAAAGTGCAGGTCAAGCAATGTATTCAAAGGATAAGAAGAAGAATAGCAAAGGGAAGCAACAAGCAAATGAAGATGAAGGAACGACTAGCCAGGCTAACTTCCTAAGAGGAAGAGGTGGTAGCAAAGGTCGAGGAAGAGGCACAAGTAATAAAGATGGAGTCAAAGCTTGTTGGATTTGTGGTAAGACAAATCATTTAGCTAATGATTGTTGGCATAATACTCAGAATAATGGTGGATATAATCAGAACTTTAATTCAAGAGGAAGAGGTGGCAGAAATCAAAGAGCTAATTTCAGAGGTAGAGGTAGTAGAGGATACTTTGGAAGAAATGCAGGTGGAGGATTCCAAAGTCAGCAATACAACAATACCTACTACAATTATGCTTCAGATCAGAAAGAGGATTCAACATTGATAATGAATGCAACTTGTGAAAGACAAAGTGAAGATCAAAGAGTCTTCTACATTGACAGATGACTAATCATGTAGTTCAAACAGGTGACAATACAAAGCATAATGTGAAGTCAATTGGATCAGTGAAGGCCAAGGATGGAAGTACTCTCTTGAGTAAGGTTTTATATGTTCCTACAATTCCAAAGAATCTGATAAGTGTAGGACACATTGTTGAAAAAGTTTATGAAGTTAGGTTCACTAATGAAGGAGTTTTTGTGGAAGACCCTACCAATGGGTATAAACAAATTGTTTGAGGGAAGAAAGAAGGAAGACTCTTCACATTGAAGATTCAAGGTAACATTGTTCATGCCTTGTACACCTATGGAGGACATAAGATCTCAGAGTTAGATCTTTGGCACAAAAGGCTTGGACATTTTAATGAAAGTGGTATTAAAGATATGGTTAATAATGGCTCAATGCTTGGATTACCTAATGTTGCAGGTCAACATATGACATACAAATGTGAGGCATGTCAATTAGGTAAGGCTCATAAGCAATCTTATTCGAAGAATGGTTTTATGTATTCAGAAAAGCTTGAGTTGGTACACACAGATGTGTGGGGACGATCAAAGGATTTCAGTATCAATGGTTCAAGGCATTATGTGATTTATTTTGATGATGCTACCAGATGGATCACTATCTATGTGATCAAAGATAAGTCAGAGGTGCTCAATACATTCAAACATTATCATGTGTATGCAGAGAGAATTAAAGGTCAAAAGTTGAAGAGACTAAGGTCAGATTGAGGGGGAGAGTATTTCTCTAATGAGTTCACTGATTACTTGTGGAATGCAGGTATAAAAACCGAAATTACTTGCAGGTACTCTCCTCAACAAAATGTTGTAGCAGAAAGGAGGAATAGAACTCTTGTTGAGTTTGCAAGATCCATGATGAAGGAGAAAAATTGCCCAAATTACTTGTGGGCTGAGGCTGTAAATACAGCTACATATTTCGTCAGATTACCATGTAAAGGTTCGTAGGGTATGACACCATATGAGGCATGGTGGGGTAAGAGACCTACTCTAGATCATTGCAAAGTATTTGGATGTTTGGCATATGCATATGTGCCATCTCAATTGAGGCATAAATTGGAACCTAAAGCTGAAAAATATGTGTTCATTGGATATGATGATAAGCAGATGGGATATAGGTTGTGGAGTCCATCGACAAAACAATTTCTTGTGTCTAAGGATGTTAAATTTGATGAGCAAGGTACTTGGTATGCAGGTACACTTAATGTTCATGCAGGTGATGAAGAAATTGTGAATCAAAAGAAAGGTAAATCAAAGGTTCAGATATTTGGTGAAGAGGAGAACAATGAAGTACAGGTTGAAGTTGAAGAAGTGCAAAGGTTTGATCCAGAATGTGATGAACCAGAAACCTCAAGGAATGGAGAACTCTGAAGGTCAACAAGACATAAATGGAAACCTACAAGGTATAGCTATGACACTTCTTTTTTGGCTACCAAAGATTATGCTTATATGAAAAAGGCAGATCAAGACCCTTCTACATATGAAGAGGCAAAAAGTAAGGAAAATTGGGAGAAAGCTATGCAAGAAGAGTATGATGCATTGATGGAGAATCAGAAATGGGATTTGGTCCTAAACCAAATAGTCAGAAGATCATTGGATGCAAATGGGTCTACAAGACAAAGAGGTTTGCAGATGGAAGTGTGTCTAGGTATAAAGCTAGACTTGTTGTGAAAGGGTTTGCTCAAACATATGGTATAGATTATGATGAGACCTATAGTCATCTGGCAAAGATGACAACCATCAGGACACTTATAGCTATTGCTACATGTAAAGGTTGGAAATTATGTCAACTAGATGTGAAGAATGCTTTTCTAAATGGTTATATTTCAGATGATGTTTTCATGGAGCAACCCCAAGGATTCAGAGATGAAAGGTATCCAGATGATGTGTGCAAGCTCATAAGAGCTTTGTATGGTTTGAAGCAGGCCCCAAGGGCATGGAATTATAGACTTGTGAAGTTCTTGAAGGAACTTGGTTTTCAAGTATCTAAAGCAGATAGTAGCTTGCTTGTTAAAGCAAGTGATGATAGGTTCAATTACATGTGCATATATGTTGATGATATAATTCTTACAGGTACAGATGAGAAAGGTATTCAAAGCCTAAAGAAGCAAATGGAGAAAGAGTTCAAAATTAGTGACTTGGGAAACTTGTCATATTTTTTGGGCATGGAGATCTCTTACACTCAACATGGGGTGTATGTAACTCAAGAAAGGTATTTGAAAAACTTGTTGATGAAGTTTAAGATGAATGATTGCAGGGTAGCACCTACTCCAATGGAAGTGAATCACAATTTGAGCAGATATGGAGGAGAAGAGTTCAAGGACATGAAACTATATCAAAGTTTGGTTGGTAGTTTGATCTATGCTACATTAACTAGGCGTGACTTGTCATATGCAGTTGGAGTATTATCTCAATTCATGCATTTTCCTAGGAAAGAACATTGGATTGCAGGTCAAAGAGTGTTAAGGTACATTTAGGGTACACTCAAAGAATTGGTGCAATCTCGATGGTCAAAGAATTGATCATTTCCCAGGTCACAATGTAAAGTTTTGCACAAATGAGGATTCAAAATCTAAGTTGGAAGGTAAGCCATCTATGGCTAGAAGCATTTGCATAAACCGGTTCTATTTTGAGAGAACCAAGCTTAAGAGTTACAGGTGTCAAAGTTAGGAGCGAACTGCCATGGAATATCTCTTTGTGCTTTAGTTACAATGAAAGAAAGGAATTGCAAAAAATTAGGGGGATTAGTTACAAAAACTTAGGGGGATTATCTGCTGTGCACCCGTTTGGAATGGATCACAAGTGATGCCCTCTGAAAACTTTGGAAGGAAAGATGTGCATCTAATTTTCATAGTGAGTTTCAAGAAATTTCCATTGAGTTATTCCTTGAATTTCTTACCACCTCCTAAGTGTATACCCAATATTGCTCTTGCAGCCCTCCCTTGTTTCACACGTTGTTTCTCTCAGTCCGTTGTTTCTTTCAGCCCTCCCTTGTTTCACTTCTGTCCGTTGTTCTAAGTGGGCAATGGTTAGAGCTCTCGCCCTCTCGAATTGAGAGATGGGAGCGTGGTGAACGCGTTTGGACATTTGACTTTCATATGTTTGAAGTTCAGCTCACCATTATCTTGGCTATGGGAAGGCGTATGGCGTATGTCTCTACGATGACATGACTATGGCTCATAGTGATGTGATAGGAAATTTTAATATATTTCTCACACACATACGTCTTGCTACTTTTAACCTCGTTATGGACGTCATAGTTTCTTCCTGATTTTAGTTATAAGTGATGTGATAGGAAATTTTAATATATTTCTCACACATACGTCTTGCTACTTTCTTCCTCGTTATGGACGTCATAGTTTCTTCCTGATTTTAGTTCATATCAACAATGTGTGGTTGAAATCATCCCCCTTCAAAATGAAGATGGGCACTTAGGTGAGAACATCGATGTTCTATCGTAATTCGAGCATATACTATGAAATACCCTATTTATTCCATGCAAGATCACATAGAAGAGTGCGTTAACCATGACAGCTTGTTCTTCCATGCAAGAACACATAAGAGAATGACTTAAGTATGACCGCTTGCTCCCACTTGGAATGCAAGTTGGAAACATCAGAGTATGCCACCTTTCATTTGAAGTATGATGGATGAAGCTATTGCGCAAATAGCGTTTCAAGATTATTTGCAATTAAAATACATCAATTGATTTCGTGAATGGTTGAGAGCTGATCATATTTTGAAGGTGAAACTGGCTTTAAGGAATGCTAAAGAATCCGTTGTTACTATCCACATACACACACATACTCACACACACACACACACACATACCGCCTGCTACTTCTAAGGTCGTTATGGACGTCATAGTTTCTTTATGTTATCACTGAAAAAGAAACTTCTTCCTTATTTTAATTCTATTGGAAGTTTCTTTTTCAGTGCATATGAACAATGTGTGGTTGAAAGCATCCCCCTTCAAAATAAAGATGGGCGGTTTTGGTGAGAACACCGATGTTCTATCGTAATTTGAACATATAATTTGTTCTTCCCTTCAAGATCAGAATAGAGAACGCGTCCAGTATGACAGAATGTGTTTGTACTCACAACTTGGTCCAACTTGGAACGCAAGTTGGAAACATCAGACTTTGATGGATGAAGCGATTTCCAGATTACTTGCATTAAAAAACATCAATTGATTTCGTCAACGTAACATCTAAATCGATATAACTTGTAAAAGAGTGGTTGACAGATGATCATATTTTAAAAGTGAAATTGGCTTTTGGGAATGCTAAAGAATCCTCCTCCATTTTCAAAATATTATCATCTACCGACCATAATACCAAACATTGTCTTAAATTGGCACTTACGAAGTTCATGCTGTTTAACTGCAAAAGGAAAAATATTCATAAAAAAAATTGAACCAAGGACTGATAGAGAGATCCATTACTGACATGGTTTTATGAGGCTCTCTTCCCGAGAAGATTAAGCAAGTTTTTACATGCTTTGGGCTACAAGTTGAAGATGATCGATGACGTAGGGGAATATTCAAATAGCCTTGCTACACTGAGCATATTGATCGGCCGTAACCCACCCCTAGAAAGACCCCACAAAGAACTGCTGCTGGGAGATTTCTCCTGCCTTCTTGCCAGAAGTATAACTTCCATCTTGCTTACAAAGAACTCCTGCTGGAGTCTGCAACGAATTTGACTTTGCGTTATGGAACATGTGGAGAGATAATGTCCTGAGGAGTATTTGGAAGAGTAGGAATGAAGCTGTTTTCAACAACAAGAAGCTCACCGATTCTGCTATTTTCTCTATGCTTGTTGGACTGAAGACTATGGGATTCAGAGCTTTTGCTGACATAGTTGAGGCTCCTGATGAGGAGGTTTCTCTCACTAGGCACTTGAACAGTACCAGGCCTAGCAAATGGAGAGCTTCCCTCCTGAGATAGTACTATGCCACTCGGATTGATATGGTGGATTTGTGCTTATAGTTGTTTGTGTTGTCTGGCCTTGTAATGTTGCAGGCGTGTCTTGTTTAATATGTTGCCATCCCTTGTTTTCAAACATCATACATGTGTTTGTTTTAGTAAGTGGCCGTATCATTGGTGGCCGTTTAGTTTTAGGTTGGGGATGACCTTGCCCTCTGTACGTTGATACTTGTCATCATTAATTAACTTCTTGTTCTCTCAAAAAAAAAAAAAGAAAAAACAAAGAGCCCACATGTAAGTAAGTCGTTTGACATGCTACAAGAAGGAAAAGGCGCTCCCCAAGAGAGAGAGATAGAGAGAGAGAAAGAGAAAGAACTGAGCTATGAGCAAGGGTCGAACGCGTGTTGATGAATGAACAAGGGTCGACTGCGTGTTGATGAATGGATGCACGTATGTGTGATTTCCTGCTTTATGTGTAAAGGGGGCGTGAGTATTTGATTAGGTTTATTAAATGAGGTTTATTACTTCATTTGAACATATGTACTTCTTGATTTGAACAAGTTTGTCCTGATTGTTCAAGCGGAATTTATTTCCTTAATCATACAGAAAGCATCAATGGAAGGTTGTTAGAGCCTTTCTCATTATTTTGAACGTGAATGTCTCGAGGATGCTCTTTGATGCCCATGTTCTTTTTCCACGTGTATTGTTCCCTTTTACCATATGTTCCACTATAACTGCAATGTTTCCATGGTGTGAGCAAAATTGTTGTATATTTCGAGGAATACACACATTTTTGCACAAGGGACACAAAAGAATATCCGAAACACTCTCACAACTATTGCACCATTTAGGAAGGCTTCTACATTGTTTCACTCAAGAGATGATAGGGAGGAGGTAGTTGAACCACTTCTTGAGAGGGAGAACTAGGAAGTAATCCTCAATGATGGATTTTGGGGTAGGTGGTTAGCCCATCAAACTCCTAGTCGGTAGGTCATGATTTCAAATACCTCTTGGATAAAACAATTGGCATTAGAGTTAAGGAAGTAGACCTCGCCATGGTGGATATGTTCCACAAGTATCATGGGCACCTAATGTCTTTGAGTAACGGCTCTTGGACACGTTTTATTATAAAGAGCACAAGAATAGGGTGCTTTGCTCTTTAAAATTAATTCAACAAAGGTGAATGTGTCTCTGTCTGTCCGTAAGTTGCATTTAGATATGTAAGGTACCATTTGAAAGTTTTCAAAACAAATTTCCATATGGAAGAACTAGATTGAGAGTCCAAGATACATCTCATGGATAAGAACCAAGTTCAAGATACGAAAGTTTAGAACAAGGATTCAAGACACAAAGGTTGCAAATTAGAAGGTTCATGAGAGCAAGGTTGAGAACAAAGATTTAAGAAACCAAGCTTGAGAACAAGAAGATTCAAGAGAGTGTCCAAGGGTAAGGACATGAATTATAGGAAAGATCAAAAGGTGATCATTAAGGATAATGATGTCCAAAAGGGGAAGAGATCCTCGACTCAAGAAAAATAGGTAGGAGATGGTTGAACCACACCCTAAGAGGGAGGATTCGAAGGTATTCCATCACCATACCTTTTAAGGCAAGTGCTTACCCCATCAATCTCCTAACGTGTAAGTCATGAGTTCTAATCCCCTTGGATACAACATAAAAAAGTCGATGTTGAAAAGCCTACGATCATTGATCTTAGATGTCTCGAGTTTTCTCTTTTTGAGATGGTGAGACATAAAATTATGATGTTCTGTGCACATATTTCTATCATAGAGAAAATTCAATAGGTTGTAAGGTGAATACATTGAAATATATTAGTGTAAAAGCTAACAATGGGGCTTCCATATTGTTTTTAAAAACCCGCTATTTTATCACTTTCGTATTTTCTACTTATTACTTATTTGGGATTTTTTCATTTTCTATCTTTTGAGGAGCACTTCAAAAATGTTTATGGTATAAAATGAGTGACAAGTATATGGTGTAGCGTACTTGATATGAGAAAAACTCTTATTTCTTGAGTTATTTCCCTATGTTGTCATTGGAATGGTAGGAAAATATGCATAAGGAAAAGTTTTTTCTTAACGCTCATTTTACTAGTTTTCTACTTTACGCTCATCGTAGTTGTTTTCTCTCGGAGCCTTTCATTGTTATTTCATATACGATTAAATATTTTTCTTTAATTGAAATCATTAACGAATACCAAATAACATTTTCAATTGACGCTTCTTCTATTGAATGGGTTGCGTTTATGAGAAGCATTCTAGGGCACAAACGATAAACTAATTTATTCACTCTTGTCCGTGTAATTTTGTGTCGTCAAGCACATGAAAAAATGAAATTTAAAAAGATTCAAGCCTTGAAAACAGGATCTATTCTTAGATTTCTAAACCTATCTATTTATTTTCCAAATAAAAATGTTCCCATAAAGAATGTTTGTTCGAAATTTAAAAATTGGAAATGTTCTAAGTAATCACAATTGTTCTTTTTGTACATGGCCTACATATACATCCCCAACGAAATACATGAATCATGCCTTTTGCCGTTCATTTTTTCTTCTTTTGTAGAATAAGATTTTAATTAAAAGTAAGAAAGAATTACAAAACGATTAGAGAGAATTACAAAGAAGGTTGATAACCTTTTTGTCCCTTACGTGGAGGACCCAATGGTTTTCTAACTTATTGTTTCTACAATGAGCACCCGATTCAGCCTAAATGGGAAAACCTTTCTACCATCACATGTGCTGCTGAGGGACCTCTCAATAAACCACTTTTTAGGCTGTTGCCAAAGTTGACATCACTTTTTTCCTTGCAAATTTTCTATAATTATTCACCCCTAATGGCATTTCAAAGAGGAGACAAGCATCCAATCACTTCCCGAAGCAGAGATTCATTCTAGTTAACTTGATTTAGCAATAAAAGAATTTTGTTGAGGATATTCTCAAGTCCAAATGCTCTTAGATCAAGAGAAAAAAATGTCGCAAGTCTTCTCTACCACTTATGCATCACTTGCCCAAAGGAGGAGCACCACCAATTTCACTAGGTTTGACATTGGTCCATATCCTGCTTTGTAGAGTTTGTAACATTAACACTACTTTGTTATTTTAGCACCACTACATTCTAATCCATCTCCTATTCAAGCACCACCTCTTACTTAGAGTGGGATGAACGTCCATGTTTTAATTTCGGTTCTTGGAGGATCATCAATCTTTTTGCCACATAGCCACTATAGAATTGTCAATGAAGGCCTTCTTGGCCTAGCATGAGGTACAACTTAGAGTCCTCCCAAATGTTTATTCTATGGCTTAATAGACACCAATCTTTTTTTTAATATAAAGGAAGTTCGGCAATAGCCTACTCTCCCGGACTTGAATTAAATTAAGAAACAAAGGTATTAATAGACACCAATCTTCAAAGTCGACTTTACGAATGTAATCAATGTCCTCAAATGTGTTCGAGTTTCTCCTCTCTTCGTGCCAAAGGTGCTTCCACATACTAAAGTATTTATTCTAGAATCTCTTAGCTCATTTGGAGGCCCTCAAACTTTACTCTCATTATTGTCGGAGTTCGAGGTCTACAAAAGCATACAAACAACACAAAGAAGAAGAAGAGGCTTGGAGCATAATACAACATTGAATGAATTACCACGTGAATGTACAAAAGTAAATAATTCCTTAGGGTGATAGGTGTATATCAAATCAGGGGAAAAAACCTATTAAAGAGTAGAAAGAGTGTCTGGATTGTACTAAGTGTGTTCACACATATAGCTAGTGAAATATATCAACAAATATATCAACAAATCCCTCCCTCCGAGTGATGCCGTGAACAAAGAGTTGGCATTCATCTTTAAGGAAGTGCCAAGCTATCTAGAAATAAAGAAATCATTCCACAAAAGTAAGTAAGACTAAAGCTCTACGGAAAGCTTCAAACTTCTCCCTTGGCCGAGCCTTTGTGAAAAGGTATGCAATTATATCCTTTGTGGGCACATATGCCAGACTTATCTCTAAGGAACCTCTCCCTTACATACATAATGATAGTGCATCTCAATTTCCTTTGTGCAGACACGAAACAAAGGGTTCCTCACAAGCCTATGCGCTCTGACGCTGTATGAAGTTGGTGGTGGCCGAAGACTTACCAACAACTATATCAGCCAGATAGCGTCTCCGGATTATTTGCATTAAGAGTACACTTGATTTCGTCAATGAAACACCTAATCAGATAAAATTTTTAAAAAAATGGTTGACAGTTGATGTTATTTTAAAAGTGAAATTGGGTTTGAAGAACGCTAAAGAATCTTCCGAGACTACCAAGATTACCAAGATTACCTCGATTTTCAAAAGATTACCAAGATTCTACCATCTATACTACCAAACATTGTCTTAAACTGGCATTGTTGGTTGTGTATGACTTTGGTTTGACAGCCATTATGAAGTTGATGGTGTTCAACCTTAAAAGGAAAAATCGAGGAGAGATCCGTAACCGACATGATTTTATGAGGCTCTCCTCCCTAGGAGATAAAGCAATTGTTTACATGCTTTGAGCTACAAGTTGAAGATGCTAGATGACGTATAGAAGATGCTTTGGGCTATAAGTTGAAGATGCTTTGGGCTACGCTTTTAACTGTTGTCATGTTTTTGTGGTTCCGTGGGTTGCCTCAGCATATTGATCGGCAGTGAAATAGCCCACATGTTAGTAAGTCGTTTGAGATGCTACAAGATGTTAAACAATTTGCATCAGAGTTTTTTTAGTAGGCTTGTGTAAGGCGGATAGATTCCACAAGGCTCATGGACACCTAATGTCCTTGAGGAAAGGTGCTTGGACACTTTTGAGAGGAGAAAAATAGAGTGCATCCCTCTTCAATATTAACCCAAAAAACTTGAGTGTGTCTCTCCTAATCTGTAGTTGGATTTAGATGTGTAAGATACCATTTCAATGCAAAATTTCATATAGAAGAACTAGATGGATGAGAACCAAGTTGAAGATACGAAAGTTTAGAACAAGGATTCAAGACACCAAGGTTGAGTACAAGGGTCTTCATGAGACTGTGGAAGGGTGAGGATGTCAATTAAAGGGAAGATATAAAGTTGATCATTAAGGATAATGATGTATAGAAGAGGAAGAGATTGTTCGAGTCAAAACAAATAGGTGGGAAATGGTTGAACCACACCCTAAGATTTCAACCATCCCTAAGAGCAAGGACTCAAAAGTATTCCTTGACCATGGATTTTCATGCAAGTGCTTAACCCATCAATCTCCTAACCTGTAGTTCATGAGTTGAAATCGCCTTGGATACAACATACAAAAGTTAATGTTTAAAATCCTACTATCGTTGAACTAATTTGTCTAGTTTTTTTCTCCTTTTGATGTGGAATGACATAAAATTGTGTATGCTGCGTGCAAATATTTTTCTCAGAGAGAAAGTCAATGGGTTGTAAGGTCAAAACATTGAAATTATGATGGTGTGTACATATTTTTATTAGAGAGAAAATTCAATGAGTTGTAAGGTGAATACATTGAAATTATATTCGTGTAAAAGCTAACAATGGAATTTTCATATTTTTCTTAGAAACCCCAAAATTAACACATTCGTATTTTCTACTTACTACTATTTTCGGAGTTTTTCATTTTGTATCTTTTGACAAGCACTTCAAATATGTTTATGTTTATGTATGTTTAAGGAACACTATTTGATGCGAAACAGACTCTTATTTCTTGATTAACTCTTGTAATTAAGCGTTAAACATTTTGAACTAAAACATTTGGACATGGAAATGATATGAAAAGATGCAAGAGGAACAACTTATTCACACTTGTTCCATGTAATTATTTTGTGTCCTCGAGCACATGAAAAATGGAAATTTAGCAAAACTCAAGACTTCAAAACACGATCTGTTCTTAGATTTGTAGACCTATTTATTTATTTTCCAAATGAAAATGTTATCACAAGGAATGTTTGCTAGAAATTTTATAATTGTAAATTTTCTGAGTAATCACAATTGTTCTTTTTCTAGATGGAATACACGTACTCTCCAAGGAAAAGCATCAATCGTGCCTTTTGACGTTGCATTTTTTGTTTTTTTTTTAATGAGTTTTCAATTAACAACCACGAAGACTTACAACAAGATTAAGGAGAATAAAAAGGAAGTTTTTTTTGAGCTTTTTGTGTTCGTTGGAGTTTGAGGTCTACGTAACTACGCAAATGGCATAAAGAAGAAGATGAAGCTTGGATCAGAACACACAATATTGAATGTATTATCATGAGAAAGAATACACAATATTGAATGTATTATCATGAGAATGCACAAAGATATATGAACCATTATAGGCATATATACAAGTCAAGGAAAAAACCTCCTAAAGAAGGAAAAAACTGCCCTCGTAGTCCTAGTGCGTTCACACACATGACTTCCTAAATATATCAACAAATCCCCACTAGGAGTGATGTGTTGAACGAGGAGCTAGCACTCATTTATAAGGAAGTGTCAAGCTATGGGGAATCAATCAGCAAAAGGAACTAAGCCCAAAGCTTTGCAGAAAGCTTCAAATTTCTCCTTAGGTAGAGCCTTTGTGAAAAGGTCTACAATGTTCTCCTGTGTGGGCACATATTCCAAACTGATCTCTTTAGCAAAGAACCTCTTCTTGACATAATGATAGTGCACCTCAATGTGCTTAGTCAGAGCATGGAACGCAGGGTTCCTTGCAACTACGAATGCACTATGACTGTCAATGAAGATGGTGGTGGTAGAAGACTGACCAACACCCAAATCAGCCATGAGTCATCTGAGCGATACTCACTCAATAGTCGTTGTGAAAGCTACCCTATACTCAGCCTGACAACTAGAAGTGGCGACAGTAGGCTACTTCTTGCTCAACCAAGATATGCATGAGCTACCAAGCATGAAGCAAAAACCATTGGTGGACACATGAGTGTCATAGCAACCAACCTGTAAGAATCAGAAAAAACATGTAAATTTGGTAGTAGTGATCCCCCCCTTGGGATAAAACAATCCAAGTAGTCGGGTACCACTCAAGTAGCAAAAGATGCACTTAACCACTTACCAATGCTTGACACATGGGCAATGCATAAATGTGCTCATCTATGAGATAGCAAAGTGAATATCTGGACAATTATTGCATAAGTAAATGAAGCATCCAACAACCTACTGATAGAAAACATCATCAAATGCATCGCCCGCATCATGAAGACTCAGCCATAAACATGTTTCCATAGGGGTGGCAACAGGTTTGCAATCTTCAAGACCAAAACACTACAATAATGTGTTAATATTTTTTTGACCAAAATCTGTTCTCCCATCAACTTGCATAAACTGAATGCCCAAATAATGATGAAAATGCCCCAAATTTGACATCTCAAATGAAGCATGCAAATCAGCCTTGAAATCAACAATATTCTTCTCATGAGGACGAGTGAGCAGCATGTCATCAACATTGGCAACAATAACCAGAAGCATATCATTTGTACGCTTAACATAAATGGTGCTCTTAGTTGGCTATTCTCAAAACCATGTGTAATCAGGTAGGCATGCATCTTTTCATACCAAGCATGCGGTGCTTGCTTCAAACCATATAATGCCTTATTCAACCTCCACACTTTGTTTTCATGCCCTTTCAGCACAAACCATGGGGTTGAAAAACAAACACTTCTTCATGCAAATCATCATTCAAAAATACAGTCTTAATGTCCGATTGATGTACATTCCAATCATGATGAGCTACAAGTGCACAAATTCTATGAATAGTAGTCATTTGGCAACTAGGAGCAAAGGTCTCATTAAAAGCAATGCCTCTTTCTTGAGCTTATTTGCAACAAGGATAGCCTTATACCTATCGATTGATCCATCCAGATTACGCTTCATCTTGTATACCCACTTAGTTCCAATGGCCTCCTTGCCAAGAGACAAGTCACATAAAGACCAGTTACCATTTTTCATAATAGCATCATATTCTGATCACATAGAGGCCATCCAATTTTTTGAATTTTATGTTCAAATGAATTAGGCTCATTTTCATCATAGAGACTAGAGGTAGCCATAGCATATCAATCTGATGCAAAAGAAGCACTATGAGAGCTTGAAGGAGCATGACATGATAGAGGTGCATCTAATTTCATATCTTGCAAAGTTTCCACCCGCCATTTAGGCATAGTTTTTTTCCTAGTCTATATCAATTCTCTCATCAATAAGTGCATCATGTAAATTTGCATCATAAATGAACTGATCTCCATCATCATTTAAAACCTATAAAGGCTCTAAAACTGCCTCATTTGGACTAGCACTAGACTGTCTACCTGTAAAAAGAGGCAACAAAGTATCATGCATATCTTTGGAGCTAACTGATGTCTCCTTAATACATGAAAGCAATGGGTGAATAGCATCTTCCTCAAAAATATCATGGATAACTAGAATGTGTTTATTGGTGGATGATATAGAAGATGGCCTTTGCTTTCACAACTGTACCCAACAAAAATACATTTCACTACTTCATCATCCAACTTCTTGTGTTGTTTAGGCACTAATCCATATGCTAGACAACCAAAGACATGTGGGTGAGCCACAGATGGTTTGTGGCCATGCCAAGCCTCATATGGAGCTATAGATTTCAATGCTTTAGTGGCACACCTCTTAAGTTTATATGTTGCACACATAACAACCTCAAGCTAAAAACTATGTCGTAAAGCTTGAATCCTTATCATACACCTCGCCATCTCCATGAGTGACCTATTCTTCCTTTTAGAAAATCCATTCTTTTGTGTATATGGCATTGTACACTTATGTTTTATCCCATGTTCAACCAGAAATGCACTAAAATCAAAAGACATATACGCCCCCCGTACATTAGAACAGAGGGTGTCCATTTTACATGGTGACAGACTTTGAGCAGAAACTAGAAACTATTTGAATCACATAGACTCTTTCGACTTTTCCTTTGATGGATATACCCATGCATGTTTGGAAAATTCATCAATGAAAGTTACAAAGTAAAGGTAGTTCCAAAAGGAGGGTGTCTACATAGCACTAGAGGCATCACTCTAAAGAGTTGCAATTTTTTAGTAGCTCATACTTGACCTTCTTCTCAGAATGCGGAATGCTATATTTTTTCCAAAATATAGCCTTCACCAACACGTTTACCAGGTGCCTTAAGTTTGGGCAGAAAGGGACACCTTTTCATATTTATACAAGCGTAGCAAACTAGCAAAATTCAGATGACCAAAGCGTGCATGCGAAATCTTTGCATCTCACAAAGCATGAGAATCATGTACTTCACATCCTCAATCATTCACATATTTTTCATAGTCTATGAGCTTATACAGCCCATGACATAAAATGCAAGAAGCAATAATGACAGCATCCCTAGCATGTGAGAGTATTCCTCGTTCCTTGCATGGTATAAAGTGGCAAGTGTATCCCTAGCATCCTCTACTATTCTAGAAGAGTGAATGTCAGGAATACTGGCAAGTTTGATAGCCAAGGCTATCAATGCATATTCTTGAGCATATCCACCATTCCAACAAAGTTGCTCTGGAGCAAGTGCAGTAGGAACCGCAACACGAACAAGAACCTAACGAATATCATCATCTTCAATGTTTTCTACATCACCTTCAACAACTCTGTTGGCAGGTGTAATAGGATGTTTTTCAACACCCTACACAATATTCCATAGTCTTTTTGCAACCAATACATGATCCATCATATAATCCCATAATGGGTAATTGGTACTATCCAACTTATCCTCAACAACCAACATACAAAATACATCACTACTTTCAACCATGGCCACTAACTAAAATATCATAATGCAAAAAGAGACTATATTTCAAAAAGTTGACAAGTTCTACTAAACCTATAGCACACTTTGAGACCCTTATGCTTGAGAACCAAAATTAGTATATATTTTTGGAACAAAAAGATACAATTGCCTACATAGGCACTATTATAGAGCACTTGAAGGCCAAAACAAGCTCAAACTGTGTGATTCTGAGTATGCTCACCAATTTTTGGGTGATTCTGAGACTATGATCAGAGGGGTGTTGATGATGCCCTAGATGAAGCAACAACCTGCTCTTATACCAATTTTTGAAGTTTGAGATCTGCGAAAGCACGCAAATAAGACAAGGAGGAAGAAGAAGCTTGGAGCACAACACACAATACTGCATGGATTATCAAGAGAATTACAAAGATATATGACCTCTTAGGGTTATAGGCATGTTTATAAGTTATGGGAAAAAAACCTCCTAAAAAGGGAAAAAAGTGTTGTGGTAGTCCTAGCGTATTCATGCAGAGCACTACGTAAATGTATCGAGAGTTTTCTACAATGATCACCAAGTGGCGCCTAAATAGGGGAGACTTTCTACAATCACATATCCTTCTATTACAAATCTAAGTGACTTCTCAATAAACCACTCTTTGGGTTGTTGCAAAAGTTGACATCACAATTTTCCTTTGTTAGATTTATTTAGACTTCCATGGTCTACCACTAGTCTACCTGCATTCGATCGAGGACCCTAGCCGGGTCAAGGACAAGAGCTCAAAGGAGCCAAGGCTCTAGCATGGATCTTCTAGGTTATTCCATCTCCTTAGAGTGGCCATATGAGGAGTGTTTGGACCTTAGAGAAGATTCTAGATGTGCCAAGAGCAAGGGCTATTTAAGGTTGGGAGGAGAGTGGGAGGAAGCTGATTGGGATCTTTCATTTGGTATTAGAGCCTGAGTGAGAGAAGGGAAAGTTATGGGGAGAAAGCCACTTCATCATGTTCTTGAGGAAAGTTTTTGTGTGGACAGTTTTCATGGAGTAGGTCGCACTCTATTAGTAATGAGGCCATATATTTATGCATATTTATCCATTCAAATTTCCTAACTATAGGCAAAAGGTAGTTCAAATGCATAGAAACAAGCATGAAAGTACATTGAAATTATTTTTTGCATCATGAAAGGGTACTGTTGCATATTGTTGTATTCATAAATTTAAGTAGAAAGATCCAATTAGCATGAAGTTGGTTTGATAGGTAAATGCGTGAAAAGGTTCAATTACAAGTATCAAAAGTTACCCTCTGGAAGGTGTATATAGGTACCTTTGTAGGGCCATATCTCCTCATAGAAGTGTCCAATTGAAAAGTTTTTTGGTGGGTTTTAGAGCCTATGTATTTTAATTTTTGGCATCCAAATTTCATTAAAGTTGGAATTTTGAGTTAGGAGAAAAGGAAAAATCTCTTTGGTCATTGTGCAAGGAATTCTCTTTGGCAATTTGTTGCAACTGTGTAGAGACATGGGTGTTTCTCTCACAGTACTTGTCCAAATGATATGAAAATTGGATATGTGATGCAATGTGATGTTATGATCAACATATATAAATTTCATATGATTTGGATAAGATTTGAAGAGTGTAAAGGCTATTTTTTCTCTCTAGTCCCTCTGGCGAGGACTCACCAGAGAAGTGCATAGAGGTATGGTAATTATGCCATTTCTCTTTCATAGAATTTCCAACTAGGGTAAATTCTTATGTGCATGTTTTTGAATTTTGCTAGCTTAATGCTCACAGAATTTGAAGTCATTTGGAGTTCAGTTGGGGAGTCTATGATTATAAGCTTTCCTTTGGTCTACTTTTTGAGTAGTGCAAAATGTGGAGGTGTTGTAGAAACGATTTTGCTTCTTTCTCGCATTTGAAGAGTGATATACATAGGTAACGTTGTGTCTAGATAGATGCTTAGATAAGCTTTCCAATGACCCAAATTTCACTAAATTTGGAAGTATTTGATCAGTCTACTCAGTGGATAGTGGGAGCTATGTCTCACTCCTAGGACCTCCTATACATAGGTATAGGTTTGCAGAGTTTTAGTCATAAATTCATGATCATAGATTCAATTTACTTCATTCAACTTGTAGAGTTTTTAAGGTACTTCTAATGTTCTGGTCTTTTAGTAGGTATAAGACTTTTTTACATAAGAAGTTAAAGGAAGTTATCAAAGACTTTAAATTGTACATTTTTAGGAAAAATCACTTGAGCTTAACTTGTATTAGACTTGTGGTTAGTATAGGTTCATTCATAATCATTTTTGAAAATGTACAAAGCTTGTATAGCTTGTTCATGGCGCTTATTGCGATATGTATTTTAGGATTGGTCATAACTTGTATAGTTATCATGTAAACTTGTATAGGACATGGGGATTCAGTGAGGTTTTTCTTTTGTGTATATATGGGATTGAGAGAGGATTTAGGATAAATCTTTCTAATTCATGTTGTTTTTCATGAATGAATCATCGATTAAGAGCATTGCTAGTTAGGTATTACATTTTACATTCAAATGAATTCCCAATTATATTGTCTGTTTAGAATGAATTTGGACGAGATTGTAACTCCCATGGATGAGATTGCGCTTGAGAGACCTTACACTATGGAGATTATGGCTCTTAATGCCAAGGTTAGGGGCATGGAGGATACTCTTCAGATGATCCTCAAAGCAATTAAGACACTAGAGGTGCCGCTAGTTCCTACACCAATGCAGATGGAAGTTCCATCTGTTGAACTATCTAGTTCACAGATACCACTTGCACATGTAGGGGTGTGTGCTAGTAGAGAGGTCAAGCGGCAAGTAAAGGGCTTGAATCCACCAAAATACCGCGGATAGGTTAGTGCCAGGATGGCTCATGTGCTAGAGCAGTGGACAAGCAAGTGGGAGCAATGCTTCGGGCTTTGCAATATTGGGGATGAGAAGCAAAAGATCCAGCATGCCACCTACAGTTTGATGGATGTTGCTCATCGGTGGTGGAGGAAAATAGAGTAAGATAAGATAGAACTGGCTACTTGGTCCAATTTCAAGATCATATTTTATAATAATTTTGTTCCTCCAAATGAGCGTACCAGGGCTCTAGATGCATGGTTTTTCCTACAGCAGAGACAACTTTCAGTGTAGGAGTACGCAGACAAATAGAGGGAAATTTTATTGAAGATTCCAGATCAAGTGCTTGATTTTCTTTAGGTGCATTAATTTTGTTCTTGGGCTTAGGGAGACATTGCATCCACGTGCACAAGGAGCGTTGCAACACCTTAAATGAGTGAGTGGAACTTGCTTTGGTGTTGGAGGATGGGCAACACTCTCGATTGCAACCTTTTGGACAAAACAACACTTGGACAAAATTCAAGAAGCCCATAGCTTCAGTTCTAGCATCTAACAGACAGATGAATTCCATTCAGACTTCCACCCGTGGAAAGAGAAAAGTAAGTGAATCCATGGCAAATAGAGCTTCTCAGAGATCTAGTGTGACACAACAATAGAAAGAAAAGGCTCGTCATGAGGGCCTCTGTTATGATTGCCTAGCTCAGTATGCTTATAGGATGTGTCCTAAGAAAAAGAAGAAGATATCTGCAGTGATGGTGGTGGAGAGGCAGTAGTCCTCACTGTCCACTCCATCATCTCCTTTGGATTTTGATCTTCGAGCTACAGACACTGAGATGGATCCTCCATCTAAAGATAAATAACCATCTTAAATATAACAGTCACTAAGAAGGTTTAGAATGTTCCAGATTTGGTGTTATCCCCAATTGCTTAGAAAGGGTATCAGTTTCCAAACACCGAGTTGTTTGTCATGAGTGGGAAAGTTCATGGAGATCTTGTTAAAGTTCTATTTGATACACGATCCACACATAACGTTATTAACTCTTCTTTAACGAAGAAACTAAAGTTGAAGACTACTCCATCTTAATACACCTATTGGGTAGCGTTGGCAGATGGGAAGGGATCTGAGACTTGTGATCGACAAGTTGTTCGATTACCAGTCTAGATACAGACTTATAGAGATGAGCTAGATTTTTAGATCGCTAGGTTGGATAGATTTGATCTCATCCTCAATAAACAGTGGCAT
This sequence comes from Ceratopteris richardii, assembly GCA_020310875.1. Classification (NCBI taxonomy): domain Eukaryota; kingdom Viridiplantae; phylum Streptophyta; class Polypodiopsida; order Polypodiales; family Pteridaceae; genus Ceratopteris; species Ceratopteris richardii. Next base: position 58,551,921 of record CM035433.1, on the reverse strand, counting down.
GCAAGTAAGAAGCCAACTATTGATTTTCAGACTCAAATATATCAATTCAATCATAATGGTCGCCGCATCATCGTCCGTGGAGAACCTGCCTGAAGGTGTACAGACGAGCATCTACCTGTGCGATGGTAAAAGCATAGTGTAAGTATTTGTATTTCTTATATTTTGAGCATATGGAATTGTTAACTTTATAGATTCAAACTAGTCTCGAGGCTCATCTAGCTTCTGAAATGAAAACTGAATTCTAGCACTTGTTTCTTTCAAAGTTATCTTCAGGTCTTCCGCCTCGCACAAAACTGGAGCATAGGATTGAGCTAGTACTAGGAGCTCATCCACTGGCCAGACGGACATATCGAATGAGTCTACAAGAGGAGGCAGAAGTATGTCATACAGTCGAGGAGTATCTTGACAAAGTACTCAGTAGATCTAGTTATTCACCTTTTGCAGCCCTAGTGCTCTTGGTTCACAAAAAGGATGGATCTTTCTGGATGTGTGTAGACTTTAGAGCATTAAATAAACTAACAATAAAACACAGATATCTAATGCCTCGCATTGATGATATTCTGGATGCACTAGGAGGTGCTATTATATATAGTAAAATAAACTTAAAAAGTGGTTATCATCAAATAAGAGTTAAGGACGATGATGTACATAAAACAACTTTTTGTACTAGATTTGGTCATTATGAGTATCTTTTAGTGCCTTTTGGTTTAACTAATGCTCGAGCTACTTTTATTATGCTAATGAATGGTATTTTTTGCCCTTTTATTGGTCAGTTTGTGGTTGATTTTGTAGATGATTTGTTAGTTTATAGTAAAAGTTTGGAAGAACATGAATGCCATTTGTGTATAGTTTTTCAAATGTTGGATGACAACACTTTCTACATCAACCAAGAGAAGACACAGCTATGTTTATCTGAGGTCGAGTACTTAGGACATATAATTTCTGCAAATGGAATTATAATGGATCCAATAAAAGTTTCTATGATCCTTGGTTGGCCAATTCCTTAGAATGAGCACTAGTTGCAATCATTCTTAGGACTATCAGGCTTATTTAGGAAATTCATTGCCAGCTATTTGCATATAGCTACGCGATTGACAGATCTGTTATAGAATAATGAAAAGATTGTATGGACTAGTGCACAACAGAAAGCTTTTGACACATTGAAACAAGCAGTTTCAAGTGCCCCAATTTTATTGGTGGTAGATCCCCAAAAGCCTTTTGAAATAGAAAGTGATGCTTGTGGCATTCTAGTTGGTGTAATTTTGATTCAAGATGGCAGACGAGTAGCTTTTGAAAGTAAGAAACTTTCTCTAGCTCAGAGAAATTGGCCTATCCATGAACAAGAAGTATATGCAATTGTTCATGCTTTGAAGATTTGGAAACATTATCTCTATCTTGCAACTTTTAAAGTATACACAGATCATCACACATTGAAGTATTTTTGTTCCTAGCCTGATCTTTGAGGGCGACGGGCTAGATGGGCTGAGTTGATGCAAGAACTTCATATGGAAATTATATATAGAAAAGGAAAGATGAATACAGTTGCAAATGCATTATCTCATATTTTGCATCAGATTAGCTTCACAGTTCTTGATAGTGATTTAATCCAAAAATCAAAGATTCACAAATTGAAGATGATTATTGTGAGTCTATAATCAATAAGTTATCACAAAATGATAAAGATAAAGCATTCTCTAATTTTCAAGTGGATCAAGGTTTTCTCAAAAGAAAAGGAAAGATTTGTGTGTCTAACTGCCAAGAAGGGAAGTTTAGAAAAGAAGTTATTTGCGAGAACCACGATGGACCTTGTGCACGACATCTTGGTATTGAGAAAACTTTATAGTTTATTAGACACTTTTTGGTGGCCAAAGATGGTCAGAGATGTAGACAATTATGCAAGATAGTGTTTTAAATGTCAGGTCAATAAAGTACAGAGGATATTGGAAGATATGCTATGGGCATATGTTTCTTAAAAGAAACAATATTGGGATAGCTTTCTCCCATTAGTTGAATTTTCTTATAATAGTTGGAAGCACAAGACTACTAGGCTGGCACCTTTTGAGGTGATTTATGGATTTATTCCACATAGTCTAACTACCGCTCCCCATGGTTAAGGTCTCAAATGGCACAATGCTAATAGACTAAACAAAATTCCTAGAATCAATGAGAATCCGGACTATCATATAACACTTAATAGAAGTGACGTCTTACTTGCATGGGCTTGCATTGGGATCTCAAGTTCATCTCTCTCTAGCACCCCCTCATTGAGATAAAAAAGTCCCTGCTTATGTGGCAAATCCTCCACCGAGGAATCTAGAACAATATAAAGGCTAGCAAATTTTGTGGGGCTCCTCTATGCTGTAAGAGGTGTCATCGTAGCATTGAGGATTTGGGACACATTTTCTTTTCGTGCCCGAAATCTATCTCGATCTGTCGGATTCTTGAAAAAATCTTGTTTCTACAGGAGCAGATCAATTGGAAGCAATCGCTTTTGGGTGAGGCGATTGATTGCTCCTCAACATTGTGGAATGCTATAAGAGGTGAGACCATCTCGAAGATTTGGAGAGAGAGAGAGAGAGAGAGAGCCAGAGAGAGAGAGAGATGTACTTCCAATTTGGGAAACCCTCCTAAAGAATGGCCTATCGAGAAATCTCTTTTTCTTCTAGGCAAAAGAATATCCAATTGTAAGAAGTCCCCACCTTTTAGACAACATAAAGTATTTTTTCTCCTCGAGAACAACAAGATTAAAGCTAGGTGGGCCCCGCACGAAGGGGACGAAGGGCTTATCGACCTCCTTCGTAAAACCTTTTAGCTTCGAATGTTCTTCTCTTGTTTTGTGAGATTTGGGGGGTCCTATAGGTGCTAGGCCCATTCATATGTACTTTTTTTTCCTTTTATTTTTATCAAAGTGTAGGAGAGTAGGCTAATGTTGAACTTCCTCTTTTGAAAAAAAAAAAAGAACTTTGAGACAATGTGGATAGTAATTTCAAGTTATCCACATTGCTCGGACTTTAACGAATAAGACATGTTAACTGTATAAGACATGTTACCAATGAGTTTTCAAGACCTTCACATAGGTGTTGGCCACTTTGCTCTGCTTGGTATGGCAAGAGGCATTGTCATTTGGTGTGCAGCCCGAATGTTTAAACAAGGGAATCATCAAATGTATTCACAAAAAAGGAAATAAAAATAGGATTGAGAATTGTCACCCGATAACGATGCTACAAAGAGGATACAGGATCCTTGCTAAAGCTATTTCCAACCATTTTGTTGCCACTTACAAAGTTGGTTAAGCAAGGACCAGGTGGGCTTCATCAAGGCTAGGTCCATACTGGAAGCAATTATTGATATTTGGGAAGGTATAGAATTTGTTGAAGAGTCTACTCAAGATGTTACTTCCTTAAGATTGACTTTGCCAAAGCATATGATAGGCTTGAATGGGACTTCATTCTTCAATATCTCAAAGACCTCGGTTATGGTCAGAAATTCACCAAGATGATCTACACCTTGCTGCATCCTCAAAGATAAATATCAACGGCTAGTTGTGGAAGACTTTCACAATCAAGGTTGCCCTTTTGCCCCTCTACTTTTTGCTATTGCTACCGAGGGGCTCAGTTGCCTAGTGAAGCATCATATGGACTTAGCCCATATTCAGGGTCTCTCGCTCCCTCTCAATCATGGCCAAATGATCCTGAAACTTTTAGCACATGACACGAATGCCATGATACCTCTTGCTGATGCTTGGAAACTTTTTGCATGGCTTTAGGATCCAAAATAAACCACTCTAAAACCACCCTCAGAGCCAATACCAAACTTGCACCGTGATTCTTGGTGACCGGGGCTATCAAATGATCCCGAGGGGAAATAGCTTCTGCCTATTAGATATTCTGATAGAATTTGGCATTTTGATGGACCAACAATGGAATTGGGTCCTCTCTAAGCTTGATAACAAGCTAGCCTACTAGAAAGATATCAAGATCAACCTAGGCGTGCGTGCCATGGTAATTAATACATTCCTTATCTCATCCACTATTTGCTTTCTCTCCTATTGGAGACCGAAGGATCAAGAGATCAAATTGGAAAGAATCTCCAGAAACTTTCTCTGGACCAGTTACCCCAACAGGAGTGGCATCCCCAAAATTAAATGGACTACTCGTATTGGCCAAAAGGATCATGGAGATTTGGGCATTTTGGACATTCAGGGCATTGCAAACAAGTTGGCTGTTGAATGGCTTATCGATGCCTAGTGTAAAAGTGAGGCCTCTTCGGCTAGGCTTATCTTTAGGAACACGAGTGCTCTTACGCTCATGGGTCACTCAGGTTCAAAGGACCTATACCTTCTCAACCTTCTATTCTCCCCTCTTTCGATGTCTCCTAAAGACTCTAGTCTGGTTTGCTCTCTCTAGAAGAGTTGGAACAAGGTCAAACAATTCGTGAGAATCAGTGGAGATTGGAAATGGGAAACACATATCAAACAGATGATTCAATTTGGTTCCCTATCAAGGGCATGAGAGGCATGGAGACTTGGAACCTCGAAAGAGCTAAAAGGCTCTAGACCAAGGGTTTTCGGTATTGTAAACACCTCTAGAATCAAGAAATTGGCCAATGGATTATACTTGAGGATATCGGTCCAAAAATTAGAGTGAACATCGAAGAATGGATGCTTTTGTAGACTGGATTCATCACTTGAGAACACTCAAAAACCTGTCTTCTCATTGGACAAAAGGCTCCCCACCATTAAGGTCTCAAATGGCACAATGGTAATAGCCTGAACAAAATTCCAAGAATCAAGGAGAATTCGAACTATCATATCACACTTAATAGAATTGGCGTCTTAATTGGATGGGCTTGCATTGGGATCTCGAGTTCATCTCTCTTTGGCACCCCCTCATTGAGATAAGAAAGTCAGTGCTTATGTGGCAAATCCTCCACCGAGGAATCTAGACCAATATAAAGGCTTGCAAATTTTGTGGGGCTCCTCCATGCTGTAAGAGGTGTCATCGTAGCATTGAGGATTTGGGACACATTTTCTTCTCGTGCCCAAAATCTATCTCAATCTGGCGGATTCTTGAAAAAGTCTTGTTTCTACATGAACAGATCAATTGGAAGCAAGCGCTTTTAGGTGAGGCGATTGGTTGCTCCTCAACATTGTGGAATGCTATAAGAGGTGAGACCGTCTGGAAGATTTGGAGAGAGAGAGAGAGAGAGAGAGATGTACTTCCAATTTGGGAAACCCTCCTAAAGAATGGCCTATCGAGAAATCTCTTTTTCTTCTAGGCAAAAGAATTTCCAATTGTAAGAAGTCCCCACCCTTTTAGACAACATAGAGTGTTTTTTTCCTCGAGAACAACAAGATTAAAGCCAGATGGGCCCCGCATGTAGGGGACGAAGGGCTTATCGACCTCCTTTGTAAAACCTTTTAGCTTTCTATGTTCTTCTCTTGTTTTGTGAGATTTGGGGGGTCCTATAGGTGCTAGGCCCGTTCATATGTACTTTTGTTTTCTTTTATTTTTATCACAGTGTAGGAGAGTAGGCTAATGTTGAACTTCCTCTTTTGAAAAAAAAGAACTTTGAGACGAAGTGGATAGTAATTTCAAGTTATCCACATTGCTCGGACTTTAACGAATAAGACATGTTAACTGTATAGGCTCTCGAAGCGGACTTGAATACGAGAACATGCGATTCTGTGTTCTTCTATCACGTATCTAATCAGATGGGAACATTTTCTGAATGTCCCTTATTTTGATTGAGAGCGTATGAATCATGTACATCTTCATGTCTACATTACCACAGTCCATTGATTTAGAGAAACGCCAGATGGAAGAAATAGTGGTTCTGATTCGTGATGTGTGTTCTTTTCTATCAATCATTGAAACACTAGGAATAAAATACATGCCTTGTCATCTTTCTGATTTCGAGTAAGACTTTGCCCCTAATAATGAATTGGGCCTACATCCGTGTATAGGAGGCATGTTGTTAGCATGTCAACTCAGATTGAAAGCCCGATAAATAGCATGTTTTTTAAACTCGTCTCTTTAGAAGCATCAAAATCGTGATTTCATTTTAAGTTGAGCCATCCTCAAAAACTTCAAGTAGGAAAACTTTAACATGGCATGAATAGTAAAAGAGACATTCCAAGCGACACCATTCCAAGTGACGCCCTGTTGGCGTTATCTCTATGTTTTTCTATATTGGTTTGATTCACTATTTGTTATTTACTTTGACTCTCAGTTGAGTCGTTTAAGTTGCACATCATTCCTACACATTCATTCTTTGCACATCATCTCGACAACGATTCCCACACACTCATTCTTTGCACATCATCTCTGCAAAGAATATGAGGGGTAAACACGTCTAGAACTCTATGGGAGTGTCTAGAGATGTTGAGCCACCTTCACGAAGTCTATGACGATTCATTTCAAGAATGCGTTTAATAATATGAGGAAGAGCCGTGACCACACCGTCAATCACTAAATCATTCACGTTAAGCAATTACAAAATGCCCTACTCTCCATAGATTTTTCTTGGTTGATAATGATTTAGTTTCCCATACTCTGAATGGACTAAAAGAGGATGAACGAAGTCAATTTAGTCAAAATCTCGTTATACATAGGAGAGACGTTATTAGATTCTAATTTGTGTATTAGCATAATGTTCAAGAGGGATCTAAAATCATGATGATTCTATTCACCAACACTCAGGGCATGTCCATCACATACAGAGATAAGAAGATTATAGAACTACATTTTTCTGACAAAAGATAATCACATAAAAATTCAAAAGCTAAATGACATGCAATGGAAAGAATTGGTAAGATTTCTCACAAATTTCTACATTCATATATTCTTACTAACTCTGAAGCTTGTGAACAGGGAAAATCGAGAAGACTACATTCCAAAGTAGAGACCCATCACTTGGGGATAATATATATTTGTGAAGCTTTATAAGGGACCATCCAAGGATAACATGACTTCGAAAGAATGAATGCAGAAATCGGAAGGAAACACTTAGCATATCAAGTTTCTAATGTATGGATTTAGTGATTACTCGAAGTATTTCAACCAAAACTCAGTTCAAACTAGAGATAGGAGAGTGTTTGTGTAGAGTGTTTCTTCTATCAAACTTACACGCATGAACAGAATTGTCACCTGCATTGTGTTGTACACACATAGATCTCTCTCTCTCTACACAAACACACTCTCTCTCTCTAGTTCACAAGAGTTTTTTGGCGTTGATTCTTTGGAATTCAATGAGAGAGGATGTTTATTAGGCTTTGACAACAACAATCCAAAAGAGGGACATGCTTGACAAAGAAGCTACCCGATCTAGCAATCTCTTAACAACTTTTTGAGTCTCCAAAAACAAAAATCACTTGAAAACAGATGTAACTAGGAGAAACAATTTGTTGCTCTTCTACCTTATGACACACCATTAGAGGGGAAGTGCTGTCGAAGATATGGAACACCATTACTTTAACTCAGTGCTCTCGAAGATATGGAACACCATTACTTTAACTCATTCTTCTAATATGGAAGAGAGAGAGATCATCGTACTCTTCTATATTAAATTACTCCCCGTGATGTACTGTAGTTCTTCCGCTACCAAGTGCAACTTTGAGACGACGTGGATAGTAATTTCAAGTTACCCACATTGCTCGGACTTTAACGAATAAGACATGTTAACTGTATAGGCTCTGGAAGCGGACTTGAATAGGAGAACATGCGATTCCGTGTTCTTTCATTACAGGGAAATTACAGAGCTTTGAACAAAAAGCATATTTTCTTTCACGTATTTAATCACATGTGGACATTTTGTGAGTATACCTTCTTTCGATGGAGAGCGTTGAATCATGTACATCTTCATGTCTACATTACCACAGTCCATTCATTTAGAGCAATGCCAGATGGAAGCAATAGTGGTTCTGATTCGTGATGTATGTTCTTTTCTATCAACTCATTGAAAGTTCACACCATAACCGGAACACTAGGAAAAATATACATGTCTTGTCATCTCTCTGATTTGACCATTAATGTAGTCAAGTTGGGTTTACACCATAACCGAAACACTAGGAATAAATACATGTCTTGTCATCTTTCTGATTTGACCAGGCTGGGTGCACTTCAACTTATTATTTCGGGTGATAGTTTGTCCCATTTAATGAGTTGTATACATCCGTGTATACTAGGCATGTGCCTTTCTGTTTTGGGTTTGAAAACAGTCGTTAGCATGCCAACGCACATTGAAGTAATGAAGCAATGCATGATAAGGAGCATATACACCCTCTTTTTCTAGGTATCTTAGGAAAATGACCAATATATAGTTTGGGAAAATGACCTATTTTTGTTATAAAGCCCTCTTTTTCTAACTCATCTCTTTAACAGCATCAAACGGGTCAGAAACATACTTGTTGAATATTAAATGAGAGCCATTCCAATTGACGGCATTGTGACGCCCTAGGAAATGACTATGCATAGCTACTTGTTTTTTTATGTTGGTTTGATTCACTATTTGTTATTTACTTTTATTTTCATTTGAGTCATTTGAGAAGTATTCCATTGTGATGTTCTTGCATATTCTCACATTCATTGTTTGCACATCATCTTAACAACCATTCCTACCTTGTCAAGCTGTCCTCCATGCTTCGAATTTCTTCACCATCTTAAAATGTCTATTGTATGTAATTGGAGATCGTTTCGAAGGTGTCAAGTTCTCATGAAAGTTTTAGAATTCTTGTGTCGAATCTTTCTAGAACGTATGAGCAAGAGACATCCAGAGACATCTCTCGTCACATACAAGTCTAGCGAGCAGCCCTATTATCTTTGAGCCTACACAAACCAGAGAACTTTATCTCTATGTATCCCTACGAAATGACTATACATTGTTAGATGTTTTGTTGTATTGTGTGTTATATACTTTTATTTTCATTTGAGTCATTGAGTTCTTTTCTATTCTAACATTCATCCTTTGTACATCATCTTCATACTCGTTATTACACTCTCAAGCTGTCTATAATAGTGAGTCTCCTGGTTAGGTACTCTTCCATGCTTCAAATGTTTTCATGATCCTAAAATGTCTATTGTAAGTTAGCTGGAGATGATTTCGAAGGTGTTATGCTCTCATGACAGTCTGAAAATTCTTTCTAGAACTTATAAGCACTGTCAATTTCAAAGAGGTTACATGCTTTTGATCTTTGAGAATGAGGAGATGGCGTTTCAAGCATTACAATTTGGCAGTTGGAAGATTTGGAGATCACCCTTATGCCCCTTTAAGTGGATCCCTAACTTTGTTCCAAATAAGACCAAACTTCTTTGCTACCTGCTCGAGGTAGATCTTCCTTCTTCATGTATGGCTTCATAAGGGAAATTGTGGTGCCCATTGGTCAGTCGTTAGCCTCAAGAGAGGATGTTGGGGCTTCATCTAAAAAGGCTTGAAATATTTGTTCAATACGAGATGGCACCTGCAAATATGCATCGAAAGAGATCTAAATATGATTCTCCCTATGAAGATTCCCATAGACATCAATGAGGAAGATGTCTGGAAGCAAGAGATCATATCAAGGTCATCTTCTAAATGTTGGGGAAGAGAGAGAACCTCAAGTCATGTTGACAGACTTAGAAGGGTTCACGAAAGTAAGACAAAGAATGGAAAGAATCCCTAAGGGGACAATCAAGAGGAGCCCCTCTGGTGCAACTACACTTAGGAACATCTACTGCAACTTGGAGAAAGAGATCAATGAGTTTGATTACCCAAAGGGAAGGAACCAATGTGATGTGGACACTAAGGGAAAAACCCTAGAGGATTCCAATAGTAAAGAAGATAACCAAGCAGGGTACACCACTAGTAAAGAGGATGGATTCACTGCTAACAATGAAGACAGTGAAAGCTCCATCATCGGATCTACAATTCTCGAGTAGCTTCCATGTTCATCTCGAAAGAAGGCAACCCATAAAGGGAAGCAACAATTGGAGATTCCATGGAAGAGCCCCCTCAAGGGCAAGATCCTTTGTCCAAATGCCTCCACTTCAAAGAAAAGAGATGAAGAGAAAAACAAGAAGAAAAGGGACAAGGTTCCACCCTTCAAAGAAATTAACCTTTGATCATGAGCTTCATATCACTAGATGTAAGGGGATTGTCTATGTTCTAAATTATGGAATGTGTTGAACAAGGCATTGTTGGAGTGTTAATTTATTAATATATAAATGTGTTTTGGAATTTTCTATTATGTCGAAATAGTGGTTACATGAGAGTGGCTTCAAAAAGCATGCGTGAAAGTAAAATTCGGTAAGTTTTGTAGAAGCATTTGCTTTCAGTATCAAAAATTATGGTATAGAACGACCCTTATTCTAACCACTACTTTTCTAACTCCTTCTAACAATAGAACCCTCTAAGCGGGTTTATTTACAAAATAAATAAATTATAAGTCGGATTATTGATGCCCTCCCTAAAGTTGGATTATTAATGTCCGCCCTTTGACACGCTCACCAGCCTTCAACTGCTATATCAGAAACACCAAAACACATTATGGAATGTGTTGAACAAGGCATTGTTGGAGTGTTAATTTATTAATATACTAATGTGTTTTGATGTTTTTGATATAGCAGTTGAAGGTTCATGAGGGCGTGAAAGGGAAGACATCAATAATCTGACTTTAGGATGGATATCAATAATCTGACTTATAATTTATTTAGTTTCTAAATAAACTCACGTAGAGGGTTCTACTGTTGCAAACAGTTAGAAAAGGAGTGGTTAGAATAAGGGTCATTGTACACCACAATTCGTGATATTGAAAGCAAAGGCTTTCTACAAAGTTACCAACTTTTACTTTCATGCATGCTTTTTTGAAGCACTCTAACGTAACCAGTGTTTCAAAATAATCAAAAATTCCTATAAATACATGCATTTTGTGCACTATTGAAAAACAGTGCATGGGGGGAGATTGCACCCCATACTACATTCTGTCTCGTCTCTCGGCATGTCTATTTTTCTATGTGTTTTTTGCATCCATAACCTCTTTGTGCATGTGAGCAAGATCCTCGTAACAGTGTGACCCCTCAAAAGCGGCTATTATTGGTCAGTGGTTTTGGGATAATAGCCTAAAGCCGGACTTCATCTGTATTCAAGAGACCAAAATTGATGGAGAGGACCTTAAGAAAAGACCAAAACATATTTCTTCATCTCATGTCTGGATTTCCACTACTCACTCTAGGTGGGTTTGTGGAGTATCTATCGAAATTAACCAAAATTTGGTTTGATAGTCTTATCAATAGCCTCGAAGATCAGAATCATCATTGGATTGTTGCGTCCTTAAGAGCCCTTGCATTTCACCATTGTTTCCATGTATGCTCTCAATGGGGAGACGGAGAGGATTGCCACCTCGAGTTCTTTGGTCTCTCTTTCCCAGAACATTGTGCTTTGAGGGGATTTCAACATGATGGAGGATCCTTCGGACTGCTCGGGAAGTAGAGGGAGAACTATGGATGCTCACAAAAGAGAACCTTGGGATAAAATCAAGCTCCACCAAGCTCTTGTGGAGGTTAAAGACAAGATTGGTTTCTCTTGGTCGAACCTACAATCAGGGAATGATTTGAGAAAACCAAGGCTCGATAGAAGCTACATATCACAACACTTCACGTTCAAGTCAGGCCAACCCTCCATATCCCAACATATTCATCTTACCATCTAGGATCACTACCCATTTATTCTCTCCTTCAAGCCTTTCACCAAGCTCAAGAGAGCATCATGGTTTCATGCTAACTTGACGTCTTTCTCCTTCCCCTCCGTCCAACAAGAGATTATGGAGGCTTGGAATTTGGCCTTCACCAACCTCTCATTTTTGGACAAAAGTTGGAGGATCACGGTTATGAAATCAATGGGGTCGAATGCAAGATGGAAGAATAAAATAGCTCAATGATTGTCAAACACTTTTTCCAACTCTTCGGGGTTTTGATGCCTCTTTCTCTCTACATGCATGATTGCATGGTGACCATTTCTAGAGATAAATTGTTGTATAACTACATGGGTCTAAGGGGTAGAACCCTTGGGTTTCTAGGTGTGAAACCCTTGGGATTTATGGGTTTCTTTACCCCTTTTAGATGGGTCTTGAACCTTAGGGCTAATTCTCTAAGGTTGAGTACCTTAGGCTTGATTGGAAGCTTCTCCTAGCCACTTGGTTTGTACGTGAGAGCTTGGAGAGTCTTCTTTTAGAAGCCATGTGATTTCATGTGATATCCTAAGCTTGGAAATCATGTGACCACCTTAGGGACCCATGTGATGGAAGGTACACATGTCCCCTGAGAAGGACTTACCCCCTTGGACTTGGAGCTATATATTGGAGGGGTTGGTTGGGTGGAAAGACATCTCTCTTCCTAGTGTGTGGCCTTGCTAGTTAGTCTTGTGTGAAGGCTATGGAGTCCTTTCACAACAGTGGTACCAGAGCCCTTAGGTTGAGATCTATGGAGACTTTTATCTTCATCACTTTGCTTGTAAGCTCTTGTTGAGATGCGTCAAAATTGCATCGTTGTAGCAATTCTTCATCTTTGTGGAAGTACTGCCCGTCGTATGAAACGACTCCTTGCTGTATGTAGCTCCTCGCTATTCGTTGGATTAGCCAAAATGATTATGCGCACTACATGCAGAATACGGGATTCCATCCTTGGTCACCAAGAAGGCATACTTTTGCCATATCCAACGCGACATGCACTTTTCTTGGCTAGCAGCTCTGGTGAGAAAATGATGTTGTAGTAGACGCTGATAGCAACGGTCTCCTCTTGGTCAGTTCTACAGACACATACTCCGTGCCTTCGGTTCTAAACCCTCCTTTGCTACTGCAATAGCTTTCTCTATCGAAGATGTTGACTGAACCTTGTAGTTTTTGTTCTTCTCCATGCATGTGCCTACTATCTCCGATGATGGGATAATATCTAGCTTTCTCATATTCTCTCCTTCTGCAAGCACGGCGCCACATGCAACGAGAGAGGCGTCCCTTTTAACAGGCTTGATTGTCTCCCATTGTATGGGATACGAGGAGGTGTGCACAGCCCGTGCAAAAGCCCACGGAAGGAGTTTGCTCTCTCTGCAACCAAATAAAGCTACAAGCATCAGAACCCTCCATAGTTGAGACCTCATAATATATCCTATAATTGGGTTTTGAATGCATGTCGAAAACTCCTCACATCTTCTACAGTTCGTACGCGATAGTAGATTGATGCAGTCGTAGGATCATTCTGCTAACTCACCTCATCATCCAGATGGATTGAAAGACTCCATCTATTTTCCATTGCGCTGCAGTTTTGTTCAAGATCTTGAGACAACCATCATGAATCTTAGATGGTTCGCCTCCCTCGTAGGTAGATGTTAGAGGGCTATGTTGAGGGGACGGGGGGCCATAGTCAGTAGTCCGAATGATTGAAGATCGGGGGCACGAATGCTTTGGCATCTTGCTGCAACAGCTCTGGCACGAGTGATGATTCGACACTGTTATGTGAGAGTCGTTCGGTTTGATAGAGAGACTATCACAAGGCATCTGGGAGGAACGATCTAAGGCATCATTGCCATTCTCAACCATTCTACCACACTAATCTGATTCTTTTGTGTGGACCTCTTCTAGGTGGCAATGGGCGTTCACTTCAAGAGGTTCAGGCGGTGCCTGGAGGAAGTGGTGCCTCATGTGTGTTAAATGACATGCCATGCGTTGCAATGGAAGCAATGGAACTTACAAACGTTGAGAAGGCAGTGCCGCCATCGTCAGGCATTCTAGCCCAAAAAAGTTGGAATGAAGGTTATGTATTCTTTAAATTATGCTCCTTAAGAATTTTTATTTTTTTTCATGAATTATTTTATGATATACGAAGTTGAGAATCATGTATGTGAACCATTTAGACAAATACCATGCATGATAGATTGATAGTCTATGCATTATGTACATACTTTTCTCATACACAAAAGGCAATCCTATGCAAAATGCTAGCACATGTAAGAATAAAATCATTATTCTATTTCAAAGGTATTTTTATTTTGTTTTTTTCCAAGTATAAAGGAAGCATGTGCATAGTTATACATAAGGATTGCACCCTTTAGTATCCATACATAAATTCAAGGCATGGTCTTGGAAGTACCTGTATTTTGGGCATACAAGTAAGTATGTAGTTCGAAGATGGAAGGGAAGGAGCATAATAGCCCAAGCCTACTTCATCACCATGGGAACACTCAAATAAAGCCAAGGGATGGACGAAGCTTAATTTCTAGGTAAATATTTGCACCTTTTTCTTTTCTTTGCAAATTAAAGAACATAAAGTGCATGTCATAATAGACATGACTCGGAAGTGGATGCATAGATTTGGGTGGCCCAATTTTTGTGGTCACATCGATAATCAATCATGGAAATAAGTTGCACTATGCATCAAGTTCATTGCTTTGAAAAGAAGTATTGGAGGTGCATAAAAACGGTCATGGTTAGGAAGAAAGCATCTAATGCATTGTTGAAATTCGCATATACTAAGCTTCATGGAAATTTTGCATTACATGCTTTAAGAAGGGGTTCAACTTCTGAACCTTATGCATGCAACGCCTTTTCCAATAAAGGTGTAAATGTTTTGGCATACACTAAAGTATGCATTTGGAATACATTACATGGGTTTTCAAGTTGAGAGGGAGATTAAGTTCTTGAAGTTAAGCTTAAGTAGGATTGGATTTTATTAGTTTTTAGGAAGAATGGTGATAAGGACAATTGGCCACCTTAAGCTTAGAATCCCTCTTATGGAAATAAAAGCCCATGGCATGCCTGATCAGCAAGGTCCTAGACTTAAGGTACTAATACAAAAATTTTCTCTCTTAAAACCACGATAAAATGGTGGTAACTTAGAGCATTATCTTCTCAAAGCTCTAAGGAAGAGAAAATATGGTCTTAGTTTTGGAAGATGAAAGTATTAGTGTTTTTGTTTGAAAGAACTATAGAACTATTTGGAGCTTTACATTTTTCTTCCAAGCAAATGCAAGGCATGAAGAGAAGGTAAAACTCAAGGGTGGTAATAAACCCTAAGTACCATTTTCTAATGTCCTAGAAAATAAAGGACTATATACTAAATGGAATTACCATCTTCTTCAACAAAGAGATTTGATTGGCAAATCAATTATTCTTTCTTGGATTACTCATTATGTCATAAGAGATGATATCTAGTTGAGACACTAGCTCTATCATCAAGTGACATGAAAGGGATCTTGTAGTGTATATCTGAATCAAGGAATAATTGAAAAGCCAATTTTTTGACACTAGTCTTATCAAGTTGCAACTTGGTAAGTTCAAACTCCATTGTAGCATAGGCAATACATATGCTTTGCACTGGAAATACCACTTACAAGTCCAAGAAGTAATAGATCTGACTTGATTAGAAGAAGGTTTGATCCCAAAACTCAAGTTAAAGTTACCTTTACTAAAATGGAAGTGTAAGCCAGATGGTATGGGACATCTAGGTTTACACTACCACTGAAGTAAATTTGATGGTATGGGACATCGAATTTGTGGGTAATCTCAACTTGAACTTTGGGACATTTGTTTTGTATGCTTGGAGAAAAGAAAGCATAAAAACCTCTAAATAGTTCTTTTAACCAGGAAGGACAATAAAAGATATTCAAATACATTTGAAAGAGCACAATTTTCAATTTACTCTCAGGTAGTTTTCGAGGAAAAAAACTCTTAAGGAGGGGAGAATGCTCCCAAGAACTTGTATCTTATGCCTTGAAAAGACCAAATAGGGTATTGCAAGGTAAACGATATGCAAGAAATAGATAAACTTGAAGTACTTCCTTGTATGCCAGTACTTCATATATCGTTCATTACATCTTCCAAGTAACTAAGCTCTCAAAGATTGGGATTTCTCAAAGAACCCCAATTCAAGAGAAGACTTGCATGCACCATAAGGATTGTATAAATCTTAAGTAGGATAGGAAAAGAAGTTGGATGAACTTTAAAGGATAAACCTAAAGATATTTTGATGCTTCATAGGGATAACATAACATACGTTATGGATTCCAGTAATATAGACCTAAGTAATATGACTTCTTGTATGAAGCATAATAGCTAGATCCCTAAGTAAAATCCATGGTTAAAGCTTTGACGCATGCAGAGATCTATTTGAGAAAGACCTAGTTTTATGTCTTATTTTGGCTAAAGAAGAAAAAGAAAGACAAAAGACCCAAGTAGGGAAAAGATCGAGTCAAACTTAAAGTTTGATAAGATAAGTCACACCACATCAATGGTTAACCAAATATTTAAGTAAGATTAGAGGTGGTGTAATCTAAGCACCTTAGTCCTTGCTCTTATAAATTTGGTACCATTGTATGAAGGGCATTTACAAGGAGAGAAAAGGTGAGAAAGTATAGAAACAAAGTTATGTGGATTGGATGAGGAACCCACTGGTATGGGACGGTGGGTACTGAATCCCGTTGAGTACTTTTTCTTGATGGCCAGAAGAAAAAGGGACTCATGATCCAATGGGTACATCAGGAAGAAAACGTCTAGGAATAGGCATCTTCTTCAATTATCCTCTCAAAGGGAAGAAGAATTATTCCAACAAGATATGAAAGTATCTATCTCTTATAGAGAGTTAGAAAAAAGGAGAGGATCGACTTTTTTGAGTTTGAAGGTAAACTCCAAAAGATGAAGCTCTAAAAGCTTCATGCCAAAGTATGACTTGAAATTCAAGGAACATAAAAATGATCTTAGACCAAGCTTGAAAGAAAGCTCAGAAATATCATCTTTTGGATACTTGATATTTCAAGTCAATTGAAGAATAAGAAAGATGTCGACATTGGACATCTTAAGAGATTGAGAATATAAGGGAGAAAACTCTAGAAGGATCAAGAAGACCCTTAAGGTTTGAGATCTAATTAAAGATCCGTAAAGGTTAAAACATTGAAAAAATGATTGGAATAATCTATTTCTACTTATGACCTTAAAGATAACACGATTTTTAACACTATGAGTTCCCATCTTGGGACGTAGTTATAAAGATCTTATCTTTCTGGAAGAACAATTAAATTAGGTTTCAATCAAAGGCTACAATAGTTAGATTAACCCTTATGGATTCTAGTCCCTTAAAAGTTGATTCTCAAAACTACGTAAAGTTTTGAAAGAACATTGCATCCACTTTTTGGTAAACTCTCTCTGAAGATAAAGAGGATGTTATATAAATTCTATAAGGGATTATAGTATGAAATTCCCCTCTATTTACAATTATTGGAGGCAAATTGCAAACAAGGAAATCCACCCATTTCACTAAAAAAGAGTGATTTGGGCAGGGATTATGAAAGATTCATCTTTCTTTTATAACAAGTTGGATTCTAAATTGAGAGATGAATCTAATAAGGAAGCCTTAAGTAGCATTCATCTATTTTGCTAGGTCCATGTACAAGTGATGCAAAGCAATGGACCAAGGAAGTAATTTAGTTTAAGTCACTTTGTATCCACCTAATTCACATGTTTTAAGCTATGGAGACCCAGATGACACATAGCTTAAACAAAGGAAATAGGCAGGGATGTTCTCTTCCACCCTTTTCAATCTTTCCATACTTTGCATTCTACTCAGTTCTTTTTTTTTGTATGCAAACTAGATGGAACTTTGAATCATTAGGGCAGGGAATTAGACCACACATGGATTCTCCTCTTTTTAGATTCAATCGGGGTAGAATTCCCCTTTCCATAAGAGGCGAACTTAGAGAGATGAAAGCCATGATGCTTGAGATTGATCATGGAGCACGGGGGAATACCCCAAGGTATATATCTCCACTCATCTTCGAGTACGGAAATGCTTTTAAGGGGGGGAGAATGTTGTATAATTACATGGGTCTAAGGGGTAGAACCCTTGGGTTTCTAGGTGTGAAACCCTTGGGATTTATGGGCTTATTTACCCCTTTTAGATGGGTCTTGAACCTTAGGGCTAATTCTCTAAGGTTGAGTACCTTAGGCTTGATTGGAAGCTTCTCCTAGCCACTTGGTTTGTACGTGAGAGTTTGGAGAGTCTTCTTTTACAAGCCATGTGATTTCATGTGATATCCTAAGCATGGAAACCATGTGACCACCTTAGGGACCCATGTGATGGAAGGTACACATGTCCCCTGGAGAGGGACTTACCCCCTTAAACTTGGAGCTATATATTGGAGGGGTTGGTTGGGTGGAAAGACATCTCTCTTCCTAGGGTGTGGCCTTGCTAGTTAGTCTTGTGTGAAGGCTATGGAGTCTTTTCACAACATAAATCAACAAGAATCCCACATAATTTGAAAACTCTACTTCAAGCTCCAATTTAAGACATTGAAATTCTAGAAGTCATTGACGTGCTTCCTAATGGAAAAAGCCCGCGTTCTGACGGCCTTACCAATGAGTTTTCAAGACCTTCAGATAAGTGTTGGCCACTCTGCTCTTCTTGGTATGGCAAGAGGCATTGTCATTTGGTGTGTTGCCCGAATGTTTAAACAAGGGAATCATCAAACGTATTCACCAAAAAGGAAATAAAAATAGGATTGAGAATTGGCACCCGATAATGATGCTACAAAGAGGATACAAGATCCTTGCTAAAGTTATTGCCAACCAAATTTGTTGCCACTTACAAAGTTGGTTAAGCGAGGACCAGGAGGGCTTCATCAAGGCTAGGTCCGTACTGGAAGCAATTATTGATATTTGCCATAGCCATCTAAACTTCTTCTGTACCGCAAGCTTAGCTGTGCGCGCTTGCTCTTTCTGAAATTTGATGTTGCAGACGCGTTTATGATTGCTTCCGCCCCCTGCCCACAGCTCATTTCTACAAATAGGTGCATAGTATTAACTGTCGAAAGGCCAAGGAAGCTCAACCCATTCGCCTTTAATGCTCTCAGGCTTTGGAGTAGTTCCATCATCAGCGACGACTGACAGCTAGCGACGGAATGCTCTGAGGCTTTGCCGTCTCTTCGACCATTAAGCTTTGGAGTAGTTCCATCATCATGCTGGAAGAACGAGCGACTAAGGACGGAGCATGTGGAGGTGCGCGGAGACGCTGAAGTCGTCGAATTGGATTCTATGAAAATGACGAACATTGCAAACGAAAGTTATGGAGGTGACGACAGAAGCTGCTGCTTCGGCTGCTACTGTATTGCAGAAGAAAGGCAGCTTTTGGCGACTGTCGTAGATCAAAAGTAGTTGTGTCGGAAGCCGCGTCGGTAATCTTAACGTCCGTTGTTATCTTGAAGGTAAGCTGGGCTGCGTCCGTGTTCTTTGCATCCTCGCGACGGTGTGGCCAACGGCCCATCGCGACGGTGTGGCTTATGCCCATCGCACTTGAGCATCGCTTCGGAGAAAGCGCTCACTGCTTGGGGCACGATTCCCGAGAGAGCACCATCGCGATCCCTCGCACCTGAAATAGGGGCCCGTCGCGACGATCCTCCCGGTCTGCATCGTGCAGCGTGATTTTGCTTGCTTTCTGGTACGCGCCGCCGGTCGGTACATTCCTGCTCCAGAGCGGTACAATCGCACGGTGGATTCCTCTCCAGCGCTTCTTTCGCAGGGCGCAGTCGGCTTCAAAGTACAATGGAGGACTGCCGCGATCACCTCGCTTAAGCTTCTCGCCAGTTGTCATCTTCAGACGGAAGTAAAACTATCCTGGGGGTTGGTGTTGAGTCATCGCGACTCTCCTGGGTGCAAGGCAGCCATTTCTGCGCGTGGCAGATTTTTATTTTCTTCAATTCTTCTAAAGCATAAATTGTGACGGGAGGAGTTGCTCCAGCCAGCCTTCGTTCACGAGGATTCAAAAAAGTATCCGTCGTGGAGTGGGTGTAAGCTCAATGCAGTTGACATCTTCTCTAAAACTCTGAGTTTGTTCATCAAAAAAGAAAAAGATCTTCATTCTCGGGGTGTCCCTCTTTTGTCATGGATTTGGCGACCCCCTCTCTTGTGAGAAGTAACCTGGCCCCTCCTCCCGGGGAGACCGATAACCTGGCCTCTTTGTTGGAGGGGGGTTCTTGTGCCGCCCTAGGGGCCTTCGAGAGTGCTGAACCCCCCTTGGTCTCCCTCAGTAGATCCGCAATTCTGTCAACTCAGGAGGAGCTCAAGAAAGTTTGCCTCGTCGGCCAAATGTTCGGCCCTAAGCCCCCGCTCGAAAGTGTGCGACAGTGGCTTCGCAACGAGTGGTTCCCCCGTGGGCTAGTTGTTTGTAAGTGTCAGTTCTTACCGGCAAGCCACTTGCTGCTAGTCTTTGAAAATGAAGATATGGCGTTTCGAGCCCTTAGTGTCGGAACTTGGCAACTCGGTCGGGCGACCTTGTGCCTATTCAGATGGTCCCCTGATTTTACTCTCGACAAATCGAAATCGCTTCGGTACCCTCTCTGGGTTGAGCTCCCTAACCTGCCATACTTCTTGTACAACTTCGTGTGGGACATCGTTTCTCCTATCGGCAAGCCGTTGGCCTCACGTGAGGACATTGGTGGTCTCATTTATGAAGGTGCAAGACACTCGTTCAACGCTCGGTGGCACCCTCAAATCTGTGTCGAGGCTGACCTCAGTATGCCACTTCCATCGAAGATCAAACTGGACTTGGGCGAAGGGGATGTATGGGAGCAAGACATCAGTTACAAAAACCTTCCCAACGCGTGCTTTCGTTGTGGCCAACAAGGTCACAGGATTAAAGATTGCCCTTTGAGACGAAAAAGCAAGCGAAATCAAGAAGCCCCCAAAAATGCTCAAGATAGCAATGGAGCATTGAATCACTCGACGAAAGTAGAGGAATTCAAGGGCCCCCTTAATCCAGAAGCTAATGTAGACGGGTTCATCGAAGTCAAAAGAAGAAGGAAAAGAAGCCCTAGGGCAACTTCTGAGGGAAACAACATGTCAGTTACTCCCTCCAGCAACTTGTATTGCAATCTGGAAAAGGACATCAATGAGTTTGACTACCCAGGTGGGAACCAACTTGAGGTGGACACCGACGTCAAAGGCCTAGAGATCCCTGACAGTAAAGAAACCTTGCAGGAGGGTTACACTACAAGCAAAGAAGACGGCTTTACTACTAGCAACGAAGATAACATGGATAGTGAAAGCTCCATCATCGGATCGACTATTCCGGAAACGGAGCTGAAAACGGTGCCCAGTTCTTCCCAGCAGGAGGCATCCCGCAAAGGAAAACAACCTATGGAGTTACCGTGGAAAAGCCCCCACAAGAACCTATTGCTAACTCGGGATCCGATCCGAGCAAAAAAGAAAGATGAATCCAAGAAAAGAAAGGACAAAGCTCCCTTCCGCAAAGGGGGCTCACTACGACAATGATCATCATCTCGTTAAATGCTAGAGAGCTAACCGACCCCTCAAGAGCGATCATCATTGGTCAATGGCTTCGCGACATTAGCCTAAACCTAGATTTTATATGTATTCAAGAGATTAAAATTGACGGAGAAGACCTCCAGAAACGGCTTAAACATGTCTCCTCGACCCATGTTTGGATTTCAACGGCGCATCAGCGGGGGTCTGGTGGAACGGTAATCAGTATTAATCAACTCTGGTTTGAAAAGCTTGAGAACTCCATTGAAGATGAATGCCATCGATGGATTGCTGTTTCTTTCAGTGCTCCCTTTTGTTTTACTTTAGTTTCTTTGTATGCCCCTAATGGGGAGTTAGAGATACTTAACACTTGGGCCTCCTTGGACTCGCTCCCCCACAACGTGCTTATTTGTGGTGACTTCAAGATGGTAGAGGACCCTATGGATAGATGGATGGGCAAGGGTAGGGTCATCGATAGTCGGGAGAAAGAAACGTGGGACAAAACTAAACTACACTTGGATTTGGTCGAATTCAAAGACTCGAATGGCTTTTCTTGGTCGAATCTCCAAGCAGGCGAGGACCTGAGGAAAGCTAGACTTGACAGATGCTACATTTCTCAGAGTTTTACTCATCAGTGGGGCCACCCTTCCCTCTCGCAACGCACCGACCTCACCATCTCTTATCACTACCCGATCGTCATCACTTTTCAACCCCCCACCAAGATCCGTAAGGCTCCTTGGTTCCATGCCAGTGTGCCCTCCTTCTCTCTCCCCTCCGTCCATCAAGAAATTTCTGATGTGTGGAAGGAGGCATTCGCCTCTGGCTTGTCCCTAGCCAAGTGTTGGAGAAGTGCGGTCGATAAGTCACGACAGATCATGATTAGATCCAGGAAGATGCTAGACACTGTACGGCGGGCTCGTAGAGAAGCTCTATATCATAGACTCTGGCGGCTCGAGCAGGAAGTGAACAAAGAAAAATCTCAAGCCTAGAAAGGACTTCGAAAAATCAGAGCGCTGCTGAGATACGAGGAAGAGATACAAAGGAAAAATTTGCAAATTTTCTTCAAGGAGTGGTGGGCTGGCAAAGCCGACAAACCCACCAAAGAGATGTGCCGTATCCTCAAAAGGAAACACAACAGAGGATCGATCCCCTTATTGCTAGATGCAAATGGCAATGTATGCAATACGGAAGAAGATAATTTTGGGATCATTGAAGGGCACTTCACGAGACTCCTGGGGACCTCAAACCCCCTCTCCCACCATAGAAGGGACTGTATGGCAGCCATATCTAGGGTTTCCCCCCACAGGATACCACTCAACCTTCACTCTCTGCTTCATGCCTCTATCTCTGAAGCCGAAATCATTGAGGTCATTGATGCCCTCCCTTCAGGTAAAAGCCCGGGACCCGACGGCCTCACTAATGAGTTCTTTAAATCCTTCAAGTTGGTGGTTGCCACCCCTCTTCGTTTGATTTGGCAAGAGGCACTCAAGTTTGGCGCGCTTCCTTCTTGTCTCAACAATGGCATTATCAAGTTAGTACACAAAAAAGGGGAAAAGAACAGAATAGAGAACTGGCGTCCCATTACAATGCTCCAAACAGGATACAAGATCATCGCCAAAGTCATTGCCAACAGAATCTCTTGCCACTTGAGAGCGTGGTTAAGCGAGGACCAAAAAGGTTTCATCAAAGGTAGGTCAATTTTGGAAACCATTATAGATATCTGGGAAGGTCTTGAATTTGCAAATGAGTCTAAACAAGAAGTAGTATTCCTCAAGATCGACTTTGATAAAGCCTACGACAGGCTAGAATGGGACTATATTCTACAGTCGCTACAAGATCTTGGATGTAGTCAGAAATTCACCAAGATGATCGCGACCCTTCTCGGAAACGCATCGACCCAAATTAACATTAATGGAAAACTTTCAAAGGTGATCAAACTTAGAAGATCTATCAGACAAGGGTGCCCATTGGCTCCCCTTCTCTTTGCCATTGCCACGGAAGGGCTTAGCAGGCTAGTGGAGCATCAGGTGGAAGCTGGTAACATTAAAGGCCTTCGTTTGCTGCATGACCACAGTCAGATCACCATGAGACTTTTTGCCGATGATATGAACGCTTTTGTTCACAATGATAGTACCAGCCTGGAGACGTTCTGGAAGTGTCTTGCTACTTTTTGTGAAGCCTCTGGATCCATAATCAACCACTCTAAGACCACCTTTAGAGCTATTGGTGGGTCACAGCCCGACCTTCTCATTGATCATGGCTGTCAAATCATTCCGCAGGGCCAAATTTTTCGGCTCTTGGGATTCCCTTGGGGTTTGGCGTCTCTATGGAACAGCGATGGAACTGGGTGCTTGCCAAACTCGAAAACAAGCTTAACTATTGGAGAGGTATGCAAATCAATCTTGCTGGTCGTGCTATGGCTATCAACACATTCCTCATATCATCTACCATTTATTTCCTTTCTTGTTGGAGACCGAAAGAGCAAGATCTGTCCAAACTGGATAGTATTTGTAGAAACTTCCTTTGGACGGGCGACCACAATAGGAGGGGGGTGCCTAAAATCAAATGGTCCATCTGCACCAGCCATAGAGATAGTGGGGGACTTGGTATCTTGGACATTGGGTGCATGGCTAACAAACTATCGGCCAAATGGATGATTAAGGCTTGGTGCAACGGGGAGGCCTCGTGGGCCAAGTTGATCTTCAGAAACAAGAATGAGTTGGCGCTCATGGGTTTCCCAAATTGGAAGAATCTTGACATCTTGACCTTGCTGTTTTTCCCGATCCCCGTCTTCCCGAAAGGCTCTAATCTGGTGTGCTCCCTTTGGAAGAGTTGGAATAAAGTCAAAAGCTTAACAAGAATAAGTGAAGACTGGAGGTGGGCTGCCGGTATCAGACAAAACGACTCTATCTGGTTTCCGATCCTTGGCATCCGGAGTGTGGAATCTTGGAACATTCAAAATGCCAAGAAGCTATGGAACAAAGGCTTCAAAAAATGGAAACATCTCTGGAAACAAGACACCAACCGTTGGATCAACTTTGAGGATATTGACCCTAGCATCAACATTTCGCATGAAGAATGGTTCACTTTGCAAAGCAGATGTCTCGCCTGGGACCGACACAAAGTTCGCCTTCTCATGGGACACGACATGTCGAGCTCGCTTGGTCTCAAATGGCACAATGGGAATAGCCTATCAAAAATCCCGAACATCAAAGAAACGATAGACTATCAGGTTAACCTCAACAAAAAGTGGTGCCTGTCATGGACGCGGCTTCGGTGGGACATGAAGTTCATGGCTATCTGGCACCCCCTCATAGAAATCAAAAAGTCTGTCCTCTTATGGCAAATTCTTCATCATGGAATCTGGACCAACCTTAAGGCTAGCAAAATTTGTGGGATACCTCCCTGGTGCAAATGTTGCTACCGGTCTATCGAAGATGTTTCACACATCTTCTTTACCTGCCCCAACTCCAACAGACTCTGGCAGGTGGTTGGAAAGAGAATTAGACTTCAAAAACGTCTCAGTTGGCAGCAAGCCCTGCTGGGAGAAGCGATCGGCTGCTCCGCGACTCTCTGGAACGCCATCAGAGGGGAGGTCCTATGGAAAATCTGGCGGGAAAGATGTGCTTTCAACTTCGGTGACTCCCCCAAGGAGTGGTCAATTGAGAAATCGCTGTTCCTCCTTGGCAAAAGGATTGCCAACTGTAAAAAATCCCCCCCCTTTAGGCATCATCAAGTACTCCTTTTGATCGATAACAAGCTTAAACCCAAGTGGGCCCCACATGAGGGTGATGAGAGGGTAATTAACCTTCTTTGTAATGTCATCTAAGCTCTGTAAAAGCTTCCCCTCCTTTGTGGGATTTGGGGGGTCCCGTGGGCACTAGTCCCCTTCTCTTGTACTTTTCTTTATTTAATTCAAGTCCGGGAGAGTAGGCTAATGCCGAACTTCCTTTATATTAAAAAATTATTGATATTTGGGAAGGTATCGAATTTGTTGAAGAGTTTACTCAAGATTTTATCTTCCTTAAGATTGACTTTGGCAAAGCATATGATAGGCTTGAATGGGACTTCATTCTTCAATATCTCAAAGACCTCAGTTGTGGTAGAAAATTCACTAAGATTATCTACACCTTGCTACATCATCACAGATAAATATCAACCGCTAGTTGTGGAAGACTATCACAAGCAAGGTTTCCCTTGGGTCCCTCTACTTTTTTCTATTGCTACGGAGGGGCTCAGTTGCCTAGTGAAGCATCATATGGACTTAGCCCATATTCAGAGTCTCTCGCTCCCTCTAAATCAAGGCCAAATGATCATGAAACTTTTTGCACATGACACGAATGCCATGATACCTTTTCGTGATGCTTGGACACTTTTTGCATGGCTTTAGGGTCCAAAATAAACCACTCTAAAACCACCTTCAGAGCCAATACCGGACTTCCATCCCGATTCCTGGTGACCAGGGCTATCAAATGATCCCGAGGGGAAAAAGCTTCTGCCTATTAGGTATTCCGATGGGATTTGGCATTTCAATGGACCAGCAATGGAATTGGGTCCTCTCTAAGCTTGATAACAAGCTAGCCTACTGGAAAAGATATCAAGATCAACCTAGACGTGCATGCCATGGTAATTAATACATTCCTTATCTCATCCACTATTTACTTTCTTTTGTGTTGGAGACCGAAGGATCAAGAGATTATCGAATTGGAAAGAATCTGCAGAAACTTTATCTAGGCCGGTGACCCTAACAGGAGTGGCGTCCCCAAAATTAAATGGAATACTTGTATTGGCCAAAAGGATCATGGGGATTTGGGCATTATGGACATTCAGGGCATGAGAAACAAGTTGGCTACTAAATGGCTTATCGATGCCTCGTGTAAAAGTGAGGCCTCTTGGGCTAGGCTTATCTTTAGGAACAAGAGTGCTCTTACGCTCATGGGTCACTCAGGTTCAAAGGACCTAGACCTTCTCACCCTTCTGTTCTCCCCTCTTTCGATGTCTCCTAAAGACTCTAGTCTGGTTTGCTCTCTCTAGAAGAGTTGGAAAAAGGTCAAACAATTTGTGAGAATCAATGGAGATTGGAAATGGCCAACACGTATCAGACAAAATGATTCAATTTGGTTCCCTATCAAGGGCATCAGAGGCATAGAGACTTGGAACCTCCAAAGAGCTAAAAGGCTCTCGACCAAGGGTTTTTGGTATTGCAAACACCTCTACAATCAAGAAATTGGCCAATGGATTAGACTTGAGGATATCTATCCGAAAATTAGAGTGAACATAGAAGAATGGATGCTTTTCCAGAGTGGATGCATCGCTTGGGAACACTCAAAAACCTTTCTTCTCATTGGACAAAAAGGCTCCCCACAGTTAAGGTCTCAAATGGCCCAATGCTAATAGCCTGAACAAAATTCCTAGAATCAAGGAGAATTCTGACTATCATATCACACTTAATAGAAGTGGCGTCTTACTTGGATGGCCTTGCATTGGGATCTCAAGTTCATCTCTCTCTAGCACCCCCTCATTGAGATCAAAAAGTCACTGTTTATGTGGCAAATCCTCCACCGAGGAATCAAGAACAATATAAAGGATAGCAAATTTTGTGGGGCTCCTCCATGCTATAAGAGGTGTCATCGTAGCATTGAGGATTTGAGACACATTTTCTTCTCCTGCCCGAAATCTATCTCAATTTGGCGGATTCTTGAAAAAATCTTGTGTCTACATGAACAGATCAATTGGAAGCAAGCGCTTTTGGGCGAGGCGATTGGTTGCTCCTCAACATTGTGGAATGCTATAAGAGGTGAGACCGTCTGGAAGATTTGGAGAGAGAGAGAGAGAGAGAGATGTACCTCCAATTTGGGAAACCCTCCTAAAGAATGGCCTATCGAGAAATCTCTTTTTCTTCTAGGCAAAAGAATATCCAATTGTAAGAAGTCCCCACCCTTTAAGACAACATAGAGAGTTTTGTTCCTCGAGAACAACAAGATTAAAGCCAGATGGGCCCCACATGAAGGGGACAAAGGGCTTATCGACCTCCTTTGTAAAACCTTTTAGCTCTGTATGTTCTTCTCTTGTTTTGTGAGATTTGGGGGGTCCTATAGGTGCTAGGCCCGTTCATATGTGCTTTTGTTTTCTTTTATTTTTATCAAAGTGTAGGAGATTAGGCTAATGTTGAACTTCCTCTTTTGAAAAAAAAGAACTTTGAGACGAAGTGGATAGTAATTTCAAGTTGTCCACATTGCTCGGACTTTAACGAATAAGACATGTTAACTGTATAGGCTCTCAAAGCGGACTTGAATACGAGAACATGCGATTCTGTGTTCTTCTATCACGTATCTAATCAGATGGGATCATTTTCTGAATGTACCTTATTTTGATTGAGAGCTTATGAATCATGTACATCTTCATGTCTACATTACCACAGTCCATTGATTTAGAGAAACGCCAGATGGAAGAAATAGTGGTTCTGATTCGTGATGTGTGTTCTTTTCTATCAATCATTGAAACACTTGGAATAAAATACATGCCAGGTGACGCCCTGTTGGCGTTATCTCTATGTTTTTCTATATTGGTTTGATTCACTATTTGTTATTTACTTTGACTCTCAGTTGAGTCGTTTAAGTTGCACATCATTCCTACACATTCATTCTTTGCACATCATCTCGACAACGATTCCCACACACTCATTCTTTTCACATCATCTCTGCAAAGAATATGAGGGGTAAACACGTCTAGAACTCTGTGGGATTGTATAAATCCTAAGTAGGATAGGAAAAGAAGTTGGATTAACTTTAAAGGATAAACCTAAAGATATTTTGATGCTTCATAGGGATAACATAACATACGTTATGGATTCCAATAATATAGATCTAAGAAATATGACTTCTTGTATGAAGCATAATAGCTAGATCCCTAAGTAAAACCCATGGGTAAAGCTTTGAAGCATGAAGGGATCTATTTGAGAAAGACCTAGTCTAATCTCTTATTTTGGCTAAAGAAGAAAAAGAAAGACAAAAGACCCAAGTAGGGCAAAGATCAAGTCAAACTTAAAGTTTGATAAGATAAGTCACACCACATTAATGGTTAACCAAATATTTAAGTAACATTAGAGGTGGTGTAATCTAAGCACCTTAGTTCTTGCTCTTATAAATTTGGTACCGTTGTATGAAGGGCATTTATAAGGACAGAAAAGGTGAGAAAGTATATAGACAAAGTTATGTGGATTGGATGAGGAACCCACTGGTATGGGACGGTGGGTACTGAATCCCAATGAGTACTTTTTCTTGACGGCCAGAAGAAAATGGGACTCATAATCCAATGGAATACATCAGGAAGAAAATGTCTAGGAATAGGAATCTTCTTCACTTATCTCTCAAAGGGAAGAAGAATTCTTCCAACAAGATATGAAAGTATCTATCTCTTATAGAGAGTTAGAAAAAAGGAGAGGATGAACTTTTTTGAGTTTGAAGGTAAACTCCAAAGGATGAACCTCTAAAAGCTTCATGCCAAAGTATGACTTGAAATTCAAAGAACATAAAAATGATCTTAGACCAAGCTTGAAAGAAAGCTCAAAAAGATCATCTTTTGGATACTTGATATTTCAAGTCAATTGAAGAATAAGAAAGATGTCAACATTGGACATCTTTAACATATTGAGAATATAAGGGAGAAAACTCTAGAAGGATCAAGAAGACCCTTAAGGTTTGAGATCTAATTAAAGACCCATAAAGGTTAAAACATTGAAAAAATGATTGGAATAATCTATCTACTTATGACCTTAAAGATAACATGATGTTTTACACTATGAGTTCCCATTTTGGGATGTAGTTATAAAGAGCTTATCTTTCTGGAAGAACAAGTAAAATAGGTTTCAATCAAAGGCTTTAATAGTTAGATTAACCCTTATGGATTCTAGTCCCTTAAAAGTGGATTCTCAAAACTACGTAAACTTTTGAAAGAACATTCCATCCACTTTTTGGTAAGCTCTCTCTAAAGATAAAGAGGATGTTATATAAATTCTATTAGGGATTATATAATGAAATTCCCCTCTATTTACAATTATTGGAGGCGAATTGCAAACAAGGAAATCCACCCATTTCACTAAAAAAGAGTGATTTGGGTAGGGATTATGAAAGATTCATCTACTTTTTATAACAAGTTGGAATCTAACTTGAAAGATGAATCTGATAAGGAAACCTTAAGTAGCATTCATCTATTTTGCTAGGTCCATGTACAAGTGATGCAAAGCAATGGACCAAGGAAGTAATTTAGTTGAAGTCACTTTGTATCCACCTAATTCACATGTTTTTGGCTATGGAGACCCAGATGACACATGTCTTAAACAAAGGAAATAGGCAAGGATGTTCTCTTCCACCCTTTTCATTCTTTCGATACTTTGCATTCTACTCAGCTCTTTTTTGTATGCAAACTACATGGAATTTTGAATGATTAGGGTAGGGAATTAGACCACACATGGATTCTCCTCTCTTTAGATTCAATTGGGGTAGAATTCCCCTTTCAAATTAAGAGGCGAACTTAGAGAGACGAAAGCCATGATGCTTGAGATTGATCATGGAGCACGGGGGAATACCCCAAGGTATATATCTCCACTCATTTTCGAGGACGGAAATGTTGTTAAGGGGGGGAGAATGTTGTATAATGACATGGGTCTAAGGGGTAGAACCCTTGGGTTTCTAGGTGTGAAACCCTTGGGATTTATGGGTTTATTTACCCCTTTTAGATGGGTCTTGAACCTTAGGGCTAATTCTCTAAGGTTGAGTACCTTAGGCTTGATTGGAAGCTTCTCCTAGCCACTTGGTTTGTATGTGAGAGCTTGGAGAGTCTTCTTTTAGAATCCATGTGATTTCATGTGATATCCTAAGCTTGGAAACCATGTGATCACCTTAGAGACCCATGTGATGGAAGGTACACGTCCCCTTGAGAGGGACTTACCCCCTTGAACTTGGAGCAATATATTGGAGGGGTTGGTTGGGTGGAGAGACATCTTTCTGCCTAGGGTGTGGCCTTGCTAGTTAGTCTTGTGTGAAGGCTATGGAGTCCTTTCACAACATAAATCAACAAGAATCCCACATAATTTGAAAACTCTACTTCAAGCTCCAATTTCAGACACTGAAATTCTAGAAGTCATTGACGTGCTTCCCAATGGAAAAAGCCCTCGTCTTGACGGCCTCACCAATGAGTTTTCAAGACCTTAAGATAGGTGTTGGCCACTCTGCTCTTCTTAGTATGGCAAGAGGCATTGTCATTTGGTGTGCTGCCCGAATGTGTAAACAAGGGAATCATCAAACATATTCACAAAAAAGGAAATAAAAATAGGATTGAGAATTGGCACCCAATAACGATGCTACAAAGAGGATACAAGATCCTTGCTAAAGTTATTTCCAACCAAATTTGTTGCCACTTACAAAGTTGGTTAAGCGAGGACCATGAGGGCTTCATCAAGGCTAGGTCCATACTGGAAGCAAATATTGATATTTGGGAAGGTATCGAATTTGTTGAAGAGTCTACTTAAGATGTTATCTTCCTTAAGATTGACTTTGGCAAAGCATATGATAGGCTTGAATGGGACTTCATTCTTCAATATCTCAAAGACCTCAATTGTGGTCAGAAATTCACTAAGATGATCTACACCTTGCTGCATCATCACAGATAAATATCAACTGCTAGTTGTGGAAGACTATCACAAGCAAGGTTTCCCTTTGGCCCCTCTACTTTCTGCTATTGCTACGGAGGGGCTCAGTTGCCTAGTGAAGAATCATATGGACTTAGCCCATATTCAGAGTCTCTCGCTCCCTCTCAATCAAGGCCAGATGATCATGAAACTTTTTGCACATGACACGAATGCCATGATACCTTTTGGTGATGCTTGGACACATTTTGCATGGCTTTAGGATCCAAAATAAACCACTCTAAAACCACCTTCAGAGCCAATACCGGACTTCCACCCCGATTCCTGGTGACCATGGCTATCAAATGATCCCGAGGGGAAAAAGCTTTTGCCTATTAGGTATTCCGATGGGATTTGGAATTTCGATGGACCAACAATGGAATTGGGTCCTCTCTAAGCTTGATAACAAGCTAGCCTACTGGAAAGATATCAAGATCAACCTAGACATGCATGCCATGGTAATTAATACATTCCTTATCTCATACACTATTTACTTTCTCTCTTGTTCGAGATCGAAGTATCAAGAGATTAACAAATTGGAAAGAATCTACAGAAACTTTCTCTAGACCGGTGACCCCAACAGGAGTGGTGTCCCCAAAATTAAATGGACTACTTGTATTGGCCAAAAGGATCATGGGGATTGGGGCATTTTGGACATTCAAGGCATGGCAAACAAGTTGGCTGCTAAATGGCTTATCGATGCCTAGTGTAAAAGTGAGGCCTCTTGGGCTAGGCTTATCTTCAGGAACAAGAATACTCTTACGCTGATGGGTCACTAAGGTTCAAAGGACCTAGACCTTCTCACCCCTCTGTTCTCCCCTCTTTCGATGTCTCCTAAAGACTCTAGTCTGGTTTGCTCTCTCTAGAAGAGTTGGAAAAAGGTCAAACAATTCGTGAGAATCACTGGATATTTGATATGGGCAACACATATCAGACAAAATGATTCAATTTGGTTCCCTATCAAGGGCATCAGAGGCATGGAGACTTGGAACCTCCAAAGAGCTAAAAGGCTCTCGACCAAGGGTTTTCAGTATTGCAAACACCTCTACAATCAAGAAATTGGCCAATGGATTAGACTTGAGGATATCGGTCCAAAAATTAGAGTGAACATAGAAGAATGGATGCTTTTGCAGAGTGGATGCATCGCTTGAGAACACTCAAAAACCTGTCTTCTCATTGGACTTCTTGTGAGCAAAAAGAATGGAAAAGGACTAGAAGAAAAGAAAGAAGAAAGAAAAACCCACTCTATGAAAATGATATTCACCTTACGTGTGATCAAAGCAAGGCTTAAAAGCAGTGGAAATTAGTGGATATGAAACTCATATATATATATATATGCACACACATATACATAATTTGTTCTAGTACAGCTCATATATGAAGCCTAAACACGTCTAGAACTCTATGGGAGTGTCTAGAGATGTTGAGCCACCTTCACGAAGTCTATGACGATTCATTTCAAGAATTTGTTTAATAAGATGACGAAGAGCCCTGACCAAACCGTCAATCACTAAATCATTAACTTTAAGCAATTATTAAATGCCCTACTCTCCATAGATTTTTCTTGGTTGATAATGATTTAATTTCCATATTCTGTGGAGACCCATCACTTGGGGATATTATATATTTTCGAAGCTTTATAAGGGACCATCCAAGGATAACTTGACATCAAAAGAATAAATGCAGAAATCCGAAGGAATCACTTAGCATATCAAATTGCTAATGTATGGATTTAGTGATTTCTCAAAGTATGTCAACCAAATATAGATAAGATGGGCATAAAAATAAGTATCATATAACCAACAAAACTAAGTATTGTATTCACTACAACATATGAGGGGCATACCAACGCTATCCACACTGATGGTCACCCCACCATTGGTATGATCGTTGAAAATATCTCTAAAGATCTCCTTAGACATATCCACGGTCACTTGACTATCAATATGACCATTTAAAATGGATCCTCGATATCTGTTGCCATTGTGGGTATGGGCATCAGTATAGGTGCCGGTATAAGCATCGATATAAACATCGATATATGCATCACTAAATTACTAGAAACTACCAACACTCATACCGATGCTTATACCCATGCCTATACTCACATGTATACCGGCACCGTCTTTTAAACATACAGTGACCTAAGAGCCAAAATTTAACATTTTGTGCATCATTTGAGCTAAGTACTACTTCTGTCAAACTTACATGCGTGAACTCAATTGTCACCTGCATTGTCTTGTACACAGACACACAGATCTCTCTCTCTCTCTACACACACACTCTCTCTTTCTCTCGATCTCACATCTTGGTAAGTGGTGCATGTACTCTTAACCTTTGTCTTTCTCTATGCTTTCTATTTTATAATTTCTCTTCTCTTTGGTTTTGCAGGAGTGTTTTGGCATCGATTCTCTAGAATTCAATGAGAGATGATTTTCATTAGGCTTTGACGACAACGATCCAAAAGAGGGACATACCTGTAAGTGATTACTTTATTCTCTATTGATAGAGAGTGAGAAAGAGAGAGAGAAAGAGAGAGAGAGAGAGAGAGAGATTAAAGAGAGAGAGAAAGAGAGAGAGAGAGAGATGAAAGAGAGAGATAAAGAGAGATAACAAGATAGAGAGATACAGATACATAAACACACATGCATACATACACACACACATATACACACATGCATACATACACACACACATATACACACATGCATACATATACACACACATGCATACACATACATATGCATGCATACATACACACATATACACACATGCATGCATACATACACACACACATATACACACATGCATACATACACACACACATATACACACATGCATACATACACATATACATATACACACATACATACATACACACACACATATACACACATGCATACATACACAAACACATATACACACATGCATACATACACACATATATACACACATGCAGCATACACACACACATATACACATATGCATACACACACATATGCATACATACATTCACACACATGTGTACACACACATACATACACGTATATATACACAAACATATGCATACATACACATATACATACACAAACATATGCATACATGCATTCACACACATACGTACAAACACTTACATACACATACAATATTACATACACACATGCATATTACATACTCACATACACATATTCATGCATATGCATGCATGCATACACACATATACATACATAGTCACATACATATACACACACTCAGATATATACATACACAAACATACGCATACATACAGATATACATACACAAACATATGCATGTATACCAAGAGATCTCGAAGTCACCAATGTAGAGATAGATATCATCTATGCATTAGATCTCCAAGAGGATGCTAGAATAGAGGATTTTTCAATCAAACACTCGTACATACAAATTTGTGTCTATTCTTTTTTGCTATGCTCTATTTCTCTATATTACCTTTATTATCATATACTAATTATTTGAGTTCTTTCTTTACAGAGGACGATGGAAGAGATTCCTACTATCACTCCACATTACATGATAGAGAAGCAGTTCTTGGAGTTTATATTTCAGGTTCCTCCTACATATATGGCCACCATGTCATAGTACTAGATCGCTCGTGGTAGCACTCCCACCAACCTCACTCTAGTCCACCTCACTCCCACCGAGAAATTATGAGCACAGAGACATCCATAGACATCTCGAGTGACAATTGACTATACACTCTTTGATTGACTATGTTATATACTTTTATTTTCATTTGAGTTATTGCTAAGCATGCGATTCTATTAAGTTCATACCCGTTCTTACACTCTCAAGCTGTCTATAATAGTGACTCTTCCATGCTTTTAATGTTTTCATGATCCTAAAATGACATTTGGAGATCATTTCGAAGGTGTTATGCTCTCATGAAAGTTTGAGAAATCTTTCTAGAACTTATAAGCACTATTAAATTAAAAGAGACTAGTTTCAACTATGACAAGGTGTTAGGAAGAGGCCTTTTTTTCATTCGTACATTTAGGACTGGATTCCACCCACATGAATATTGGATACCATCTCAGGGAGTTGAAGGATGATATCGAGTTTTCATAATTTAAAGAAGGAAGCCATTGATGCTGTCCAAGCACTAAAGGTAAAGAAACATATCTAAATTTGGATAGCCATAAACAAGTCTAAAAGG
This sequence comes from Ceratopteris richardii, assembly GCA_020310875.1. NCBI lineage: Eukaryota > Viridiplantae > Streptophyta > Polypodiopsida > Polypodiales > Pteridaceae > Ceratopteris > Ceratopteris richardii. Next base: position 58,516,770 of record CM035433.1, on the reverse strand, counting down.
AAAAAATTTCATAAAGTTACTGAAAACGTGGTGTAAAAATAGAAACTTTATCGCTTATACTACTTCAATACGTAAAAAGGAGAGTCAAGGCATACTTTTAAGGGCAGAAAATACCACAATTGCAAATATATATGCACAAACACAGACGTTTGATAAAAATATGTACCATTCTAGGAGGTTTGCGGTCTGTACTTTCTAGTACAGCTCATATATGAGGCCTCCACACGTCTAGAACTCTATGGGAGTGTCTAGAGATGTTGAGCCACCTTCACGAAGTCTATGACGATTCATTTCAAGAATGCCTTTAATAATATGAGGAAGAGCCCTAACCAAACCGTCAATCACTAAATCAATACCGTTAAGCAATTACTAAATGCCCTACTCTCCATAGATTTTTCTTGGTTGATAATGAGTTAGTTTTCATACTCTGAATGGACTAAAAGAGGATGAACGAAGTCAATTTAGTCAAAATATCGTTATACATAGGAGAGACGTTATTAGATTCTAATTTGTGTATTAGCATAATGTTCAAGAGGGATCTAAAATCTTGAGGATTCTATTCACCAACACTCAGGGCATGTCCATCACATACGGAGATAAGAAGATTATAGAACTACATTTTTCAGACAAAAGATAATGACATGTAAAAATTCAAAAGCTAAATGACATGCAATGGAAACAATTGGTAAGATTTCTCACAAATTTCTACATTCATATATTCTTACTAACTCTGAAGCTTGTGAACAGGAAAAATCGAGAAGATTACATTCCAAAGTAGAGATCCATCACTTGGGGATAATATATATTTTTGAAGCTTTATAAGGGACCATCCAAGGATAACTTGACTTCAAAAGAATAAATGCAGAAATCGGAAGGAATCACTTAGCATAGCAAATTGCTACTCTATGGATTTAGTAATTTCTCGAAGTATTTGAACCAAATATAGATAACACGGGGATATAAATAAGTATCATATAACCCACAAAACTAAGTATTGTATTCACTACAACATATGAGGGGCATATCGATGCTATCCATATTGATGGTCACCCCCGGCATTGGTATGATCGTTGAAAATATCTCTAAAGATCTCCTTAGACATGTCCACGGTCACTTGACTATTGGTACGACCATTTAAAATAGATTGTTGATATCTGTTTCCATCGTTGGTATGGGCGTCAGTATAGGTGCCGGTATAAGCATCGGTATAAACATCAATATATGCGTCAGTAAATTACTAGAAACTACCAACACTTATACCCATGCTTATACCCATGCCTATACTAACACCTATATAGGCACCATGTTTTAAACATACAGTGACCCGAGAGCCAAAATTCGACATTTTGTGCATCATTTGAAGTGAGTACTACTTTCGTCAAACTTACATGCGTGAGTTGAATTGTCACGTGCATTGTCTTGTACAAACACACAAATCTCTCTCTCTCTCTACACACACTCTCTCTCTAGTTCTCACATCTTGATAAGTGGTGCAGGTACTCTTAACTTTTCTCTTTCTCTATGCTTTCTATTTTATAATTTCTCTTCTCTTTGGTTTCATAGGTGTTTTTTGGCATCGATTCTTTGGAATTCGATGAGAGACTATGTCCATTAGGCTTTGACAACAACGATCCAAAAGAGGGACATACCTGTAAGTGATTGTTTTATTCTCTATTGATAAAGATTTAGAGATAAAGAGAAGAGATATGAAAGAGAGAGAGATTAAATAGAGAGAGAGAGAGAGATTAAAGGAGACAAAGAGAGAGAGAGAGATGAAAGAGAGAGATAAAGAGAGAAAACAAGAGAGAGATATAGATACATACACACGCACATGCATACATACACACACACATATACAAACATGCATAGATACACACATGCATACATACACACACACATATACACACATGCATACATGTACACACACATACACACATGCATACACATACATATGCATACATAGATACACACATGCATGCATACATACACACACACGTATACACACTTGCATACATACACATGCACATATACACATATGCATACATACACACAAAAATATGCATACATACATAGATACACACACATATACACACATGCATACATACACAAACATATATACACACATGCATACATACACACACATATACACACATGCATACATATACACACACATATATGCACATGCATACACATACATATGCATACATACAATCACACACATACATGCATGTATACATACACAAACATATGCATACATACACATATACATACACAAACATATGCATACATACATTCACACACATACGTACAAACACATACAATATTACATACACACATGCATATTACATACTCACATACACATATTCATGCATATGCATGCATGCATACACACATATATATACACACTCACATACATATACACACACTCACATATATGCATACACAAACATACGCATATGTACATATATACATACACAAACATATGCATGCATACCAAGAGATCTAGAAGTCACCAATGTAGAGATAGATATCCTCTATGCATCAGATCTCCAAGATGATGCTAGAATAGAGGACTTCTTAATCAAACACTTGTACATACTAATTTGTGTCTATTTTTTTTGCTATGCTGTGTTGTACATGACTCTATATTACATTTATTATCATATACTAATTATTTAAGTTCTTTTGTTACAGAGTACGATGGAAGAGAGTCCTCCAGTCACTCCACATTCCATGATAGAGAAGTAGTTCTTGGAGTTTATATCTTAGGTGCCCCCTACATATATGGCCACCATGTCATAGTACTGGATCACTTGCGATAGCACTCCCCTCGACCTCAATCTTGTCGGCCTCACTCCCATCGGTGTCACTCCCACCGAAGTCACTCCTACCCATGTCACTCTGGTGGACGGGGCTACTCTCATCGGAGGTATGTCTCGAGGCTTTATGACTCCACCACGACCACCTTCTCAACAATCTCCTAATGGCTCTAGTAGCAGAGGTGTGCATTCGCCACCTCCGCATGATACATGTGTTGGCTCATCCCATAGCTTGAGGTTAGACTCTAGAGGAAGAGGTTCTAGGAGTGGATCTATAGGTGGCTCTAGAGGAGGTGGATATTGTGGCGCCATTGCGATGGATGTTGTGTCACCCACTTCTACTCCTAGAGTGAGTACCTCAAATGTAGGTATGCCACATGGTAAACGACATACTACACCACGTACAAATTGGGGTGTTCATGACCATGATGACTCCAAGGTGTATAGTATCCGTGTTGGAGCTCCGATGATGGATATGGCTAGAAAGGCCATGCATCAGCACATACAACAACTTTGCTCCATACAGTCTCGACACTCTGTTATGTTGAAATGGAGTGAGCAAGATAAAGACCATAAAAATAATATCAGAGAGATGATATGAGGAGTTCTGGTTAGCACATGGGCATCCTATTGTCAACTAATAGTAGATTGAGCGCACGACACGTGAGATATGTCCCATCGTGATCCAAGGCTCGTGATGCTTTTAAAGCAGGCTTACCAAAGCCTGTATGGCTAGATGCTAAGGAGTGCAATATGATTCACGAAGAGCAACAGTAGACTCTTGATCAATATCACCAATAGTGAGATGTGGCAGCCACATGTCTAGATACGGTTGGACAGTCACATTTGGGTAGCAGCAGATATGACACTATGCATCACGAGTTTGTAAATATCATTTGGTTTATTGAATTTTTTTGTGTTAAGCACGTCATGTATGTTCATCTAACGTTTTGCATATGTGTTCTAGGAGTTGGTAGTGGGTCTTCCTTCAACACGAACCGAGGAGGCTTATGGATATCATCATGGATTGGTTGCACTATTGGAGGATTTGGAGGGATGCAGTGCAATCATTTCATGGGAGCATCTACAATGAGGTTATGCACTTATAAACTTGGGTTAGTGTTTTTAGTTGTTGTTTGTAAATATCATGTCAATTTTTCTCATTTCATGAATGTTCTTTGTTGCAGAACTGCTGATATAGATGTTTTGTTCCTTCTGGGCATATGTATGGCAGTGGTATGCCACAATTTTGTATTTGTCTCATATATGGTAGTGGTGCACCAAAATTTTGTATTTGGTTCCTATATGGCACTGCTTTGCCACATTTTGTATTTTCCTTATATATGGCAGTGGTTTGCCATACTCTTGTACATGTTTCATTTATGGACTACATAACTTTTTTTTACATGGTTCATGGTTCATTTTGCTCATCTCTTTTGTGTCCGATAGTATTTTTTTTTATGAAATCATGTTTTGGTTGCTATTAGAGTACACGTCACATGTACTCGGTTTTTTTTTGGCAGAGTGTATTGTCTTTTGCTACACAACATCAACGTAACATTGCTACAGCAAGAGACAACACACTCTGCCCAAAAAGAATTTTGCAGATATGGTTGTCGGTATGCACGTCAGTATGCCCAGCACGATCGCGGGTATGCATGATGGTACGCCCAGTATGGTCGCCAGTATAGGCACCGGTATGAGCACCACTATTACCGACGCTTATACCCATGCTTATATCGATGCCTTTACCAATGCCTATATCAGCTACTATACCTGCACTTTGTAACCGACACATATGCCGACCCTTACATCAAGGTCAGAGCAAAATCATGCCCATGCATTTTCCCTGATAGAAGCCTCAGTATACACCTGGTATATTATAATGATTGTTATTCTTTGGTTAAAGAAAGTTTCGAACATCAACTCGAAACGGCAAAAGTAATACAAGGTAGAGGGAGTTGCTCGGTAAGTACCCAAGGTATGGTAATGTCAATAGCGAAGTCGAAAGATACAGGTCGATATCATATTTGTGACAATAGAGACGAAATATAGGACAATAGAGACGAAATATTTGTCCACGGTTTGGTTTTGGGGGGGGGGGGGGGGGAGAGAAAGAGATCATCGTACTCTTCTATATGAATTTATTCCCCATGATGTACTTTTCTTGCGCTACCAAGTGCAACGTTGAGACGACGTGGATAGTACTTTCAAGTTAACTTCAACGAATAAGACATGTTAACTTGAATACGAGAACATGCGATTCCGTGTTCTTCTATTACACAGGAATTACAGAACTTTGAACAAAAAGCTTATTTTCATTCACGTATTTAATCACATGGGAACATTTTCTGAATGTACCTTCTTTTGATTGAGAGCGTATGAATCATGTACATCTTCATGTCTACATTACCACAGTCCATTCATTTAGATCAATGCCAGATGGAAGAAATAGTGCTTCTGATTCCTCATGTATGTTCTTTTACATCAACTCATTGAAACTTCCCTATCCATTAATGTAGTCAAGTTGGGTTCACACCACAAGCGAAACAGTAGGAATAAAATACATGTATTGTCATCTTTCTGATTTGACGAGGCTCGGTGCAGTTCAACTTATTATTTCGGGTGAAACTTTGTCCCATCTAATGAGTCGTATACATCCGTGTATAGTGGGCAATGCATGATAAAGAATATAGTTTGGGAAAATGATCTATTTTTGTTATAAAACCCTCTTTTTTGTTTAACTCGTCTCTTTAAAAGCAACAAATGGGGCCAGAACATAAGAGGATTTACCTTGACACTTCCTCAAAAACGTACTTGCTGAAAATCGTGGTGACAAGCTCCACTGAATGGAACTCATCCTGGGATGTACTATTCAAAATGGAATTGACGCTATTCCAAGTCACTCCAATTCATGCCCTGTTGACTAGTTGTATTTTTATATTGGTTTGATTCACTATTGGTTATTTACTTTTGTTTTCATTTGATTCATTTGAGAAGTATGCCATTCTATTGAGTTCTTGCATATTCTCACATTCATTCTTTGCACATCATCTTGACAACCATTCCTACAATCTCAAGCTGACTATAATATTGACTATGCTGGCTAGATAGTCTTCCATGCTTCGAATTTTTTCATCATCTCAAAATGCCTATTGTAAGTAGTTGGAGATCATATCGAAGGTGTCAAGGTCTTGTGTTGAATCTTTCTACTGCTTATAAGCATAGAGACATCCAGAGACGCCATTCCATTGCGAGAATCCCTGTTATCTTTGAGTGTACACAAACCAGAGAACTTTATGTCTATGTATCCCTACAAAATGAGTATTCACCGTTAGATGTTTTGCTGTATTGGTTTGACTCACTATGTGTTATATACTTTTATTTTCATTTGAGTCATTGAGAAGTATGCGATTCTATTAGATTCTTTTATATTCTCACATTCATTCTTTGCACATCATCTTCATACCCGTTCTTACAAAGACAAGTTGTCTATAATAGTGATTCTGCTTAAAATGTTTTCATGATCCTAGAATGTTTATTGTAAGTTAGTTGGAGATCATTTCGAAGGTGCTAAGCTCTCATGAAAGTTTGAAAAATCTTTCTAGAACTTATAAGGAATACTAATTTCAAAGAGATTAGTTTCAACTATGAAAAGGTATTAGGATTGGATTCCATCGACATGCAATATCGGATACTATCTCATAGAGCTGAAGGATAATATGGAGTTTTCATAATTTAGCACAGGAAGCCTACCTCCTACAAGATTATCCAAGTTCTTTCAATGGTATTCGAGCTAGATCAAGTTGGGTGATGTCTTTTCCTCAATCATTAAGAAGCTTGAAAGGCACAACTATTCAGCTTAAAAGACCAGAATGGAGGCCTATTTGCAAGGCAGACATCTCTATGGAATTGTAGTAGGTTATGAAGCTATGCCTACTCCAAGATCCAAAGGACAAGAGGAGACAGATAAGGTCACACTTTGGTGTGCAAGGGGTGCTCAATAAAGTTCATACATACTAAACTCTATCTCTGATTTTGTCCCAAAGGTTAGAATGTTGAACCTTGTGCCATCTATGATAAGACCAACCACACCACTCAAAAGTATTGGTTCACTGGGAAGACCTAGAAAGGAAGTGGAAGAGGTGGATATGGTAGTAACAGAGGTAGAGATGGACACAACTTAAACAATAACAATAGAGGCCATAATAGAAGGGACTACAACAATTATTTTGAACATCAACAACATGAAGACTCATTGCTTTTGATGAATCTAATCCATAAGGAAGGTAAAAAGGTGATCATTTGTTCTACATCAATTTAGGAGACCAAATCACGTTGCTGGCAACATTCCTCTTCTGTCTGACTTGGAAAGCCCAAAGCATAGACATGAAGTACAAACAGGGAATGATACTTAAAACAATGTGGAGAAGATTGGTTATCTCAAAGCTTAAAATGGTAGGGAAAACATTCTGAGTAAGGTTTTCTATGTACCCACTATCACTAAAAACCTAATAAGTGTAGGCCGAATAGTTGAAAAAGGCTTGCAAGTTAGGTTCACCCAACATGGAGCTTTTGTGGAAGATGCATGTCAAGGCTTCAAGAAGATAGTTAGAGGTGGGAAGCATGGTAGGCTCTTTACTTTTGAAGAAGGAGAATTCAAGAACATATCTCTATTTTTTTTTTCTCAAACCCTAAGTGAGCTTGAAGTGTGGCATAAGAGACTTGCTCATGTCAGTGAAAGACTTGAAGGATATATGCACGGATCAAAGTGTTCTAAGACTACCAACCATATCAAAGCAACACAGGATCAATAGATGTGATGCATATCGGATTGGGAAGGCACAAAGACAACCATTCAACCACAAAGGCTACATCCACAACAATTTATTGGACTTAGTACATACATATGTATAGGGGCCAAGTCAAGAACCTTCATTGGCAAGATCAAGGTATTATGTCTCATTTATTGATGACCATAGTACATGTACTATTTTGTACTTCATCAAAAGAAGGAATAAAATGTTTGATTTCTTAAAAAAGTATCTAGCACATGTGGAGAGTCATACAGATAGATCACTCAAGAAGCTCAAATCTAATGGAGGGGGAGAATACTTCTCCAAAGATTTTTATGAGTTCTTGTAAGATGAAGGTATCAAAAGGGAAGTGACTACCAGGTACTCTCCTCAATTGAATGGAATTGCAAAGAGGAGAAACAAGGATTTTGGTTGGATCCATGAGAGCAATGCTTGAAGAAAAGAGGTTGCCACATTATCTATGGACAAAGGCTATTTCAACTTCTGTGTACCTTTTCAATAGACTATCATCCAAATCACTTCAAGATATGACTCCTTACGAAGCATGTCATGGAAGAAAACTTAATATTGGACATTTCAAGGTGTTTGGTTGTTTAGCATATGTTCGTGTACCATCACAAACAAGAGGATCTAGATGAAAGGGCAACAAATGTAGTTCTTATTGGGTATGACTTAACTCAGATGGATTATAGGTTCTATAATCCTTCAACCAAAAAAATCACTACAAGTAGGGATATTGTGTTTGAAGAACACAGGTCTTGGTATGATGAAGACTAAAAAAGGTAACTCTACCATATGATCTTGATTTTGATTCTTATCAATTAGGAAGCAAGCATGATACACAAGTCGAGGATCCAAGAAGTGATACAAATGATGACCAAGATTAAATGGAAAACGATTACAAACCATGGAAGTCAAGAGGCAAAGCAAAGATGTAGGTGTGGAGAATGCTCCTAGAAAGCCCCTAGAAGATCAACAAGGGAGAAGAAACAACTAGAAAGGTATGGATATGGTTCCACATTTGCTACAAAGCATTCAATCTACTTGGAAAAATACTCAATTTTAAAAGAAGCCTCAACCTATGAGGAGGAAAAGGAAAACCCCTAATTGGCAAAAGGCCAAGAACGAAGAAATAGATGCATTGAAGGAGATGGACACTTGGGTTTTGGTTCCAATGTCACCCAGTCAAAAGGTTATTGATGGGTATATCAACTCAAAAGAAATTCAGATGGATCAATTTATAGGTACAAGGCAAGATTAGTTTCCAAAGGATGCTCACAAATGCATTGTATAGACTATGAGGAAACATTCTTACTAGCTTCAAAGATGACTAAAATCAAAACATTGATAAGTGTGGTTGCTGCAAGAAATTGGAGAATCCTCCAAGTTGATGTAAAAAATGCATTTCTATATGGTTGGATACGTGAAGAGGTATACATGTCACAACTTCTTATGTTTTTAGACTTAAGAAAGCATTGTATGGATTGAAACAAACTCCTAGAGCTTGGAATTACAGGTTGGTTACATACCTTCAAGATCAAGGGTTCAGACCTAGTAGCTCACATACTTCTTTATTCATCAAAATGAATCACAATGAGGTTATCTATGTATGTCTATATGTAGATGACATAAATATGACAAGTGATGATTTGAATGGCATTCAGAGGATCAAGAGACACATGCACGAGGAGTTCAAAATCAATGAGCTAGGTGAGCTCACATTCTTCCTAGGTATGTAGGTCATATACACAGATGAAGGAATGTATTTGAATCAGAGGAGATACATTCAAGATGTACTTCTTAAGTTTTGAATGGAGAACACTAAATCTACAGGTACACCTTTGGAGATGACTCATAAATTGAGTGTTTATGAAGGTGAGTAAATTGAAGACATTAAAGAATATCAAAGCTTTGTAGGTAGCTTTAAATATGCTACTCATACAAGGGAAGAAATCTCATATAGTGTAGGAGTGCTAAGCCAATTCATGCACTTTAGAAGTGCATCAAGATTCTTTTGAAATTGTTTTTAATGTTATTTTAATGTTTTCTTTTGGCAATCCAAAACATGAACTTCATATACAAATGTAGGTTCAGTTGGAGTTAGACATCTGCGGAAGCACACGAATAGCACAAGGAATAAGAAGAAGAATCTTGGACCATAACACACAATACTGAATGTATTACCACTAGAATGTACAAAGATAGGTAGCCCCTTAGAGCAATAGGCATATATACAAGTCGGGGGAAAAAACCTCCTAAAGAGGGAACGAAGTGCCCCGGCGGTCCTAGAGTGTTCACACACATCACTACCTAAATATATGAACAAATCCCCTTGGGAGTGATGCAGTGAACAAGGAGCTAGCACTCATGTATAAGGAAGTGCCAAGCTATGTGGAAATCACTCCAAAAAAGGAAGTAATTGTGGAAAGTTTCAAACTTCTCCCTAGGCAGAGCCTTCATGAAAAGGTCTGCAATGCTCTCCTACGTGGACACATATTCCAAGCTGATCTCCCCAACAGAGAACCTCTCCCTAACATTATGATAATGCACCTCAATGTGCTTAGTGCGAGCATGGAACAAAGGGTTCCTTGCAATTGCCAATGCGCTCTGAGTGTCGGTGAAGATGGTGGTGATAGAAGACTGACCAACACCCAAATCAGCGATTAGGCATCTGCACCACACACACTCAACAGTCGCTGTGAAAGTTGCCCTATACTCAGCCTCAGAATTGGAAGTGGCGTAGGCTGCTTCTTCCTCAGCCAAGATATGCATGAGCTACCAAGCATGAAGCAAAAACCACTAGTGGACACACGAGTGTCATAGCAACTAGCCCAATCACTCTTAGAAAAAGCATGCAAATCTGGCGGTAGTGATTCCCCTTTGGGATAAAACAATCCAAGTAGTCGGGTACCACTCAAGTAGCGAAAGATGCACTTAACCTCTTGCGAATGCTTGACTCCTGGGCAATGCATAAACCTGCTCATCTGTGAGATAGCAAACTGAATATCTGGCCGAGTAATGCATAAGTAAATCAGGCATCCAACAGCCATGGCTAACTAGGATGTGTTTAGTCTATGGATGATATAGAGAATAGTCTTTACTTTCAGAACTGTACCCAACAAAAATACATTTTAGTGCTTTATCATCCAATTTTGTATGATCTTGTTCATGCACTAATGCATATGCCAGAAAACCAAAAACATGTAGATGAGCAATAGATGGCTTGTGATCATGTCAAGCCTCATATGGAGTGATAGACTACAGCGCTTTAGTGGGACACGTGTTCAGTATATATGTTGCACACATAACAGCCTCAAGCCAAAAACTATTCGGTAAAGCTTGACTCTTTACCATACACCTCGCCATCTCCATGAGTGACATGTTCTTTCGTTTAGCAACTCCACTTTGTTGAGGTGTATATGGCACACTACACTGATCTTTTATCCTAGATTCAGCCTAAAATGCATTAAAGTCAGAAGACATATGTTCCCCCCCTGGATCAAAACGAAGGGTCCCATTTTACATGCTGACAGATTTTCATCCAAAACCAAAAATTGTTTAGAGCACATAAACACTTCAGACTTTAGCTTCAATGGATATACCCATGCATGCCTGGAAAAATCATTGATGAAAGTCACGAAGTAAAGGTAGTTCCCAAAAGAAGGTGTCTGCATAGGACCACAGACATCACTATGTACAAGCTGCAATTTTTTAGTAGCCCAAACTGAACCATCTTTTGGAAAGGATGAATGCTGCATTTTGCCCAAAATAGAGCCTTCACAAACATGTTTTCCAGATGCCTCAAGTTTGGGCAAAGAGGACACCATTTGAGATTTCTGCAGGCATAGTGAACTAGCAAAATTCAGATGAACAAAGCGTGCATGCTAAAGCTTTGCATCTAACATAGCCTGAGAATCATGTAGTGCACATGCCAAATCCTTTACAGATCTTTCATAGTCTATGAGCTTATACAGCCCACGACATAAAATGCCAGAAGCAATAATGATGTCGCCATTTGACAGATCATGAATTGTACATTTGTCATCAACAAATTCCACAACCAAGCCAATCTTGGCTAATGTAGAAACTGATAATATATTTTTCTTGATCCCTGGCACAAATAAAGCATCTAACAAAGTGAAAGAACTACAACCAATAGTAGTCAAAATGATCTTACCAACTCCCATAACAGGATAGGAAGAGTTGTTGGCGCATGTAATGGTATTCCCTATGGGGGCAAGCTCGAGTGAAGAGAAGAAAATGCACTGTGAGGTAATATGCTTGGTCATCCCACTATCAAAGTATCAAACATCTGAGTCTACTACAGACATGCACTGCTCATGAGAAGATGGGTCAAAATTGCAAACAGTAGTAAACGCCCATTCTTCTTCCTACACAAGATTAGCAGACTCTGTTTTCGGTGTAGAGGCCTCTGCAACAACCATTCCGGCCTCTTTCTTCTTTGCCTCTTTAGAAGCCAGTTTTGGATAGCTCTTGATGACATGATCATTTGATTTACAGTATTTGCAAAACAATTTCTGCTTTTCTGATTTCTTCTCATTTTTGTCTTCATTCAAATGTGCAGCATTTGCAAATTTCTGCTTACTAGTAGAAGAGCTCCATTTACCTTTGCCCTTCTGACTAGCCAGGAAAGCTTGATCTACAACACGCATAATGTTGGAGTAAGATGTCTGCGGAAGCACGCGAACAGCATAAGGAAGAAGAAGAAGCTTGGAGCACAAACACACAATACTGAATGTATTACTAGAGAATGTACAAAGATTAGTAGCCCATTAGGGCAATAGGCGTATATACAAGCCGGGGGAAAAAAACCTCCTAAAGAGGGAAAAAAGTGCCCCGTCTGTCCTAGAGTGTTCACACACATCACTACCTAAATATATCAACAAATCCCCCCTGGGAGTGATGTGGCGAACAAGTAGTTGGCACTCATGTATAAGGAAGTGCCAAGGTATGTGGAAATCACTCCACAAAAGGAAGTAAGCCCAAACCTTTTCGGAAAGCTTCAAACTTCTCCCTAGGCAGAGCCTTCCTGAAAAGGTCTGCAATGTTCTCCTGCGTGGGCACATATGCCAAGCTGCTCTCCCCAGTAGAGAACCTCTCCCTGACATAATGATAATGCACCTCAATGTGCTTAGTGCAAGCATGGAACACAGGGTTCCTCGCAACGGCCAATGCGCTCTGACTGTTAGTGAAGATGGTGGTGGCAGAAGATTGACCAACACCCAAATCAGCCATAAGGCATCTGAGCCACACACACTCAATAGTAGTTTTGAAAGCTACCCTATACTCAGCTTCACAACTGGAAGTGGCCACAGTAGGCTGCTTCTTGCTCAACCAAGATATACATGAGCTACCAAGCATGAAGCAAAAGCCACTAGTGGACACACGAGTGTCATAGCAACGAACCCAATCAGAGTCAAAAAAAGCATGCAAATCTGGCAGTAGTGATCCCCCCTTGGAATAAAACAACCCAAGTAGCCAAGTACCACTCAAGTAGCGAAAGATGTGCTTAACCGCCTTCCAATGCGTGACTCTTGGGCAATGCATAGACCTACTCATCTGTGAGACAGCAAACTCAATATCTGGCCGAGTAATGCATAAGTAAATCAAGCATCCAACAGCTTGCTGATAGAGAACAGCATCAAATGCATCTCTAGCATCATGAAGACTCAATCGTAAACCTGTCTCCATAGGAGTGCCAATAGGCTTACAGTCTTCAAGGCCAAAACACTGCAATAATGTGTCAATATATTTCCTTTGACACAAAGCCATTCCACCATCAACTTGCATAAACTGAATGCCCAAATAGTGATGCAAATGCCCCAAATCAGACATCTCAAATGATGCATGCAAATCAGCCTTGAAATCAGCAATATGCTTCTCAATAGGACCAGTGAGCAGCATGTCATCAACATAGACAACAACGATCAGACGCACATCATTAGCACGCTTAACATATAAGGTGCTTTCAGTTGGACTATTCTCAAAACCATGTGCAACCAGATAGGCATGTATCTTCTCATACCAAGCACATGGTGCTTGCTTTAAACCATATAATGCCTTCTTTAACATGCACACCTGGTTTTCAAGCCCTTTCTGCACAAAGCCACGGGGCGGAAAAACATACACTTCTTCATGCAAGTCACCATTTAGATATGTTGTTTTAATGTCCAATTGATGTACATTCCAACCATGATGGGCTGCAAGTGCACAAATGCTCCGAACAGTAGTCATATGGCATGTAGGTGCAAAGGTCTCATCAAAATCAATGCCTCTTTCTTGCGTATAACCCTTTGCAACAAGCCTAACCTTATACTTGTCAATTGTACCATCAGGTTTATGCTTCAGCTTGTATACCCACTTAGTGCCAATGGCCTTCTTGCCAGGAGGCAAGTCACATAAAGACCATGTACCATTCTTCATTACAGCATCATATTCAGATTGCATAGCAGCCATCCAATTTTTTGAATTTTGTGCTTCATCAAAAGAAACAGGCTCATTCTCATCACAGAGACTAGACGCAGCCATAGCATAGCAATCTGATGCAAAGGAGGCACTATGAGAGCCTGAACGAGTACGATATGACAAAGGTGCATCTAATTTGCTGTCACACAAAGTCTGCACCAGCCATTTTGGCATAGTTTTTGCCTGCTTAATATCAGCTCTCTCATCAAGTGCATCATGTAAATCTGCATCAGAAATGGAATGATCTGCATCATCATATGAAACCTGCAAAGGCTGAGAAGTTGCCTCATTAGGACCAGCACTAGACTGTCCACCTGTAAAAAGAGGCATCAAAGTATCATACATGTCTTGCAGCTAACAGATGTCTCCTTAGTACATGAAAGCAATGGCTGAATAGCATCTTCCACTGCCTTATCATCCAATTTTCTGCGATGTTGTTCAGGCACTAGTGCATATGCCAAACAACCAAAAACACGTAGATGAGCAACAGATGGCTTGCGTTCATGCAAAGCCTCATATGGAGTGATAGACTGCAGCGCTTTAGTGGGACACATGTTCAGTACATATGCTGCACACATGACAGCCTCAAGCCAGAAACTATGTGGTAAAGCCTGACTTTTGACCATGCATCTCGCCATCTCCATGAGTGACCTATTCTTTCGTTCAGCAACTCCATTTTGTTGAGGTGTATATACAGTTCTTTATGATATGATCATTCCCTTTACAGTACTTACAAAACAATTTCTACTTTTCTGATTTTTTCTCATCTTTGTCTTGGTTCTTCGAATGTGCAGCACTTGCAGATTTCTGCTTACTAGTATAAGAGCTCCATTTTCCTTTGCCCTTTTGACTAGCCAAGAAAGCTTGATCTACAACATGCATAGTTCAGCCTGGACTGATCTTTCTGCAACAGAATAGAGACTAACTCCTCAAATGACAAGGCATTTGGATTGCCTTTCATCATCAACCAAAGAGTAGAAGCAAAACTCTGATATGAATCAGGAAGACCATGCAGAATGGTTTGCACAAGTGAGCTATCTGGTATAACCTTATCAGCAGAAATCAATTGTTCCTTCAAGTCTTTGATCTTTGTTAGGAAATTGTCCATAAAATCACCTTCATTCATGTGCTCACTCTCCAACTGTTTTCGGAGGTAAGCAACACGAGCCTCATTCCTAGCTTGGTACAATGTGGTAAGTATATCCCAAGCATCCTTAGCTGTTCTGCAAGAGCGAATATGAGGAATAATGGCATGTTTGACAGAGAAAGCTATCAATGCATGTGCCTGGGCATCTCTGCCATCCCAGCAAATCTGCTCTGCAGTAGGTGCAGTAGAAACAGTAGCACAAATAGGAATCTGCACAATATCATCTTCGATACCATCTTCATCAGCTCCAACACCTGTATTTGTAGTACCTATTGTTACAGGTGTAACAGGACGTCTTTCAACACCCTGCACAATGTTCCACAATCCTTTTGCAACCAATACATGTTGCATCATATAAGCCCATAATGGGTAGTTGGTAGCATCCAACTTATCCTCAACAGCCAACATACGGAATACATCACTGCTTTCAGCCATGGCGAGTGACTAAAATACCTTGATGCAAAAAATTGGCTGTAACTCAAAAAGTTGAACAGAACTGCCCTGACGAGTTCTGCTAAACCTGTAGCAGACTTTGAGACGCTTATACTGGCAAACAGAAACTGGTATATACCTTTGGCACAAAAAGACGAAATAGCCTGCACAAGCACTGCGATAGTGCATTCGAAGGCCAAAATTCGTGTGATTATGAGACTGCAAACGGAAGAGTGTCGAGGGTGCCCTAGATTTGGCAATGACCTGCTCTGATACCAGTTGTTGGAGTTAGACGTCTGCGGAAGCATGCGAACAGCACAAGGAAGAAGAAGAAGCTTGGAGCACAAACACACAATACTGAATGTATTACTAGAGAATGTACAAAGATTAGTAGCCCATTAGGGCAATAGGCGTATATACAAACCAAGGGGAAAAAACCTCCTAAAGAGGGAAAAAAGTGCCCCGGCGGTCCTAGAGTGTTCACACACATCACTACCTAAATATATCAACACATAATAGACCTATTCTTCCTAGACTGGTCTTCTTGCAATAGAACAGAGACTAAATCCTCAAATGACAAGGCATTTAGAGTGCCTTTCATCGTCAAACGAAGAGTAGAAGCAAAACACTCATATGAGTCAGGAAGACCATTCAGAACGGTCTACACAAGTAAGCTATCTGGTATAAATTAATCAACAAAAATCAATTGTTCTTTTAAATCCTTGATCTTTGTGAGAAAACTATCCATAGAATCACCTTCATTCATGTGCTCACTCTCCAACTGTTTACGGAGGTAAGCAACATGAGCCTCATTCCTAGCCTAGTACAATGTGGTAAGTGTATCCCAAGCATCCTCACTATTTGGCAAGAGTGAATGTGAGGAATAATGGCATGTTTGATAGACAAAGCTATCAATGCATGTGCCTGAGCATCTCTGCCATCCCAACAAATTTTCCATGTAGTAGGTGCAATAGAAACAGTAGCACAAACAAGAATCTGCAGAATATCATCATCTTCGACACCATCTCCATCTACTCCAGCACCTGTATTTGTAGTACCTGTATTCGCAGGTGTAACAGGACATCTTTCAACACCCTGCACAAAATTCCATAGTTGTTTTGCGACTAATATATGACGCATCATATAAGCCCATAATGAGTAGTTGGTACCATCCAACTTATCCTCAATAGCCAACATACAGAATACATCACTGCTTTTAGCCATGGTCAGTGACTAAAACACCTTGATGCAGAAAATTGATTGTATCTCAAAAAGTTGAACAGAACTACAAGACAAATTTTGGTAAACCTGTAGCAAACTTTGAGATGCTTATACTGGCCAACCAAATTTGGTATATAGCTTTGGCAGAAAAAGACAAAATAGCTTGCACAAGCACTACGATAGTGCGTTTGGAGGCGAAAAGGAGCTCAAATCGCGATTTCGACACCATACAGTGAAGCTGTTTTGATCTCTATAAGAAACTGAGTATGCTTACCAAACTTTGTGTGATTAGAAAAAATTAGTTGATTCATGATTCAGAGGATGAAAGTTAGTTGAAAGACCTCTCTTCTATATTCAGATTTGCTATCTAAATTGAAGCCATTCTAGGGTTTGTGTGATAGAGGCTCTTGCGGTTTTTCTTGAACTTAATTCACTTGATTTCTTTCTTAGGTTGAACCGATTTCTCTCTTGAATTCAACTTGATTTCTTCCTTGAATTTAATCTTAATTTCTTTCTTTTTCCCTTGGTTTTGATTTTAAAACTTGATTTTATTTAACTTGATTTATTAGGCTAATTCTTTTTGTGCTTTTGAACTGTTTAAAGTTTAAAAATGAATTTCTTTTTAAGAGTATTTTTGGCTGATTTTTAGAGTTTTTATTGTTTTTATGATTCTTAAATGTTTTTACATTTTATTTAATTTTATTCTTTCTAAATTTTTAAATTTTTTGTTCTTTTTAAAGATATTCTACTAAGCTATAACATTGATAAATTTTCTAAGTAAATAACAATTGAAAAGTGATCAAGATCTATGATTTAAACTAATGCAAGATATGAGTGATCAAACACAAGTAGGAAATCAACTTTCTTTTTAAGTGTGTAAAATCAATGCAACTATTGATAGAACTTGGATACAAAATACCTACAATCTCTCTCTCTCTCTCTCTCTCTCTCTCTCTCTCTCTCTCTCTCTCTCTCTCTCTCTCTCTCTCTCTCTCTCTCTCTCTCTCTCTCTCTCTCTCTCTCTCTCTCTCTCTCTCTCTCTCTCTCTCTCTCTCTCTCTCTCTCTCTCTCTCTCTCTCTCTCTCTCTCTCTCTCTCTCTCTCTCTCTCTCTCTCTCTCTCTCTCTCTCTCTCTCTCTCTCTCTCTCTCTCTCTCTCTCTCTCTCTCTCTCTCTCTCTCTCTCTCTCTCTCTCTCTCTCTCTCTCTCTCTCTCTCTCTCTCTCTCTCTCTCTCTCTCTCTCTCTCTCTCTCCTCTCTCTCTCTCTCTCTCTCTCCTCTCTCTCCTCCCCTCCCTCTCTCCTCTCTCTCTCTCTCTCTCTCCCCTCCCTCTCTCTCTCTCTCTCCTCTCTCTCTCTCTCTCTCTCTCTCTCTCTCTCTCTCTCTCTCTCTCTCTCTCTCTCTCTCTCTCTCTCTCTCTCTCTCTCTCTCTCTCTCTCTCTCTCTCTCTCTCTCTCTCTCTCTCTCTCTCTCTCTCTCTCTCTCTCTCTCTCTCTCTCTCTCTCTCTCTCTCTCTCTCTCTCTCTCTCTCTCTCTCTCTCTCTCTCTCTCTCTCTCTCTCTCTCTCTCTCTCTCTCTCTCTCTCTCTCTCTCTCTCTCTCTCTCTCTCTCTCTCTCTCTCTCTCTCTCTCTCTCTCTCTCTCTCTCTCTCTCTCTCTCTCTCTCTCTCTCTCTCTGAGAAAAAGTAGGAATGAAAAAATAAAGGAGGATGGAAAAAATGTAATTGAAAAGGAAAATCCATTGGAAAATTCATGGATCAATTAACCTCTTATTTATATGGAAATGAAATATCATCTTTCCAAATTTTGAACCCTCTTCTAGGTCTACACATATGCATATTCACATGGGTACTTCTCTTTCCTTTCTTTCGTTTCTAGATTTAGGTTCTTCTTTTTCTTCTCTTCTAAATTTGAATAATCCATTCCTTCTTTTCTATTTAAAATTTCTTCTTTTTCTTTTTTATTTTCTCATTTTTTTATTTTTTTCATTTCTTTTCCTCTTGTTTTGACTTTTAGAGTTAAGGTTCCATTCTGTGTGTGAACACACTAGGATTGTCGGGGCACTTTTTCCCCTCTTTATGAGCTTTTTTTCCCTTGGCTTGTATATGTGCCTATAACCCTAACGGGTCACTTATCTTTGTACATTATCTTGGTAATACATTTAGTATTGTGTGTTGTGCTCCAAGCTTCTTCTTCTTCCTTATGCTGTCTGCATGCTTCCGCAGACCTGAAACTTCAACAATTGGTATCTGAGTAGGTTGCTGCTTCATCTAGGGCATCATTGAGACCACTTCGATCATAGTCTCATAATTGCACAAAAATTGGTGAGGATACTCAAGGTTATTAGGAGTTCAAATGGACTTTGCTCTATGGTGTTGAAATCATGATATAAGCTCGTTTTTGCATCTAAACGAACTATCGTAGTCTATGCAGGCAATTTTGTCTTTTTGTGCCGAAGATATATACAAGTTTTAGTTCACGAGTATAAGCACCTTGAAGTCTGTTGCATGTTTAGCAAAAATTGACAGGGTAATTTTATTCAACTTCTTGAGATACAGTCATTGGTCTGCATTAGGGTATTTTAATCAGTGGCCATGGCTAAAAGTAGTGATGTATTCCATATGTTCACTCTTAAGGATAAGTTGGATGGTACCAATTCCCAATCTGGGCTTATATGATGCATCATGTATTGGTTGCAAAAGGACTGTGGAATATTGTGCAAGGTGTTGAAAAACATCCTATTACACCTGCAAATACAGTTACTGAAGGTGATGCAGATGGCATTGAAGATGGTGATATTGTTCAGGTTCTTGTTCATGTTGCGGCTCCTACTGCACCTACTGCACAGAACCCTCATTGGGATGATAGAGATACTTAGGCACATGATATCCTTGTCTATCAAACATGCCATTATTCCTCACATTCACTCTTACAAAATAGCAAAGGATGCTTGGGATACACTTACCACTTTATACTCGGCAAGGAATAAGGCTCGTGTTGCATACCTCCGAAAATAGTTGAAGAGTGAGCACATGAATGAAGGAGATTCCATGGATAGTTTCTTGACAAAGATCAAAGACTTGAAGGAGCAGCTGATTTCTACTAATGAAGTCTTGCCTGATAGTTCACATGTGCAAACTATTCTGAATGGTCTTCTAGATTCATATGAGAGTTTTGCTTCTACTTCTTATTGATGATGAAAGGCAATCCAAATGCCTTAACATTTGAGGATTTAGTCTTTTTTCTATTGTAGGATGATCAGTCTAGGTGGAACAGGTTCATTATGTGTGTTTGAGATTAAGCTTTCCTGGCTAGTTAGAAGGGGAAAGGTAAATGGAGCTCATCTACTAGTAAGCAAAAATCTACTAATTCTGCACAATCAAAGAAGGATGATAGAAATGAGAAGGAAACAAAAAAGCATAAATTGTTTTGCAAATACTATAAAGCAAACGATCAAGTCATAAAGAGCTGTCCAAAACTGGCTACAAAAGAGGCAAAGAAGAAAGAGGTTGGAATGATTGTTGCAAAGGCCTCTACACCTAAAACAGAGTCTGCTAATCTTGTGCAAAATGAAGAATGGACATTAACTGTTATTTGCGATTATGACCCATCTTCTCAAAAATAATGTAATTC
This sequence comes from Ceratopteris richardii, assembly GCA_020310875.1. NCBI lineage: Eukaryota > Viridiplantae > Streptophyta > Polypodiopsida > Polypodiales > Pteridaceae > Ceratopteris > Ceratopteris richardii. Next base: position 58,496,219 of record CM035433.1, on the reverse strand, counting down.
TACAATAGACTCAGATGTTTGGTACTTTGATAGTGGGGCAACCAAACATGTTACCTTGTAGCATAGTTTCTTCACTTCACTTGAGCTTGCCTCTATAGGGAATATTGTCACATGTGCCAACAACTCCTCTTATCCTATCATGGAAGTTGGTAAGATCATTCTCAATATTGTTGATGGTAGTTCTTTTACATTGTTAGATGCTTTATTTATGTCAAGGATCAAGAAAAATCTGTTATCAATTTCAATATTAGCCAAGATCTTCTTGGTTATGAAATTTTTTGATGGCAGATGTAAACTTCATGATCTATCAAATGGCAATGTCATTATTACTTCTCACAATTTATATCATGGGTTTTATAAGCTCATAGACTATGAAAAATCTGTGAATGATTTAGCATGTGCAGTACATGATTCTCAGGCTATGTCGAATGCAAAGCTTTGACATGCACGCATTGTTCATCTAAATTTTATTAGTTTGCTACACTTGCAAAAATCTGAATTGATATCCTCTCGATCCAAACTTGAGGCACCTGATAAACATGTTTGTGAAGGCTATATTTTGGGCAAAATGCAGCATTCCTCATTCCCAAAAGATTGTTCAATTCAAGGTACTCAAAAATTGCACCTTCTTCATACTGATGTCTATGCAGACACCCTCCTTTGGGAGCTACCTTTACTTTTTGACTTTTATTAATGATTTTTCCAGGCATGCACGGGTGTATCCACTGAAAGAAAAGTTTGAAGTGTTTATGTGCTTCAAAAAGTTTCTAGTTTTGGCTAAAAATCTGTGGCCATGTAAAATGGGCACCCTCCATTCTGATCAAGGGGGGAGTATATGTCTTCTTATTTTAATACATCTCTGGTTGAACATGGGATAAAACATCAGTGTACAATGGCATATACACCTCAACAAAATGGAATTGTTGAAAGGAAGAATAGGTCACTCATGGAGATGGCACGGTGTATGGTCAAGAGTTAGGCTTTACCACATAGTTTGTGGCTTGAGGCTATTATGCATGCAGCATATATACTCAACTGGTGTCCCACTAAAGCATTGTAGTCTATCACTCCATATGAGGCTTGGCATGGTCACAAGTCATCTCTTGCTCACCTGCGTGTCTTTGGTTGTTAGGCATATGCATTAGTGCATGAACAACAACACAAGAAATTGGATGATAAAGTAGTGAAATGTATTTTTTTGGGTGCAGCTATGAAAGCAAAGGCTATCATCTGTATCATCCACAGACCAAACGCATTTCGGTTAGCTGTGATGTTGTTTCTCTTTTCATAGGTGGAGAGTCTATTCTCATCCAAATGAGGCAATTTTTTAGCCTTTAGAGGCTTCAAATGATGATGCAAATCATTCCATTTTTCATGCAGATTTACATGATGCACTTGTTGATGCAAGAACTGATATAGAGGAGGCAAAGACTATGCCTAAATGGTTGGTCTGCACTTTACGAGATGGCAAATTAGATGCACCTCTATTATATCATACTCATTCAAGCTCTCATAGTGCTTCTTTTATCATATTGCTATGCTATGGGTGCCTCTAGTCTTTGTGATGAGAATGAGCCTGTTTCACTTGATGAAGGACAAAAAAAAATTGAAAAATGTTTATGCAGTCAAAATATGATGCTATTATGAAAAATTGTACCTAGTCTTTATGTGACTTGCGTCCTCGCAAGAAGGCCATTGGCACTAAGTGGCTATACAAGCTAAAGTGTAAGCCTAATGGAATAATTGATAGGTATAATCTAGGCTTGTTGCAAAAGGTTATGCTCAAGCAAGAGGCATTGATTTTGATGAGACATTTGCTCCTATATGTCGAATGACTACTGTTCATAGCATATGTGCACTTGCAGCTCATCATGATTGGAATGTACATCAGTTGGACATTAAAAAGTGCATTTTTAAATGGTGACTTTCATGAAGAAGTGTATGTTTTTCAGTCCCATGGTTTTGTACAAAAAGGGAATGAAAACAAAGTGTGTAGGTTGAAAAAGGCATTATATGGTTTGAAACAAGCACCACGTGCTTGGTATGAAAAGATACATGCCTACTTGATTGAATATGGTTTTGATAGCAATCCAACTGAGAGGACCTTATACCTTAAGTATGAAAACAATGTGCTTCTGATCATTGTTGTCTATGTTGATGACATGCTAGTCACTGGGCCTAATGAGAGTCATATTGTTGATTTTAAGGCTAATTTGCATGCCTCATTTGAGATGTTAGATTTTGGGCATTCGCATCATTATTTGGGCATTTTGTTTATGCAAGTTGATGGTGGACTAGCTTTGTGTCAATGAAAATATATTCGCACATTATTGCAGTGTTTTGGCCTTGAAGCCTACAAACCTTTTGTCACTCCTATGGATTCAAGTTCACGGATGAGTCTTCATGATGCCAGAGATGCATTTGATGTTGTTCTCTATAAGCAGGATGTTGGATGCTTAGTTTACTTATGCATTACTTGGCCACATATTCAATTTGTTGTCTCACAAATGAGAAGGTTTATGCATTTCCTAGGTGTCAAGCATTGGCAGGCGGTTCAGTGCACCTTTCACTACTTGAGTGGTACCCAGCTACTTGGATTCTTTTATCCCAAGGGGGGATCACTATTGCCAGATTTACATGCTTTTTTCGACTCTGATTAGGTTGGTTTCTATGACAACCTTGGTTGAGCAAGAAGCAACCTACTATTGGCAACTTCTAGCAGTGAGGTTGAGTATATTCCACAATGATTGTTGAATGTTTGTGGCTTAAATGCCTTATGGATGATTTGGGTCTTGCTCAATCTTCTGCCACCACCATCTTCACTAACAATTAGAGCACATGGGTAGTTGCGAGGAACCTTGTGTTCCATGCTCACACTAATCACAATGAGGTGCACTATCATTATGTTAGTGACAGGTTCTCTACTGGAGAGATCAGTTTGGCAAATGTTCCCACACAGGAGAACATTGCAAATCTTTTCACAAAGGCTTTGCTTAGGGAGAAGTTTGAAGCTTTCCGCAAAGCTTTGGACTTACTTCCTTTTGTGGATTGATTCCACATAGCTTGGAACTTCCTTATACATGAGTGCAAGATCCTTGTTCACCGCATCACTCCTAGGGGGGATTGTTGATATATTTAGGCAGTGATGTGTGTGAACACACTAGGACTATCTAGGCGCCTTTTTCTCTCTTTAGGAGGCTTTTTCTCTCTGCTTGTATATATGCCTATAACCCTAATGGGTCACTTATCTTTGTACATTCTCTCGTTAATACATTCAGTATTGTATGTTGTGCTCCAAGCTTCTTCTTCTTCCTTGTGTTGTTCACATGCTTCCGCAGATGCTCAAACTCCAACAACACAAAGGTTTCAATGGAACAAGGGCTTTGTCGTTGGCAAAAATGGTTTCCTAAGTATCCAAGTTAGGGTCTTTATTTGGAACAACTAGGGTTTCATTATCTTAAGGTTACAAACATGTAATCATAGTACAAGTATTTACTTGAAGGGTTGAAAAATATGGGTTTCTAAGGTTGTGAATTGGTTTCCTTGGGTTTAAAGCTAGTTTTACAAGGCTTTTTAGTTAGATTCCTAAGGGTCTCAAGATGGGGGTTTTGGGTTTTCAAGATGAACTCCAAGGTTTTGGAGTTGGATTATAGGGTTGAGTTAGATTTTCTAGGGTTTTGAGATTTCGTTTTGAGGGTTATATGTTAGATCTCAAGGATTTTAGGCTTTCTCATTAGGTTAAAATTTACATGGTTTTTGAAGGGTTTCATTTGTACATATTTTTGGTGTCTTGATGGGTTAAAGTTTAAATTAAATCAGGGTTACAAGGGGTTAATGATCCCTACGGTTCTTAGTTAATTAGTCACAAGTGAAGGGTTAACTTAGGGTTTTTATTTAGGGTTGATAGGGTCTTGAAGGGTTAAAGAGACAATGGGATTTTTACAAGTTATGGTATAGATTTCTAAGGTTTCAAGACAAATAGCATTTCTAATGACCAATCATAGCTCACACAAATATACAATTGAAAATCTCTCATCACACATTTATTTAAATCATCGAAGCACTTGAACAATGTACAATTTATTTTCTTCCCACGTATAAATCTTTAAACCATAGTCAATAAGGAGTAAAGTAAAAAGAAATAAATTTTGAAAGTTTTGGTACACAATCCTCGAGGGATTTCATCCTGACACCATCACCGCCATAGTCATTGCCACTAGTATAAGATCTTCCTAGGTCAGCTATCACCCCCTCCCTATTTATTCTAGCATATCTCACAATTAGACCATTTCTTTTCTCGACCATAATTTGGTCCTTATACTATCATTCACCCTCATCTTCGGGCCCTTTTTCACTCCTTTATCTTCCAATTCCTATTTCATAACCCATCTTCCTCTTAGCCTCTCTTCAATATTTGCATTGCCAACCTTCTGTATTGCTTCCTCCACAACTACACCTCTCCCTATGCTTCATTGATGTTGGGGACCTTACAACTTCGATCTCAATGCTACCTTGTCGCTATGGTGTGTGATACTTGTTCATTCTCTATTAACTCTGACCCCTGATTGGCATGGTTATATCAGTTGTTCAGCCAGCATTTACCCCCTCCCCATTCGGCCCCCTCCATCCTCCCTAACTACACTCTCATGAACAGCCCCAAATTTAACTCCACACCTCCTCCCTTGGCCCTTGACCATATCTCTAGGCCCTCCCTTGCACCACCCTAGCCTTTCTTCATCTTTAGGGAGCCCCCCTTCCTCCCCACTCCTCCACCCCCCCCACCTGCTATGTTTGTGCCCACCTTCTTGATACTTATGTTGATCCCAGACTTGACACTCCTTCCTCCCTACATACCCTTCATCCCCCCATCCCCATCACTTTCCCCATCATGACCCCACCTCATCCTACTCTTTCACCCCACCCAACTCTCCATACCATTTCAATTAACATTGCCTCCACTTCCTAGCTTCAATCTCCACCTCATCCTACTCTTTCACCCCACCCAACTCTCCATACCATTTCAATTAACATTGCCTCCACTTCCTAGCTTCAATCTCCCTCTCCTTTGACTATCCTCCACCACAACTTGGAAGACCCTCATCCCAATGATCCTCCTCTCCACAATCTCCTTCAGGATGTGACTACAGTCGCTCTTGATGATGCTGACTCTGCTTGCCTATCTGTGGACTCTATCTCTGCAATCGCTGCACTTCATTAGTAGTATGCCTCTATGATTGCTCACATTTGGGCTATGGATGTGTCTCAATGGCATAGTTACCAGGCCTCAACCTAGGATATTCTTTAAGAGAATGAATCTCTCAGAGTCGAGCTTGATACCACTCATTATGATCTATTAGAGCTCCACACTCATTTCTCCATCACTCTCTATGATTTTCCTACTTGTTCTCTTGTTTGACATGATCATGAACACCTTCACCATTGTGTTAGTAGGATAATGACTTTGGGTGAGCAGGCTTCCCTCAACCGACCTCTACCTTTGATGTATAGTGCCCCTTATCTGATGCCCCCTCTCTTGAGGCACCCTCCACCTTTCGCATTCCCTAATGCCCCACTTGACAAGGCCTCTCCATTCCCTGCTTCCTATCACACCCACCACATTCCTAGCTTGACCCATATAGCCCCTTGACCTTTTGGCCTCTTGCTCACTTTTTATTTGGTTAGCTTCATGTTCCTTTTTTTATTAGTTGACATTGGCCTCATCAGCTCAGCCAATCGTATCTTTTTTTCCTCTATTATATCGATTGGTATCTTTGGTAATGCATATTTTAATCATACATTCTTTCTCTCACTCTGTTTCTTCCCCTCCCCTCCCCTTGGACTTCCCTTATTTTCTCTTTTCCCTTCCCGTTCCCCCTCTGCTCCCCTTCCTCTCCCTTATTTTGACCTCCCTCCCTCCCTTCTTATACCTGTTTATTGATATATTTTAGTAGTGATGTGTCTGAACACACTAGGATCATCGGGGCACCTTTATCCCTTTTTAGGAGGTTTTTTCCCCCAACTTGTATATACGCCTATAACCCTAAAGGGTTACTTATCCTTGCAAGGGTTGCAGAGGAGCAAGCCCTTGGGCAACGTGAAGTAGTAGAGAAGTTGATTGTTGCACAAGTACTTGGGGTATTTTGTTGTACTTGTGTGTACTTTTTTTCCTAACATGGTCTACACATAGTGAGTATTTTGTCTTATTCTGGCAAAAAAAAGCTATTCTAATCTACTATTTTAATCAAGGAAGAGAGGATTATGGTGCAATGTGTCTTTATCCTTCTTCTCTACTCCTCCTAAAAATTTTCAAACCCCTTTCAACTAAAGAATCCTCCAATTTTATGGTAGTCTAATTTTTTGTTAACTGTTTTTAGGAATTTTGATAGTGTTTAAAATATTAATTATATTCAAAATTTTAAATTCATATGATACTCTATTTTTAAAATTATCAAAGATATGATGTAAAATCAAGAAGCATGAGACAAAGTTTTAAAAACATTTCTTCTTCTCTTACATGTATGGAATGAGAGATGATTAAAAACAATTCTCAATGGATATCTCCAATTACAAATATTTCATTAATCAATTATGTAAACTAAGCTTTATTAATTTGGAAGAGTATCAAGAGGATCAAAACTATTAGATGATCAGATGAGCAAAGAGCTCACTTGAATATTCAGACAGAAAGTTAAAGTTGCATAATCTTTGCCATCAAGTATCACAGCAATGCCAAGATTTATAGCCAAAATAAACTTTTTTGATCTGTACTAGAGAAAAACAAGTGAGGCCAGAGACTATGAAACAAGTAGAGAGACCCTCGATAGTAGAGGCTTAACAATCATTTGGAGATATGCATGTGAATATGGGAGATCAAACATCAAATAATATAGTTGCTCCCATATTTAGCTATTGACTTCAGTGATGCATCCAACTAGTAGAAGGATAATATGAAATGATCCATAAAGTCAAAATAAGCCATATGAGGTCTTTCAATGAGGTATTTATAGCTAAATTATTCACAACACATGATATAAGTAGTTTTGCATGAAGCCACAATTTTATATATTACCCATAGGGGGATCATCACCCCACTTGCTCTTGTTAGACATCATGTTAAAGGCCCATGTTTTATTTCTCTAAACTCTAGAATGGTGGTACTCTTGAGATGTGGCTCAAAAAGATGAAAAAAACATTAAATGTGCCAAATATCAGAGGGGTCATGGATGGCAAGGGTGTCAGGGGAGCACTAGATTGTGCTCTCTTACTACAATAGACAAGATTATAGAAATGTACTTTTGATTACAAGATCACCCACGTAGGGGAAACAATACAAGGATATGTAACTGATACACGAAGTCCCACAACCTATGACTAATAGGTATGGATAACTCGACTAGAGATGATACACGAGATCCCACAACCCGAGATCATAAGTATGAAACAGGATATCAAGATTACAAGAACTTCCTTCTAGGAGATGAACTAGATACAAGAAAGAACTTGAAAAAGTATGCGGATAACCAACTCAAGAAGCCGTTGTTCAGTGTCTTGAAGAAGATGAGCAGACTCCGTGCAAGACCATGAAACGAACGAGAGCCAACGCGCAAAAGAAAGTCCGTGTTGTCAAAAAAGAAGTCTGTGTTGTCAAAGCAGCGAGTAGAACGGAACATAACTCTCGTCAACAGAGAATCAAACAACTCTCTTAGCTACGAAATGTGAAGATCCGTCATCCGCTCAGTACGTCATCAAACTCAGTCCGTCGTGGTTCAGCGTCGTCCTTTCCCATTCAGCTGCCAGTTTTCTGCCGTTTGTCCGTCGCGATCGACAACCCTCCGGTCCGTCGCGATCGACAACCCTCCTGTCCATCGCGATCGATGCCCCTTCTGTCCGTCGTGATCGACGCCCAACCAAGAGGACTAGATTTCCAATCCATCGTGGTTTCTTGGCCTCACGATTGACTGTCAAGTGGGCGTAACTACGTCCCCTCGGTTCAAGCGGCGCTTCACTTGTACGCCTTGTCGGTTCTTCCTCAGTTCGCACGCACAAGCTTTAATTATGACTAAGAGTGTTACTCTTCTCGATTTGCTACCGGCGGCCCCAGGATCCTCGCTCAATCATCACCGTTCAATCATTGATTAAAGATCTGTGGCCATTGCGTGAAGGCACCGAACATTACGCTCATGGGTTTTTGTGTTGCGCATCATGGAGCTCATCATTTAATTGGCGTTTGCATCGAGCATCCTTTTTTTTCGCTTTTGTGCCTTTTGCTTTGAAAAATTCATACTTCTTTCAACCCCTCGTTCACCGTTCAATTGTGCAAGGTTAAAGATATTAGCCTTATTAAAAGTACTTGTAAAATTGGGAAAAAAGAGAAGGAAATTATGGAACATTAAATTAGTGGAAAGAAGCTCTTTTCATCCTGTTTGCCTTGTCCGTCGTGGGGCGGCTACTCTATCCTTCGCGGGGCGGCTACTTTGCCCATCGCGGGACTTTTGTTGTCCATCGTGGGTGAGGCCCGTGTCCTTCGCGGAGCTTTTTGCTGTCCATCGTGGGTGGCCATCGCGGGCGGCTACTCTGCCCTTCGTGGGAAAATCCTTTTAATCTAGTCATGGATGTGGCGACCCCCTCGCTTGTGAGAAGTAACCTGGTCCCTCCTCCAGGGGAGACCGGTTACTTGGCCGCTCTGTTGGAGGGGGGGTCTTGTGCCGCCCCTGGGGCCTCCGAAAGTGTTGAACCCCCCGTGGTCTCCCTCAGTAGATCCGCAATTCTGTCAACTCAGGAGGAGCTCAAGAAAGTTTGCCTCATCGCCCAAATGTTCGGCCCTAAGCCCCCGCTCGAAACTGTGCGACAGTGGCTTCGCAACGAGTGGTTCCCCCGTGGGCTAGTTGTTTGTAAGTGTCAGTTCTTACCGGCAAGCCACTTGCTGCTAGTCTTTGAAAATGAAGATATGGCGTTTCGAGCCCTTAGTGTCGGAACTTGGCAACTCGGCCGGGCGACCCTGTGCCTATTCAGATGGTCCCCTGATTTTACTCCCGACAAATCGAAATCGCTCCGGTACCCTCTCTGGGTTGAGCTCCCTAACCTGCCATACTTCTTGTACAACTTCGTGTGGGACATCGTTTCTCCTATCGGCAAGCCGTTGGCCTCACGCGAGGACATTGGTGGTCTCATTTATGAAGGTGCAAGACACTCGTTCAACGCTCGGTGGCACCCTCAAATCTGTGTCGAGGCTGACCTCAGTATGCCACTTCCATCGAAGATCAAACTGGACTTGGGCGAAGGGGATGTATGGGAGCAAGATGTCAGTTACAAAAACCTTCCCAACGCGTGCTTTCGTTGTGGCCAACAAGGTCACAGGATTAAAGATTGCCCTCTGAGACGAAAAAGCAAGCGAAATCAAGAAGCCCCCAAAAATGCTCAAGATAGCAATGGTGCATTGAATCACTCGACGAAAGTAGAGGAAGTCAAGGGCCCCCTTAATCCAGAAGCTGACGCAGACGGGTTCATCAAAGTTAGAAGAAGAAGGAAAAGAAGCCCTAGGGCAACTTCTGAGCGAAACAACATGTCAGTTACCCCCTCCAGCAACTTGTATTGCAATCTGGTAAAGGACATCAATGAGTTTGACTACCCAGGTGGGAACCAACTTGAGGTGGACACCTACGTCAAAGGCCTAGAGATCCCTGACAGTAAAGAAACCTTGCAGGAGCGTTACACTACAAGCAAAGAAGACGGCTTTACTACTAGCAACGAAGATAACATGGATAGTGAAAGCTCCATCATCGGATCGACTATTCCGGAAACGGAGCTGAAAACGGTGCCCAGTTCTTCCCAGCAGGAGGCATCCCGCAAAGGAAAACAACCTATGGAGTTACCGTGGAAAAGCCCCCACAAGAACCTATTGCTAACTCGGGATCCGATCCGAGCGAAAAAGAAAGATGAATCCAAGAAAAGAAAGCACAAAGCTCCCTCCCGCAAAGAGGGATTATTACGACAATGATCGTCATCTCGTTAAATGCTAGAGGGCTAACCGACCCCTCAAGAGCGATCATCATTGGTCAATGGCTTCGCGACATTAGCCTAAACCCAGATTTTATATGTATCCAAGAGATTAAAATTGACGGAGAAGACCTCCAGAAACGGCTTAGACATGTCTCCTCGACCCATGTTTGGATTTCAACGGCGCATCAGCGGGGGTCCGGTGGAACGGTAATCGGTTTTAATCAACTCTGGTTTGAAAAGCTTGAGAACTCCATTGAAGATGAATGCCATCGATGGATTGCTGTTTCTTTCGGTGCTCCCTTGTGTTTTACTTTAGTTTCTTTGTATGCCCCTAATGGGGAGTTAGAGAGACTTAACACTTGGGCCTCCTTGGACTCGCTCCCCCACAACGTGCTTATTTGTGGTGACTTCAACATGGTAGAGGACCCTATGGACAGATGGATGGGCAAGGGTAGGGTCATCGATAGTCGGGAGAAAGAAGCGTGGGACAAAACTAAACTACACTTGGATCTGGTCAAATTCAAAGACTCGAATGGCCTTTCTTGGTCAAATCTCCAAGCAGGCGAGGACCTGAGGAAAGCTAGACTTGATAGATGCTACATTTCTCAGAGTTTTACTCATCAGTGGGGCCACCCTTCCCTCTCGCAACGCACCGACCTCACCATCTCTGATCACTACCCGATCGTCATCACTTTTCAACCCCCCACCAAGATCCGTAAGGCTCCTTGGTTCCATGCCAGTGTGCCCTCCTTCTCTCTCCCCTCCGTCCATCAAGAAATTTCTGATGTGTGGAAGGAGGCATTCGCCTCTGGCTTGTCCCCAGCCAAGTGTTGGAGAAGTGCGGTCGATAAGTCACGACAGATCATGATTAGATCCAGGAATATGCTAGAGACTGTGCGGCGGGCTCGTAGAGAAGCTCTTTATCATAGACTCTGGCGGCTCGAGGAGGAAGTGAACAAAGGAAAATCTCAAGCCCAGAAAGGACTTCGAAAAATCAGAGCGCTGCTGAGATACAAGGAAGAGATACAAAGGAAAAATTTGCAAATTTTCTTCAAGGAGTGGTGGGCTGGCAAAGCCGACAAACCCACCAAAGAGATGTGCCGTATCCTCAAAAGGAAACACAACAGAGAATCGATCCCCTTATTGCTAGACGCAAATGGCAATGTATGCAATACGGAAGAAGATAATTTTGGGATCATTGAAGGGCACTTCACGAGACTCCTGGGGACCTCAAACCCCCTCTCCCACCATAGAAGGGACTGTATGGCAGCCATATCTAGGGTTTCCCCCCACAGGATACCACTCAACCTTCAATCTCTGCTTCATGCCTCTATCTCTGAAGCCGAAATCATTGAGGTCATTGATGCCCTCCCTTCAGGTAAAAGCCCGGGACCCAACGGGCTCACTAATGAGTTCTTTAAATCCTTCAAGTTGGTGGTTGCCACCCCTCTTCGTTTGGTTTGGCAAGAGGCACTCAAGTTTGGCGCGCTTCCCTCTTGTCTCAACAATGGCATTATCAAGTTAATACACAAAAAAGGGGAAAAGAACATAATAGAGAACTGGCGTCCCATTACAATGCTCCAAACAGGATACAAGATCATCGCCAAAGTCATTGCCAACAGAATCTCTTGCCACTTGAGAGCGTGGTTAAGCGAGGACCAAAAAGGTTTCATCAAAGGCAGGTCAATTTTGGAAACCATTATAGATATCTGGGAAGGTCTTGAATTTGCAAATGAGTCTAAACAAGAAGTAGTATTCCTCAAGATCGACTTTGATAAAGCCTACGACAGGCTAGAATGGGACTATATTCTACAGTCGCTACAAGATCTTGGATGTAGTCAGAAATTCACCAAGATGATTGCGACCCTTCTCGGAAACGCATCGACCCAAATTAACATTAATGGAAAACTTTCAAAGGTGATCAAACTTAGAAGATCTATCAGACAAGGGTGCCCATTGGCTCCCCTTCTCTTTGCCATTGCCACGGAAGGGCTTAGCAGGCTGGTGGAGCATCAGGTGGAAGCTGGTAACATTAAAGGCCTTCGTTTGCCGCATGACCACAGTCAGATCACCATGAGACTTTTTGCTGATGATATGAACGCTTTTGTTCACAATGATAGTACCAGCCTGGAGACGTTCTGGAAGTGTCTTGCTACCTTTTGTGAAGCCTCTGGATCCATAATCAACCACTCTAAGACCGCCTTTAGAGCTATTGGTGGGTCACAGCTCGACCTTCTCATTGATCATGGCTGTCAAATCATTCCGCAGGGCCAAATTTTTCGGCTTCTTGGGATTCCCTTGGGGTTTGGCGTCTCTATGGAACAGCGGTGGAACTGGGTGCTTGCCAAACTCGAAAACAAGCTTAACTATTGGAGAGGTATGCAAATCAATCTTGCTGGTCGTGCTATGGTTATCAACACGTTCCTCTTATCATCTACCATTTATTTCCTTTCTTGTTGGAGACCGAAAGAGCAAGATCTGTTCAAACTGGATAGTATTTGTAGAAACTTCCTTTGGACGGGCGACCACAATAAGAGGGGGGTGCCTAAAATCAAATGGTCCATCTGCACCAGCCATAGAGATAGTGGGGGACTTGGTATCTTGGACATTGGGTGCATGGCTAACAAACTGTCGGCCAAATGGATGATTAAGGCTTCGTGCAACGGGGAGGCCTCGTGGGCTAAGTTGATCTTCAGAAACAAGAATGAGTTGGCGCTCATGGGTTTCCCAAATTGGAAGAATCTTGACATCTTGACCTTGCTGTTTTCCCCGATCCCCGTCTCCCCGAAAGGCTCTAATCTGGTGTGCTCCCTTTGGAAGAGTTGGAATGAAGTCAAAAGCTTCACAAGAATAAGTGAAGACTGGAAGTGGGCTGCCGGTATCAGACAAAACGACTCTATCTGGTTTCCGATCCATGGCATCCGGAGTGTGGAATCTTGGAACATTCAAAATGCCAAGAAGCTATGGAACAAAGGCTTCAAAAAATGGAAACATCTCTGGAAACAAGACTCCAACCGCTGGATCAACTTTGAGGATATTGACCCTAGCATCAACATTTCACATGAAGAATGGAACACTTTGCAAAGCAGATGTCTCGCCTGGGACCGACACAAAGTTTGCCTTCTCATGGGACACGACATGTCGAGCTCGCTTGGTCTCAAATGGCACAATGGGAATAGCCTATCAAAAATCCCGAACATCAAAGAAACGATCGACTATCAGGTTAACCTCAACAAAAAGTGGTGCCTGTCATGGACGCGGCTTCGGTGGGACATGAAGTTCATGGCTATCTGGCACCCCCTCATAGAAATCAAAAAGTTTGTCCTCTTATGGCGAATTCTTCATCGTGGAATCTGGACCAACCTTAAGGCTAGCAAAATTTGTGGGATCCCTCCCTGGTGCAAACGCTGCTACCGGTCTATCGAAGATGTTTCACACATCTTCTTTACCTGCCCCAACTCCAACAGACTCTGGCAGGTGGTTGGAAAGAGAATTAGACTTCAAAAACGTCTCAGTTGGCAGCAAGCCCTGCTGGGAGAAGCGATCGACTGCTCCGCGACTCTCTGGAACGCCATCAGAGGGGAGGTCCTATGGAAAATCTGGCGGGAAAGATGTGCTTTCAACTTCGGTGACTCCCCCAAGGAGTGGTCAATTGAGAAATCGTTGTTCCTCCTTGGCAAAAGGATTGTCAACTGTAAAAAATCACCCCCCTTTAGGCATCATCAAGTACTCCTTTTGATCGATAACAAGCTTAAACCTAAGTGGGCCCCACATGTGGGTGATGAGAGGGTAATTAACCTTCTTTGTAATGTCATCTAAGCTCTGTAAAAGCTTCCCCTGCTTTGTGGGATTTGGGGGGTCCCGTGGGCACTAGTCCCCTTCTCTTGTACTTTTCTTTATTTAATTTAAGTCCGGGAGAGTAGGCTTATGCGGAACTTCCTTTATATTAAAAAAAAAAGAAAGAACTTGAAAAAATCTCGTACTACAAGATTACAAGAGGACAATTCTAGATGTCTAGGATACAAGACTAGACAAGACTACAACAAGGAATAAGGCAAGAACTGGAACTGCAACTTGGAGAGTACTTACTTGGTGGTCACGACTCCTTGAGCTCCCAAGAGTGGTATTGGCAAGACTGAGAATGAATGTGGCCAACCCCTCCTTATATAGGTTTCCCAAGGGTGGTTCAAGGGCGGTTACTAATTGATGATGTCATCGATGATGTTATCAATTTGAAGCATGGTATATGGATGTCATCAAGCAAAAATACAATTGATCTTAGGGTTTTGGCACGTTCCAGACGCAATGAAAGCATTGGTTTCCCCAAGTTCTAAACCAATCATGAGATACAGAAGTCATATAGAATATGAGGTTTAGAAGATCTCCTTTGTCCATGACATCACCTCCCCCTCAAGGGACAAGTTCCACGAGGAGCAGTCATGATCTCTGGTCTCATATTCATTGGATTTTTCTTATGAAATTTTCAAACCTTAGTTGGTGCTCTCTAAAAGTTCTCTACAGGTTCCTTAGTATGATCACTGATGTCACACCCTTTCCAATGAACAAGGTACTCCAATCTTCCTCAAGATATTCTCAAATCTAGGACATGCTCGACTTTGAATTCTTCATGGTCGTCAATCTCGATAGGTTCTGAAGGACCTGGTCTCTCCCCCCTCAATGGTGAAACTTGATATGGTTCCAACATGGACGCATGGAAAATTGGATGTATTCTCATGATACTTAGTAATTGGAGCTTGAAGGTGACTGGATTAATCTTGGCCAAGATGGTGAATGGACCAAATCTCTAATGGTCTAGCTTTGCACAAGGCCTTTGCAAATTATTTCTGAGTAATCACACTTTATCCCCGATTTGATAGGATCTATTTTGAACATGATGTTGATATGCACAATAGTTGTACTGCTCTTGAGCTTTATGGATCTCTTCCTTGAGTTCTTTGTGAATGCCCATGAGATACTGGGCCTTATCTCTGGCAGTTGGGTCCCTGACATGATTTGAGAATTGTATATCCATCCTTGGGTGTTGCCCATAATTTGCAAAGAAGGGAGTGTGCTTCATAAATGTATGAAAACTGTTATTATATGCAAACTCTGCAAAGGATAAAAGCTCGAACCAATCATTTTGATGATAGTTAATGGTGCACCAGAGAAAATGTTCTAGGACTTGATTCACCCGTTTTGTTTGTCCATCAGTCTATGGATGATTGGTTGTAGATAATTTAACTTGAACACTAAGGAGCTTGCATAGACTGTTCCAGAAGCTAGATATGAACTATGGACCTCGATCATAGACAATGTCATCAAGTAGTCCGTGAAGCCTAAATATGTATCTGAGAAAACGTCTTGCAGTGGTTGCACCTGTTATTGTTTTGGTAGTTGGAATGAAGTGTGCCATCTTTGTAAATATATCCACTATAACAAGAATGGCATCATATTTATCCGACCTTGATAGATCAGTGATGAAGTCCATAGATAATGAAGCTCATGGCCTTTCTAGAATAGGTAAAGGTTGCAAGAGGCCATGACATTTATGTCACATTACTTTAGATCTATTACAAGTGTCACAGGTTTGGATATTTTCTTTGACTTCCTTCTACATTTGAGGCCACCAAAAGTCCCTTGATATGAGTTCTATTGTTTTATTCACCCCAAAATATCATGCTGCAAGGTTATCATGATGTTCTTGAAGTACTTGGATTTTGGGAGTTCCTGGAGGGAGACACAATAGGTTCTTATAGAATAGTAACCCATCCTTTTCTTGGAATTCATTTACTTCTTGGATCTTTCCTTCTTGAGTTTTTTTCTTAATGTTACAAAACAATTCATCTCATGGTAGAATCTCACGGATCAAATGATTCAAGGCTGAATCTTCATGATGGCTTGAAGAAATAGCTGCTAACTGGATATGCTCAGGCTTGAGTAATAAGCTATTCTGTTGATCAAAGGCCTCTTCACCCTTCTTTGGTGCAAGATAAGATCTTCTTGACAAGGCATCTGACTGACATTGTTGATGTCCTAGACGATATGTGATGACAAACTCAAACCTGGATAAAACGTTACTCCATCAAGATTGCCTTCTATTGAGGATGAGGGTGGTCATAAAATACTCTAGGTTCTTGTGATCTATATACATAGTAACTTTATGAGTTGCTCCTTCTAGATGGTGACGCCAAGTGTCAAACACGTCCACTATGGCAAGAAGTTCTTTATCATGAATTTTATAATTAATCTCTAGAGGGGGAAACTTCCTTGAATGATATGCAATTGGATGTATGTGTCCATCATCTCCATGTTGGGAAAGGATCACCCCCAAGGCGAAGTCTGATGCATCTGTCTCTAAGAAAAAAGGCTTGGTAGAGTCAGGGTGAACTAGAATTGGAGCACTAGTGAATGATGATTTCAAGGTCTGGAAGGCTTTCTGTGCATCTTCATTCCATGAGAATTTTGTGTTTCCAGTAAGCTTGGTAAGGGGTGTCACTATTTGGGAGTAATCTCTTATGAATATCCCATAAAATTTGGCAAACCCTAGAAAACATTGTACATCTCGAACACTCAAAGGTGGTTGCCAATCAAGGATTCTCTCTATCTTCTTAGAGTCCATAAAAATCCCTTTATCTGATACAATGTACCCTAAAAATTCCACTTTTGTGTGATGGAAAGAGCACTTCTCCAATTTCGCATATAATCCTTTTTTCTCTTAGTTTCTATAGGACTATATTTGCATGACATTCATGATCCTCTATATTTTTGGAGAATATAAGGATATCATCAAGGTATATTACGAAAAATCATCCAAATGCTCTCGAAAGATATCATTCATCATATGTTGGAAGACAAATGGAGCATTTGTGAGACCGAATGGCATAACTACATATTCAAGATGGCCATACCTTGTTCTAAATGTTGGCTTCCATTCGTGTCCTTCTCTGATCCTAACAAGGTTATAAGCTCCTCGAAGTTCAATTTTCATGACGAACTTTGCTTTTGTAAGGCATTCCAAGAGCTCTAGTATGATTGTTAGAGGGTATCTATTCTTTATAGCAAATTTATTCAATCCACGATAGTGTATACACATCCAGAGAGTCCCATCCTTGTTCTTTACAAATAAGATAGGAGTTGCTGCTAGAGACTTTGAGTGTTTGATAAACCCCTTTGCTAGATTCTCATCAATGTTCTTGCATAGTTTTGTGAGTTCCTCTGAGGATATTCTGTAGATTGGTCCAAAGGGTAGTTGTGCTCCCTCTTGAAGTTTTATGTCACAATCATAAGATCTATGTTCTGGGAGGATATCTGCATTCTTCTTTTCAAAAACATCTTTAAAGCCTTTGTACTGACTGGGTAGCTACACTAGATCATCTTTCTTGGATTCTTGAGTTGGTATGGCATAGATCATATATGTTGGTTCCTTCCTTACACCATGTATGAAGGCTTTGGCTCTAACATATGTTGGGTTCTTTTCGATATCTTGATGGGTTATTTTATTCTTTTCCCAATTATGTATGGATTATGTTTCTTTAACTAGGGCACTCCAATGAAAACTAGATGTACTGGGCTCGATATTACATTGAAACGTATGTGGGATTCATGGTCACCAAGGTGTACTCTTAATGGTGTGGTTTCCATGGTTATATTCCCAGACGCTAGAGGTCGTCCATCTACAACTTCAGCTACTACTAGTTTGTTCTTTTGACTTATAGGAATTCCATGTTTCTTAACCAATCCTACATCGATGAAAGATGAGGAGGCTCCTAAATTCTACTAGGGCTATAAGGGAAATGGTCTTCTTGGGCATGATTAACTTGACAGGTGCAAGACATGTTTCTATGGGTGTAACTCGAATTATGAGACCCTTTCTTATATCATGGTTGGGTTGTACGATCTCTTTTACAACTGGACTTCCTCATTTCCCCGCTCTATAAGGGTGGTTGCGACTCTATAGTTTATTCTCTTGTTGGGACAATTAACTACAATATGTCCAAGGTTTCCACAATAGAGGCATAACTTGTTATCTCTCCTTCTCTGTTTCTCTTATGGTGTTAGAGGTTGGAACCTAGTTACATCTATTTGCATAGGTTCAGGCATAGACTCGTCTCTAGGAGTGGGCTGGAAGTATTTCCATTGGTGAGGACTTCCTTCTACTTGTTTTTCTCGTTTCCTTTCAAAAAGTCAGTTATCGCAATGAATAGCTTGCATGATGTATTCATTCAATGTCTTAACATCTGGCATCATGAGCAGAAGGTCCTTCACATCATCTCTTAAACCCCATCTAAATTGGCTTATGAAATAATCTGAATGCCAAGTGAGATCACATATCAACTGCCTAAATACTGATGCATAGGTAGAGACAAGGCGACATAACTTTTGAAGTTTTGTTTCTGCCACTCAACTTGTGTTTGCATCTCCAAACATGGCGGTGAGTTCTTGAAGAAACCCCTCATAGTCCTGAAGTATTGCTATGTTCTTCTCTAGGATTGGGGCAATCCATGATAATGCTTGGCAATAGAGCAAGGTTCCAATAAACCCGACCTTCGATGCCTCATCAGGGTATCTATCAGGTTGCATGCAGATGTACAATTTGACTTGCTAGAGAAATCCACAAAACTTTGTGTGATGCCCATTGAACTTTTTTGGCATGCAAATCTTGGGTTCCTTCATGAAAGATGTGCTAGGCCGTTGATTCACTTGAATACTCCCTTGCTTTGATTGAAGACTCCCGATTCGTTCTTGTAATTATTGGAGGAGTGCACCTACATGCATTGGATGTCCCATCTCCACTTGTATGTGTCAATGAGTTAGGTCCTCGAATTGTTGTTGGAGACTCTAAAGTGATGCTACAATCTGTTCATAATCATTCTCCATGATGGCTCGTCTTGGATAAAAGCGAGTCTTGCCAAAATGTCAGGGGAGCACTAGATTGTGCTCTCTGACGACAATAGACAAGATTACAGAAATGTACTTTGATTACAAGATCACCCACGTAAGGGAAATAGTACAAGCATATGTAACTGATACACAAAGTCCCACAACGATAACTCGACTAGAGATGATACGCAAGATCCCACAACCCGGGATCGTAAGTATGAAACAAGATATCAAGATTACAAGAACTCCCTTTTGGGAGATGAACTAGATACAAGAAAGAACTCGACAAGATCTTGTACTACAAGATTACAAGAGGAAAAGGCTAGATGTCTAGGATACAAGACTAGACAAGACTAGAACAAGGAACAAGACAAGAACTGGTACTAGAACTTGGAGAGTACTTACTTGGTGGTCACGACTTGAGCTCCCAAGATTGGTATTGGCAAGACTGAGAATGAATGTGGCCAACCCCTCCTTATATAGGTTTCCCAAGGGCGGTTACAAATTGA
Organism: Ceratopteris richardii; assembly: GCA_020310875.1. Lineage (NCBI taxonomy): Eukaryota > Viridiplantae > Streptophyta > Polypodiopsida > Polypodiales > Pteridaceae > Ceratopteris > Ceratopteris richardii. The sequence goes on along the minus strand of CM035433.1, from coordinate 58,476,831 downwards.
TGATGTCATCTATGATGTCATCAATTCAAAGCATGGTCTCTGAATGTCAGAATCAAGCAAGAATACAGTGGATCTTAGGGTTTTGGCATGTTCCAGACGCAATGCAAGCATTGGTTTCCCCAATTCTGAACCAATCATGAGATACAAAAGTCACATAGAATATGAGACATAGAAGATCTCCTTTGTCCATGACAAAGGGTGGCATAGCTTCAATCAAGAAAAATATTTGGAAGCTCATCAATGGAATACTACAAATAGTCTTGTTTTTACATGCATGCAAAATATTACACAATGACCTTTATCCAAGGAAAATATTATTGCATTTTGAAGTAGAACACTTTTATATTGGATTGTGTGATTTTGGTAGAGCAACACTATTACAACAAAGAAATGCTTTTAGAAGTTACTAGCTCTTGAGAAATCCACAAGAAATGAGTGGATTCAAAATTATTGGTGGACCATTGCTAGATTGCATATCCATGTCCTCAACCATGTAATAAAACTCAAGAGGCATATACCACTTTCATTCTTATTTTGCGATTCTAAAGGCTTTTAGATTCAGATAATTCCCCCACCAATAAAAATAGGGTTTGTACGCTCATGTATTAGAACTCATTGTAGATAAGGATGTATGGAAAAGAGTAGACATACATGAGCTACTTAGAGTATTTTCACACCTTGCACAATATGGTTTGATGATATCTGAGAGTGATGGATTAAGCCCATTTTGAAGGGACTTATGTAATGGAACACGTTTAGTAATCAAAAATCATTTTGTATCATTGTGTGAAATTCAATTGTTGTGCTAATGTTATATAATGGATACTTTAATTTGAAGTGTTCTGATGATACAATTATATATACTTAGTACTCCGCCCTCGAATAACCCCAAATGATCCATGGTACACTAAGTTCTAAGGCCCCCATTATGAGGAGAAGCCATTGAGAGAGCCTAGACATTTGTGGAACCCTAACTTCTTAGTTAGATGAGGTTTATGTGTGATCGTGAATGGTAATAGACGATCTTTGTGAGCCTAGCCATTAGGTTAGGTAGGGCATAAACTTTGAGGCCATTGGCATGCCATTCAAGGAAAAAATAAAGTCCTTGTGGTGCCATGCAGTTTCCTTATAGAACCTTAAAGGGGGCGAGTGTAGAGGGGGGAAAGGATATAAGTGCAGCCCACGTGTGGCTCTACATAGTATTTCACACTAGTAAGCCTTTCATCTACAGTCTGTCTAGATCACCATCTAAGCTCTACATTGGTAGTGCACGTGTGGAAATCACCATCTTTGTAGTTGCATTAATCTTGAGAATTTGAGAATTGAGTTCTTTATCTCTCAATCATGTCTCTCTTTGTCTTCATTTTTTCTCAAGTCTATCTATGGTCTATTCTAGTGTGCTATTATTTCTTACATGGTATCAGAGCTCAGGAGGGTTTTGAGTGGTGTAGAAGCATAAACACAGAGATTGTAAAATCTTCAATGACAAAAGAGAGAAGATGTCAAGTCATGCATCAGCATCTATGATTTGGAATCAAGGTGGTTCATCAGTAGGATTAGGTGGAGCACAAGTAGGAGCAACAATGATGCCCGTCACTCCAATGTTATGGATACAACCACCACCCTTTGCTGAAGTTCAGCTTGATGGTATGAATTACACCTTGTGAAAGCTTAAAATACCTTCTATCCTTGATTCATATGAGCTTCTACAGACTATTCTCATGATTGATCATGAGCCCTAAGAAACACCTGATCCAAATAATCTAGGTCCAATGATTCCTCCTAGTGATCCTAATCTTCTATGTGCTTGGAAACATAGAAATGTAAATGTACTCCATGCTCTAGTTACAAGTACTATCTATCTATCTACTTATCTATCTATATATTCATCTACTTATCCATCTATCTATCTATCTATCTATCTATCTATCTATCTATCTATCTATCTATCTATCTATCTCACTACAACATATCAGGGGCATACCGACGTTGCCCATACCCACGATCACGCCTCGGCGTCGGTATGACCGTTGAAAATGCTTGAAAAACCACGGATGCAATACCGACGGTCATTTAATCGTCGGTATATAGGCGTCGGTATGAGCGCTGGTATAGGCGTCAATACTTTACTGTACATTACAGACGCTTATACCGATGCTTATACCGATGCTCATACCGACGCTTATATCGAGGCAACGTTTTAACCGGGCCCGAGAGCAAAAATTCGACATTTGCTTGCATTTTGAACCAAAGTTTGCTACTGTCGAGTTTGTGCGCACGAACTACATTCTGTGCCCATTGTGTACACACGTGCCTATTGTGTACACACACCTCTTTCTTTCTCACTCTTTCTCTCTCTTTTTCTCTCTCTCTCTCTCTCTCTCTCTCTCTCTCTCTCTCTCTCTCTCTCTCTCTCTCTCTACATCTCTGTTTCTCTAGATCTGAAATTTTTGTAAGAATTGAACATACTATAGCACCCTTTCTCTTTCTTTGTGTTTCCCTTTTCTAATTTCTCTTCTCTTTCGTTTTGCAAGAGCTTTTTGGCATCAAATCTTTGGAATTTGATGAAGGGCAACATTAAGTGGACCTTGAGGACAACACTGCAAACAATTACATCGATGTAAGTGATTGTTTTGTTTTCGATTGATATAGAGTGAGATAGAGAGAGAGATGAAAGAAAGAGAGAGATCTAGAGAAACATAAAGAGAGAGAGAGAGAAAGAGAGAGAGAGATGAAAGAGAAAGATAGAGAGAGACTGAAAGAGAGAGAGTGAAAGAGAGAGAGTGAAAGAGAGAGAGAGATGAAAGGGAGAGAGAGATGAAATAGAAAGAGAATGAGATAGAGAGACAGATGCATACATACATACACACACATATGCATACACATACTCACATACATATTACATACACACATGCATATTACATACACACTCACATACATATTACATACACACATGCATATACATACACATACGTATTACATACTCATATGCATACACACATATACATACATACATGCATATTACATACAAACATGCATATTACATACACACATGCATATTAGATACACACAAGCATATACATACACACACATATTCATTCTCATACTCACATACATACATACATGTATACACACATATACATACACACATGTACACACACACATGCATATGCATACATACATACACACATATTTGCATGTACACACACATACATACATAAACACATCCATATTACATACACACTCACATATGTATACACACACATATGTGCATACACACATGCATATGCATACATACATACACACACATATGCATGTACACACACACATACATACATACACACATGCATATTACATACACACACACATATATATACACACTTTTAGGGTTAGGGTTTTAGGGTTAGGGTTTATGAATTTCTCTTTTCTTTTGTTTTGCAAGAGATTTTTGGCATCAATTCTTTGGAATTCGAAGGAAAACATTAAGTGGACTTTCATTGTCTCTCTTTCTCTATGTCTTCTATTTTTTAATTTATTTTTTCTTTTGTTTTGCAGAAGGTTTTTGGCATCGATTCTTTGGAATTCGACAAGACAGGACGTGGATTGGGCTTTAACAAGAGCGATCAAAAGAATTACATCGATATAAGTGCTTATTTTGTTCTTTTTTATAAATAGAGAGAGAGAGAGAGAAAGAGAGAGAGAGAGAGAGACAGACAGACAGAGAGAGAGAGAGATGAAAGAGAGAGAGAATAAGAGAGAGAGAGAGAGAGAGAGAGAAAATAAGAGAGAGATAGAAAGAGGGAGAGAGAGATAAAAGAGAGAGAGAGGGAGATAAAGAGGGAGATATAGATAGATAGAAAGAGAGAGACATAGAGATACATACACACACATGCATACATATTACATACACATATGCATATGAATATGCATACATACACACACACATACATGTTTTAGGGTTAGGGTTTTTGATGTTTACACATATACGCACATAATACATACACACATAATACATACATGTTTTAGCGCTAGGGTTTTAGAGAGAATAAGAGAGAGAGAGAGAGAGAGAGAATAAGAGAGAGAGAGGGAGAGAGAGAGAGAGAGGGAGAGAGAGAGATAGAGAGAGAGAGAGAGAGAAAGAGAGAGTGAGAGAGAGAGAGAGATGAAAGATAGAGAGAATAAGAGAGAGAGAGAGGGAGAGAGATGAAAGAGAGAGAGAGAGAGAAATGAAAGAGAGAGAAAATGAGAGAGAGAGATGAAAGAGATGAAAGAGAGAGATAATAAGAGAGAGAGAGAAAGAGAGAGAGAGAGAGGGGGAGAGAGAGATGAAAGAGAGAGAGAGAGATAAACAGAGAGATATAGATACATAGAAAGAGAGAGACATAGAGATACATACACACACATGCATACATATTTCATACACATATCCATATGCATATGAATACATACACACACACACACATATACATGTTTTAGGGTTAGGGTTTTAAGATTAGGGTTTTTGATGTTTACACATATACACACATAATACATACACACATGCACACATATACACATGCATACATACATACACATACATACACATCATATATACATACACACATATGCATGTTTTAGGGTTAGGGTTTTAGGATTAGGGTTTTGTGCTTTTACATATATACACACATGCATACACGCATATACACATATAAACACATAATACATATACACATACACACACACATACACATACACACAAACAAAGACACACACACACATACATACATACACACACACATAGATATATACACACATGCATACATACATACACACATGTGACATATACATACACACATATGCATGTTTTAGGGTTAGGGTTTTAAGATTAGGGTTTTTGGCTTTTACTTATATACACACATGCATACACATATACATGTTTTAGGTCTAGGTCTTCAGGATTAGGGTTTTAGGGTTTTTACATAGATACACATATGCATACACACACATACATATACATATATATATATATATATATTCACATAGAGAGGGAGATATAGAGGGAGATATAGATAGATAGAAAGAGAGAGACATAGAGATACATACACACACATGCATACATATTACATACACATATGCATATGAATATGCATACATACGCACACACATACATGTTTTAGGGTTAGGGTTTTAGGGTTAGGGTTTTTGATGTTTACACATATACGCACATAATACATACACACATAATACATACATGTTCTAGGGTTAGGGTTTTAGAGAGAATAAGAGAGAGAGAGAGAATAAGAGAGAGAGAGAGAGAGAGAAAGAGAGAGAGAGAGAGAGAGAGAGAGGGAGAGAGAGAGAGATAGATAGAGAGAGAGAGGGAGAGAGAGAGAGAAAGAGAGAGAGAGAGAGAGAGAGATAGAGAGAATGAGAGAGAGAGAGAGAGATGAAAGAGAGAGAGAGAGAGAGATGAAAGAGAGAGAAAATGAGAGAGAGAGAGAGATGAAAGAGAGAGATAATAAGAGAGAGAGAGAGAGCGAGAGAGAGAGATATAGATAGATAGAAAGAGAGAGACATAGAGATACATACACACACATGCATACATATTTCATACACATGCATATGCATATGCATACATACACACACACATATACATGTTTTAGGGTTAGGGTTTTAGGATTAGGGTTTTTGATGTTTACACATATACGCACATAATACATACACACATACACACATGCACACATATACACATGCATACATACATACACATACACACACATCATATATACATACACACATATGCATGTTTTAGGGTTAGGGTTTTAGGATTAGGGTTTTGTGCTTTTACAGATATACACACATGCATACACACATATACACATATAAACACATAATACATATACACATACATACACATACACACACACACAAAGACACACACACACATACATACATACATACATACATACATACATACACACACACATAGATATATACACACATGCATACATACATACACACATGTGACATATACATACACACATATGCATGTTTTAGGGTTATGGTTTTAAGATTAGGGTTTTTGGCTTTTACTTATATACACACATGCATACACATATACATGTTTTATGTCTAGGTCTTCAGGATTAGGGTTTTAGGGTTTCTACATAGATACACATATGCATACACACACATACATATATATATATATATATATATATATATTTATATATATATATATATATATATATATATATATATATATATATATATATATATATATATATATATATATATATATATATATATATATATATATATATATATATTCACATACACATATATATACACAAAAATACACACATACACATGTTTTAGGTCTAGGTCATTAGGATTAGGGTTCTTGGGTTTTTAAAAATTCATACAAATATTTACACATATACAAATATACACACATAATACATATACAAATACACATGTATATACATAGGCATACACACATATACATGTGTTCTGGTTGTTGTTTATAAATATCATGTCAATGTGTCTCATTTCTTTGTACGTGGTTCGTGATTGATTTCTCCCATGTCTTTTGTATTTGACAGTCTGTTTTGCTTTATCAAATCATGTTTTTGTTGCCTGTCATACATGTCACATGTACTCGGGTTTTTCTTGGGCAGAGTGTATTGTCTTTTGCTACACAGCAGCATGGGAATGTTGCTGTAGCAAGAGACAACATACTCTGCCAAAAAAAAATTTGCAGATATGGTCGTCGGTATAGGCGACGGTATAAGCGTCGGTTTCCCCAGGCAGGTACCGATGCTTATATCGACTATTTTGCCTAGGGGCATACCATGGCTTATACCATCGCTTATACCGTCATTTATACCGACGCTTATACCGATGCGTATATCGACGCTTATACCGATGCTTATACCGATGTTTATACCGATGCTTATACCGACGCTTTGGTTCCGATGCCTACACCAACCCTTACACCGACGTTAGGGCAAAATTGTGCCCATTCATTTTCCTCGGTAGAAGCCTCGGTATAACCCCGATATGTTGTAGTGTCTGTCTATCTATCTATCTATCTATCTATCTATCTATCTATCTATCTATCTATCTATCTATCTATCTATCTATCTATCTATCTATCTATCTATCTATCTATCTATCTATCTATCTATCTATCTATCTATATATATATATATATACTTATATGATTGTCTATTTATCTACCTATTTATTTATTTATCTTTTAATTTTCCTAATTTACCTAGCTTTGTAAATCTCTATGCAGTTATGATATCGATTGAATTGAATGATGTGGATTTAATTGAATGATGTGAATTACGTGGATTGAACTTTAATTAGAATCTTATGATATGGGTTTTTGTGATGTTATCATATGATTGTTAATTCAATTGTTATTATATTATTTAATATGAATTGGTAATGTGTCCTTTTGGAGATTAAAAAGTAGAACATGAAAAGAATGCCAGATGTGAACAATGAAGTTAATCATTTCGATTCACAAAGAATTTTTAATGAAGAAAACGCACAATTTACTCAATCAAAGTTAGTGCTTCTATTTCAACAAGATTTAGAACTAGAAGGTGTTGAAGGAGAAATTTTATCTATGAAAGAACTTAGAAAGCTATGTCTAAATCACTTTGTTCATGATGTCTCTTTTGAGTTACAAGGAGAGCTAAAAAGATACCACCATTAAATCTATTTGACTTACAGCAAATAGGATAAGCAAAAGTATTAATTTGATGCTTTGTTCTAGTTGAATGATCTTTACCAAACAATAATCAAACCAGACTATATTTCATTCAAAACAATGTGTACAAGATATCCTTCACCAAGATGTAGATTGTGATGACTACATGAAGAATGCAAGTTGTAGGTTTGGGTTGTCCTCAAAATTGCACAAAATTTCATAATCAAGGACATGAAGGTGCTCTTCCTTAAAAGTGGGCATTTATTCCTCTACATGAAGAACACAAACTTATTCATGAGTTATCATCACAGTTATGAATGTTATACAATGAAGGATTTGTTGGAAGTGGGGTGGGCCACAATAACAATTAATCAAAGGTTTATAGGATCTTCCAACACATGAACCTTAGCATACACACCTTAAGACTCAAAAAGAGATGATGGAGAGATAGAGGAGAATAGACAAGATCTATCTTAATCTAGGAAAAATAGGAACTAGATACAAGAAATTGTGTGCCTAAGAGGTATGAAGAGTGTGTGTGTGAGAATATGAACCATTTAGAACTATTTTACAACAAACCCAAATTTTGACTTTCTCTAAATCAGAAACGAGTGAACTAACAAGTAGGAATAGAAATAGACTTGTTACTCAGAGTAACTCACCAATTGATGCTGATGGTGAGTTGACATGAACTCCTCCAAGGTATCCTAATGTAGAGCACACCTTCTTCAAGTCTGTGAGAACACTTCCTCCAAGAGGGCCGCCAAGATCTCCTCCTTAGCTTTAAAACTTGCGAATAGCTTTGCTTGAGAACATGTCCTTGATCACCTTGAGTGATGATCATGAAGTGTCCCAATGCCTTATTTATAGAGGATTTTAAGTTCCTTGAAAAGAAACCATAAAGCTATGAAAGCAATCACATAAAACAGTGTCTACTAAAGCAATCACCATCCATGGCGATGTCACTAAAAAAAACAACATTTTTCTTTTACGAGATAACTCCACACTACATTACTATTGGCACTAGGAATCAAACCCTCATGGGTTTTTTGCAAGTGATTTGCTTTATCCGAGGTGCCCAATGCCATATCTTGATTAGGGAGTGGGAAGATGACACTATATAGCTACAATTAAAGAATTTTGGACAACCATTTGACCATTGTTTCCAACAATCCCCCCTTCAATATCAGAATGGTACAAGGTTTAATAACCTACAAAACTTCTGATGTCTGAAAATATCTCTTAACTTATTTCCATTGAATTTTAAACTCATTATGCATGAATCTGGATGCTTGAAAAACTGCAAATTGAATGTCTTGACATGTGTTACATAGATATATCAAGTGACTAACTACTTTACTATATATCATAGCGTCGAATGGTTCTAAATGTGCTTCTAATTTTAATGATACATTGGCATCCATAGGTATCTAAATAGACTTGGAATATGTCTTCTCAAACCTTTCCAATAATCTCTCAATGTATTTATGTTATGTCTAATAGATACATTCATCTCTATACGATAATAATGCAAAATAGCTAAGTCATTTACTTCAAATGTAGGCTTAAGTTTTCCTTTAAACAATTGAATATCTCAATCTTTGGTACCTCTGATAATCATATCACTTTCTAGTGCATCTTGAACACTAGTTGGTTCATTATCAACTGAAGTAAGAGCTAAAATATTATGACTCTCAAAATGTATCACATAAATTACCTCATCTTTCTCGTGTCTCCTTTTCTAACTTTTTGTTCTTCTAGTGTGCTCCTTTATACCATTGTCCTTCCAAGTTTGATATAACCACTTTGGCATATTCTTGAAAATGTGTGGTATCCTTTCTAGTTCTTCAGTATCTTTTTCTATTGGAACTCTACAATTTTCTACAACTTCATAAGTGAGAACTTCAAGAGGTACTAATGATGGAATAGGTATTGATGCAGGTAATGAAACTCTCTCTTCACCTCCATCTCTTAGGTCTGAGTAGGTTCATCACCCCCTTGTATGGTTGAATGTAAGAATCCAAATTCCTTCTAAAAAAAACACAAAGTCGTCTACTTTTATGAAATCTAGAATTTCTTCCTTCGTATCATAACTCTGATTTTCTGCTATATATGAATTGTAAGAGTGTAGGATATCACCTATATCTACAACATAGAACCTGTATCTTTTGCTTTCAATTGCATAAGCAATAAAGATTGCTTTAATGGATTTTACGTCTAGCTTACCACGATCCTTCTTCTCAATGTGAACATAAGTTGGGGAGTCTTTCAACTGAGGGGCATGTTATAACTTATGGAATATGTTCAATAATGCATTGTTGGAGTGTTAATTTATTCATGTATTAATGTGTGTTTGGTGTTTTTGATATAGCAGCTGAAGGTTCGTGAGGGCGTGAAAGCATGAAAGGGTGGACATCAATAATCTGATTGTAGGGCGGACATCAATAAATCCGATTTATAATTTACTTTGTAAATAAATCCGCGTACAAAGTTCTATTGTTAGAAATAGTTAGAAAAATAGTGGTTAGAATAAGGGTCATTGTAGACCGCAATTTTTTATATTAAAAGAAAAGTCTTTCTACGAAAGTCACCAACTTTTAGTTTCATGCATGCTTTTCGAAGCCGCTCTCATGTAACCACTCTTTTCGACGTAATCAAAAATTCCTTTAAATACATGCACTTTATGGACTATCGAAACAGAGTGCATAGGGGGAGATTGCACACAATACTGTGTTTGGTCTCGTCTTTTGGCGTCTCTATTTTTTTGTGTGTTTTCTGCATTTGTAACCTCTATGTGTGTGTGAATGAAGATCACCATTCAAAAATGTAGTTTTGATATCTATCTGGTATACTTTCCAACCAAAGAATGCAGCAAAAGAAAGTAACATCATGACTACTATCATTCTAGATGTAGAAGCAAAAGACTCATCATAGTTAATACCTTTCTTTTGTGCATAACCTTTGCCTACTAACCTTGCTTTATACCTATCAATGGTTCCATCTACTTTTCTTTTTATTTTGAAGATCCACTTAACAACAATAGCTTTCTTACCTTTTGGTAACTTACTGAGCTTTCATGTTTGATTCTTATGAATAGAATCAATCTCTTCTTGCATAGCTTTCTTCCATACATGATTATGTAGTGCATCTTGAACACTAACTGGCTCATTCTCAAGTGAAGTAAGAGCTAAAATATTATGAATCTCAAAATATTTTGCATAATCTACCTAGTCAGTTTGTTTTCTTCTTTTTTGAAGTCTGGTTCTTCTAGTGTATTCCTTTATACCATTGTCCTTCTATGTTTGATATAACCACTTTGGTGTATCCTTGAAAAGTGGTGGACTCCTTTTTGGTTCTTCAATATCTCTTTCTTCTAGAACTATGGGACCTTCTCCAACTTCATAAGTCAGAAGTTCAAGAGGTACTGATAATGCACTAGGTATTGATGTAGGTAATGTAACTCTCTCTTCAACTTTGTCTCTTAGGGTTTGAGACAATTCATCACGCCCCTTGTATGGCTGAATGTAAGAATCCAAATTCCTTCTAAAAAATGCATAGTCATCTACTTTTATGAAATCTAGAATCTCTTCCTTCTTATCATAAATCTGACTTTCTGCTATACATGCATTGTGTGAGAATAGTATATCACCTATAACTGGAGCATAGAATTTGTATCCTTTGCTTTCAATTGTGTAACCAATAAAGACAAATTAAATGGACTTAACATTGAGCTTACCATGATCCTTCTCAATGTGAACATAAGCTGGAGAACAAAAAACTTTAAACTAACTCACATTGGGTTTCTTCCCATAATAAGATTCATAAGGTATAATAAACTTTAATTCACTTGTGGAAGACCTATTGAGAATGCGATTAGCTATATGTACTACATCAAACCAAAACTTGGGAGAAGGCTTTTGGATGACATCATGCTACACACCATCTCAATAAGTATCCTATTCTTTCTCTTTGCAATACCATTCTCTTCTAGCATGTAAGCAATAGTGAGTTGATGAGAGATACCTTTTTCTTCAAGAAAATACTTAATTCTTTAGACATGTACTCTCCTCCTCCATCACTCCTCAGAATCTAGATCTTTTTGACTCACTTTAATTTTCAACCATAGCTAAGAACTTCTTAAAAGTAGGAAGAACCTCTGACTTCACTTTAAGATCATAAATCCACGAATATCTTGAGAAACTATCAATGAAACTAACCAAGCATCTGAAACCTTGAATAGAATATATTCTCATTAGATCATTCACATCTGAATTTACGATCTGCAACTTCCTTGTGGCCATGACATATCCATGTCTCTTGTAAGGTAGTTCGTGAGGCTTTCCTTCAAGACATCCTTCACATGACTCTGCACATGAATCACAATGGTTTTCTTCCCATAATAAGATTCATAAGGTATAATAACCTTTAAATCACTTGTGGAAGACCTATTCAGAATGTGATTAGCTATATGTACTACATCAAACCAAAACTTGGGAGAAGGCTTTTTGGATGACATCATGCTACACACCATCTCAATAAGTATCCTATTCTTTCTCTCTGCAACACCATTCTCTTCTAGCATGTAAGCAATAGTGAGTTGATGAGAGATACCTTTTTCTTCAAGAAAAGACTTTAAGTCTTTAGACATGTCCTCTCCTTATCTGTCACTCCTCAAAATCTAGATCTTTGACTGACTTTAATTTTCAACCATAGCTAAGAACTTCTTAAAAGTAGGAAGAACATCTGAATTCACTTTAAGATCATAAATCCACAAATATCTTGAGAAACCATCAATGAAACTAACCAAGCACCTGAAACGGAATCCATTCTCATCGAATCATTCACATCTGAATTTATGATCTGTAATTTCCTTGTGGCCATGACATATCCATGTTTCTTGTAAGGTAGTTTGTGAAGGTTTCCATCAAGACATCCTTCACATGAGTTTGCATCATCTAGTAAAGCAAAAGTAAGAAAACTCTCCACCACACCTTGATCTTTGATATGCTTGAGATTGTTGGACTTCAAGGTTTGTGAAAGCATGTGAATAGCACAAAGAAGAAGAAGAAGAAGCTTGGAGCACAACACACAATACTAAAATGTATTACCACTAGAATGTACAAAGATATATGACATGTTAGGGCTATAGGTGTATATACAAGCCGAGGGAAAAAACCTCCTAAAGAAGGAAAAAAGTACCCTAGCGTTCTTGGAGTGTTCACACACATCACTACATAAATATATCAACAAATTCCCCGAGAGTGATGCGGTTAACAAGGAGCTAGCACTCATGTATAAGGACCTGCCAAGTTATGGGGAATAAATCCACAAAAGGAAGTAAGCCCAAAGCTTTTGCGGAAAGCTTCAAACTTCTCCCTAGGCAGAGCCTTTATGAAAAGGTCGCCAATGTTCTTGTGTGTGGGCACATATGCCAAACTGATATCTGAGTAGAGAACCTCTCCCTTACATAATCATAGTGCACCTCAATGTGCTTAGTGCGACCATGGAACACAGGGTTCCTTGCAATTGCCAATGCACTCTCACTGTCAGTGAAGATGGTGGTGGCAAAAGACTGGCCAACACTCAAATCATACATAAGGCGTCTGAACCACACACACACTCAATAGTCACTGTGGAAGCTACCCTAAACTCAGCCTCGCAACTAGAAGTTGCCACAGTAAGCTGCTTCTTGCTCAACCAAGATATGCATGAGCTACCAAGCATGAAGCAAAAACCACTGGTGGACATACGAGTGTCATAGAAACTAGCCCAATCAGAGTCAAAAAAAGCATGTAAATCTGGTGGTAATGATCCCCCCTTGGATAAAACAATCCAAGTAGCTTGGTACCAATCAAGTAAAGAAAGATGCGCTTAACCATTTACCAATGCTTAACACCTGGGCAATGCATAAACTTGCTCATCTGTGAGACAACAAACTAAATACCTAATCGAGTAATGCATAAGTAAATCAAGCATCCAACAGCTTGTTCATAGAGAAAAACATCAAGTGCATCTCCAACATCATGAAGACTCAATCGTAAACCTGTCTCCATAGGAGTGGCAATAAGTTTACAGTCTTCAAGGCCAAAATGCTACAATAATGTGTCAATATATTTCATGTGACACAAAGCTATTCCACCATCAACTTGCATAAAATGAATGCCCAAATAATGATGCAAATGCCCCAAATGAGACATCTCAAATGAGGCATGCAAATCAGCCTTAAAATCAGCAATATGCTTCTCATGAAGACCAATGAGTAGCATGTCATCAACATACACAACAATGATCAAAAGCACATCATTTACATGCTTAACATATAAGGTGCTTTCAGTTCAACTATTCTCAAAAGCATTTGCAATCAGATAGGCATGTATCTTTTCATACCAAGCACGTGGTGCTTTCTTTAAACCATATAATGCCTTCTTTCACATGCACACTTGGTTTCCATGCCCTTTTTGCACAAAGCCATAGGGCTTAAAAACATACACTTCTTCATGCAAATCACCATTCAAAAATTCAGTTTTAATGTCCAACTAATGTGCATTCCAACCATGATGAGCTGCAAGTGCACAGATGCTACGAACAGTAGTCATTCGACAAGAAGGAGCAAAGTTCTCATCAAAATCAATTCCTCTTTCGTGAGCATAACCCTTTGCAACATGCCTAGCCTTATACCTACCAATTGTTCCATTAGGCTTATGCTTCAGCTTGTATGCCCACTTAGTGCCAATGGCCTTCTTGCTAGGAGGCAAGCCACACAAAGACCAAGTACCATTTTTCATTATAGCATCATACTCAGATTGCATAGTAGCCATCCAATTTTCTGAATTTTGTGCTTCATCAAACCAAACAGGCTCATTCTCATCACAGAGACTAGAGGCAGTCATAGCATAGAAATCTCATGCAAAAGAGGCACTATGCGAGCCTAAGAAAGTACAATATGATAGAGGTGCATCTTATTTGTTGTCACGAAAAGTTTGCACCATCCATTTTGGCATAGTTTTTGCCTCCTCAATATCAGCTCTCTCATCAACAAGTGTGTAGTGTTCCTCCTCAAACCCGTAAATATGAACACTCAACATACAAAAGACATTTGTAAACATTAGTGCTATTATCAAAAAGACAAATGAGATCAAGTGTTTAACTCAAAATGTATGTATTATTAGAGATAAATCTTATCTTGTGAATCTTAATTTGTCAGATTCCAAATATATCAATAGCTTTTGGATGAAGCTGCTTCCTTCTTGATACATTAGCTTTGGAAAATAGCTTCTTGGTGAAGCCTCTACCTCCCAACCACCCTCGAGCTGATCTCAATCTGAATCTCAATCACAATCACAATCTCAATCTCAATCTCAATCTCAATCTCAATCTCAATCTCAATCTCAATCGCAATCCTAGAAGCTGAAAACGATCGTGATCATATAATCACAATCCCCATATCATTTTCAATCACACTCTTACTCTCACTCTCAATCATATTCTCATGGATCATTCTTCTAAATCTCCTTGAAGGTAGATAGAGGATTCTTGCAAGGTCATTTCTTCTCAATCTCGATCTCCAAATCTTCATTTTTATCATCAAATCTTCGATCTTCTTCATTCAAATCATCACTACTCTTGAAGTCCTGCAAAACATCTCATCTTGGCAATCTCGTTAGTGACGTTGTTTCCACCAAGGAAAATCTATTGACATAATCATAAAAAAACATTTTCCTTTTCGTAATGAAGAACATGACTCTAAGAAGTAAAAAACTCTTATTTATTATCATCTATGGTCGGAATAATAGTATATAATAAAAACAAGTTATGAATAAACCAACCTCATTAGCCATTAATATCAAAAAAAACTTATAAAGCGTAATGTGTAAATCTATGAATATATTTATGTAGATTAAAATCTCCAAAATGGTTATGCTTCATAAGAACCTGAAGATGTAGTTATACGAGAAACATATGTATTTATACAAGAAACATATGTATTTATACAAGAAACATGTTCCACTTGAACTAACTAGATTTGCATAAGTTATTACAATGCTGTATGCACATATGAAAACAAAATTAGAATCTATCCTGGCATGTGATGACTAGAATTTGCAACAAATTAGTTACGCAAGTTTGAGGGAAACTTGGATGCATATCAACAAACAACCGAATCACACTTGGAGAGAGCGAGATTGGATTACGTGAACTGAGAGGAAAATGGTATCCATTGCGTGATACAAATAAGACTTCAAATACCATTGGGAATGCGTGATATAAACCACATTCAATAGAGGGCAATCACGTTAAAGCAAAACTATTTCCAGAAATCAAACACAGATGCATTCTTTGTATTTGTTTCGCACATGTTTCTTGAAACAAAACAGATCTTTTCGATATGCAAGTACACGTGCATCTTTTTGTAACATGTTCGAGTGCTCGTATTGAAATTGAATTTCGAACAAAATCTAGCTTTATCCACAGAACCGCTACAGATCGCAAGAAGTGTTTCGCTTCTACAGAACGTAACCTGAAATTCAATGGCTATAATTGCAACTTGAATATAAAACAAAAATCAAGAAAAAAAATAAACTAAACCCCAGCATAGAATTATGACTGATATGATACTAAGGTTTCGTACATATGACCTGCAAGTGGAACATGTTGAAACCTGTAGTCCTAGAATTCAAGCTTCAGACCTTATGACCATAAGCAATCGGAATTTGATGACATTTCTGATGCTTCAAGTGTCCATGTTTGATAGAGTTAATGTCCCTCATCAGTGCTTGGTCTCAGAATCCCCTCTTGAATCAAGATTCAGCTTCTTATATAATCGTATTCCGTTGTACTTATCCGTGTAGGATCTCATCCATCTTCATAAGCAAATTTGCATTAAGCTTTTTCGAGGTTATGACTTTCAACGCTTATTTCCCTATGATCTCCATCGTCATGAAGTCGATATAATAGTAATCCATAGTTTTTCTGAAACTTTGGTTCTGTAACTACAACTTCCTCTGTGTGTGTCTGCTTTATAAGTTCGAACTTTGAACCTTGGGAACTTTCAAGTGCCATGGCAGCTAAACTTCTTTGCTATAAAGAAACAATCTGAAATAATACCTTTGGCTGAAAGTCTGCTAAATTCACTTATGCGTGCTTCTATCTTCCCAAATCTTCTACACCGTGATATCTTCTCTTGTTTGTAAATTGTGACATCGTTCTCTTCTAGGGAAAATCTTCTAATGCGCAAGATCTCCGTTACATATATATGTTCTCACGATCTCTAACGTCCACATAGAAGCAAAACTGTTGAGTGTCACTAATTCATTCTTGGCTACCCAATTCAAGAGAGATCGCTTCTCTCTGACTTTAGGTCTCTCACAGAAAGGATCCCCCATCTTGTCGAAGCACACAATAGAAGAACGTGACTCACTAATTCCGCTCATCAAC
Source organism: Ceratopteris richardii (assembly GCA_020310875.1). Classification (NCBI taxonomy): domain Eukaryota; kingdom Viridiplantae; phylum Streptophyta; class Polypodiopsida; order Polypodiales; family Pteridaceae; genus Ceratopteris; species Ceratopteris richardii. Next base: position 58,459,691 of record CM035433.1, on the reverse strand, counting down.
TTCAACTCCGAAATATTCCACAGACTTGCTTTTTCTTGTCTACACAGATGAACAGCGTATACAAGCTATTCCAGAGCACTTGAAAATCAGAACAAAACAAGAAATAACGATAAGCTATTGAATTTGGAGCGCACAAAAACTTTAGTTTTCGTGAAGGTCGTCATGCGTAGTTTGACGGCTTGCATGTTTTTGTTTCCAATTAGCTGTGTATGCATGCACGACATGTTTTATTTTTAGCGCTACTATTTTCCTCTTTTTACGTTGCTTTCTTGTTTTCAGATCGCTAGTGCTTCATGTTTCTTGTGCTATTTTTATTATGCTTTTACTTTTAATTTATGAGTTTCACAATAGGTTCACATGAGCATCCATCGTACAAACATAGAGGCACACATACGCACTCATCACCTCACATGAATACACTCTCATGAACAGACATTCACTTGCACCTCCATGCTTTCACACAAATGCACCCAAAAACAAACAGGCACACATTAAGCAATGTATACATGGGTTCATATACCTATACACACAACATGAGTATGAACTTTTGAAATTGTTCTACAAAAGTGAGTTCTCATAACTTCGAGAGTGATGAGTTAGATAAACCAAAATTTATCGAATCTCAAGATGCAAGATGATGAGAAGATCGCTATGCACTTACTTCCAAGCTATGAGTTATCAAGGAATTCTTTGATAAAATTAACATATCATATTCTTCATGGCATACACTATCCATGTCTCACTTGAATTCATAGGATTTCCCCATTCACAAACATTTATCATGAGTTCTATTACAAAGTGCATCATGTAAATCTGCATCGAAAATGGAATGATTTGCATCATCACATGAAACCTGTAGAGGCTGAGAAGTTGCCTCATTAGGACCAGCACTAGACTATCCACCTCTAAAAAGAGGCAGCAAAGTGTCATACATGTCTTTGGAGCTAACAAATGTCTCCTTAGTACATGAAAGTAATGGTTGAATAGCATCTTCCACAAAACCAACATCATGGTTATGTCGCATACCATCTTTCCTACATCAATCTGAGTATAAAATCTGTTGTCCCATACCACCCTATTTTCTATTCATATTAATGTGTTGGTGATACTTATCCTAAAGTCAAAACATATCTTGATAGAGTACCTTTTCACTTCAACTCTTTAAAAGAATTTTGAAGTTTGAGGCATTACCTCTAACTTGATATTCTAGGTTTTGATTCCTTCACATGATTTTCATACAATCATGTGCTTTGCCTTGGAAACTTGAAAACCTCTTGATAGAATATATATTCCTCTTTGCTAGGGTTTTCAAATGAAAAGCAGTAAGAATTCCAAGTACTTGAATTTTCACAGATTCAAGTTCAATTGGTTTATTCTTGACAAATTTGTAGAGACAAGATCTTTTCACTTCTTGTCTTTAGATTCCTTCTTATTGATGCTTTCGGTACCTACCTTGTAAGAAAGTAAGTCTATGATCTAGGGATCCGATGGCTTCAGACAGATCTGAAATCGGATACCGTTTGGTCACTCGTCTGTAGGACCAAAGATCTCAAGAGTAGACTCAAGCATAAGTCATGTGCTGTCATATTCAAGTAATCCACTTAGCCTAGTGGTTAAGTCTCATGGTTGTGAAGGAGGAGGTCTTGGGTTCAACTCCCATGGGGAGCATGGGGAGAGAGTTTTGCCCAAAGAGCTCTAGAGCCTTCTAACTCAAGTTAACGTGAGTTAACTTGAGTCCAGTGGACTTAACTCAAGAGGTGAGTACAACAACCACTAGTGGACTTTAGTGGAAGGTACTAAAGTAGTGGTCGAGATCACTCTAGCCACTAATAGACTCTAGTGGTGGATATGAAAGGAGTGGTGGAGATCGCACATGCACTTGTGGACTCTAGTTACATTTGTGGTCCTCATTAGTTCAAGCAGCTATATATACAGGCATAAGGTTGGGAGGAGAGTCATCTCTCTAGCATGTGGTGGTCGTAATCTTTGTTCTCTTGCATTGGTATCAGAGCTCAAGGTTGAGCTTCCATGGAGACCTTGATAGGCTCATCATCATCATCTTGCTCCTCTAGTCGCTCTCCTATATGCTACTAATAGACTCTAGTGGTGGATATGAAAGGAGTGGTGGAGATCGCACATGCACTTGTGGACTCTAGTTACATTTGTGGTCCTCATTAGTTCAAGCAGCTATATATACAGGCATAAGGTTGGGAGGAGAGTCATCTCTCTAGCATGTGGTGGTCGTAATCTTTGTTCTCTTGCATTGGTATCAGAGCTCAAGGTTGAGCTTCCATGGAGACCTTGATAGGCTCATCATCATCATCTTGCTCCTCTAGTCGCTCTCCTATATGCGTGTGCAATGCTCGTAGATGATCAGAAATAGTGCGCCGCCGCCGAAATTCGCATATTGACTTAGCCTAAGTCGGAAGAAGCTTGGCAAAAAGTTTATACTCTGTGTGCTGCCGGCGGGATTCGATCCCTCGCCCCCCCAATAAGAGCGCCATCGTCTACTCAACAAGATCACGGGCGGATCACGCCCGATATTTTGCAGAAATTGAATTTTTGCTAAAGTCTGGCGCCGAAAAGCTTTCATCAAGAGCAAAAAAAGAGAAGAATTCCGCGAAGCTGCCGCTGCTGCCGACGGAATTCGAACCCGTGCCATCAATTAGAGAGGACAATCGTCTAGCCACGCTGTAATCGCCCATTGCTTGTCTTCTAATGCAGAAGAAACTGTACTAATACAGTAGCCAGAGCTGAAGTGCAAGTCCTCTCATCCATCCAAGGAGCCAAGTCTTCTCATCCATCCAAGGAGCCAAATCAATTCCTGCAGCTTGGAACCAGAGGAGTATTTTGCTTTTAGCCAAAGAAACAAACAAGGAGAATCAAAGATTGAGCAAAGCTTGAAGGAATTGGAGCTGTGGAGTGAAGATCCGGAGGCCTAAGTTAGTCGACCACGACGGACCAAGTCATCCAAGACTATTTCTTGAAGAGGAAGCTTCAAGAATGGTGAATAGCTCCTCACAAGGATCAAGAGGATGAATCACTCTTCCAAAGGATCAAGGGATGGACGAAGCTATGATCAAAGCTAAGTATTTTCCAGTTTCTGCTTGATCTTAATGCTTGATTTGTCTTGTTTTCATTATTCTACACTTAATCCTAGATGCACATTGAAATAGCCAAGATTTCAATTGATTAAGTCTAGATTAGAATAATGAATTAATCCATTTCTCATTCCAAGCATTAGTTTGCATTAAGGAAAGACTTGATTTCAAAAAGATCCTTATGCATCAAAGAATGTATTTTGGTAGTTTAAATACATATTTCCTTTCCATTGAGTAAGTTTTCTATTGCACCTCAAGGGTATGTTTTTATATCATAGTGCATTAGGACAAAGGAAAGGATATACATGCATCAGGATTGCATGATATACATTCTTAGTACAAGAAAAAAATCGTGCATCAAGCTCATGCATGATTGTTGTATTATTTTTTGAGCATGCAAAGAACATGCATGCATATGCATGTGAGCATATGCTTTTGCATGTAGATACATGCATTTGCATGGAAGAATGGAATGATGTTTGCAAGTAGATATGAGAATGTACTCTCTTAGTACTTAGCTTACTTTATAGAGCTCGCAGTTTGACATTAGGGAAGACCAAGGACTAGTTAGTTAGTTCTAGTTTGCAACTCAAGTAATTAGTCGATTTCTTCCCAAGTCGATACTCTGATATCAAAGACAAATACTTAATAACAATTAAGTATGTTAGATGTCTTGCTAGGTATAAGTAAGCACTAAGAGAAAGTTAAGTAATAAATTTCCTTGATGACCAAGAAAATTTAATTACTTGCAAACTCTTTTGTGATGTATGATGACTCTAAGTCCTGGATGTACTTAGAAAGTCATGCGGATAAAGTTTTAGTTGATTAGTTATACATTTTATGTAACTTCTCAAGCATCCCAAGGTTGGATGAGAACATCAACTATATTTCCAAGTTCCATGAGTACTCTTTTATTTAGAAGATTTCGAAAGTTTAAAGAAGTTTCTTGTGGTTTCAAGATTTGTATCTCATGATGAAACCTCGGTAAGTGACTTTTTGGAATAGAGATATGAAATAGTCAAGCCTTCTATTTCATGTGAGATCATTCTCCTACCATGTTTAAGATGAATTTATTTTTGGGAAGGTAGATGTTCCAAGTAGAGGATCTTAATTGATTCATGAACTCCTCCCAAAATATATATAAATTCATATTATATGATAGGTCCAAGGAATGATGCAGGCAAAACCTCTTTAGGATATAAATGTTTTGCCAAGATATAAAGGTACCAATCTTTTATAAATTTTCATTTGATTTCATCCCAAGGGGTGATGGAAATCAGAGGTTAAACCTCAACATCAATTGATCCTTGACGTCAATAAAAGGATGTTAGGTTCTATAGTTGCATCTCTGGTAAATGATGCAAGTAGCTAAGCAAACTTTAGGAAAATAATATAAGTCCCTAAAGACTTGAAGCAAGTGTGAACTTTTCATTTAGGAATAGAAAGTTCCAAGAAATGGATTTTCAATCCATGAACTTCTCCTAAACAAGTTATAAAGTTCAAAGTTGTGTTCACAGTAACATTACTATTGGATCAATCATCAATAGATGCTTGGACTTTAAACATAATTTTGATTGATGAAATATGTTTAAAGGACTCTAGTAACATCTGAAGATTGACCAATAATAATGAGTTTTGTATCAAACTCAAGAATAGAAGTCGATATCACATAAATGAAAGTTCAACTTAAACTTTCATAGTGGCATGGGAAACCATATCCAAAATGTGATATTTTGTCTCTAGTTTGATACACAGGAAATGAATACAATTGAATCAGTAAATTTTTGGATATCATTTGAAAGAATTTCTTTTAAATGTTCTTTTTGCAAAAGATTCCAAGATGAATCATTTGCTCAAGTTATTTGACTCCCTAGAAGGAATCTCAAGTCTTTGAAGAAATGGCATTCTTTCAAGTTTTGAGAATGAAATTCTTCATACTATAAGTAGTTCCCTACACGTCCCAAACCACTAGAAGTGGTATTTCAAAGCCTATTTGTGATATAACCTAAAGGTATATCAAAGATTCTTAGCTTTGGAATCTGAGAGGCATAAGTGTATGCTTGGACTTGAGAAAGATCTCTAAAAATCCTGCAGGTAAGCAAAGAAGCTTTAGATAGTTGAAGAGATCTTAAAAGATAAAGACTAAGTCTTTATTTTTGTCGCAAGTATCAACCAGACTTGATCAAATTTGGCCATGATTGTCCAAAGAATGTGCGATTGGAACTACTTTGTCGATTGCCCAAGTATTGGCAATAAAATTCCTTTTGGGAATTATTCACGCAAGTTCCATTTATTCGATGGAAAAATGTGAAAAAGAGTAAGTTGTTCCAAGTCTGAACAGAGTAAAGAAATTCCAAGAATGTAGTCTGCAACCGTGAAAATGGTAATTAAGTCTGTGGAAGGTAAAACATAAGTGTTTACCTATCCTTAAAGGGATTTCTGTACAAATCCAGAAAGCATGAGCGGATGCTTAGACTTAAGCAGTAGAGAGATTCCTGTAAAAAAAGCCCCGGCCGGGATAGGTACCTAAAAGCATAAGTACAAGGAATCTAAAGACAAGAAGTCAAAAGCTCTTGTCGCTACAAAATTGGTCAAGAATAGCCAATTGAACTTGAATTTGAGAAATTCAAGAACTTGGAATTCTGATTGGTTTTCATTTGAAAACCCCAGTAAAGAAGAATTGATATTCTGTCAAGAGGTTTTCAAGTTTCCAAGGCAAAGCACATGATTATGAGGTGATCATGCGAAGGAATCAAAACCTAGGAAAATCTAGTTAGAGGTAATGCCTGAAACTTCCAATTCTTGTAAAAAAATTGAAGAAATAAGGTACTCTATCAAGAGATGTTTAGACTTTAGGATAAGAATCACCCACACATTAATGTGAATATAAAATAGGGTGGTATGGGACACCAGATTTTATACTCAGATTGATGTAGGAAAGGTGGAATGGGACATCGGACCGTGGGATGATGATTATCTTTTAGTCCTAGTTTGGATTTTGAAGTTAGGTTTCATCCTCAAGGGAATTAAGACTTCAAGGAAAAGTTTAATTCGTAAAGGATGAAAGTAGTATCTTACGATACTTCAAGGTAACTTCAAGATTAAGGAAACTGAAGATATGAAGTAAGTAACTTCCAAGATCTTCATAGAACACTTCAAGTTTAAGTGTTATTGATCAAAAATATTTGATAAATTTCTGAAAGAAGTTGGACTTTGATTTTGAGTTGATCTTTTCAACTAAGATTTAATTGACTAAGTCAAGCATCCAGTTCCTAGTGTAACTTGAAAAAATTCACTCTTTTGACTCAAAGAAATGCACAAGAATTGCATTCACGATTAGGAGTCAAAAACATTGAATGAGACCTGAACTTAGTCTCAAGTGAAGTATTATTTGAATATTTAAAACTCATCGATAGAACCTCAGTGGGTCGACACACTGATGTTGGTTACCACACTAGTATCTTGTGGTTGGATGATGTTTTTGGTTTTCTTTGTATCTTTTTGAGAATTCAGCTTATTTCTCTGAAAGATAAAGACAATGCTTCAATATCTTGTTAAAATAGATCTTTGAAAAGTTGAAGTCCTGAGTCATCTAGTCTTTGACTCATAGCAAGTTTATGTATATTCGAAGTTTGAATTGGTTGTACAGAGTCTTAGTTATTTCTTTCCACTTTCCAAATCTTTTGGAATTGGCTCAGATATGGTATCTGATTCCTTTTGCAAAAGACCAGGGTTAGCCGGTTAGAATAAAATAACTAACTTGAACATCCTAGATAGATGTTATGTACAAGAACCTTTTCAATCTTCAAAAGATGATAAGTCTAAGTGGACTTATTCATTTGAGTTTGCTTCAAGTTATAGCATAAATAATTTCCTGGAGTCCAGTATACTCTAGAATAGGGAAGTTAGGAATTGCTCATCAGATTGACAATTCCCAAGAACTTTCAGTTAAAACACCCAGTTCACATGTTTGTGCCTAGATCGCACATCTAGAAACTATGAATTGGCCAGGGATGTGTTTAGATCCACCCTTATTATTCTTCACTAGTTTGTACTTTGTCCCGTTCATCAAAGTGCAAACCCGGATAGTGTTTTGAAGCATTTGGGCAGGGATGCCACCACAGAGATGAGACATGTTCTTCCAGTTCCAGAACATGACCATGTTCTTCCAAGTTTTAGAACATGAGGCTCGGGGGTTGCCTACAGTTATATATATAGCTTTATTTTCGAGGACGAAAATCTTTCCCAAGGGGGGAAGAATGTAATAAAGTAAGTCTATGATCTAGGGATCCGATGGCTTCAGACAGATCTGAAATCGGATACCGTTTGGTCACTCGTCTGTAGGACCAAAGATCTCAAGAGTAGACTCAAGCATAAGTCATGTGCTGTCATATTCAAGTAATCCACTTAGCCTAGTGGTTAAGTCTCATGGTTGTGAAGGAGGAGGTCTTGGGTTCAACTCCCATGGGGAGCATGGGGAGAGAGTTTTGCCCAAAGAGCTCTAGAGCCTTCTAACTCAAGTTAACGTGAGTTAACTTGAGTCCAGTGGACTTAACTCAAGAGGTGAGTACAACAACCACTAGTGGACTTGTGGAAGGTACTAAAGTAGTGGTCGAGATCACTCTAGCCACTAATAGACTCTAGTGGTGGATATGAAAGGAGTGGTGGAGATCGCACATGCACTTGTGGACTCTAGTTACATTTGTGGTCCTCATTAGTTCAAGCAGCTATATATACAGGCATAAGGTTGGGAGGAGAGTCATCTCTCTAGCATGTGGTGGTCGTAATCTTTGTTCTCTTGCATACCTCGTCCGAGACTTTATAGGAATGTCTCTACTGCATAAGTCTAAGCATCCGCTCATGTTTTTTAGATTTGTACCAAAATCTCTTTTGAGGATAGGCAAACATTATGTTTTACCTTCCACAGACTTAAGTACCATCTTCATGGTTGCAGACTACATTCTTGGAATTTCTTCACTCTGTTTAGACTTGGAACAACTTACTCTTTTCACAATTTTCCATTGGATAAATGGAACCTCAGTCAATAATTCACAAAAGGAATTTTATTACCAATACTTGGGCAAACTTCAAAGTAGTTCGAATCGTAAGTTCTTGGACAGTCATGGCCAAGCTTGATCAATTCTAGTTGACCTTAAGACTAGAATACAGAATTAGTCTTTATCTTTAAGATCCAGTAAACTATCGAAAGCTTCTTTGCTTACCCACAGGATTTTTTAAGATCTTTCTCTCAACTTAAGTCCAAGCATACATTGATGCCTCTTAGATTCCAAAGCTAATAATCTTTGATACACCTTTAGGTTATATCAATATTTGGACTTAAGTACCAATACCGATGGTTAAGTCCCAATACTGATGGTTAAGTCCCAATACCGATGGTTTGGGACTTCTACGAAACTACTTGCTAATAAACTTTACAGGATTTTAGTCTCACATCTAGGGAGAGTTTATTCTTTCAAGAAAAGGAATCAAGTAATACTAAGCAAATGATTAATCTTAGAGTCTTTTGCTTTACTGGAATGATCTTCAAAAGAAATTCTTGACTTTTGGATAAGACCAAGACTTAAAGTTGTATTGTTTGTCGATGCAAGATTACGACCACCACGTGCCTAAGAGATGACTCTCCTCCCAACCAAATGCCTCTATATATAGCTCTCTCTAGGTGATTGCCTTCTTGGGCAGGTGGATACTAATCATCCATGTGTTGGTCATGTGACTGCATGTGTGCCAAGTGTCCTAGTTAACTTGAGTTAACTCAAGTGGATGCTTCTAAAAGGATCTAGATCTTTTGGGCAAAATACTTCCCCATGTAGCCCATGGGGATTGAACCCAAGACATCCTCCTTCACACCCTTGAGACTTAACCACTAAGCTAAGTGTATTACTTGTTCATAAGAGCACATGACCTCCTAGTAAGTCTACACTCAAGATCTTTGGTCATACACATGGGTGATCAAACAGTGTCCGACTTCAGATCCGTTTGAACCGATCAGACCCTTAGATCATAGACTTACTTTATTACATGGGTGGTTGAAGGAGACAATAAGATTATAAGAGAGAGAGAGAGAGAGAGAGAGAGATAGACAGAAAGAGAGATCTAGGAAGTGCAATAAGAATGTTACGATTAATATATAGTTGGTCAAAGGAGACAATAGGGTTACGAGAGAGACAGAGGGGGGGAGTGAGGGGAGAGAGAGAGAGAGAGAGAGATAAAGAGAGAGAGAGAGAGAGAGAGCTCAGAATTGGGATGGAACGAGTGACTGGTAGAGAGAAAGAGACACAAAGTGAGAGATAGAGAATGCTAGAAAAGTGTTCAAATATGACATCAAATCATGTGAACTACCATTGTTAACACACAATGTCTATGACATATGTTATTTTTTGTCACCTTGACATGCTTCTAGCATGAACCCTAACATTGATATTCCTATGAGGAGACACACACATACATAGGCATAGAGAGAGAGATGGAAGGACAGATGAAGAGAGAGAAATAGAATGAGACAAAGATCTTACATGCATATGAAGCAAAAGAGAAAGAAGGATTCTTATATGCACCATACATCCATACATACAGTTGTATGCCCACATGAATGCATAAACCATACATGCATGTACATGCACACATACGCACACACACACATATACATACACACACACACACACATATATATATATATATATATATATATATATATATATATATATATATATATATATATATATATATATATATATATATATATATATATGTGTGTGTGTGTGTGTGTGTGTGTGTGTGTGTGTGTGTGTGTGCGCAAAATTTTATAGCCATATATGCATTTTTCACACACACATACAATCATACATATAGACATAAGCATAGCCAACCATGCATACATAACTACACACATAGATGCATGTATACCATACACTCGTATATACATGCAATCATACATCCTTGCAAATACATAGGTATACATGCATATATATATATATATATATATATATATATATATATATATATATATATATATATATATATATATATATATATATATATATATATATATATATGCCAACACAACATCTATGTGCAAGTATATATGCATCCATAAAATTGTTTGTGCATACATAGGGGCATATATATATTTGTGCATGTAGTGTTTGTTGTTTTTTATGTGTTTCTATGTGAGTTTTCACATCTAAATGTATAAGTTCATGTTGATGCATATATTTGAGTGAATTGTATGCATGATGTATGTTTTTATACATCTCTATATCATTATTGATGTAGTTATGTGAGGATGGGGAGGATGGGTGTATAAAGATTGTATGTGTTTGTATGTAATGAAGCATGAATATACATGCATATCCATGTTGTGTATATTTATCTGTGATTGTTTGTGGTTTATGAATGCTTTTATTCACTTATATTAGTGTTTACATTTATGTGACTATTTGTGTGTGCATATATGCATAGATGTGATCTGTGTGAATGTGTATGGTGCAAATATATGTATATCAACAAATGAATTATAAGTATCTACGTATCATATATATGTATGATTGTGTATTTTGAATGCATGTGATGTGTTTTAAAAGTTACATATATATGTTCATGTATTATATCACACACACACATGCATACACACACACACATACACACACACACACACACACACATATATATATATATATATATATATATATATATATATATATATATATATATATATAAACACACACACACACACACACACATATATATATATATATATATATATATATATATATATATATATATATTTATATATATATATATTTATATATATATATATATATATATATATATTTATATATATATATATATATATATATATGTGTGTGTGTGTGTGTGTGTGTGTGTATATATATACACACATATATATATATATATATATATATATATATATATATATATATATATATATATATATATATATATATATATATATATATATATATATATATATATGTGTGTGTGTGTGTGTGTGTGTGTGTGTGTGTGTGTGTGTGTGTGTGTGATGTGTGTGTGTGTGTATATGTATATGTATGTGTGTGTGTGTGGGGGGGGTGGGGGGGCTAATTGAAGTCTCCTTTGTACACTAAAGTAATGGCTGAATCGCATCTTCCACGAAAACAACGTCATGGTAACCAAAATGCATTTAGTTTGTGGATGATACAAACGATAGCCTTTGCTTTTAGAACTGTACCCAAGAAAAATACATTTCACTCCTTTATCATCCAATTTTTGTGTTGTCGTTCAGGCACTAATACATATGACAGACAACCAAACACATGCACATGAGCAATAGATGGCTTGCAACCATGCCAAGCCTCATATGGAGTGATAGATTGTATTACTTTGTTGAGACACCTATTAACTACATATGTTGCACACTTAATAGCCTCAAGCTAGAAGCTATGTGGCAAAGCCTAACTTTTGACCATAGACCTAGCCATCTCCATGAGAGACCTATTATTTCTTTAAGAAACTCCATTTATTTGATGTGTATATTGTTGAGATATCAAGCTCAACATGTGATGATCCAGGATGACACGTACCTGTTTTTCGTTTCTCGGACATGTATAGTGGTCACGCGGTATATGTCAGGGATACTTCATTGAGCTTTATTAGATGTATCTATCGAGAGTGATGGCACATTTTTTCCTTGCCAGCTCACTCATTCGCGGACATTAGGTTTTTCCTTATGTACTGATCTTTATTATATTGCACTTGTTGTATTCTTGTTTTTAGGTCATTCTTGTACATTCCTTTTTATGTAATAGAAGAAGAAGAAGAAGAAGATCATTCTTCCTTGTCTCAATCTGTGTGTGTGTGTGTGTGCTTCTCCTGGATGTAGAGAGCTCGTGGAGAAGGCGACAGTGAAGAGTATGCAGCAAGGCATGGAGAAAATGTGATTCACAAATGACATCCATTTGCTACGAAAATCAGCATGAAGGTAGAAGAACTCAAAATATTTTTGGGAGTTATCCCTTTAGGGTCACTTGTTTCTGTCAGATCAAAGTTTCGGAGCCATCTCGACCTCCGTTTGGAGCCCTCAAGGTGGGGTGCACAGAAAATGCGTTGTGTTCAGCGACACTCATATATTCCAGATCCAGAATTTCAAGCAATTCCATGTACCGTTGATACACGAAAACTTTGTTTTTCTGAGATCGAACTAATATCACGTCATAGTGCAACAGTGTTCAAGCAGAAGTGCTGCTTGTAGTGTTTTGTAGTGTTGTGAATTGTTCTAGAAATGTCAAACGCAGATGGAATGAGTCAGCTTATGAGTGATAAGCTAGACAAGAACAACTTCCATGCTTGGAGATTCAGAATGATGAATTTCCTGATGGGAAAAGGCTACTGGAAGTACATCGAGGGAGAGAACGAAAATGCTCCGTAGTTACCAGAGAGGAATCGAACTGCGGAACAAATAAGAGCATATGAGGAATGGAATCAAGGAGCACGAAAGGTAATGTATTGGCTATTTGTTAGCATACGATACCATGGTTGGGCACATACAGGATGACAAGACTCCAAAAGAGGCTTGGAACAGTTTGGTCACATTGTACGAGACCAATACAAAGGCACAGAAATTGCAACTCAAGAACGAGCTGCATACATTGGAGAAAAAGAGCATGTCGGTAAGTGACTACACTCTGAAAATCAAAAGCGTATGTGAGTCACTTGCATCTATTGGCATGAATGTAGGTGATGATGATAAGGTGGAAGTGTGCCTTTGTGGTATAGGAGCTTCATATAAGCAGTTCAGAACTTCTATACAGACCAGGGAAAATATTCCGAATTTGGTTGATTTGGTATCCATGCTGATTATTAAAGAAAAGAATCTTGGTGAGGATTCAAATTCCCAAGGAAAGCCCAGTTCTGAGCAGGTATTCTACTCCGGTAGAGGAAGAGGCAGAGGTAGAGGTTTTGAAAATGGAAGAGGAAATAGTAACCAAGACCAAGGTCAACAACAGAATCATGCAGGAGGAAGAGGACAGTTTCGAGGTAGGGGGAACCAAAGAGGTCGTAGAAATTTCCAAAGAAATGATTCAGGTAATGATAGTAAAGGATGATGGAATTGTGCTAATCATGGACACTTTGAACATGATTGCAGGTTGAAGAATCAAAATAACAGAAGGTAGCAAAACAACTATGCATCCACAAGTACAGATGATTTTGAGAAGTTGTTCATGGTTCAACATCACATGATGAATACTATGTTTGTGGGTGTTTTAAAATCGAATGATAATGTCTGGTATGTTGATTCAGGTGCTTCAAATCACATGACCAGTCATGCAGAATGGTTTAGTACTTTGTAGAAATTGCCAGTTCTTGGATATGTTGAAACAGGTGATGAAACATCACATCCTATTGAGCATACAAGAAACATAGCACTATCGATGGATGATGGAAATGTAAAACATCTTGCTGATGTGCTACATGTTCCAAATATAACAAAGAATTTGGTTTTTGTTGGATAAATGGTTGAACAGGGATTACAAGTCAGGTTCAATGCTGATGGATTATATGTAGAAGAGTATAGGCAGGATGGACGATTGGTTGCCAAAGAAAACAAAGTGGGTAGGATGTTCACCTTAAATGTGAAGATTCTTGAAATGAATGCAGCCATGTTTGCAAAAGCTGCAAGAGTTATTGCAGATATAGAGATGTGGCACAAACGGATTGGACATGCAAACTTTCAAAGGCTGAAATTGATGCAATCAAAGGAGATTGTCCATGGACTACCAAATTTCAAAGTTGCAAAAATGCAAAAGGTATGTGTAGCATGTCAATTTGGTAAATAGTCAAGAGCATCATTTCCACATGACAAGCATGTTAGTGAGAATGTACTAGAAGTAGTACATACAGATGTTTGGGGTCCAACAAAGACCACATCTATGGGTGGTTGCAGATTTTATGTTACTTTCATTGATGACCATACACGCAAAGTATGGGTATATTTCATGAAAGAGAAGAGTGAGGTGTTCACTCACTTCCAGAATTTTAAAGCTATGGTGGAAAAGAAGGTAGGGAAGTACATTCAAACATTAGGATCTGATGGAGGAGGTGAATACATGTCAAATGAGTTCAACAGTTTTCTAAAAAATCATTGAATTTGGCGTCAGTTTTCATGCAGGTACACACCACAGCAGAATGGCATTGCTAAATGCAAAAATAGACATATTGCCGAAATAGCAAGAGCCTTGATGGTTAAGAAGAATATGCCTCATTGTTATTGGGAAATAGCTATGCATACAATTGTATACATCATGAACAGAACTCCGACTGCTGATGTACATCAAGTTACACCTGAAGAGAAGTTTACAGGTAAAAAGCCAAACTTATCATATCTGAAAGTTTTTGGCTGTATTGCATATGTACATGTTCCAAATGAGTTGAGGACGAAGCTTGATCCGAAAGCAAAAAAATGTATCTTCATTGGATACTCCCTTGAGAAAAAAGGGTACAAATGTTATAACCCACTCACATGACAGGTGAAGGTGAGCAGAGATGTGGTATTTGATGAAATGTCAAGCTCCTATGTAGATGCTAAAGAAGGATTGAATCTTGAACCAAATGACAAAGAAAATGCTGAAAAATCAAGTGCAAAATCTCAAGTTTTGAGTGGACCGGATGCATCACCAAGCAATAGTTCCAACTCAAATCCATGGAGTGGAAGATTGCGTGGAAATTTCAGTCTAGAAAATTCATCAAATACATCCAAGAAAGGTAAAGAAAAGATTTTTGCTGGTAGTAAAACATGTGTAGGTTTTGAAGATGTTGATGGAGATTCAAGTGGTTCATAAAAGAGTCTTGATGAGGAACTTGGATTGCCCTCTATGAAGACTCCAGGATTAAGAAGGGCACATGCAGATGATACAAGGAGCAGTGACCCAAGACCAAGAAGATCTAGGAGGATGCGTAATTCAGTGCAATGATTGACATATGATAGTTACATGGCTCGCCATTGTGCCTACATGACTAAGGTAATACAAGATGCTGAACCTTCTTGTTTTGAAGTTGCAATTGGTAATGCAAATTGGGAAAAAGCTATGGATGAGGAGATGGCTGCACTTTATGAAAATGATGCATGGAAGCTGGTTCCATTGCCACAAGGAAAGAAACCCATAGGCTGCAAATGTGTTTACAAGGTAAAGCATAATGCTGATGGTAGCATATGCAGGTATAAAGCACGATTGGTAGCTAAAGGATATGCACAGACATATGGCATTGATTATGAGGAAACATTGAGCCCTATAGCTAAAATGTCTACTGTCAGAACACTTGTTGCATTAGCTACAACAAAAGGATGGACTTTGCATCAGATCGATGTGAAGAATGCTTTCCTACATGGTGAGTTACAGGAAGAAGTATATATGGATCAGCCACAAGGATATGAAGATTCAAAGCATCCAGAATATGTTTGCAGGTTGCAAAAGGCTTTGTCTTGGCTGAAGCAAGCCCCTCGTGCATGGCATGCAAGGATTACTAATTACTTAACCAGCATTGGGTTTTCTATGTGTGATGCAGATCACTCACTATATGCAAGAAAGGTTGATGATGGCATCACTATTGTGGCTATTTATGTTGATGACCTGATTGTAGGTGGTGATAATGAAGTAAGCATCAAAGAGGTAAAGCAACTTCTTATGCAGGAATTTGACATGAATGATCTTGGTGTGTTGTGTTATTTCTTGGGCATTGAGTTTATACATACAGAAACACGTATATGGATGTCGCAAAGGCAATATGCCTTGACTATGCTGCAAAAGTATGGTATGATTGTAAGCCAATTTCTATGCCATTAGATCAAAATTTGAAATTGGATACTACATCAGGTGAAGCATCGGAAAATGCTACTATGTACAGGAAATTGTGGGAAGTCTTATATGTCTCACAATTACAAGGCCTCATCTAAGTTATACTGTTGGACTTGAAAGTCAGTTTATGCACGTTCCCAAGAAGCCACATTTGGATGCTCTGAGGCGCACTCTACGTTATGTGGGTGCTACTTTGGATTATGCATTGTTTTATGAGGCTGGTGTAGATTTGGAGGTTCATGGATACATCGATGCAGACTGGATTGGTAGCATTCCAGATAGAAGATCTACTAGTGGTTTTCTATTCTCACTTGGGAGTGCAGCTATTACATGGAGCAGCAAGAAGCAACCCACTGTTGCCTTGTCGAGTATAGAGGCTGAGTATAGAGGTGTTGCAATGGCAGCATGTGAGGCATCATGGCTAGAAAAGCTACTTGCAGATTTAGGTGTGGAAGTGGGAAAGCCTATCACTATTTATTGTGATAATCTTAGTAGCATACAGTTAGCACGGAATCTTGTTTTCCATGCTAGAACAAAGCATATCGAGGTACATTATCACTTCATCGGAGAGACGATATTAGCAGGTGATATTGATCTTGTTTATGTGAGAATAGATGAGCAAGTTGCTGATATTTTCACCAAAGCACTTGGAGCTGAGAAGCTCAAGAAGCTTCGGGAGATGCTTGGATTACAGGATATGGCATTGAGCTTGACAGGGAGTGTTGAGATATCAAGCTCAACATGTGATGATCCAGGATGACACGTACCAGTTTTTTGTTTCTCTGACATGTATAGTGGTCACATGGTATATGTCAGGGATACTTCATTGAGCTTTATTAGATTTATCTACCGAGAGTGATGGCACATTTGTTCCTTGTCAGCTCACTCATTCGCGGACATTAGGTTTTTCCTTATGTACTGATCTTTATATATTGCACTTGTTGTATTCTTGTTTTTAGGTCATTCTTTTACATTCCTTTTTATGTAATAGAAGAAGAAGAAGATCATTCTTCCTTGCCTCAATCTGTGTGTGTGTGTGCTTCTCCTTGAGAGTGAGAGTGTGTGTGTGAGCTCTCTTCCTTATCTCCTTCCTTGTGACATATATGACACTTTACACTAATGTTTTATCCCACATTTAACCAAAAATGCATTAAAATTAGAACACATGTATTCCCCCCCTCGATTAGAATGGAGGATGCCCAAATTACATGCTGACAGATTTTTGGCCATAACCAAAAACTATTTGAAGCACGTAAACACTTCAAAATTTTATTCAATGGATACTTACATGCATGGTTGGAAAATCATCAATAAAGGTCACAAATTAAAGGTGGTTCCCAAAAGAAGATGTCAACATAGGACTACAAACATCACTATGAACAAGCCACAATTTATGAGCAACTCAAATTGAACCATCTTTTGGGAAGGAGGAATGCTATATTTTGTCCAAAACACAGCCTTCATAGACATGTTTACAAGGTGCCCCAAGTTTGGGTAGAGAGGACGCCATTTGAGATTTCTGTAGGCATAGAAAACTAGCGAAATTCAAATGACCAAAGTGTGCATGCCAAAGATTTGCATCTGAGATAGCCCGAGAATCTTGAGCTGCATATTCTGAATCATTCGTATATTTTGCATGGTCTATGAGCTTATATATCCCACAACATAAAATGCCAAAATAAATAATAACATTGCCATTTGAGACATCATGAATTGTACATTTGTCATCAATAAGTTTGACAACCAAGCTAATCTTGGCTAATGCTAAAAATGACAATAGATTTTTCCTGATCCTTGGTACATACAAAGAATCTAATGATGTGCAAGAACTACCATCAGTAGTACTCAGAATGATCTTAGCAACTCCCATTATAGAATAAGAGGAGTTGTTAGTCCATGTGATAGTATTCCTTGTGGGGGCATGCTCAAGTGAACTAAAGAAACTGCACTATGAGGTAATATGTTTGATTGCCCCACTATCAAAGTACCAAACATCTCAGTCTATGACAGCCATATACTACTCATGAGAAGATGGTTCATAGCTACATATAGTGTAAATGCCCATTCTTCATTGTGAACAAGATTAGAAAACTCTGTTTTAGGTGTAGAGGGTTCTATAAAAACCATTCTAAACTCTTTCTTCTTTGCCTCTTTTGCACCTAGTTTTGAACAACTCTTATTACATGATCATTTCCCATATAGTACTTGCAAAATTGTTTCTGCGTTCTTATTTTCTTCTCATCTTTTTGTTTCTTCTTTGATTGTGCTACATTAGCAGACTTATGCTTACTAGTAGATGAGTTGAATTTACCTTTGCCCTTCTGACTAACTAGGAAATCTTGATCTGCAATATGCATGATAGACGTGTTTTGCCTAGACTAATCTTGTAGGAGGTAGAAAAGTGCATTTCGAAGCGACAAAGTTTGTTCCAACCAACTAGTACAAGACCAGCCCTTGAGCTTATGGAGACTCAAATAGACCTTATAGGCATGCAATAAGTGCAAAGAAATGCACTATGTACTTTGGAGCATCAAAGAGAAAGAGTCAATACAAAACAGATAGGTTTGCGCGTCAACTAGCTCCAAAAACTTATTATCTATGGAAGAGACAATGAACTTCAAATGCTCATAGTGACCAACGTGATTACAATTAGAAAAAATCCTTTTATGGGAGTCATACACATAGGGTTGAGTGTATATTATGCACAAAAGTATAAGGAATAAGCAAAATATGCTATAGTAATGAATCAGACTCTCAACGGTGGTACCTCCTATTTTTCAGGAATACGTAAAGATTGACCCTGAGACCAAAAAACTAAGATTTCTCCCAATCTACGAAACCAAATGCTATGAAACTTTACAAGCATAAATTAGAAAGTAATACCTTTGCCTCTTCATAGGTTGAGGGTTCCTCTGAAATAGATTCTTCTTCCAAGTAGAGTTTCCCTTTGCCTCTTCATAGGTTGAGGGTTCCTCTGAAATAGAGTCTTCTTCCAAGTAGATTGAATGCTTCATAACAAATGTGGAATCATATCCATACCTTTTTGGTTGTTTCTTCTCTCTTGTTGATCTTCTAGGTGCTTGTTTGGATCATTCTCCAACCTCTTGCATATTTGCTTTGCCTCTTGACTTCCATAGCTTGTAATCCTTTTCCCATCTTGACCATCGTTTGTACCACTTCTTGGATCCTAGACCTATGTATCATGCTTGCTTCCTAATTGATGAGAATCACAATTAAGATCATATGGTAGACTTACCTTTTTTTTGTCTTCATCATACCAAGACCTGTGTTCTTCAAACACAACATCTCTACTTGTAGTGAATTGCTTGGTTGAAGGATTATAGAACTTGTAACCCATCTGAGTTGAATCATATCCAATAAACATTACCTTTGTTGCCCTTTCATTCATCTTACCTCTTATTTGTGATGGTACATGAACATAAGCTAAAGAACCAAAAATCTTGCAATGTCCAAGACTAGGTTTTCTTCCATGCCATGCTTCATAAGGATTCATACCTTGAAGTAATTTGGATGGTAGTCTATTGACAAGATACATAGCAGTGTGGCAACTTCTTCTCTTCAAGCATTTTTCTAGCTTATCCAACCAATGTCTTGTTTCTCCTCTCAGCGATTCCATTCAGTTCAGGAGATTACCTGGTAGTCACTTCCCTTTTGATACCTTTATCCTGCAAGAACTCATCAAAATCTTTGGAGAAATATTCTCGCACTCCATCAGATCTAAGCTTCTTTAGTGATCTGCCTGTATGATTCTCCACATGTGCTATATACTTTTTGAAGCAATCAAACACTTCATTCTTACTCTTGATAAAGTATAGAACAATCTACCTACTATGGTCATCAATAAATTAGACATAATACCTTGATCCTGCCAATGAAGGTTCTTGACTTGGTCCCCATACATCTGTATGTACTAAGTCCAATAAGTTGTTGTGGATGTAGCCTTTATGGTTGAATGGTTATCTTTGTGCCTTCCCAATCTGACATGCATGAAACCTATTGATCATGTGTTTCTTTGATATGTTCAGGAGTCCTAGAACACTTTGATCCCTTCATATATCCTTCAAGGTTCTTTCATTCACATGAGCAAGTCTCTTATGCCACACTTCAAGCTCACTTAGGGTTTGAGACCCAAAAGTGAATAGAGCTATATTCCTGGTTTCTCCTACTTCAAAAGTAAAGAACCTACCATGCTTCTCACCTCTAGCTATCTTCTTGAAGCCTTGACATGGATCTTCCACAAAAGCTCCATGTTGGGTGAACCTAACTTGCAAGCCTTTTTCAATTATTTGGCCTACACTTATTAGGCTTTTAGTGATAGTGGGTACATATAGAACCTTACTCAGAATGTTTGTCCTGCCATTGGAAGCTTTGAGATTACTAATCTTCTCCACATTGTGCTTCGTGTCATCCCCTGTTTGCACTTCATGTCTATGCTTTGGACTTTCCAAATCAGATAGAAGAGCAATGTTGCCTGCAAAATGATTCGAACATCTTGAATCTATGTAGAACAAATGATCATCTTCTTTACCTTCTTTGTGGCTTAGATTCATAAGAAGCAATGAGTCTTCATGTGGTTGATCTTCTGAATAATTGTTGTAGTCCCTTCTATTATAGCCTCTATTGTTATTGCTGAAGTTGTGTCCACCTTTGCCTCTATTGTTGCCATATCAACCTCTTCCACTTCCTTTTTGGGTCTTCCCATTGAACCAACAATTCTGATTGGTGTGGTTGGTCTTATTGCAAATGGCACAAGGTTCAACATTCTGACCTTTGGCTTTGTCTTGCTTTGGTCCTTTCTTCTTCCCTTTCCACTTGCTTTTGCTTGCGAAGTTGGCTTGGGAAGCCTCTTCTTCATCTTCTTCCTTCTTCTTGCCTTTCTGCTTCTTATCCTTCTTATGTGCATATAGAGCACTAGTTGAATTATCATGATAAGAGTTACCTTCCTTTATGCTATTGTTGGCCTCTTGATTGAAGAGTTTTCTAAGCATGATGTTGAAGTCTGGAGTCTACACATCCATGATGAGATCATAAGCCATCGTGAAGGATTGCCATTGCTTATCACTTCAATGCTGGTGAGAATTTGCATCATGATAGCCTCTTCTTCAATCAGCTCTCCAATGGATGCTAACTGATCTGGAACCTCCTTGACCTTGGTAACAAACTCTATGATGGTTTGTTTAGATGTCTTATTCATTTGGTTGAACTCGTTCCAAAGATGATTCTTCCTTGCTTTGGTACTAGTAGAAAAGAAAGTCTCGAGGGCATCCCAAGTCTCTTGAGATGTCTTGCATCCTCTAATATGTGGTAATAGAAAGTCAGAGATAGAGTTTAGTATGTACGACCTTGCTTGAGCATCCCTTATGCACCAAAGTGTGAGCTTATCTGTCTCCTCTTGTGTAGGTCCTCCTTTGGATCTTGGAATAGGCATAGCTTCATCACCTGCTACAATTCCATAAAGATTTCTACCTTGCAAATAGGCCTCCATTTTGATTTTCCAACCCACGTAGTTGTGTTGATCAAGCTTCTTGATCATTGAGGGAAAACCGTCACCCATCTTGATCTAGCTCTGATACCAATGAGAGAACTTGGAGAAGCTTGTAGGAGGTAGAAAAGTGTGTTTCAAAGCGACGAAGTTTGGTCTAGTCAACCGGCACAAGACTAGCCCTTGAGCTTATGGAGACTCAAATGGACCTTATAGGAATGTGATAAGTGCAAAGAAATGCACTATTTACTTTGGAGCATCAAGGAGAAGGAGTCGATACAAAATAGATAGGTTCGCGTATCGACTAGCTCAAAAAACTTACGGTCTATGGAAGAGACAATGAACTTCAAATGCCCATAGCGACCAGCGTGATTACAATTAGAAAAAATCCTTTTATTGGAGTGATACACATAGGTTTTATTGTATATAATGCACAAAAGTATAAGGAATAAGCAAAATATGCTATAGGAATGAATTAGACACTCAACGGTGGTACCTCCTATTTTTCAGGAATACGTAGAGATTTATCCGGAGATAGAAAAACTAAAATTTCTCCCAATCTACTAAACCAAATGCTATCAAACATTACAAGCATAAACTAGACACAAATATCTTTCCAATGAGCCATCTTTCATCAAATTTGAAGCTCTCGAGAGAGAGAGCAGCAGCCTCTGCAAGATTATTGTTGGCAAAGAAGATGATGCAAAAAATTGGAGCAAGACAATGATGGTCACAAGTGTATGTATATTGCTTCCATGTGTTGCACAAGTGATTTGAAGTCTTTGTATAGACTCTAGGAGTGTTCCACGACTTCCACAATGTATTTTGAATTCAAATGAAGGTGGAATGGTTGTTGGAGAGAATGAATTCACTTTCCTACAATCTAGGAAAAGTGAAGATCTAGTTTGATCTACTTTCAGGTGATTGATTGCTTGATTGAATGCAACTCAACCACCACAAATTCGTGGGATTTGGGCTCTATCTTTCTACTTTTAAATTTGTAAAGCTCAAGGTTTTTACAATGGTAAAAGATCCATGAAAAATCTTTTTTAAAAAATACAATAAGTGAACATAAGAAAAAGAACTCTCCAACGGATATTCTTTCGACATGATAGCCTTTGATGTAGATAAATCCACCTCAAACATAGTGTAAGCTTGATGTTCCAACATAATCTTCCTACAACAAAATAGACTAACTCCTCAAATGTTAAGGCATTTGGATTGTCTTTCATCATCAATCAAAGAGTAGAAGTAAAACATTGATATGAATCTAGAAGAGCCTTACGAACAATTTACACAAGTGAACTATCTAGCAAGACTTCATCAGTAGAAATCATGTTGGAGTTTGAGGTCTGTGGAAGCACACAAATAGCATAAGGAAGAAGAAGAAGCTTGGAACACAACACACAATACTCAATATATTACCAATGTTGGAGTAGGACAATCAACACTTGGTGATTATATGAAGTCTAGAAGTGAAGGTATGAAGAAAAGATTGAAGTTCAACTTCATGAAGTAAAGTGAAGATTCAGGAAGCAAAGTTCTTCAAACATATGTACATTAGTTTTGTAAATACTTCAATATACTTGAAGTAATGACGAATCAACACTCATGTGTATATATATATACGAGTATATAATCATATTAAGAGAGAGAGATGAAATATAGATGAATAGATGATGTGTAGTAAATGTATCATCCATCAGATGTATGAAAAGTTGAATAGAAAGAATGTTCAGAGAATTGCGTGTCGATCTTTTCTCTAGTTCTCCTTCTGTGTTTGATTTTATCAGAAATCCTTTTGTACACATCTAATTCCATAGTTAATCTATCTATGGTTAAAGTTTGAGAGTCCAATTGCAAACAGGCTAAGAGAATTTTGTGTAGGAACATTCATATGTGAGAAAGTATTGAGTGTCTTCTAAAACAGGCGCAATTCCGATGGTCAAAGAAATGGTCAGTTCTCAGTGCACAGTGTAAAGTTTTGCACAAATGAGGAGTCAAAATCTAAGTTGGAAGGTAAGCCATCTATGGCTAAAAGCATTCGCTTAAACAGGTTCTAGTTTGGGAGAAGCATGTGTTAGAAGTTGCAGGTGTCAAAGTCGACTCTACAAGAAGGCAGTTTCAGACATAGGTAGATTGTTCAGACATAGGTAGATTGTTAGAAGTTGCAGGTGTCAAAGTCGACTCTACTTAAGCTTTTCAAGTTGTTTAATTTTGAGGAGGTGTGCAAACTCTAGGCAACACATTCTACAAAGTTTCATCAGAAACTTTACACAAATGATCAATCAATGAGTCAATAATGTGCAATAGACTTTTCTGTGAAATGAATTTCTTCACAGTTAGCTAAATTCTTGATAGTTTGGTGCTTGTCTTCCAAAATTGGTTCAAGTTTAAAGTTATTCTTGATATATAAGTGATCTAACATCAAGGATAGCTTGTTCTTTTGGAGATTAACACTCTCCATTAGTGGTATCAGAGCAGGAGTTATCAGATTGAGGAAAGGAAGACCCCAACTGCTGCAGACATACAAATTTCACATCTTGAAGGATCAAAAGGATAAAGTGTGAAAGAAAGACTGAAGGAAGACACATAAAGGCTATCAAAAGGATCAAAAGGAGCAACATTCAAAGCTAAGGTACATTTATTCCTTATAAGGATTAAAGATTTGATAGTACAGGTGAAGAAAGGATGGGAGATAGTCTCCAAATTGAGAAGTTGGATAGAGAGAACTATCCAGCTTGGTCTATGAGAATGGAAGCTCATCTTATGAGCAAAGATCTGATGGGATACATCATGGGAGAGGAAGAAAAACCATAGTTCAAAGATCCTAGTGTTCCAACTAGGGAAGAGCTTGCAGATATAAAGATTTGGATGAAGAAGGATGCTCAAGCAAGGAGCATAATCTACATGGCAGTGAATGATTATTTGCTTCCTCATATCAGAGGACTTGAAAGTGCAAGTGACATATGGAATGCTTTGGAAGAGTATTTTCAGAATACAACCAAATCAAGGAAAGCTTCATTATGGGCAGAGTTTACTACATTTAAGAAGAAGGCTTCACAATCAATATCTGATTATGTGACAAAGATGAAAGACATTGCAGATTCTTTAGGTGCAGTTGATGAAGATATTGAAGACGATAAGTTGGTAAGACAAATTCTCATAGAACTAAGAGGAGATGAGAAGTGGAAGCCTTTTATTTTGTCTACAGAACTTTCATTAGATCATTTCACTCCTGGTTTGAATCAGTTGTTAGGACATATGCTAACTTTTGAGAATGATATCAAAGGAGATGTTGATAAGAGTGCAGGTCATGCAATGTATTCTAAAGATAAGAAGAAAGCTAGCAAATAAAAGCAACAATCAGTTGAAGATGAAGGTACTCCAAGTCAAGTAAACTTCCTAAGAGGAAGAGGAAGTGGCAGAAGTAGAGGAAGAGGCAGAAATAACAAAGATAATTTCAAAGTTTGTTGGATATGTGGTAAGACCAATCATCTATCTCATGATTGTTGGCATAATAATCAAAGCAATGGTAATTTTAATCAGAACTTTAATCAAAGAGGAAGAGGTGGCACATATCAGAGGGGAGGTGGTAGGAATTCTTTTGGAAGAAGTGGAGGAAGAAACTTCCAAAATCAATCCTACAATAACACCTACTATAATTATGCATCAGATCAGAAAGAAGATTCAACTCTTATTATGAATGCAACATGTGAAACCTCACATGAAGACATGAGAGTATTTTATATTGACTCAGGACGTAGCAATCATCTGAGTAAAAAAATTTCTTTGATGACTGATCTAGATCATAAGGCAATCAATCACACAGTTCAAACAGGTGATAATACAAAGCACAAAGTAAAGTCAATTGGTTCAGTTAAAGCCAAAGATGGAAGTACTCTCTTGAGTAAGGTTCTGTATGTTCCTACAATTCCAAAGAATTTAATTAGTGTAGGACAAATTGTGGAAAAAGGATATGAGGTAAGATTCACTATTGATGGAGTTTATGTTGAAGACCCTAGTCAAGGGTATAAACAAATTGTTACAGGGAAGAAGGAAGGAAGGCTCTTCACATTAAAGATACAAGGTAATATTGGACATGCTATGTTCACATATGGAGAGCAAAAGGTGTCTGAATTGGATCTTTGGCATAAAAGGCTTGGACACTTTAATGAAAGAGGTATCAAAGAAATGGTTAACAATGGTTCAGTACTTGGATTGCCTAATGTTGCAGGTCAACACATGACATACAGATGTGAAGCATGTTAGTTAGGTAAGGCTCATAATCAACCATATAATAAGCATGGTTTTATGTATTCAGAAAGACTTGAATTGGTACATACAGATGTGTGGGGTCCTTCAAAGGATTTCAATATAAATGGTTCAAGATATTATGTCATATATGTTGATGATGCTACCAGATGGATCACAATCTATTTGATCAAAGACAAGTCAGAAGTGTTTAATACATTCAAACACTATCATGCATATGCAGAAAGAATTACAAGACAAAAGTTGAAGAGACTAAGGTCAGATGGAGGGGGAGAGTATTTTTCTAATGAGTTCAGTGATTATTTGTGGAATGCAGGTATAAAGACAGAGGTTACTTGCAGGTACTCTCCTCAACAAAATGGGGTAGCAGAGAGAAGAAATAGAACTCTTGTTGAGTTTGCAAGAACAATGATGAAGGAGAAAAATTGTCCTAATTATTTGTGGGCTGAGGCTGTAAATACAGCCACATATTTGGTCAATAGGTTACCATGTAAAGCTTTGCAGGGAATGACACCATATGAAGCTTGGTGGGGTAAGAGACCTACCTTGGATCATTGTAAAATATTTGGATGCTTGGCATATGCATATGTGCCATCTCAATTGAGGCATAAATTGGAACCTAAAGCAGAGAAGTATGTATTCATTGGCTATGATGACAAGCACATGGGTTATAGGTTGTGGAGTCCATCCACAAAGCAATTCCTTGTGTCTAAGGATGTTAGATTTGATGAGCAAGGTACTTGGTATGCAGGAACACTTAATGTTTATGCAGATGTTGAAGAAGTTGTGAATCAATAGAAAGGTAAATCAAAGGTTCAGATATTTGATGAAGAGGAGATCAATGAAGTACAGAATGAAGTTGAAGATGTGCCAAGGTTTGATCTAGAATGTGATGAACCAGAAACTTCAAGAAGTGGAGAACTCAGAAGGTCATCTAGGCACAAATGGCAACCTACAAGCTATAGCTATGATACTTCATTCTTGACTACTAAAGATTATGCTTACATGTTAAAGCAGATGAAGATCCATCCACATATGATGAAGCCAAAGGGAAGAAGAATTGGGAAAAAGCTATGCAGGAGGAATATGATGCATTGATGGAAAATGAGACTTGGGATTTGGTTCCTAAACCAAATAGTCAGAAGATCATTGGGTGTAAATGGGTCTATAGAACAAAAATTTTTGCAGATGGAAGTATATCTAGGTACAAAGCCACGCTTGTTGTAAAGGGATATGCACAGACATATGGTGTGGACTATGATGAAACTTATAGTCCTGTTGCAAAGATGACAACCATAAGGACTCTCATAGCAATTGCTGCTTGCAAAGGTTGGAAATTGTCTCAATTAGATGTGAAGAATGCTTTTTTGAATGGTTATATTTCAGATGAAGTTTATATGGAACAACCAGATGGTTTCAAAGATCAAGTGTATCCAAATTATGTGTGTAAGCTCAAGAGAGCTTTGTATGAGTTGAAGCAGGCCCCAATGGCATGGAATTATAGGCTTGTAAAGTTCTTAAAGGAACTTGGATTTCAAGCATCAAACGCAGATAGTAGCTTGCTAGTTAAAGCAAGTGAGGATGGATTTATATATGTCTGTATTTATGTTGATGACATAATACTTACAGGAACAGATGACAAAGGTATACACATGATTAAGAAGCAGATGGAGAAAGAGTTCAAAATCATCGATTTGGGAAATTTGTCATTCTTTTTGGGAATGGAGATTTCATATACTCAACATGGAGTATATGTAACTCAAGAAAGGTATCTAAGAAATTTACTAACCAAGTTTAAAATGGAAGATTGCAGGATAGCACCAACTCCAATGGAGGTGAATCATAGACTGAGTAGATATGGAGGAGAAGAATTCAAAGATATGAAACTTTATCAGAGTTTGGTGGGTAGCCTGATTTATGCTACATTAATAAGACCTGATTTGTCATATGCAGTTGGAGTTCTATCTCAATTCATGCATTGTCCTAGAAAGGAACATTGGATTGCAGGACAAAGAGTACTTAGGTACATCAAGGGCACACTTAAAGAAGGTCTGTATTATGGATTTACTTCAGATACAAGAGTCAAGATATACAATGATGCAGATTGGGCAGGTAATTCTGATGATAGAAGATCAACACATGGATATTTGTGTTATGTGGGAGATAAGTTAATTTCATGGTGTTCTAAGAAGCAACATACAGTTGCTTTATCATCTACAGAAGCAGAATACAAAGGCATGGTAGAAGCTGCAAAGGAAGTAATATGGTTAATGACTCTTATGAAGAGTTTTGATATTGTTCAGAGTACTCCTATCATTTGTGGAGACAATATGAGTTCTTTATATTTGGCAACAAATCCTGTATTCCATGCTAGAACTAAACATATTGAGATTCAGTATCATTTTTTTGAGAGAGAAGGATGTTGATAAAGAAATAGAAGTTATGCATACTCTTGCAAAAGATCAACTTGCAGATATGATGACAAAGAGTTTAGATGGACCAAAGTTGTAGAGGTTTAAAGATATGGCATGAATAAAGAAGATGCAGGTAATCACAATTGATGATTGAGGGGGAGCTGTTGGAGTAGGACAATCAACAATTGGTGATTATATGAAGTCTAGAAGTGAATATATGAAGAAAAGATTGAAGTTCAACTTCATGAATTAAAGTGAAGATTCAGGAAGCAAAGTTCTTCAAACATATGTAAATTAGTTTTGTAAATACTTCGATATACTTGAAGTAATGACGAATCAACACTCATATGTATATATATATATATATATATATATATATATATATATATATATATATATATATATATATATATATATATATATATATATATATATATATATATATATATATATATATATATATATGAGTCTATGATCGTATTAAGAGAGAGAGATGAAATATAGATGAATAGATGATGCGTAGTAAATGTAACATCCATCAGATGTATGAAAAGTTGAATAGAAAGAATGTTCAGAGAATTGTGTGTCGATCTTTTCTCTAGTTCTCCTTCTGTGTTTGATTTTATCATAAATCCTTTTGTACACATCTACTTCCATAGTTAATCTATCTATGGTTAAAGTTTGAGAGTCCAATTGCAAACAGGCTGAGAGAATTTTGTGTAGGAACATTCATATGTGAGAAAGTATTGAGTGTCTTCTAAAACAGGTGCAATTCCGATGGTCAAAGAAATGGTCCGTTCTCAGTGCACATTGTAAAGTTTTGCACAAATGAGGAGTCAAAATCTATATTGGAAGGTAAGCCATCTATGGCTAAAAGCATTCACTTAAACGGGTTCTAATTTGGGAGAACCATGTGTTAGAAGTTGCAGGTGTCAAAGTCGACTCTACAAGAAGGCAGTTTCAGACATAGGTAGATTGTTTGAAACATTTCTCATAATCTACTTAAGCTTTTGAATTGTTTTAATTTGGATCAGGTGCGCAAACTCTAGGCGACACATCCTACAAAGTTTCATCAGATAACATTACACAAATGATCAATCAATGAGTCAATAATGTGCAGCAGACTTTTCTGTGAAATGAATTTCTTCACAGTTAGCTAAATTCTTGATAGTTTGGTGCTTGTCTTCCAAAATTGGTTGGAGTTTAAAGTTATTCTTGATATAGAAGTGATCTAACATCAAGGATAGCTTGTCCTTTTGGAGATTAACACTCTCCATCAACGAAGTGAATGTACAAACATAAGTGACCCATTAGGGTGTATAGGCTTATATACAATTCAGGGCAAAAAAGCTCCTAAAGAGGGAAAAAAGAGCCCTGGCGATCCTAAGTGTGGTCACACAGATGACTACCAAAATGTATTAAGAAATCCCCTTGGAAGTGATGTGGTGAACAAGGAGCTGGCACTCATGTATAAGGAAGTGCCCAGCTATGTGGAATCAACCCACAAAGGGAAGTAAGCCCAAAGCTTTGTGAAAAAATTCAAATTTCTCGCTAGGAAGAGCCTTTGTGAAAAGGTCTGCAATGCTCTCCTGTGTGGGTACATATGCCAAAATGATCTCACCAACAAAGGACCTTTCCCTGACATAATGATAGTGCACCTCAATGTGCTTAGTGCAAGCATGGAACATAGGGTTCCTCGTAATTGTCAATGAGTTCTCACTATCAATGAAGATGGTGGTGGAAAAAGACTTACCAACACCCAAATCAGCCAAAAGGCATCTGAGACACACACACTCAACAGTCAGCTTCCCTATACTCAGCCTCACAACTAGAAGTGGCCATAGTAGGCTACTTCTTGCTCAACCAAGATATGCATGAGCTACCAAGCATGAAGCAAAAACCATTGGTGGACAGACGAGTATCATAGCAACTAGCCTAGTCAGAGTCAAATAAGCATGTAAATCTGGCGGTAGTCATCCCCCCTTGGGATAAAAAAATCCAAGTATCCAAGTACCACTCAAGTAGCAAAAGATGCATGTAATGACCTGTCAATGCTTGACACATAGGCAATGCATAAACCTGCTCATCTATGAGAAATCAAACTAAATACCAGGTCGGGTTATGCATAAGTAAATGAAGCATCTAGCAGCTTGTTGATAGAGGACAACATCAAATGCATCGCCAGCATCATGAAGACTCAATCTAAACCTGTCTCCATAGGAGTGGCAATAGGTTTGAAGTCTTCAAGGCCAAAGCACTGTAATAATGTGTCACTATATTTCTTTTTACACAAAGCTATTCCTCCATCAACTTGCATAAATTGAATGCCCAAATAATGATGCAAATGCCCAAAATATCACATCTCAAATCAGGCATGCAAATTAGCCTTAAAATCATCAATCATTAGGACCAGTGAGCAGCATGTCATCAACACAGACAACAATGATCAGAAGCACATCATTTGCATATTTAACATACAAGGTGCTCTTAGTTGTACTGTTCTCAAAACCATGTGCAATCAAGTAGGCATGTGTCTTTTCATACCAAGCATGTGCTTGCTTCAAACCATATAATTCCTGTTTCAACTTGAACACTTTGTTTCCAAAACTTTTCTACACAAAACCACAAGACTAAAAACCATACATTTCTTCATGTAAATCACCATTCAATTATGCAGTTTTAATATCCTATTGATGTGCATTCCAACCATGATGAGCTACAAGTGAATTGATGCTAAAAACAGTAGTCATCCGACATGTGGGTGCAAAGCTCTCATCAAAATCAATGCCTCTTTCTTAAGCATAACCTTCTGTAACAAGCCTAGCCTTATACTTGTCAATTGTTCCATCATGCTTATGCTTCAGTTTATATACCCACTTACTTCCAATGGCCTTCTTGCCAGAGGAAAATCACATAAAGACCAGGTACCATTCTTCATAATAGCATCATATTCTAATTGCATAGCAACCATCCAATTTTTTGATATTTATGCTTCATCAAATGAAAGAGGCTCATTCTCATCACAAAGACTAGGGGCAGCCATAGCATAGCAATCTGAAGCAAAATATGCGCTGTGAGAGGCTGAATGATTATGATATGACAGAGGTGCATCTAATTTGTTATGTCGCAAAGTATGTACCAGCCATTTTGGCATAGTTTTTTCCTCCTCTATATCAGCCCTTTCATCAACAAGTGCAACATGCTAATTTGCGTCAAAAATGGAATGATCTACATCATCATGTGGAAACTGTAAAGGCTAAGAAATTGCCTCATTTGGACCAATGCTAAGTTTTCCACCTGTTAAAAGAGGAAGCAAAGTATCATACACATCTTTGGAGCTAACTGATGTCTCCTTAGTACATGAAAGTAATGGCTAAATTGCATCTTCCATAAAAAAATATCACGGCTACCAAGATGTGTTTACTTTGTGGATGATGTAGACAATAGCCTTTGCTTTCAGAAATGTGCCCAACAAAAATACATTTCAACCTCCCAATTGTTTTTGGAGGTAAGCAACACGAGCCGCATTTCTTGCCTAATATAAAGTGATAAGTGTATCCAAAGCATCTTTTGTAGTTTTGCAAGATTGAATGTGAGGGATAATGGCACATTTGACAAACAAAGTTATCAATGCATGTGCCTAAGCATCTTTGCCATCCCAGTGAAGTTGCTCTACAGTATGTGTAGTAGGAATCATAGCACGAATGAGAATTTGAAGATCATCATCTTAAACACCATCTGCATCACCTTCAATAATTGTATTTATAGGTGTAGTAGGGTGTTTTCAATAGCCTTCACAATATTCCACAACCCTTTCAACACGAATACATGACACATCATATATGCCTACAATCAGTAATTAGTACCAGCCAACCTATCCTCAACACCCAACATACAAAATACATCATTGCTTTCACTCATGGCCATCGATTGAGTACCTTGATGCAAAAAAAATGACTATATCTCAAAAAGTTGAAAAAAAACACCCCATGGAGCTCTATTAAACATGTAGAAGAATTTGATATGGTTGTATCGGCAAGTCAAAACATATATATATGTCTGGCACAAGAGGATAAATATGTTTGCATAGGTGTTATGATATTGCATTCAGAGGTCAAAATTAGCTCATATCAAAATTTTGATGGGACACCGTGAATCTATTATGAACTGCTATTTGCCCTAAGTTTGTTCACCAATTTTCATTTGATTATGAGACTGGGTCAAGAGGGGTTTTGATGAAGCCCTAGATAAGGCGGCGATGTGCTATGATACTAATTGTTGGAGTTTGAGATCTATAGAAGCACACGAACAACACAAGGAACAAGGAGAAGCTTGGAGCACAACATAACATTGAACAAATCACCAAGTGAATGTACAATGATAAGTAACCCATTTGGGTTATAGGCATATATGCAAGTCGGGCGAAAAAACCTCCTAAAGAGGGAAAAAAATGTCCCAACAATCCTAAGTGTGTTCACACACACAATCGACATATATCACTAGTTTTAAATGTTAATTTAAGTTAGGATGATGATGATGTTGATATATTTCAGTAGTGATGTGTGTGAACACTCTAGGACCATCGGGGCACTTTTTTCCCTCTTTAGGAGTTTTTTTTCCCCGGCTTGTATATATGCCTATAGCGCTAATGGGTCACTTATCTTTCTATATTCTCTTGGTAATACATTCAGTATTGTGTGTTGTGCTCCAAGCTTCTTCTTCTCCATTGTGTTGTTTGCATGCTTCTGTAGACCTCGAAGTCCAACAATTGGTATTAGAGCAGGTCATTGCTTCATCTAGGGTGTCCTCGACATCCCTCTGGCCACAATATCATAATCGCTTGAAAATTAGTGGTGTCAAAATCATGATCTGAGCTCATTTTGACCTCCGAATGCACTATCATAGCGCTTGTGTAGGCAATTTTATCTTTTTGTGCCAAAGATATGTACACGTTTTGCTTCGCCAATATAAGCATCTTGAAGTCTACTACAAGTTTAGTAGAACTTGATAGGGTAGTTCTGTTCAACTTTTTGAGATATAGTCATTTTTCTGCATCAGGGTATTTTAGCCAGTGGCCATGGCTGAAAGCAGTGATGTATTCTATATGTTGGATCTTGAGGATAAGTTAGATGGTACCAATTAACCATTATGGGCTTATATGATGCATCATGTATTGGTTGCAAAAGGACTGTGGAATATTGTGCAGGGTGTTCAAAAACATCCTATTACATCTTCAAACACAGTTGTTGAAGGTGATGGAGATGGCATTGAAGATGGCGATATTATTCATGTTCCTATTCATTTTGTAGTTCCTGCTGCACCTACTACAGAAAAAATTCATTGGGATGGCAGAGATGCTTAGGCACATGTATTGATAGCCTTCTCTGTCAAACGTGCCATTATTCCTCACATTCGCTCTTGCAGAATAGCTAAGGATGCTTGGGATACACTTACCACTTTATACCATGCAAGGAATTAGGCTCCTATTGCTTACCTCTAAAAAAAGTTGGAGAGTGAGCACATGAATGAAGGAGATTCCATGGACATTTTTCTGACGGATCAAAGATTTAAAGGAACAGTTGACTTCTACTGATGAAGTCTTGCCTGACAATTCACTTGTGCAGATTGTTCTAAATGGACTTCCCAATTCATATCATATTTTTGCTTCTACTCTTTGTTTGATAATGAAAGCCAATCTAAATGCCTTAACATTTGAGGAGTTAGTCTTTGTTCTATTGCACGAAGGTTAGTCTAGGCAGAACAAGTCCATTATGCATGTTGCAGATCAAGCTTTCCTGGCTAGTTAGAAGGGCAAAGGTAAATGGAGCTCTTCTACTAGTAAGCAAAAATCTGCTAATTCTCCACAATCAAAGAAGGATGACAGGGATGAGAAAAAAACAGAAAAGCAGAAATTGTTTTGCAAATATTGTAAAGGAAATGATCATGTCATAAAGAGTTGTCCAAAATTGGCTTTCAAAGAGGCAAGGAAGAAAGAGGCTGGAATTGTTGTTGTAGAGACCTCTACATGCAAATCTTGTGCAGAATGAAGAATAGGCATTTACCACTGTTTGTAGTTATGACCAATCTTCTCATGAATAGTGTATGTCTAGAATTGACTCAGATGTTTGGTACTTTGATAGTGGGGCAACCAAACATTTTACCTCGCAATGTAGTTTCTTCACTTTAGTCAAGCATGCCCCTATAGGGAATACTATTACATGTGCCCACAACTCCTCTTATCCTATCATGCGAGGTGGTAAGATCATTCTGATTACTGTTGATGGTAGTTCTTTTACATTGTCGGATGCTATATTTGTGCCAGGGATCAAGAAGAATATGTTATCGATTTCAACTTTAGCCAAGATTGGCTTGGTTGTGAAATTTGTTAATGATAGATGTACAGTTCATGATCTGTCAAATGGTGATATCATTATTGCTTCTCGCATTTTATGTCGTGGGTTGTATAAGCTCATAGACTATGAAAAACCTGTGAATGATTCAACGTGTGTAGTACATGATTCTCAAGCCATGTCAGATGCAAAGCTTTGGCATGCACACTTTGGTCATTTGAATTTTGCTAGTTTTTTATGCCTACAAAAATGTGAAATGTTTTCCTCTTTTCCAAAACTTGAGACACCTGGTAAACATGTATGTGAAGGCTGAATTTTGGGCAAAATGGAGCATCCCTCCTTCCCAAAAGATTATTTAGTTCGAGCTACTCAAAATTGCAGCTTGTTCATAGTGATGTTTTTGGTCCTATGTAGACACCTTCTTTTGGGAACAATCTTTACTTCATGACTTTCATCCGTGATTTTTCCATGCAAGGGTATATTCATTGAAAGAAAATTCCAAATTGTTTATGTGCTTCAAACAGTTTTTGGTTTTGGCTTAAAATTTTTCAGCATGTAAAATCCTCCATTTTGATCAAGGGGGGTAATATATGTCTTCTAACTTAAATGCATTTCTAGCCGAACATGGGATAAAACATCAGTGTATAGTGCCATATACACCTCAACAAAATGAAGTTGTGGAAAGGGCATGAAAACCAAGTGTGCAAGTTGAAAAAGGCATTATATGGTTTGAAACAAGCACCACGTGCTTGGTATGAAAAGATATATGCCTACCTGATTACACATGGTTTTGAGAATAGTCCAACTAACAGCACCTTATATGTTAAATGTTCCAATGATGTGCATGTGCTTCTGATCATTGTTGTGTATGTTGATGGCATGCTGCTCACTAGTCATAATGAGAAGCATATTGTTGATTTAAGGCTGATCTGCATGCCTCATTTGAGATGTTAGATTTCAGGCATTTGCATCATTATGTGGGCATTCAGTTTATACAAGTTGATGGCAGAATAGCTTTGTGTCAAAAAAAATATATTGACACATTATTGCAGTATTTTGGCCTTGAAGATTGCAAAGCTATTACCACTCCTATGCAGACAAGTTTACGATTGTGTGTGATTACTCTAGGATTGTCGAGGCACTTTTTTCCCTCTTTAGGAGGTTTTTTTCCCTAGCTTGTATATATGCCTATAACCCTAACATGTCACTTATCTTTGTACATTCTCTGGGTAATACATTCAGCATTGTGTTTTGTGTTCCAAGCTTCTTCTTCTTGTTCCTTGTGTTGTTTGCGTGCTTCCGGAGACCTTGAACTCCAACGGATGAAAGAGTGATATGGACCAAAACTATTTTGTGAAGTACTATCTTTTCACTTTACATCTAGATATACAAAGATCATCTTTAGATTCGTGAGATTCAATGCACTCGCCAAGCCCCATATCTAGATTTAGAAAATTTTAAATTTTTTGCCTTCCCCACTTGTTTGCCTTCTTGTGCTTGGGTTGTGAGATGAAAATTTTGGTAAAGATTCAACAATACCATAACTCCCTTATCCATGAATCACACTAACAATTAGCCATTTTAGAATGTTATACAATCTTAGCATTTAACATTTACATGTGCAAAGACCATCTTAAGATCCATGTACTCCAGTGGACTAGACAAGCCCTATGTCTAGAATTAAATAAATTTCTTAAATCTTCCCTCAACTATGTTTGTTTTCCTGTGCTTGGATACTCTTAACCTTCAAAGCTATACGGTTCAACAATTCAAGAACTCATTTGTGTTGGAGATAGACGTCTGCGGAAGCACGCGAACAGCACAAGGAAGAAGAAGAAGCTTGGAGCACAAACACACAATACTGAATGTATTACTAGAGAATGTACAAAGATAAGTAGCCCATTAGGGAAATAGGCGTATGTACAAGCCGGGGTAAAAAAACCTCCTAAAGAGGGAAAAAAGTGCCCCGGCAGTCCTAGAGTGTTCACACACATCACTACCTAAATATATCAACAAATCCCCCCTGGGAGTGATGCGCTGAACAAGGAACTGGCACTCATGTAAAAGGAAGTGCCAAGCTATGTGGAAATCACTCCACAAAAGGAAGTAAGCCCAAAGCTTTGCGGAAAGCTTCAAACTTCTCCCTAGGCAGAGCCTTCGTGAAAAGGTCTACAATGTTCTCCTGCGTGGGCACATATGCCAAGCTGATCTCCCCAGCAGAGAACCTCTCCTTGACATAGTGATAATGCACCTCAATGTGCTTAGTGCGATCATGGAACACACCTCGCAACTGCCAATGCGCTCTGACTGTCAGTGAAGATGGTGGTGGCAGAAGACTGGCCAACACCCAAATCAGCCATAAGGCGTCTGAGCCACACACACTCAACAGTCGCTGTGAAAGCTGCCCTATACTCCGCCTCACAACTGGAAGTGGCCACAGTAGGCTGCTTCTTGCTCAACCAAGATATACATGAGCTACCAAGCATGAAGCAAAAACCACTGGTGGACACACGAGTGTCATAGCAACCAGCCCAATCTGAGTCAAAAAAAGCATGCAAATCTGGCGGTAGTGATCCCCCCTTGGGATAAAACAACCCAAGTAGCGGAGTACCACTCAAGTAGCGAAAGATGCGCTTAACCACTTTCCAATGCGTGACTCCTGGGCAATGCATAAACCTGCTCATCTGTGAGACAGCAAACTGAATATCTGGCCGAGTAATGCATAAGTAAATCAAGCATCCAACAGCCTGCTGATAGAGAACAACATCAAATGCATCTCCAACATCATGAAGACTCAATCATAAACCTGTCTCCATAAGAGTGGCAATAGGCTTACAGTCTTCAAGGCCAAAACACTGCAATAATGTGTCAATATATTTCGTTTGACACAAAGCCATTCCACCATCAACGTGCATAAACTGAATGCCCAAATAGTGATGCAAATGCCCCAAATCAGACATCTCAAATGAGGCATGCAAATCAGCCTTAAAATCAGCAATATGTATCTCAATAGGACCAGTGAGCAGCATGTCATCAACATAGACAACAATGATCAGAAGCACATCATTAGCACGTTTAACATATAAGGTGCTTTCAGTTGGACTGTTCTCAAAACCATGTGCAATCAGATAGGCATGTATCTTCTCATACCAAGCACGTGGTGCTTGATTTAAACCATATAATGCCTTCTTTAACCTACAAACCTGGTTTTCATGCCCTTTCTGCACAAAGCCACGGAGCTGAAAAACATACACTTCTTCATGCAAGTCACCATTCAGAAATGCTGTTTTAATGTCCAACTGATGTACATTCGAACCATGATGGGCTGCAAGTGCACAAATGCTCCGAACAGTAGTCATACGGCATGCAAGTGCAAAGGTCTCATCAAAATCAATGCCTCTTTCCTGTGCATAACCCTTTGCAACAAGCCTAGCCTTATACCTGTCAACTGTACCATCAGGTTTACGCTTCAGCTTGTATACCCACTTAGTGCCAATGGCCTTCTTGCTAGGAGGCAAGTCACATAAAGACCATGTACCATTCTTCATTATAGCATCATATTCAGATTGCATAGCAGCCATCCAATTTTCTGAATTTTGTGCTTCATCAAAAGAAACAGGCTCATTCTCATCACAGAGACTAGATGCAGCCATAGCATAGCAATCTGATGCAAAGGAGGCACTATGAGAGCCTGAACGAGTACGATATGACAAAGGTGCATCTAATTTGTTGTCACGCAAAGTCTGCACCAGCCATTTTGGCATAGTTTTTGCCTGCTCAATATCAGCTCTCTCATCAACAAGTGCATCATGTAAATCTGCATCAGAAATGGAATGACCTGCATCATCATATGAAACCTGCAAAGGTTGAGAAGTTGCCTCATTAGGACCAGCACTAGCCTGTCCACCTATAAAAAGAGGCATCAAAGTATCATACATGTCTTTGAAGCTAACAGATGTCTCCTTAGTACATGAAAGCAATGGCTGAATAGCATCTTCCACAAAGACAACATCACGGCTAACCAGAATGCGTTTAGTCTGTGGATGATACAGACGATAGCCTTTACTTTCAAAATTGTACCCAACAAAAATACATTTTACTGCCTTATCATCCAATTTTCTGCGATGTTGTTCAGGCACTAATGCATATGCCAAACAACCAAAAACACGCAGATGAGCAACAAATGGCTTGCGGTCATGCCAAGCCTCATATGGAGTGATAGACTGCAACGCTTTAGTGGGACACCTGTTCAGTACATATGTTGCACACATGACAGCCTCAAGCCAGAAACTATGTGGTAAAGCCTGACTTTTGACCATGCACCTCGCCATCTCCATGAGTGACATGTTCTTTCGTTCAGCAACTCCATTTTGTTGAGGTGTATACGGCACTGTACATTGGTGTTTTATCCCACGTTCAGCCAGAAATGCATTAAAATCTGAAGACATATATTCCCCCCCTCGATCAGAACGGAGGGTGTCCATTTTACATGCTGACAGATTTTCAGCCAAAACCAAAAACTGTTTGAAGCACATGAACACTTCGGACTTTGCTTTGAGTGGATATACCCATGCATGCCTGGAAAAATCATCAATGAAAGTCACGAAGTAAAGGTAATTTCCAAAAGAGGGTGTCTGCATAGGACCACAGACATCACTATATACAAGCTGCAATTTCTGCATAGCCCGAACTGAGCCATCTTTTGGAAAGGAAGAACGCTGCATTTTGCCCAAAATACAGCCTTCACAAACATGTTTTCCAAGTGCCTCAAGTTTGGGCAAAGAGGACACCATTTCAGATTTCTGCAGGCGTAACAAACTAGCAAAATTCAGATGACCAAAGCGTGCATGCCAAAGCTTTGCATCTGACATAGCCTGAGAATCATGAACTGCACATGCCGAATCATTCACAGATCTTTCATAGTCTATGAGCTTATACAGCCCACGACATAAAATGCCAAAAGCAATAATCACATCGCCATTTGAGAGATCATGGACTGTACACCTGTCATCAACGAATTTCACAACCAAGCCAATCTTGGCTAATGCAGAAACTGATAACAGGTTCTTTTTGATCCCTGGCACAAATAAAGCATCTGACAAAGTGAAAGAACTATCATCAGCAGTAGTCAGAATGATCTTACCAACTCCCATAACAGGATAAGAGGAGTTATTGGCGCATGTGACAGTATTCCGTGTAGGGGCAGGCTCGAATGAAGAGAAGAAACTGCGCTGCGAGGTAATATGTTTGGTCGCCCCACTGTCAAAGTACTGGCAAACATCTGAGTCTATTGTAGACATGCACTGATCATGAGAAGATGGGTCAAAACTGCAGACAGTAGTAAACGCCCATTCTACTTCTTGCACAAGATTTGCAGACTCTGTTTTTGGTGTAGAGGCCTCTGCAACAACCATTCCAGCCTCTTTCTTCTTTGCCTCTTTAGCACCCAGTTTTGGACAGTTCTTTATAATATGATCATTTCCTTTACAGTACTTGCAGAACAATTTTTGCTTTTCTGATTTCTTCTCATCTTTATCCTGGTTCTTCGATTATGCAGCATTTGCAGATTTCTGCTTACTAGTAGAAGAGCTCCATTTTCCTTTGCCCTTCTAACTAGCCAGGAAAGCTTGATCTGCAACACGCATAATGGACCTGTTCTGCCTGGACTGATCTTCCTGCAACAGAACAGAGACTAATTCCTCAAATGACAAGGCATTCGGATTGCCTTTCATCATCAACCGAAGAGTAGAGGCAAAACTCTGATATGAATCAGGAAGACCATTCAAAACGGTCTGCACAAGTGAGCTATCTGGTATAACCTCATCAGTTTGTAAGAAAAATGTCCATAGAATCACCTTCATTCATGTGCTCACTCTCCAACTGTTTTCGGAGGTAAGCAACACGAGCCTCATTCCTAGCCTGGTACAAAGTGGTAAGTGTATCCCAAGCATCCTTTGCTGTTCTGCAAGAGTGAATGTGAGGAATAATGGCACGTTTGACAGACAATGCTATCAATGCAAGTGCCTGGGCATCTCTGCCATCCCAACGAATCTGCTCTGCAGTAGGTGCAACAGAAACAGCAGCACGAACAGGAATCTGCGGAATATCATCTTCGACACCATCTTCATCAGCTCCAACACCTGTATTTGCAGTACCTGTCGTTACAGGTGTAACAGGACGTCTTTCAACACCCTGCACAATGTTCCACAATCCTTTTGCAACCAGTACATGTCGCATCATATAAGCCCATAATGGGTAGTTGGTACCATCCAACTTATCCTCAACAGCCAACATACGGAATACATCACTGCTTTCAGCCATGGCCGGTGACTAAAATACCTTGATGCAAAAAATTGACTGTATCTCAAAAAGTTGAACAGAACTGCCCAGACGAGTTCTGCTAGACCTGTAGCAGACTTCGAGACGCTTAAACTGGCGAACAGAAACTGGTATATACCTTTGGCACAAAAGGACGAAATTTCCTGCACAAGTGCTGAGATAGTGCGTTCGGAGGCCGAAACAAGCTCAGATCGCGATTTCGGCACCACACAGCAAAGCTGTTTTGATCTCGGAAACACCCTAAGTATGCTCACCAAATTTCGTCCGAATCTGAGACTGCAAACGGAGGAGTGTCGACGGCGCCCTAGAAGAAGCGACGACCTGCTCTGATACCAATTGTTGGAGATAGACGTCTGCGGAAGCACGCGAACAACACAAGGAAGAAGAAGAAGCTTGGAGCACAAACACACAATACTGAATGTATTACTAGAGAATGTACAAAGATAAGTAGCCCATTAGGGCAATAGGCGTATGTACAAGCCGGGGGAAAAAAACCTCCTAAAGAGGGAAAAAAGTGCCCCGGTGGTCCTAGAGTGTTCACACACATCACTACCTAAATATATCAACAATTTTGTCCATATTTATAACATGAACAAAGAGCCATTATACACTCTAATATAGCCTTCGTATCAAGATTCAAGAGGTGCAATATCAAATTACTAATTTTATATTAGGTCAAACACTCCTTTCCAACCATCTTTACTTCATTTCCCATCACCTACACGTAAAGGATTGTACACCTTTTCTTTGGATTTTCTCCCCTTATGTGTGTGTGTGTGTGTTGCTGTTGTTGGGGGTGTTAACTGCTCAAGAATGAGTGCATGGGTACCTTTCTTCTGTTATATACACCTTCATAGTGTATTGTACCTTTGAAGGCATCATTCTACGATCACTCCAAATGCACTAGTTCCTTTAGTTTTACATACTTCAATTCCACTAGCTCAAGGCCTAAAATTGATAGGTGTTTTTCCTGTCATTGGGGTTTTACCTATCAAACCACCTTCAATATTTTTTCCTATCAATTGGAAAGTTTGATGTGTAATTTCCCATGTCCCATGAAGGCAAAGGATAAAAATCCCATGCCATTTGATAGGAACCATTTGAGGGTCTATTGGCTTTGTATATATTATATATACTCTATATATTATACATACTAGACACTTTGGAAAATTGCAAAGCCAGGGGAGTCAGGGGCGAGTCCGCAGAGTTCAAAGTTCAAACAGTCCACTAGATAATTTATACATGATGACCAAACATATGTAAACATTGCATATACACATATTTTTCTGGCTCTATATAGGAAATTATTTGGTTTAGCTCGCCTCCCAACCCCAGAACTACCAAAAAAATATCCACAACCAAAAACTAGCTAGGGAAATATGTTTGTGATTAGTTGGGTGCTTCACTTTGTTGGACTAGTACTATTAAGTTCTAAGCAATAAGTCAAGAACCAAGTGGTTCCTGGTTCCTAGTTCTTGCAAAGGAGGGATCACCACTGATTTCCCAAGCTCTAGTGCCTATAGTCGATGACACTGGCTACGCGCGAATTGTGATGCCAAGCTTCCTACAGCCCAATGCCAACAATTTTTCAATCATGACTCACTAGTCAACAATGCAAGGAATTGACTACTACAGTACTGCTCCGATGTGGATAGGGATGCGGAATTAATTGAGAAATTCCAAGTTATGAGTGGTGAATTTATCAGTTTATGCTCTTGAGTCCTAACTTCACCCCTTTTCTGTTGCAAGACATCTGCTCAAGTTGCATAGTTGCACTACAACAATTGAAATATTAGATTCTATTTTTACAAGGTTAGACCTTTGCATCATCTTACTTCCATTAATCATGCATCTTTTAAATTCATTAACAATGATCTTGATCTTTGATATCTTTTATGACACAGATAACAGGTCTAGAAAATCAATTTGCATAATCTTACAAAATTTATACACATTGCAAGTTGCTTCAAGCATTTTGGATACTTTTCAAAAAGGTTAGCATTTTTTCAGTCTAGATTTTAGCAAAAATTAACTGCAATTGTTTTTAGAATGACTTTAGTGAATGCATTTATTTCTTTGGGTGTGTTTTTTTCTTAGAAAGAAAAACCTAATATCTTTAATATGTGTGTTATATGAAAACATCTTTGCATAAATATTAATTACCATGAGACCTAAGAAGGAATGGACGTATAGGTACATGCTGAGGTAAACCCATATCACAAGCAAGACGAAAAAGCCACAATGCTTCCTTACATGCCTCACTTGTTGCAACATACTCTACCTCTATGGTGGAAATAGATGTACATTCTTGAAGACGAGATCTCCAAGAAATAGCACCTTAAGGGAAATGAAAAATGTACCCTGATGTAGATTTATTATTGTCTACACAACTAGCATAGTCAGAATCTGTGTAACCAATAATGGATGCTAAGTATGAGTACCAAGCTACATGATTAGAGAACCATTATCTATGTTGTCACATGGAAAGAAGCACCAGGGATTTCTATTATTGACTTGGATGATGCATTTCAAATTTGGGTGACTCAAAGCATAAAAGAGCAAGACCATTAAAATGATGTGATTAGCTAGTATATGATATGTAATTGAAATATGCTCTTCTAAACTTATTTTGAAAATTTTTATTTTGTAATTTTGACTCCACTTCTAAGGAATCATAATTCATCTTCTCTTTCACTTTTTTTTGAGCATTCATGATGCTTTAATCTTTTGAATAAAGTGAAATTTCTTCCATAAACTTCATTTATTGATCAAGTTCATGCTTGTATAATCATTTGATTTGATCATAATGATATATGTTTGTTGCCTACATGTATGTGT
Source organism: Ceratopteris richardii (assembly GCA_020310875.1). NCBI lineage: Eukaryota > Viridiplantae > Streptophyta > Polypodiopsida > Polypodiales > Pteridaceae > Ceratopteris > Ceratopteris richardii. The sequence goes on along the minus strand of CM035433.1, from coordinate 58,415,999 downwards.
TGTAGAGTATTTATAGGTTTCATGGTGTATTAATGTTTGTAAATGAAGAAAATTAGAAGGATGTGTACCAATGGCATTGTTGCAAACATATTCTCTTTTGCAGGTTTCAAAGTAGAAAAGCATTATTAATGGCTTGCATACCATAAGATTAAGCGAGAAGACTTTGTTAGTGACTTGTATGCCATAAGCTTGAAATGCCCAATGTTTTATGTTATGTTTCTTTTTTTGCTTTATTTTCTTAGGAAGATGCTTCCAAAAAAATGTTGCTCTCAATGTTTTATGTTATGGTTCTTTTTTCGCTTCATTTTCTTAGGAAGTTGCTTTCAATTTTTTTTTGCTTTCATGGCTTTATATATAGAGTATGAGAAATTAGAGAAAAGCACGATGGTTTGAAAGAGAGAAGAAAATACTAGGCATCTGAGAGACGGTTTCCTCTAGATGCACCTACTTATTGGATGGCAGAGGAGAGACGAATGGAAGAGGGTCAAGTGACTCGTGTAATTGAATCATATATGGCTGGGCAGAAAAACAAAGACGACAGTATATTGTTCGTGAATTCATCTTCAGTTCAAAGTTCATGGTTGAAGATAATTATCAGAAATATGAATTAGACCCCATTTTCAGTTGTCTGCCATTTCCAAAATTTGCTTGTCATTTGGCAAGTGCAAGTTCTAAACACAACCCACAACGTTCCGTCGGCCCAATGTGAAAATTTTGTTCTCTTCTAATCGGATTTTGTTTTTCAAACGAATTATGTTCGATTCGTTTACATTTCAACAAAAGGCAGCCGGATAGAGGAGTTTTTTGCATTTCAGCTAGGACTAAATCTCCATTCGATTCTCGGATTTGACTCTCGGATTGAAGAGGAACGTAAGCTTAAATACGGCTTTCCCAATGCAGCACACGTATTGTACAGAGGATATCATTTCCTATGACCTGAAAATGCACTCATTCCCCATATTAATAGATCTCCAGGGTCAAAGTGGAAGGCCCTTTGTGGAATCAATCTCCCAGCTACTCTCCTGAATGCTGAAACAGATATTCCAATCCTCTAGAAAAAGTACTCCTACGAATCAATCAGGTAAATTTTTCCATCAGCTGAACAAATTCTTATCAACCTTCTCTTGTTCTCCCTTTCTCATTCTAAAATTACTCTCACACAGAGGTATAGTCTACTCTTCAAGTATAAATCAACTTGATGTGCTTCGGCATATTCTGAAATCGTCCCCACCCTTCGACAGGCTGAGAGGCCCCTTAAAACATCCGATCTGCTCTCAAAAAGTCCAGGCCCACAAGGTTTTTGGGGCCACAATCAATGGCTGTTACCCGTATTCCAAACCCGTTTCAAGGCCACTGTTACGGAATGGGCATCCGTCCATACACAGGTGGGGTCCCCTTCTGAGCCTTTGCTTTGGAGCAGCTGTCAAAAATGAAGGAAATAATAAAGAAATACTAGTCGTCATGCACTTTTTGCAAAAAAAAGCAGGCAATGTGTGCGGAGGACAAATAAAGCCCCCTTCGTGAAACTCATATCATCCACACCATGACCACTTTTTAATCATGGATTAAAGAAAGCACATACCATACAAGGACAATAGTTAACTGCTAAAACCCCAGGGGAGCGTAAGGTTTGAAAAGCCATATTTATCCATATTACAACACTCAAAACACTTTCAAACCCAGTCGCGCGCGCTAGAGAGAGAGAGAGAGCGAGAGAGAGAGAGAGAGAGAGAGAGAGAGAGAGAGAGAGAGAGAGAGAGAGAGAGAGAGAGACCCATTCAGGAATCCTGACCACTGTAGGTGAAATCTGAGAGAGGGGAAACAAAATCCAGCATGCAGTATTATCTGGTAATCTAAAAGCAAAGAGAGTTTGAAAAAGTATTCACAGCAACTCTACATTTATACCAAGACATCCTATAGCCCTTCGAAAATGGAAAGTCATTTCTTATATAAGCACAACAAACTGTTACCATCATATTCTCAATAAGATGACTTCCCTGCAATAATATTCCCAGAGTTACTTTCTATCACCGATAGAACGGATGAGATCAATCGACATGCAAAGGTTGGTTGAAACGATAACAATCTCAGACCTGATATATAACTGGAACAATCAAACTTCTTGCATTAGTCATTAGAATTATGTGATTCTTAGAAGCACGTGATACACAGTATACATCACTGAAACGATAACAATCTCAGACCTGATATATAACTGGAACAATCAAACAAACGAACTAATTAGTCATTAAAACTATGTAATTCTTAGAAGCACGTGACACACAATATACATCACTGGAACGATAACAATCTCAGACCTGATATATGACTGGAACAATCAGACAAACGAACTAACAAGCCTTCTTGCATTAGTCATTAGAACTATGTAATTCTTAGAAGCACGTGATACACTATATACATCACTGGAACGATAACAATCTCAGACCTGATATATGACTAGAACAATCAAACAAACGAACTAACAAGCCTTCTTGCATTAGCCATTAGAACTATATAATTCTTAGAAGCACGTGATACACAATATACATCACTGAAACGATAACAATCTCAGACCTGATATATAACTGGAACAATCAAGCAAACGAACTAATAAGCCTTCTTGCATTAGTCATTAGAACTAAGTAATTCTTAGAAGCACGTCATACACTATATACATCACTGAAACGATAACAATCTCAGACCTGATATATGACTGGAACAATCAAACAAACGAACTAATAAGCCTTCTTGCATTAACCATTAGAACTATATAATTCTTAGAAGCACGTGATACACAATACACATCACTGAACCGATAACAATCTCAGACCTGATATATAACTGGAACAATCAAACAAACCAACTAATAAGCCTTCTTGCATTAGTCATTAGAACTATGTTTCTTAGAAGCACGTCATACACAATATACATCCACCATCTTTGAGTCCCACAGAAATACTCGTGTATTGAATTCCCTGAGCGGTCTTTACTTAGTATTTTCCTTGGAGTAATGTGAAAAAAAATGAGCCCGGTGATAAAAATATCAATTACACCAATTCATAAGACTTTTGCAAATTAGTTGTTATTAAAATTATGAAGTCCTCTAAATACACATGAAAGACACCGAAAGTGATATCAACCTCTCATCCAACCAGTTAAAAAAATGGTTACATCATGGTTGATTTGAAGCGACACTGCCTGCATCATAAGCAAGACCTGATGTGTCTACTTGGTTGCAAAGAGCTAGCTTATTTACAGTCTAAAAAAATTAGAGGTACATATATATAAGGGACAAAGAATGTGTCTACCACACACTAGTCCCGAGCTTCAAGGTCACCAGATGATGCTCACATCAAGCTGGATAAATCTAGGAGTGATATGCCTCTTGGCGATACCCTTTTCTTGTAAGATTCATCCAGAGGTTTGCCTCTAGTGTCAATAAATGATTCTAGACTATTTGATTTAGCTTTTTATGTTAACGGCTGATTCAAGCCAACCCCAGCCCTCTTGTGAAGGATGTTTTGGCTCCCTACAAATAAATGCCTGCTAAGGCATCTTCGCTTCCATTTCACCAGGGATCGAAGGAATTCAAGTACCTACAACAAAACATTGATGAGGAAAACAGCCTTCTTGCATATTACATAACCTAACGATCCATGAATAGAGTACATAATTCCAGAATTTACAATCCATGCATAAAATTTGTCAGATCTATCTTTAGAAATCTCCAAGGGACTCCATACCTCACTTGGGTCCCGGAGTGAGCAGGTAGCATTAGTGTCCTTTACAACATTCGATACAAGAATAGCCAGTCCATGCTTTCTTCGGGCTACACTCTAGGAACAATAAGCGAGAAGTTTGAAATGTCTCTTTTGAGATTCTAAAGGATTAAGAGGAATAAAAAGCTAAGCAGTACTTACTTTGAAAGCATCTTCATCTGTTAGATCATCTCCTATGTATATTGGGAACACATCGCTTCGATTTCCAAAGCCTTTTACCGAAATAGCCCATGGACAAAAAGAATTCAAATCCCATATATACTAAGCATACCATGTGTTATTAACTTCCAAAAAAAAACTCACCAAATGCCTTCAGTAAATAATCCAACGCCTTTCCTTTGTTCCACAAGATCAGAGGTCGAACTTCTAACACCTGGAAACAACACATTACATCGTCAGGTCATAGCCTGCAAGCTAAAAATCTTCCAAAAGAAAAAGACAGTTCCAGTAACACTTGCCTTTCTGCCTTGTGTAAGACAAAGATTAGGATATGACCTTAAAACTTGTTGAACATGCTCTGCTAAATGCAACCAATCCTGTTGTAAAAATAGAGTAAGATTTATGTATTCCCTATAGGCAGTTAAAATCTTTACACTCATTTCTTACTTCTTCGTTTACACGTCGGAAGTGGACACTGACACAGAATTTGTTGTGTTCAACCTTGGCTCCATTGACTTTGCTGGCCTTTTCCTCCAGTAATTTAAAGATCTGAAAAATGACAGTAATTTTCAAATCCAGAAGTACACAGAAGTCGTCGTTATGGTTTATAGAATTACCTCATCCATGACAGCTGTATATTCACTGGCTGGCTGAAACATAACTATCTCATTTCCCTGCACATAAAAAGAAGATGCAAGGAGTTCACTTCACCACAACATTGATGAACAACTGGCTAAGGAAGGGAAGAGAAAAAAACTTGCTATAAGGAGCTATTAATTTGCAATAACCTCATCATTTAAAACTCGCGTTCCTTGGATTTTATGTCCACCACAGCCTTCTGCAGGTCCCATAATATCCATACCATGACTTCCTGCATAATACAGCTCAGGCAGTTGCACAAACTCATAAACCTGCCAATCAAAGTCACCTCAAAAGTCTGTTGCATTATCAAAAGTAACCCTAAAAAAATAAAATCGAAGCATACAGTTAAGGTAAAAGTCCGTACTTTCTCGCGACTCCTTCCAGTAATAATTGCTGTTGGGAAGAGGGACGCGATTTCTTTTACTGCAGCCCGCATCTATTTAAGTAAAGCACATAGGTTATCAGAGCTAATTTTTTGGGATTAAGTCTAAGTATGTCAGGGGGATATGTATGTGCAAAGAACCTACCTCCTCTGACATGAAAGCACTTTCAGGGTTTTCAACAATTGGTGATAGAGTTCCATCATAATCTAGAAATACAAAAATTCGCTTTCCATGGGCAGCTTCAAGGACCTTCTCGAAATTCTTTAATGCTGAAGGATAACTCTCCTACAGACAGGAATTCACTAGAGTATTACTCTCAGACTTCCAAAGGGGCATGGTAAGCAAGACAAACATTGACCTGCACAAACTCAATGTACATTCAAGATGAAGTGCTCATACATAAATCGCATTCATCATTCTATTTATATATGCTATACTCTAGGTATACATGACCCTAAAGTTTAAACCGAGAGACAGATGCATGTACTCATGCACAAATGATTGTATGAATGCTTGTATGGATTCATGCATGCATACTCATGCAATGCATTCTAATAATGGGTTCATTATCCATGCACTATCTACTTCTCCATGACACATGCACTATCTACTTCTCCATGACACACACAAGGGTGTACACTGTACATTTGCCCATGCATACATGTATACATGTATGCATACGCACGTGCATAAATACAAGTGTCTGCGCGCCCGCGTACATGGACGTGTGTGTGTGTCTGCATACATACCTAAACAAGCCAGGGCATGGGTACATGCATATCCATGCGCAGAGACGCATGAATCCATGCAACTAGTGTTCTTATGGGCATATAATCTCTCGTACAGGTGTGTACATACAGATAAAGGGAAATGGGTATCGGTGGACAAGGCATACATATTATATGCATGTATAGCATAAACATATGGATGTCAGTGTTCCCATGTACGCACATACGCATGTGAACGGTCCAGTACAGGTATAAACGTCATGTACTTATGTACATACAACCACCCCATATGGTTATATGACTGAATGCATTGCACACGTGTCACATGCATGTACTTGTGCATGCATACACAAGTACATGCATGCCTACACACTTCTGCATGCAAAACATACATGCGTACATAAAAACGTTCACACACAAACAACCACGTGTACTTACGTATAAGCAGACATACACATAATGTATGAATACATACACACACACACACATTATATAAGTATGCACGCACCATCATCCATGTATGCATGTAAGTACATGTATATCGGGATATGTACAAGTTAAAGAATGCAAGTGCATATACTCGCACATCACAGAAGAGCGCAAATATGAGCAACTTTGGGAATACTTCTGCATGTACGCGCATAAGCACATTCGACTGCGACACAAATGTTTTCAGAATCACATCCCCTCTTCAAACAATTCAGGGACAGCGGTATATGAACTAACAGCAAAAGAGAATCATGCTACAACTACCATTTCACCAATATAGAAACAAAGTACAATTATTATCTGTGTTACTCCGAAATAAACAGTTACCATCCAGTTATTGTACTCCATGTCATCTGCGTCTACCCGAGAACTTCTCGTCCGAGGAGGAGATGAATCTTTCATGGCTGCAAGCCAATCTGTAACTGACCCATGGTCAACCTTGCAGAGTGGCACCCTTCTCTTTAAAGAAGAATACCCTGTTCCAGCCAATACACTCGGTGGACTAGATTGAGAAACAGTATTAACAGAGTAATTGAACAATCCATTTGAAGAAGGGGATGATACAGTTCCTACATGAAATCCGGAATGAGAAAATGTAGAGGGATCTTTCACCCCCCCGCTATGCTTGAATTTGGTCCTGAAAGCCATTGCAAAGTCCTCTTTAAGGCTTCAATTTCTTAAGGCTAGCTACAAAATTGTGTAGAAGGGAAGGAACTTGGATCTCTGTTCGTATACCAAGTCAATATCACACTTCTACACCCATGTACATGTACAGTTATCTACAATGCTGCCCAAAGAACGGTTACCCAGAGGATAAAATAAAAGACCTGTAGAAAAACCAAAAAAAAAAAGCAATCAAAGATACAACTGTTAGCCCATATCACTAGCAAAAGAGCTAGAATTTAAAAATAAGAAAAGACAAGGAATATGCAGATAATTCATAAAAATAAGGACATAAAGTACACCCATGCAGTATAATGTTCCAGACCGGAAGGAGAAAACGACTGTGCAACCGCAGAGAGCCTAATGCGCAACAGTGCCTAATACCTTCATCTCATTCGATCAACCATTACAACATACTAGAAACTATATCAATACTGTCAAGATTCTGATGGCATTTTCAACGCCCTTATTCCATCCAAGATTAATACGAAAGCATACTACCTTTTTCAATGCATACTCGCAGACCTGCATTTATCACTGTGATGGTCTCGAGGTATAAACAGCATCATACGTCAACTTCAAATGCAAGTAAGTTTCAGTTTTACAATGCGAGCCGAGGTGAAAAGAGACTTCCAAACAAGAAAATGGAACTCAAAGCCACAAATATGCCGAAATGAGTTTGTGAAAACACTAGCAGAAAGCCCGAACATGATTGCAGAGATTTAAAGAAAGAGATGAATACAGTGGTATTGTAAAAGAGCGACGTTCATGATACCGGAAAGTGAAGGCGACCAATATGTCGTTCAATATGCTGCGCTCGGAAGAAACGATCCCTTTATATAAGAGCTCTGTTTGTCCCTCTCGCTCTATATTGCCCTGCTTAATCCTGCCAAAGGTCTCAAAGGTACGGGAGATGTGGAGGAAAACACTGGTATAGAGGGGACCATGCAAATACCTTTTTTCACAAAAGGGTTCGCTCTCCTTTCCAATAAGGCAGGAGAAGATCTTTTAAAACCAGACCACTGTAAAAGGGAACGTGGGAAAGCACAGAAGTTGAAGCTACAGAACCGCGCAAGGTCTCTCTCTGGCGCAAGGTCTCTCTCTGCTGTTGAATCTTGCCCTAACCTGAAAGAATGTAGACACTTCTTTTCCTGGCTCTAGCAGACTAGTTCATCTGCTTGAGTGTATGAAGATGCGATGAGTCTGTCGGCAAAGGAAAATGACATGCATAGCACCTTCAATCTGACTGGATGCCACCCTCAACTAGAACGCAAGGCCTAAATGAGCTAGACGGGGGCAGAATTTCGATAGGACGCACAGGCTATGCGTAGGCAGACAAACCCCCTACAGGAACAAGATTCCGATAAAGCCTCGATCGATCGCGGCGATAGGCGTAGGACACCTGTAAGCATCAAGGCTTGGTGGATGCGAATCGCTGTCAGGAACCTTCGAGTGGCAGACGGAAAGAACCACTCTTAGAGACTGCTGGTTGTGGCGGTCTAAGCTCTGCCACGGGCTACAAGGTTCCAGCGCGAAGGCTGAAGCCTTGGCTATGGCAAAGCAATCCTTCCAGCCTAACGAACGCGAAAGAGGAGATAGGAGAGAGAAAAAGGAGAGAGAACCATAGGCAAATGATGGAGATTGCTTATAATGGCGCACAAGGGCGAAAGAATTTTTATTTTTTGTGATATTTTCCTAAATTTTTTAAATACGAAGATTCAAAAAATGCGGAGTGCAGTCTGCTCACTTTGATAACGTCAAGAGTTCGATCCCCGGATGCTCAGATTCGTAGAACTACGTAGTCCACATACACAGCTATCTCTTATGTTTCTCTATGTTTGTCCTTTTCTTCTCCTTACGAGAGACTTTTTTTTCTCACTTCTCTCATTCACACAAAATTCTCAAAACATGGCTCATTTTTTCTGTCGTGGAGATCATTGGATCTCTCATTCAAGGATAGGGCTTAGAAACTTCGATGGAGTTATGCAAGGATCCCCTAATGTGTGCCTTGTTCAATGCATTGGATTTTGAGCCATACGTGGACAAGTAGAGTGTGTGTGCTTGTGGTTCTCCCAAGGAAGAGCTCGGCTGTGGTTCTCCAAAAGAAGAGATGGTTGGAATTGTTCCACCATGTTACTCCATTTCAATCATGAATCTCTTTTAAGACTCATGTGGGGTGAGGTGGAGCCAAATTTTGGCGACACTCTACTAAAAAGCTTTTTAGACACTATCTCTACTTCTATCGATGTGTATTGAAGACATATTACTCTACTTGGGTGTCCATGGAAAGTTGTATCAAAATGATTGAAGACATATTACTTGAATGGGCTACCTTTTGGCTCTCTTAATCTAATGATCCCACAAGCATTTTTTTTTTAAGGAGGTTCAGCCGAAGCCTACTCCTCTCGGCTTTATGTTTTAAAAGAACATTTGTACAAGGTGAATGGGCAGAATACCCATGGGACCCCATTATCCCACGTAGGAGGAGTTAGACAAGAGGTGACAACATCTCGAAGGCTTCACAAGCATTGATTCAATTCACTTATTCATCATTAATGGATCTCAATTATTCAACATCAATACATATTGATGGATACAGTTCTAAACAAAATTCAATTATCTAACATGGGGAACATCAAATAGATTTCTCGATAGCAACATGAATTAGCTTTTATGTTATAGTTCATTATCTTTGGACCTCTGAGCTATAGAATATTAGAGAAAATATTGGATGGAGTGTTACAAGATCCTCCAATAGAGTCACCGACAATAATTTTGTCTTTAACTAAAGGAGTCTAATCATAGAAAATTCATAGAAACTCGAAGTTTTGGCCTTAATTTTGTTCCATTCATGTGTATTATTGTATGGCATATTTAAAAAAAATAAATAAAACAACAACAGCAAACAAAAAAAAAAGGTTTTGTCTCGTTTTGGTTTTGTAGCCACAATGCTACTCATTCGACCTTTTGGTCTCATTAGAAGGAGAATGACAAATCATGAAGGGCGTTCATAATGAAGGACTATGTCATACAATGATTTGATGGAATTTGGATTTTGTGTGCAGGATATTGATATTATCAGGATATTGAACTTGAAGGCCCATTAAAGTAGATCCAGTGAAAAAACATCCCTAAAAACATATGAAATAGTTGATTTAAATTAAGTAGCCCAAAAGCCCAGTGATCCTCTAAAAAGGCTAGTTTTAACATTTCATAACTAATGGTAAGAAATATACAATTGTAGCCCATAAAAGTTAAATTCTTACTGCATTGAACCCCTACTTCAAGCCTTGAGTGGCAAAGGGCCAAACCAATTGAATTAAGGTTGGGTTCACATAACATGGCCATAGAGTTTATAGCCAGGAGTGAATCAACAGGAATGTACCACCTCGTCTGAAGTCACCCTAAGACATCAACTTTTCGACAAAGGCATACACACACACATTAGGCTCGGTTCACAATAGATGGTAGTAGCAATACAAAATTGTTCTAATCCAAGAGTTTATTTACATTTGTCAACTCATGTTCACAGAAGACCAAGGCACACAAAATTTCTCTCTCCACATCACGGAATAGAAAGAATAAATATGTTCCGACCTGCCCCCGTCACCGCTTCAGTGTACGGGGCTCTAGCTCATTCCAAGAACCATTATTTTATTCATTTTGTAGCATTTACTTGTGACACTCATGTATAATTTTGTGTTATATCTAATATTCACACAACACGACGACTTAAATCAAACTTCTTATAGTTCCACCTTTTGTCTAAACACCATTCCATCTCACTTTTTCCACTATTCTATCTGAAACATAACCAAAAGTGCTTGAAATTATGCCCAAGTCCGTGTGAATCCAAGCTTATTAAAGAGCTCATGGATGCAAAAGTAAGTTATTTAATTATAAATCAATGATTTCTATTTTTGGATTGGGTTTTAAAAAAAAAATTGTATAGTAGAGATATGCGTGCATACACACATTTATCTATCCGTACAGACACGCACACATCGCTACGTATGTGTTACGTAGTTATTTTGGATAGCAATGCATGTACATATAAATACGTGCATAAACACAAGTTAATAAATAATTAAATAACAAAATAAATAATGTGAGAAAATGAGTAATACATTAAGTAAGAAAATAAATAATGTGAGAAAATGAGTCATACAATGTGCATGCGTAGGAGAAAGGCGCGCGCCGATGAGAAAAAGGACAAATGTTTACTGATAACTTTTCTTCATTTACATACTCAAACACTTTTTATATTCTTATATTTATATATGTCGGAGTTGAATATTTATTGTTGAAGATTAAATTAGGAGGGCATGTGTTGTCTGACTCTCAAAGCTCCATGTGCTTTGAGATTTTGTGTCACGTGTCCTTTCTAAAGATAATGATCTTTTAATGGAAAAGCTAGTCTCTCCAAATTGAAGGAGATCTTATATCAGAAACAACCACACTAGAAAGGTAATACTAGAAAATCAGAAAATCAGCTTATATGATGAAACTTATATATATACATATACATATATATATACATACATATATATATATATATATATATATATATATATATATATATATATATATACACACACACAATCAGAAAATCAGCTTATATGATGAAACTGAATATTGATGACTGAATAATAGATGTCCCAAGCCGTTTGGTTGGGTGGTTGGGCCTTTCACCTCTTGAGGCGGGGGCGAGGGTTCAACCCCCACCGGCAACATGTAAAGGACATGTTATCATGGAAATTTGTATCTTGTGGTTGATGTGCCACCATTTGTCCACTTCGCAAGAGTTGTGACCGCAGTCTAACTTAGCTATGTAAACCCCTGTTCTTGTGGGATAAGGGGGGTCCCATGGGTACTATGCCCTTCCTTGTACAGTTGCAATTTTAAAGTTAAAGCCTGGAGGAGTAGGCCTCGGCTAAACCTCCATCTTTAAAAAAAGAATTGGGAAAATGACTAATAGATATCATATGGCTTACTTCAATCATGCAAATTATTTTTAGGTTAATTTGTTAGTATATGATCAATGTCTACCCCTCATGATTGTATGCACATTTTGTAAGGCCCCCTTTATGAGGAGAAGCCAAGCGTGCATTACCCAATTGATGGGAATCCCAACTTGAATGTTGGATGAAGGTCATATTGGACCATGTAAGATATTATAAGGAAAGGGAGTTACCAGGGTCCCCAATTGTGGGGTCCGGGGCAGCGGTGAGCAGCCCCGGCTGGGGGGTCCAAGGGGGCCAGTGGGCCCCCTGGCTGGGGGGTCCCAGGGGGCCAGCGGGCCCCCTGGTGGGGGTCCGGGGGCAGCGCCCCCGGCGCGACGGTAAAGGGAATATTCCATGGAATATTCCCTGTCGGAGTCAGAAATCATTTATATTTGTTAGGTCGGTTCAACCAGTCTAAGCCATGTATGGCAATTACGCGGGCGGTGGCCGCCCACGCTCTACCGCCCATGTATAGCCGTCCATGGCAGGCCACCCATGATCCTATATATACATGACTTTTGCACTTCCTAAGACACCGAGTTGAGCCAGCATACCTCTACCTTGTATCTCCCTATCTAGAGTTGTCTAGATCACCATTTAAGCTCTACCTTGAGAGCGCACGGGTGGACAACGCCATCATCTTTGTACTTGTTGCTAGTAGAAAATTGTTGAGATTCTCCTATATCTGTTATCATCTCTGCTATTGCTCCTGTGTTATATTGCGTAACTATTGTCTTTCATAATTATGGTATAGTAATGCTTATCTTTGATCCCATCCATCTTACTAGAAGATTCATTATTATTGAAATTGATTTTCAGCCCACATACTGGGCAAGAAAGATAAGTTTCATTTGCAAAAAGAATATGTTAAGTCATGTCATGGATACCCATTGTGAAGCATAATTTGCTACTTCTTTACCTTCCAAAAAGATACTTATTACAAGCAAATAGCTGAATATTTCCACATCCAAGAAAGAGAGAAAGAAAAAGCATACTGACCTTGAAATCACATACAGATGTCTACCTCTTTAAAATTATGATATGTCATTCAAATATTAGCAAGGTATGTACTATTGTCTTATGTTATATACTTATATAATGGTGTCTTAAGCAATTGAACCGATTAAACACATATGATATGCTTCATTTGGGGTAGATTATTCCCATACTTTGTATAGATTGTAATGTTTAATTGGCTGCATATAATTTGTATTATCTATAATAGTTGCAAGCCAAACATCAATATCAAATGTTGTGTCCACTTGGATCTATTATTGTCTGATGTGCATGTTATTTTTGTTTGGGCCTTGGTATCACTTGTATTAATCAATGGACGTATCAGTTATCATGCATCTATCAAAAGAGAGGATCACTTGCATATCATTCCCAATTTTAGATAAATTTGTTATGTGGAGTATCATATGTTAATTAATTCTCGATCATGATAGTTAATGTCAACATATCATGAGAGTCGGTGTGATCATTGAATGAAATAATATACCTTTTTGATTTTATAGGATGATCCCTGTATACTTTTATCACCTTCTGCAAACGTGGAAATCGTACATGCACCTATGGATTCAAGTTACATTTGTGGTTTTTGTTGATTTGAGTAGCTATATATAGAGTCATGAGGTTGGGAGGAGGGTCATCTCTTGAGTCAATGGTGGCCCTAATAGTCTAGTTCATTGCATTGATATGAGAGCTAGAGCTTCCATGGAGACCTTGAGCTCACCTTCTTCCTCAAGCTCTCATAGTGATCTTGGTGGTTTCATTATCATCTCCAAAGTGAGGATCCTCATCATTTTATTGTTAGCATAGACGTCTTTTCTTTTTCCTCAAGCTCTCATGCTCGGTTCTGCATAAAAGAGAATAGCTCCTTCCAAAGTTAAGTGAAGGACTTGAAACGACACCCTCATAGAGAATGAGCACTCTAGCTATCCATCTTTCCATTTGAATTAGTTGTATAAACTACCCGACCATTGTTACTTGATTGTAAGATGTCAAAGGGGATGAGAACGACTCCGTTGGGATTTATGATGGAGCATCAACGAAAGCGGGGGGGGGGGGGGGGGGGGGGGGGGGGGGGGGGAGGAACCAAGTCAAAGGGAAGACACGATGAAGATAAAAGAGATAGATCTTTCCTTTATGTGCATAGAGGAACTAAGAGAGCATGGTTACAAAATTCAAAGCACATGTTAGGAGCATCATGAAGCATGGACAAAGATGAAGACAAAGCACGAAGCATGATCCTTCTTGGTCACTAGTATGGATCATGATGAAGGAAAAAAGGACGTTGAGATTTCTCATCTAAGAAAAGTGCAAAATCATGCAAGAGGGCATTTTCGACCCCTCTCCAAAGGTATCAAAATCATTTTTTTTTTTGTTTTTGAATCATATGTGTTCTTTGGAGTTTGTGCTATAGGTATGTAGATTCAAAGTATCTATCTCCAATTTGATTTTGGGAAGCATCCAAAACACTGTTTCCAGTGAGTGATGACCTAGCAGCTAGTCAACTTCGGATGCATGTTGCTCTTTACTTCAGTGTTCATTTTTTTTTTCGTTAAGATTTTTTGAAATTTCGTTTTATAAGCTTTCCAATGATATAAAGATATTTGGCAATGGAAGAGATTTAGTAGGACTTGCCAAAGAATTTGTTCTCATTAGCCATCTTTTGGAGAAGCAAGGAGTATGATGGGTCTTCTCAAGGTAACGGATGGACATAGTTATTGTTTGTATTTTCCAAATGCATGCTTGATTTCAAGCATGTGCAATAGCATAAGTTGATTACTTTTATACACTCTTCAAGCTTTTCTTCCATTAGGAAAAGGTTCTAGATACACTCAAGCATGTGCAATAGCATGTTAAAATCGAGAAAACTCCAATCAAGATTAGTGTCTATTCTTTATAATGTGGCATGTTCTATAGGCTTTTGTATTTTGCACACCTCACTTTGTTGTCTCTCAAATCACTAGGCTTATGCATTTGTGAGAAAAACTTGTATGATGTGTGTGTGACTCTCCTCCCATCCATATATACCCTCTTGTACTCTAAAAATAGCAATGATCTGGGATGGCCTAGTGTCTCCATGTGGCCATCATGCAACACTCATCCACATCACTCTATAATACCTTAGGATATCCCCCGAACTTGGGACCTTGGCTAGATGGCCTTTGTCCCTCACACACATGGACTAATGTCTGTGGATCAATGTCATGATCCCTAGGGATCAATGTCTGAAACTCTCTCCCCCTTCTAAAGATCATTGTCATCAATGATCAATGAGGGAAAGTACTTGCAAACTAGAGCTTCGATTCCCAAGTAGAGTCAGTAAGTGGTAATCCTCTCCAAGCTACTAGATCCTCCTCGATGAAATGATTCCTCAATCGCTTCTATCTCCGATCTAGTATCTTGTTTGGAGAATGATGTGTGCTATCACTTTCTTGCGAAGAAAAAATACCTTCTATTAGATTATCCTCCCTAGAAATATACTTTTGAAGTTTACTAACATGAAACATTGGATGAACTCTACAATCTGGAGGAAGCTCTAATTGGTATGCAACCTCACTTAGCTTTTTAACTATCTTCCAAGGTCCACAAAACCTTGATGAAACCTTACTACATTTCCGTCTGGAGAGTGAAGTAGATCTAGCTAGTGCTTGAAGAAAGACTATGCCTCCTTCCTCAAAGGATCTAGGAGATCTCTTCCTATCAGCATACTCTTTAGCCCTATGAGTGGCTTGGTGCATCTTGGCTTTAGCTATTTCTAAATTTGCTTGGATGTTTGCTAAGAACTCCGAAGCACTAGGACATTTCTTTGGCATGCCTATGGTATTGGGAGCATTGAGATTCATGCCATAGTTCATCTCAAAAGGAGACATACCTATCACCTTATGAGGCCTATTGTTATAAGCAAACTCAACTAGTGGCAAATAACTATCCCAATTTGTCTGCCTCTCAGACATGTATGCCCTCAACATGTTCTCGAGTATCTGGATGACCCTCTCGGTGTGACCATCTGTCTGAGGATGATCACCACTGCTCATCTTTAGTGGCACTTTTAATTTGTCAAATACAAACTTCCAGAAGTGTCCTGTTCATCTGACATCCCTATCTGAAACTATGGATGCCGATAACCCATGCAATCTGAAGACATGTTGGATAAACAACTCCACTACCCGTGGAGCTTCTATCGTCTCCTGCGTGGGTATGAAATGAGCCATCTTTCTCAATCTATCTACTAGAACTAGGATAGTATCCTACTTCCTTTGGGTCCACGATAACCTAACTATGAATTCCATGGATACACTATCCCAGTTATGATCTGGAATCTATAAAGGATGCAAAAGGCCTGGTGTCTTCACCCTTTTTGCTTTGTTGAATTGACACATAAAGCATTGTTGAACATAAGTGTGGATGTCTCTGGCTAATTGAGGCCACCAAAATGTTTGTCTAACAAGCTGTATTGTCTTGTCAACACTAGGATGTCGTGCACAAGGCACATCATGGTTATCGTGCATGACTTTTCTTCTCAAATCTTGGGAATGTGGTACGCAAACCTTTCCTTTTCGTTTGAATTTTCCATTCTCCTATGAGAAATTGGAATACAGAATGGACTTTTCTCTACTAGGTGAAGAAACTTCTTGAACTGCCCTGTCTCCTATAATACAGGCATCAGTGATGGCTTGAATAATCTGTAACAAATGTGGATCTTGCACCTGTGCTTCCTTTATCTCTTGAAGCAATGAGCTTTCTAGAACTGTAAAGCTCATTTGATACATTATTCATGATAATGCATCAACAACTATATTCTCTTTGCCTCTTCTATAAAGGTTTTCCAAGTGAAACTCTTGCATGACCTCAACCCAATGAGCTTGTCTGCCTCGAAGATCTAGTTGACTACAAAAATACTTAAGTGTATGGTGATCTGTATATACCTTAAAGTCTGCACCATGAAAATAATTTCTCCTGAATTTAAGTGCATGCACCACTGCATACAACTCATGTTCATGCACTGGCCAGTTGCATTGTGCACTGGTCAATTTCTTGCTTTCAAAAGCTATTGGCCTACAATCTTGGCTCAAAACTACCCTTATGGCTATGCCACTAGCATCTGTCTCTAACTCAAAGGGTTTATGTGGATCTACCACTTTGAGTATAGGAGCCTCTAAAATAGCTTGTTTCAGAGTATCAAAACTCTCTTACTACTCTTGCTTCCATGCAAATGGAACTTTGCCTTGAAGCAAGTTCCTCATAGGTGCTGCGATTGCCGAATAAGAAGAGATGAATTTTTTATAGAAATCGGAAAGTCCTAGAAATGATCGTAATTACCCCTCATCTTGAGGAGTAGGCCAAGATAATATAATTGAGACCTTCTTGGGATCCATCTGAACCCCATCGGTTGATAGCACATGCCCTAGATACTCTATCCTTGGAGGAAACAAATGAGTCTTCTCCGGATTTACATACAACTAATTTTCTTTTAAAACATCCAATACTAAGTGGAGATGACTCTCATGCTCATGCACAATCCTACTATATACTAACAAATCATCAACAAAATCATCAACACACTTTCCAATGAATGGTCGTAAAATGTCATTCATTAACATCATAAATGTAGCTGGTGCATTAGTCAAACCAAATGGCATGACCAAGTATTCATAATGACCAAAACGGGTCCTGAAGCTATCTTATGTACATCATGATCTCTTAATCTAATCTGATGGTAGCCACTTTTCAAATCTATTTTACTAAATACAACGGTTCCATCTAGAGCATCTAAAAGATCATCAATCTTGGGCATGGGATATTTGTGTCTGATAGTAATCTTATTGAGTGCTCGGTAGTCAATGCACATCCTATAAGATCCATCTTTCTTCTTCACTAGAAGAACTGGTGCCGCAAAGGGTGAATAGCTAGGTCTAATCAGCCCTTTCTGTAGGTACTTGTCCACAACCTTGTGGACTTCATTTTCCTCCTGCAAACTCATTCGAAATGGTGGCCGAGCAGTCGGACTCGCTCTCGGTACCAATTCAATTCTATGCTCTATGTTCCTGCAAGGAGGCAAACTAGAAGGTAATTCTTTCAAGAACAACTCTTGGAATTTTGTTCTCACTTTCGCTGAAAGTGCTGGAGCATTTCAACTAGAGTCTCCATGATTGCATGAATCCATCATAATACATTATGAATGCATAAAGTAAAGAAAATAAATAAACTTACAATCAATCTTTAGCAATTGGTAGCATTTACCAATTGCATCTCTTCGAGATCTGGCTCTCCATGGATCAATAGTTGCCTCCCCTCATACTCAAAATGATAAACATGCGAAGCAAAGTCAATGACTGGTCTCTTCCTCACATGCCACCTCTTACTAAGGACTACATCGAAACCTACTAGTCTCGCTATCTCAAAATCGAATCTGTCCTCATATGACTAGATCTGAATATAATTGAGAATCCAACATAGTTTGAAAGAGGGATTTTGTTTTTTACTTATAGACCCTATAACGATGGAGGATTTTGGCAATTCACCTTTACCTGGAGTCTCATTCGAGCAACAATTAGAGATTATGCACCAAGAACTTCAAGCACTTCAACAATCTATACAAGAATGCTATACTATGGTCCAATATGATGGACGAAAGGATGGCCGATTTGTCCTGTCATGGCTCTCTTTATTCGATGATTTCTATTCCGATGAGTCATATTTAGAAAATAAGAAAGTCAAGTTTGCTACCAATTATTTGGTAGGAAGAGCTAAGCTATGGTGGAATGATCTTTGTCGTCATGCAGATTGTCCATGCACATGGAAGGCTTTTCAAGAAGAGTTTAAGGATTCTTTCCTACCTTTACAGTTCAACCTACATCTTCGACAATTATGGGCTGCATTTACATGGATGGAAGGTGATACATTGACAACCTATACGGATCGGTTCAAGCAAAGCTTTGCTCACGCAAGCCTACATCGCTTTATGAAGCCATTGCCTTTGCTCATGATGCGGAGAATGAGTACCAATTACTTCTCAAGAGGATCCATTTGCAGTAGCCATATCACAACAGTCTTTTTGCTAGCTTAATTTTCTTTAATTATATGTAATGCATTTACACATAGAATTTTTGAAAATACTTTATATATACTTTTGAAAATGAATTAAAATATTGACTTACATAAGACTTCTTTATCAGCTCATTATGATCATTTAATTTTTGCATATCATTCCCAATTACATTAAACTTTCAGGTTTCCGATTCCATGCATGTGTTTTACATGGTTCATGCTTACTATTGTTCAGTGATGGGACATGTGACTGATCATCCATGTCTGTTTTTCTATTTATCAATTGAGGTTAGTTGCTTGTCAACTGGGAGGCATGTTGTAAATTATGGAATCATGGAAGGTTAAATGGATTTTTAATGTTTTAAATGTCCAGAAGGTTTTAATGTGGTTGTGTTTGATCTAGCAGGTGAAGAAGCATGAGGGCATGGATACAAGTGGATGCGTATAAATAAATAAATTTGAAGATTAAATCGAAGACTTCTAGAATAAGTTTAACTTGTTGTAAAAGTAGTGGTTCACTTAGAAAGCGACGCCTTTTGTAGATAAAGTAGTTTTTCCTAAAAGTCATTTCTAAAAGAGACGGCTCTCATGTAACTTCTATTTTCAGGACGTAATAGAAATAAACCTATAAATACGGGTACTCTGATAGACTCATCCATCAGAGTACACGGGGGGAGATTGCACCCAATATCGCATTGATTGTCTCTCTGTTTATGATTCCTGTTCCGTCTTCTGTCTACCTCTGTGTGTGCGTGCACTGAAGATCCTGATAACAATTTCTATCCCTATCAGGGATTTGCGAATCCTTTTTTAACTTGAATTTGACTTGGAAGTTAAACTAGAAATGTGGTTGACCCAAACATCTATGTGAGCTTCTTTCGGTTTGATGAACCATAAATGTCTGAAAATTGGATAGCTGCTATGCAATCAGAATATGATGCTATCATGGAAAATGGTACCTAGTCTTTATGTTACTTGCCTCATGGCAAGAAGGCCATTGGCACTAAGTGGGTATACAAGCTGAAGTGTAATCCTGATGGAATAGTTGATAGGCATAATGCTAGGCTTGTTGCAAAGGGTTATGCTCAGGAAAGAGGAATTGATGTTGATGAAACCTTTGCTCATCTGTGCACTTACAGCTCATCATGGTTGGAATGCACATCAATTGGACATTAAAACTGTATTTCTAAATAGTGATTTGCATGAAGAAGTGTATGTTTTTCAGCCCCATGGCTTTGTGCAAAAAGGGCATGAAAACTAGATGTGCAAGTTAAAGAAGGCATTCTATGGTTTAAAGCAAGCACCACGTGCTTGGTATGAAAAGATTCATGCCTATCTAATTGCACATGGTTTTGAGAACAATCCAACTGAAAGCACCTTATATGTTAAGTGTGAAAATGATGTGCTTCTGATTGTTGTTGTGTATGTTGATGACATGCTGCTCACTGGTCCTCATGAGAAGCATATTGCTGATTTTAAGGCTGATTTGCATGCCTCATTTGAGATGTCTAATTCGGGGCATTTGCATCATTATTTGGGCATTCAATTTATGCAAGTTGATGGTGGAATGGCTTTGTGTCAAATGAAATATATTGACACATTATTCCAGTGTTTTGGCCTTAAAGACTTTAAACCTATTGCCACTCTTATGGAGATAGGTTTACGATTGAGTCTTCATGATGCTGGAGATGCATTTGATGTTGTTCTCTATCATCAAGTTGTTGGATGCTTGATTTACTTATTACTCGACTAGATATTCAATTTGTTGTCTCATAAATGAGAAAGTTTATGCATTGCCCAAGTGTCAAGCATTGGTAGGCGGTTAAGTGCATCTTTCGCTACTTGAGTGGTACCCGACTACTTGGATTGTTTTATCCCAAGGGGGGATCACTATCGCCAGATTTACATTCTTTTTCTGACTCTAACTAGGCTGGCTGCTATGACACTCACGTGTCCACTAGTGATATTTATGAACACACTTAGGAGATAGTGGCACTTTTTTCCCTCTTTAGGAGGTTTTTTTCCTTGGCTTGTATATACGACTATAACCCTAACATGTCACTTATCTTTGTACATTCACTTGGTAATACATTCAATATTTTGTCTTGTGCTCCAAGCTTCTTCTCCTTCTTTGTGTTGTTCCCATGCTTTTGCAAACCTCAACCTCCAACAATTGGTATCAGAGGAGATCACCGCTTCATCTAGGGTGTCATCGACATCCCTTTGGTCATAGTCTCACAAATCGCATGAAATTTCACTTTGAGCTCATATCAGCCTTTGAATGCACTCGTAGAGCTTATACAAGCAATTTCATCCTTTTGTGCCAAACATATATGTAGGTTTTGGTTCTCTAATACAAGTGCCTCAAAGTCTGCTACAATTTTAACAGAACTCGACATGATATTTCTGTTCAACTTTTTCACATACAATCATTTTTCTTCATCAGGGTAACAACTAAGCATTCCCATTCTCTTGACATTTGTAAACCTTGACATGAAGATCCAACATTTCAACTCAGGTGAGATAAATTTCATATTTTTCATATGCATACACATGATTTGCAAATTGCCATGGTTGCTTCTTCCTCCTTGGGAGCGTTCACTTTTTCTTAAACCTCATGTAATCCCCTAGGCATTGAGGGCTGATCATCTTGATCTGAGCGCCCCCATGGAGATTAGCAAGTGGGTGATCCTCATCACACCACCCATTCCATCTACTAGTGTAGCAGCAATGATAGCACACACATCATATTCTTAGCAATTGTTGTATTTAGGATTTTGAAGAATTGAAAAAAAAATGTATCAAAAATTCACATGTGCACATTTATTGAACCTCTTGTTCGAGCCTTGATCAATAAGATTTCTCATATTCTCAAATTTTTTGGTTTAATTGCATATCTTTGGGGCATTATAAAGCAAAGAAACTCGATACCAATAGGCTTGTAGATTTGGTAGTTGAACATAAAGAGAAATTTAAGCAAGAAGTACAAGACACTATTAAAATTGATCAATTTAAATCACATCGAGAGATAAAGGCATTTACATAGATAAATGTTACAAACTATCTAGATACATTTGAGGATTCAGCTAAGCTACATGGATTACCAGAATCTAAGTGGAAAATGTACCTAGGTAGGCTTGCAATAGGAACAATTATGATTGTAATTGAAGCACATGATAAACTTGAATGGGAAGAGTTTAGAAAGGACCTGCATAGGAGTTCTATTTAGAAGACTCTGGTCAGCATAGTAGGGAGGTTTTTATGAAGTGGATTAATGCCTCAAAGCCTCAAGTTTCAATTACCCAACTTCATGGTGATTTTATGAAAGGTTTTTCACAATTACCAGAGAATGATAGGGTAGCTCTTACTCCGGATATAGTATTATACTTTCTTAAGATTTTGACTTCGGATGTAAGAATTGAGGTTGAGAGAAGACTTGAGGATCCGGGTAAGTGATATAGGCTTACGGACGATTGGGCTGTTGTTAAGAATGTGGTTGAGGTAGTTGCTCATATGAAGCAATGTCAATCTCTTCTTTATGAATCAATGCCTAATCTATCTCCTAATTTCCCCTCTACTCAAGATCCTACAAAGACTCATATAGCTACAAAGGTTGAACAATCAACATCTACATCAAAAGTACCAAGTGATTTACAATTTGAAATCTTATTTAATAAATTAGATAATATTAATGCAAATGCATGCAAATATGTTGGAAAGATGGATGGACACTTCAGAAGATTGAGTAGGTACTGCCAAATCTTGCTTTGTACCAGCCCTTGTAAGCTTCAGAGTTGATAATGGACCTCCTTAGCTTTCCAATGACACCATAAAATGGCCTATGTACTTTGGAAATGATGTGTGTAATGATTGAACCAAAACAGATAATTTTGAAACTCACAATCTCAAGAAAACCTTCTATTTATGTCTTGACACCTGCTGGATCTTTTGCTCAGTATGACCAGCACAATAGGAATTGAAAAAAATCTTTTTAGAGGTATCTAATTATCTTAGAAAGCTAACTATTCTAAGTGGAATGATGTAAAAAGACTGACTATGCTCAAAGAAATCAATTTAGTAAATTAAAGTTTACCCCCGATTTTTTAGGACTGTAGCAGACAATGACCAGTG
This sequence comes from Ceratopteris richardii, assembly GCA_020310875.1. Lineage (NCBI taxonomy): Eukaryota > Viridiplantae > Streptophyta > Polypodiopsida > Polypodiales > Pteridaceae > Ceratopteris > Ceratopteris richardii. The sequence continues at coordinate 58,392,963 of CM035433.1, read as the reverse complement.
ATCACTTCGACAAGCTTTTCTCTGAAATGGCTGAATATAATCTCTTCAATTTTTGATAGCATGTAGATAACTTCAAGATGAATCCAACAAGCTTTGAATCTTTGAATTTGGTGGAGAAATGACCGAGATATGCACTCCACAAGTTGATAGACTTTCAAGTAGTATGACAGAGAACTCAGAGATGACTAATGAAGATATATGTATTAATGAACACTTGTATACAAATCCATTGGAATGAATATCATTGTCTAATGGTGTGGATAGGTGTGGGATAGAGTGTAGGCCTCACACACACACTCAAAAACAGTAATGAGAAGCTCGGGAGTGATGAGTTCTAACAATGACTTTTTCATGAACATTTTTATAGAGAGTGAGTAAAATTTGAATTCAAATTCGAACTTTTGGCTCCCTATGATTAAGCTTCTATATCCTAGGAGATATTCTTTCAATCAAAAGATAACTTTTTCCACGAATCCTTTTGGTAGGTGTTTACAAAGATTCCAAGTCAATTTGACTTTTACAAGGAGATAAAGTGGTAATTAACCACTAGCACTAGTTCGTATGCTTCTTCATATGTGCATGGAGTTTAATGTATCCATCAAGCCAAACATTTTGGCTTGGTCTTCATCCATCATTCTTCATGTATATCCTGCAATCCAATCATTGCTTTGAACCTGCAAAGTTTGTTTCCATCCAAAGCTTTAGTCAACAAATCTGCACACTGCATATTGGTTGATACATAGGTTAGTTGAATGTCTTTATTTAGTAACTTCTCTCTCACATAATGGTAATGGACCTCTATGTGTTTGGTCCTAGCATGGTAGATAGGATTAGCTGCAAGGTGAAGTGAGCTTGTATTATCTCCAAAAATTATTGGTGACCTAGTATACAAACCCAAGTCTGTATACAATAGCTTGATCCATATGGCTTCTTGTGTGGCATTAGCCAGTCCTCTATACTTTGCTTCTATGGAAGACAAAGCAACAGTAGGTTGCTTCTTTGAAGACCATGAAATTGGCTTATCACCTGCAAATGAAATGTATCCAGAAGTGCTTCTCCTATCATCCTTGCATCCTGCCCAATCTGCATCTGAGTAAATTTTGATATCAGTATCTGAAGTGTAGGGGAAATACAAACCATGATATTGTGTACCCTTGAGATACTTCAAGATTCTATTGGCAACTTCTAAGTGAGGTACCCCTGGCTTGTGCATAAACTATCTTAGCACACTGACTCCATATGCAATATCTATCCTTGTTAAGATGGCATAGTTCAAGCTAGCCACTATACTTTGATAGCCTGTAATGTCATTAACTTCATCATCTTCATGGGCACTTAGTTTTAGGTTTACCTCCATTGGAGTACTTGCAACTTTGGCATCCTACAAATGAAACTTCTTCAACGTATCCTGTATGTACTTTTTATGAGTAATGTATATTCCTGAGTTAGTATAGACTAACTCAAGTCCAAGAAAATACTTTAGTAGACCAAGATCATTGATCTTGAACTCCATCATGTGGCTTTTAATTTTTTTGATTCCATTAACATCATTACCTGTAAGTATGATGCCATCAACATAAACACAAAGGTATATTACCTCTGAATTACTTCTCTTGATGAATAGAGAAGTATCTGCCTTGCTCATGACAAAACCTTGGTCTTGGAGACATGTAGTTAACATGTAATTCCATGCCCTAGGTGCCTGCTTCAATCCATATAAATCCTTTTTCAATTTGCAAACATATGTTACCTTCTTACACACATACACACACATGCACATACATACATATACACACATACACATGTACATAGATACATATACACACATATACACATACAATTACATATATACATGCACATACATACATATACAAACATACACATGCACATGCACATACACATAGATACGCACATACACTTACACATAGATACGCACATACACTTACACATGCACATGTAGATACATGCATATACACACATACATACATGCACACATATATATATACATAGATACATACATATACATGCATATACATTTTATACACACACAAGCACACATAAATATGAATGAATGATATAACTAAAGTAATAAAACACATGCTAAATATAAACAATAATTAAAATCAATAGAACAAGACTTTTCATTACTTAATACCATACACACAATTCAAAACATAACTAGAATGAACTATATATATATATATATATATATATATATATATATATATATATATATATATATATATATATATATATATATATATATATATATATATATATATATATATATATATATATATATATATATATATATATATATGTGTGTGTGTGTGTGTGTGTGTGTGTGTGTGTGTGTGTCTGTGTGTGAGTACATATCCAATGTCATAATCAAGAATCCTAATCATCATCATCATCCTCCTCATCATCACGATCATCCGCATGATTTGATGTATCTCTAGTGGCATCATGGGTAGTAGTGCGAGCACTCTGTGATGATCGAGATCATCCCTCTTGTGTTTGTCTCTCTAGCTCATCCATATCTACCTCTCCATAATACTCCTATATTACATATAACAAACATAAATAATTAAAACATACAAAACATCCATAAAAATAAAATAATTATATGAAATTTAATAATACTCACAAATGCATCTGGATGATCTCACATATACTCGCTCAAATGCCGATATCCAAAATGTGTAGCATACTTGATCTCATGTTTCATAGGATATCACCATAGTCCTTTCGCTGCATTGAAACAAATAAAATACATTAGTCTCTTGCGTTTTAACTAAAAAAAAAATATACTTACAATAACACATATACTTACAAATGTAGCTACAAAACCATGATAGCCCATTTGGCCTAGGTGAGATGTGTGGCCCAACTCAATTCTCTTCTTTGTAGCATTCTCTATGAAGTCTTACAACTCCTAATGTGTGGAAGTAAGAAATCACAAATAGAGTTTATAATGTATGACCTTGGTAAAGCATCCTTTGCACACCATGTGCTCAACCTTTCTTGCCCCCGCTTGTGTTGGTTTTCCTTTTGTCCTTAGCATAGGCATCAACTCATCTCCAGAGATGTATCCATAGAGATTTCTACCTTTCATATATGCTTCCATCTTTAGAAACTTGCTGAGAAATTTTTGTTGATTGAAGAAGGAAAAACATCATAGTATGATGTTGCTCAGATATCAGTGTGGTCAGGTGATGAAAGAGTATAGAGATGAGAGGGTCTTTGCAAAAACCTTGCTTTAACCTAGCATAAATATTTCTTAGACACTCTAATAGACTCTCTTGGCTATTAAATGATGTATAAATATGACCATATTAATTAGGAGCATTGATCTTCAATATATGATTTAAGAGAGACTAAACTTAGATTTTACTCTAGAGAAGAAAAGTTTTTATTTATGGAAGAAAGCTCTCAGGAAAATGCTTAGTACTCCCAGCCTCTTATAATCTAAGTAAATTCCCTTTATTTCATGAATGTAGAGTGGCTATAGAGTGATAAATATGTTTAAGAAGTTACATGTGTAATCCCAACTTTTCAAGGAGCGGATAGCGCATATATACAGTCATAGACATACATACATATCTGTCCATAGAGAACTCCAATGAATAAAATATATAAAATAAACACGCTCAAAAGGGTTTTACCTTTGTGATACAAGCATTAGATAAGGTAACGAGACCATGTATTTTCTTCAATGAATCTTTGAAGTTGTCAAACTTGAGTTATACAAAGTAGCAATGAACAATAGATGGAGATGATTATAAAAACTTCAAGTGTAAATATTGAGAATGTAAAATAAATTACATTGATGTGTTTGAGGACTCCAAGGACTAGAAGATGAGTACAATGATCACCTTGTAAGTGAGTGAAAAATCTCCTCTATCCCATGACTAATCCAATGAGGTATATGTACACTTTTTTGCTTGATTTGAGAAGATGATTGTTGATTGATTCCACCTAAACATTCCTCTAACTTTTGGGTGTATATTTGAATTCGAAGTCAATTATGATTTGTGGCATTTGGCTCCCTTTACATATACTTTAACTCTTGAATATATATCTCAAGAGGAATTTTACAACTAATAAAAGTGTATTAAAGCATATCCTTAGAAGTGACCTAAGCATATATGTGTGTACACATTGCTTTCTCATAAATCAATGTAATCCAACGATATGGTGAAGCACGTGAAGGTAGATGGCTGATAGATAGAGACCATGAATGGAAAATGAAATTTTTAAGTAATGCTCCTACTATTAGAAGCTTGTTAAAATGTTCATGTATCCATATGAGATGTGAAGGAAGAACATCATTTATTTGTTCACAATGAATGTTCATATTATACCGTTTTAGGACAACCATTTATTTGTAAAACAAAAAGGGAAACTAAATTTTCATGAGTTTGAAGAAGCATTCATGAGCCATACTATCTATTCAGTTGGGGATCTCTATACTAGGTATGACCAATTCCAATTGGAAATGTAGACTTGGGATATCAGGTGTTGCAATCTTAAGGTGGATTACGTACATACAAGTGATTAATAATGTGTTTCTTCATATTAAAAGAAAGAAGAATTTCATTACTGAAAATTTAGATATGATGATATTGATCATAACTTGCAAGAGTTTGGAGACAAGAGGAAGATTGAATATGAAGTTGCATGTTTAGTTATGAAAATTTTGGTGATAGTAGTTATGAAGGTGAATGGTTCGATATTGGGTTATCATTTGAGTACATTGCATCCACATCCATATTGCACATCCAAACATTCCTATAACATTAGAAAGAATGCATAAAAAGTTTTCTTACAAAATGGTTTGATTTGAAGGCATTCTTATGGAAAGGTTACGTTTTCTCAATATGTGGTTGGATCAAAAGTTATGCAATTGAAATTAGTTAAAGATCTTCATGGAACATTATAGGATGGTCACAAATGGCCTTTAGGTATTGGTGGCCAACTATGTCACATCATGAAAAGCATGTCAAATGCACTCCTTTGTTAACATCATAATGGTCTTCGTCCTACATATCCTCATAGAATTTACTATAAATGGGTAGTAGATTTTGTAAAAACGTGTTTAGGATGAGAAACATATGTTGAAATGCATGTGCTACAATGAATGTTTGTAGTTTTTTTCAAGAAGATGTGTGAGAAGATTATTTTAGATCATGGAAAGCCACATGGACACAAAGCAAGAGGTTTGTTTGCAAATCATGTGACTTTATTAGTGCTTATGATGGATTACAATCACGGAGGTAAATTGTAGGAAAACGCTTTCAATTGTCAAAGCGCTTGATAAAGCATGTGATTGTAAAATTCATCAATAAACATATTTTCCTCCATTCTCACTTTGGTTAGAACACATAATATATACCTACACAACAATTTTATGCCTGCAAAGTTTTTTTTTTTTTGATAAAGGAAGTTCGGCCTTAGCCTACTCTCCCGGACTTGAATTAAATAAAGGAAAAATACAAAAGAAGGGGACTAGTGCCCACGGGATCCCCCAAATCCCACAGAGCGGGGGAAGCTTTTACAGGGTGTAGCTGGCTTTACAAGAAAAGGGTTAACCACTCATCACCCACAAGCGGGGCCCACGTGGGTAGAGTGAGTTCTTGATCACAAGGAATACTTGATGACTCCTAAAAACAGGGGTGTTTCTTACAATTAGCAATCGTTTTGCCAAGAAGGAACAGTGAAAACTCAATCGACTAGAGTTTCGATCGTTCCGGAGAGTCGCGGAGTGACCACTCGCTTCTCTCAGCAGAGCTGGTTTCCAACTGATCTGTTTCTGATGACTATTTTTCATTCCGATGATCTGTCATAGCCTTAGTGGTAGACCTTGCAAGGCTTACATGGAGTTATAGAGGAGGTTGATAAACCTCGCATCCCCGTCATGTGGAGCCCACTTGGTTTTAAGCTTATTGTTGACATACTGTAGCTCTTTGTGATGTCTGAAGGGGGGGGGTTTTCTTACAGTTAGCAATTCTTCTACCGAGAAGGAAAAGGGACTTCTCAATAGACCACTCCTTGGGGGTATTGCCAAAGTTTTGAGCACATCTTTCTCGCCAAATCTTCCAAAGGATCTCTCCCCTAATCGCATTCCACAACGCCGCAGAGCAACCGATCGCTTCACCAATGAGGGCTTGCAGTTAATGTGTTATCAAAATCCTACATTTACTATAGATTCTCATGCGCTTTCATGTTTTTTCTTCCATGGAAAACTACTCCTTTTCGTGAAGATTTATTGACGCTAAGAGTACAACGATTGGCACACAAAAAAGATAATTTATGAGAATTTATTCAAAAAATAAAACCTTATCTATCTAAAAATAGTGTTGTGCTTTTTTTCAAAGAGGAAATTTGGCCAACGCCTACTCTCCCTTGCTTAAATTAATGGAAATAACAATTGTACAAGTGGATATAGTTCCCATGTGTTTGTTGTACTTTGGAGTTTTCCTCTCTAATCACCATAGCATAAAGAAATAACAACCTCAAACACTCAAATTGTCAATGGAGGGAGCATGAAAAGACCTTAGCCCCTTCTTTGTCAATGGAAAAGATCTATCCTTCAATGATCAGAATATTCATAGTCTACTCCGTCCTATCATAATATATGAAGTTTCTTGTAATATTCATAAGTGATATTCTTTTGAGTGTAAGTATGGTTAGAGATAAGATTTTCAGTTATTCCTATGCCTAAAGTGTGTCATTTTCAATGAGGAAGAAATTGGTGAAGTAAAAACCAAGTTTGTGTAATTGTACCCCCTTGATGAGAGAATCCCAATTTTGATAGATTCACACATTCTAAAGAAAACAATTCCTAGTTTGATTTAGAAGCTTGAAGGATGAAGATAGACTCATGAAAGCATAGTAAACACATAAAACAACTGATCACAAAGCTAAATCCATGAAAAATACTCACAACATCCACTTGAAATTACCATAAAAGCTTAATGATGAGAATGAATTATTGCAAAGAGCTCTCTATTTCTCATTAACCATTCAAAACAAGTGTCCAATAAGTGTTTAAAAAATGGCTTCCAATGTCTTTTATACTATTTTAAGTGTCCATGTTCACACTTAAAAAAATTCCTTCTAAGCTTCTAATCTAAAAATCTATCGTCTAGAGAGCTCTATGTTCTACAAAAAATACATATGATACATCTCATCATGAGGAAGACTCTTCCTCATTCTTAAAAGAGCTGGAATAATTTATTTTGAGAATAAAATACAAGTTTCCATCTTTTTATTTTACAAAATTTTACTCTTGATTGCTGATTTTTCACTCTAAACATTCTTCCCTTCCTTAACTTTTTTCATCCTTGAAAAACTGTTTTGAATGGACCGGTTTATTTGTTTTCTCTAATATACATGTGCTATTAATTCATGACTTTTCTCTTTGTCATGTTCAAGTCATTACTATTTCAAAACGATCCTTTCTTTATTATACAATTGTTGCATGCTTGTGAATAACATTCTTCATTATGTATTCAGTATATGAAGCTTCATAGCCAAATCTTTTGCAATGGACTTGCAAGTTGTTAGCATATATGTCTTGGATGGCCATCTTCCTTTTTTAGTCCTACTGTCTTTGGTGAATTAATCCACTTTGATGGAATTCTACCCTCTTTCTACATCTGACAATATTTTGGCTAGTCCCTTCTTCTTGGATTAGAAATAAGCTGGGTTTATTTCCGAATGGTGAGGAACATCCAACCATATCTTCCTGCATTCCTTGTTCCTATCAAAGAATTTGTTTCTCCATGAGAGATTGGATGGTGTGAAGGATTCGCACACTATTTCAATGCATTTTTTTTCTTCATATTGCCCATGAATTTTTCTTATGTAGTTAATTCTAGCTTCTCTATAACTAAGTAACTTTCAGCCCTCTATTCTCTCCATTCCATCCTCTCTTTCTCAAATGCTCACTTAAGTTATTTTATCCACTCATTGCATTAGTAGCATGTTTATTAGCTTGTTGCTCCATGGCTTTTGCATCCTTGATTTATTCTTTTAGTTTCTCCAACTCATGTCTAAGATCTTTTATCTCTTCATTTCGGGCTTCTAGTGAATTTTACTCTTTCTTGCTTCCTTTTATATGTAGGTTCCTTCTTCCATCAACATCTTTGTAATTTCTTCATTTGCTTTATATAACACTTCATACAAAGTATGTAGAATTTTATTTTATTGTCTCAGTTTTTTTTTCACACTTCTCTTCCAAAAATCAAACTCTATTTTTGTATTGCACTAATTCAATCTCAAATTTGATGAGTTTAATTTGACAAGATTATGTAATCCTTTTATGTCTTCTCAACTCCACCTGTATTCTCTTGCTCTTTCTTATACCCATCTAATATTTCCTCTCCTTTCAATGAACTGAACTTTAGTAGTTGTACCAGATAATATCATACTTCTGTTGGTTTGACTGAACTACTCTAGTTGAGTCATTACAATCTCACTTTGGGAATTTCTTATGAATTTTGGGAATTTCTTATGAATTTTGGGAATTTTTTCATCTCTATTTGTTCTTTTTTATTAGTCTAGTGTAGTTTATTTTTTGCTTCTTCCTCTATTTCTTGAGAGTAATGTTCTTTCGCTTGATCCTCCTTCTTCATTAGTTTCTAATTTTCCTCTTCTCCCACTTTAGTTTTTGCTTCTTTTTCATCCTTTTTATTCTCCTCATCTTCTTCATGTTCTTCTTGTTCTTGTTATAACACATCTTTCATTTCTACATCATGTAGAATATTACTGTTCTAAATATAATTTAAAATTTATAGAATATCACCTAACCTTGTTTTCTTTATGTCCACATTCTCTAGATTGTCCTATTCGTCTCTTTCTTCTTTTGTGATATTTATTGTTTTTTCAGTCTCCTTGATTTGTGTCCATATGCTCTTACTTGGAGTGCTAGACTCTAATAAATTTAAGCTTTTGAGTAAGAAACCTTATACATCACTAACTTCACTCTTATGTTTCTTTAGGCATGGCTATAGAGTCCTTCAATGTCTCTTGGTCTTCAATATCCTCATCTAATTTCTCGATTACAATTGATCCTCCTCCTAATTCATCCATAGGTACCGATTTTCCTTCCTTATCTTTCTTCTCCTTTTTCTTTGTTTCTTTCACTTTGTGCTTCAATTTTGGTTCTTTCTTTTTCTTTCTCATCACTGCCAATATTGTTGTTCTCTTTTTAGGAGGTCCCTAAAGCTCTTGGAAATAGGCCAATAAAATTTCATGTTTCTTTATGAATAATACTATTTTAGCATTCATCATTCGATCAATACTCTATCTCTACTTGAATCTAGTCAGTGGTTTTGTCTGAATAGTCTTCTAGCATGTTTTGATATTGTGCTTTATTATATGGCCTCCTATCATTATCTTGCATCAAGCAACTATATAGTTATTCTTTTGCAATTTGAGGAGGATGTGGCTCCTTGACCGTCTATACTTTTCTTTGCTCTACTTTTATCTCTTCTTCAATAAATGGTTCTTCTTCTAGCTCAATCTTCATTGGATTTAATTTTCTTTTCTTCATAGGAGGTTAAATCTCTACAACTATCTCCTTTCTCTTCTTTGGTACTTCTTTGTCACTTTCCTGCTAGGGCTCTTAACTCCCACTATGGCTTCTCCAAAAACTTGAGATTTGGTTCCAATTTAAGCTTAGTGCCCTTAATTCCCAATACATGAACTCCATTCATAAACTTCTTTGTTCCCCAATGCTTTGTTGCTTCTTTTAGTTGCTTATGAACATACAAAGACATGTCCTCATATCCAAAAGGTTTTGTTCTATCTCTAATATTCATCATTACCAAAGTGACGGGCTTATGTGGCATGGTGTATCTACTAATTTTTGGGAAGCACACAAGCTGAAAAATGTATTGATATCCAACTGCTCATTTGGCTTGCCTTTGAAGTCATTGAACTTTGCATATGAGGAGGCATTCTTATTTACAAAACTAACATTCACATTAGTCCCCATAAGGTAGAACTATGATGCTGCTTTTATGTGTTCTGGTATGATAATGACTTCCACTTGCTCATTTTCGTACTTTTTAACCTTGTAGGTAAAATAAGGGTCAAAATTGCTCTTCTTTACCTCTTGAAGAGAGCTCATAACCTCCTCACATCTTTCAAAGTCAATGAAAAACATAGATTCATCCAAAAACTTGACTAATCACACTACTTTCTATCACTTATATGCTACATGGGATCTCTAAAACTTGTGAAACTCCCAACTTAGCATGGTGTATTTAAATCTCCCTTTTTTCAAGGTCAAGATATGGTCCCCTACAATTTTGATGCATCCTTCAATTCTTTCTCAATCTCTTCTTGTTCTAGTAGCTGCTTCTCCTTATCTGATTCTACCTCCACTTTCTCTTATGTGGTATCACTATCCAAGAACCAATGCCCTCTAGATAAAACATCCAATTTTTCTATGGGAAGCCCTTTACTCATTTTATTGCAAAAAATATCAAATGTAAATACTTCACACTCATTAGTAGAACTCTAAAAAAAGAGTTTTACATCATGAAAAAAGAAAAATTAACAGTACCCATCACATGCTTTCATCACTCCACTTAGACAATTTAAAAAATGTGAACATCACATTCAAGCAATGTTTTTTTTTCTAATGTGCAATGGAACATGAAAGATTTTTTTTCGCTTTCTCAACAAAATAAAAAATAAGAAGTAAAACAATCCAAAAAAGAACTCCAAATAAAACTCACACACCCTTCCTACACCTTGCTTAATGCTCAATAAGTATCATACATATGTACAAATATTTATTTTCTCTCTCTCTCTCTCTCTCGCTCGCTCTCTCTCTCTCTCTCTCTCTCTCTCTCTCTCTATATATATATATATATATATATATATATATATATATATATATATATATATATATATATATATATATATATATATATATATATACTTCTTTTACTATATTTTTTATTTTATGTTTTTCCAATAATGATAAGGCGTGTTTCAATAATGATAAGGAGGATTCAATGATTTTCTCCACCTCCTAGCTCTTGTAATCATGTTGAAAGAGCTGCTTTGAGTCTCTAGGTTTACAACACCCTTGTGCCTAGTGTATGCATGACTTTGTAATGTAGTCCTATTTATGCTTACTTTGGATGTGCAATTATCTAAATGGTGCATAAGTAAGGTCTTAAGTATTGCCCTTAAGGGGTTATTTGTTGGTGAGGCTTCTCTCATGTTGTTTTGGCCTTTCATTTTTTGCCTTTTGATTTTTGAGTTGCTTGCATTTTGTTTCTTTATCTATCTTTATTTATCTTTTCACCTTTGAAGATCTTTTGAAAGTCTTCTTTCAACTCTTGCTTAGGTCTCAGAATCTCTCCAAGAGTTTTGTTATTGACCTGTGTTTATTGAGTTATTTTGGCTTTTAATTTTTATTTTGTGCTTTAGGTTTCCATATTCTTTTAACATTTTGCGTGATTTTTCCATGTCTATGGAATTTTTTATTCTAAATTCTGTTCTTTTGTCCTTCTGATTTTTAAAGTTATTCAGTTGCATTTGATTATTTGTATTTGTACTTCTTGTTTTTTGTTGAATTTCTTCACTAGGAAATTATTATTTCTTTTCCTTTGTGTATGTCTAGTTGAAGATCCTACATGATATAAATCACATGCAAATTTCTCATAGCTTTTCCTTTCACTTTAACTTCACCAATTTATTTTCAAAATCCAAAGAGACTTGGTTTTGATTCATCTAATTTTGCCCTAGAAAACATAATATTTGTTCCTTGATATTGCATCTCCACCACTAGTAAATGATAACTTATTTTCCTTTAATCAACCTTACAAGTCGCCACTTCTCTCATTTCTCTTCCTTTTCTCTAATTCTTTTTTTTTTGCCTCCTCTTGAACTTCTTATCTTATTCTCATTTATTCTTCTTTCCTTCTTTGTGATTGTTGTCGTCTTCTCCACATCTCCTCTGTTAGAGGCTTTAACTATCTTTTGATTGTATATCCAGTTATAAAGTTTGACATAACTTCCACATCTATGTTTGTAAGTTGTACACTTCAACTAGGACTAATCATATGTATAATATATGGTCCATGTCCCCTTTTTTCTATTTTTTTACTATGTTCCTTAAGTGTGTATGCTAGAACCAAATCTCCTTCTTGAAAAAATTTATCTTTGATATGCAATGATAGTAATCTTTCTATCTCATCTTAACTGAATATATACTCTTGACTACCTACAATCTAGATGCCCATAGTTGTTCTAACTCCATAATCTTGTCAGAAAATCCATGTCTTGTCCAAGTTAGTTTATTTCCTATCTTCAAGGTAGGTATCATGAATTCCATTGGCAAGACATAATTTAGTCTAGACACTATGTTGATTTGGAGTAGGTCCTATTGATGTCTTGTATGCAACTTTATATGCACATAGGACATAATAAAGTTGCATATAATAGTCTATTCATTTGGTTTTTACTAGTTAAGATGACACAATGCATAGAAATTTATTGGTACTCTCTACTAATCCATTTTCTTGGGGATGATAGGGTGCTAATTTCCTATGAGCTAGCAGACAGGGCCAAAGCTAATGAAAACTATAAAACGAGCTAGAAAGCTCATTTTTTAGGTTAGCTAATTGGAGAGTGAACTTATGCTTGAACATTGAATACTTTCTTTGAGCTTGCTAATAGACTATTCCATTGCTCCTCTCTTTGTCTTACCTTGTGTGCATGTGTGTATGTATGTGTGTGCATGCTTGCATGCTTCTCCCTCCCCCACTTGTGCACTCCACTTGCTCATGGTCATAATACCACCCTCATGTCTCCTCAAACTCACAATTATGAGGTGGATCTCCTCATGTTGGTACTTGCCATTGTGTTAGAGTGACACCAAATTTGGCATCGTTGTCAGGGATCGAGCTTTGAGGGCGAGCGTGTGATCGTAAGATGTAGAGACGTGATGTTGGAATCGTAGGTAAGTAGGTATTTTTCTATTTTATTTACTTTCTCCACCATCATCATCATCGTCTCCATCATCTCTACTCTCCATCTCCTTGCATCATCATCTTCACCATTTTTTTCATACCTCCACCTTCCATATCCTTTTCCTCATTTCACTTGTGAGAGTGAGATAGGTTGATTTGGTGTGCTTAAGAGTTTTTTGACAAGAACAACATTCAACATTATGCATAGACAGTAAACAGGTAAATCAGACCACCACGATAGTCTACCAAGGTCGGGTCTTTCAAAATTCATATATACCAGCATATAGAGCATGCTAGCACCTCCAAGGAACCATAGGTGATTTTGTAAAATTCACTTTTTTCACTCCATCGTGATAGTGCCACCCCATCCTGATAGTGTTATGCCATCGTGATGGTTCCACATCATCATGATGGTGCCACCCCATCGTGATAGTGTCATTGTGATGCCCTCACGCAATCACGATGGTGCCATGCCATAGCAATGGTGACACACAATCACCATGGTGGGACACCATCGCAAGGATACAATGCTCAAGCCATTGTGAAGGTCTTCCACACCATCGTGATAGTGCTACGCCATCGCAACGCCCTGCCATGCCATCATGATGGTCACACACCATTATGATAGTGCTCAGACCATCACGACAATTTGCCACACCATCACAATCCTGCTATGCCATCATGATGCCCTACCATGTCATCGCAACGGACTCACACCATCATGATCCTACTATGCTATCGTGATGCCTAGCCATGCCATTGCGACAATGTCAAGAGGATGGGAATGCTCAGTTGGTGGATCGAGTCAACTATGAAGTTCAACGGCTCACACAGGGTGACTTTTACAAGTCAAGTAATACTCGTCCTCCATTTTGGCGTCAGAGAAGTAAGAGAACTTAATCAGCATATAGTTGGAGGATATGCAGCATCAAAGCATGGGATCATTGTCATCATGATGTTGGATGAACTCAAAGCATTGTCGGATGTCATCATATGGTCTACATAATTGATCACGTAAACAATGGTAGAGTTTTGATGTAAGAGCGACAAAGAACAAATCATCCTCTGATAAAACTCCCCCCCTCGATTGGATGTAAATTCTGCCTAATCTATCATATGGCTCCCCCCCTTTGCACCAGTGTTTGTCATGTCTTTTATAGGTATTTAACTCTAAATTTAGAGTTCCCCAAGGATCATCCATGGCCATCCCTATTCATATCATGAAAAAAACTTGTTGCCTCCTCATTGAGATATATCATGAATATCATGGTGCATTAATAATAGCTAGCTTAAGATACTGGTCCATTGATAGTTTGAGTTATAGATCTAGAAGAAGATGTTAAATTTCCACCATATGATTCTCCTTTGCCGCTTTGATCGAGTATTGTGAATTCAAATAGAGCTCGGACATTAGTCCCCTCATTTGCAAGAGCAATGAATTTAGAAAGATACAAGGAATTGTCTTCAACGTTCTTTCCATCAGGGTAGAAGTACATTGCCCATTGATAACCTCCAATCATAAAAGTTTCACTCGTAATATATTTACCTATTCGAATGCCTTTGGCGAAAGAATATCGATTAATTTTAAAATGATGGGATCCATTGATTCATGCACTGAACCCCATGTAGAATCGTCAGGGCCCCTAGCAACTCAATGCCATTCAAAATGTCCTCTATTAAGGGTTGGATGACTGAAGTGATCATCGGATGTTATTGAAAGCCTTCCATAGTGATCAGTAGCACTTGAATTCAACACCGTTGGAGTTAGACGTCTGCGGAAGCACGCGAACAGCACAAGGAAGAGGAAGAAGCTTGGAGCACAACACACAAGACTGAATGTATTACTAGAGAATGTACAAAGATAAGTAGCCCATTAGGGCAATAGGCGTATATACAAGCCGGGGGAAAAAAACCTCCTAAAGAGGGAAAAAAGTGCCCCGGCGGTCCTAGAGTGTTCACACACATCACTACCTAAATATATCAACAAATCCCCCCTGGGAGTGATGCGGTGAACAAGGAGCTGGCACTCATGTATAAGGAAGTGGCGAGCTATGTGGAAATCACTCCACAAAAGGAAGTAAGCCCAAAGCTTTGCGGAAAGTTTCAAACTTCTCCCTAGGCAGAGCCTTCGTGAAAAGGTCTGCAATGTTCTCCTGCGTGGGCACATATGCCAAGCTGATCTCCCCAGCAGAGAACCTCTCCCTGACATAGTGATAATGCACCTCAATGTGCTTAGTGCGAGCATGGAACACAGGGTTCCTCGCAACTGCCAATGCGCTCTGACTGTCAGTGAAGATGGTGGTGGCAGAAGACTGGCCAACACCCAAATCAGCCATAAGGCGTCTGAGCCACACACACTCAACAGTCGCTGTGAAAGCTGCCCTATACTCAGCCTCACAACTGGAAGTGGCCACAGTAGGCTGCTTCTTGCTCAACCAAGATATACATGAGCTACCAAGCATGAAGCAAAAACCACTGGTGGACACACGAGTGTCATAGCAACCAGCCCAATCTGAGTAAGAAAAAGCATGCAAATCTGGCGGTAGTGATCCCCCCTTGGGATAAAACAACCCAAGTAGCTGAGTACCACTCAAGTAGCGAAAGATGCGCTTAACCGCTTTCCAATGCGTGACTCCTGGGCAATGCATAAACCTGCTCATCTGTGAGACAGCAAACTGAATATCTGGCCGAGTAATGCATAAGTAAATCAAGCATCCAACAGCCTGCTGATAGAGAACAACATCAAATGCATCTCCAGCATCATGAAGACTCAATCGTAAACCTGTCTCCATAGGAGTGGCAATAGGCTTACAGTCTTCAAGGCCAAAACGCTGCAATAATGTGTCAATATATTTCGTTTGACACAAAGCCATTCCACCATCAACTTGCATAAACTGAATGCCCAAATAGTGATGCAAATGCCCCAAATCAGACATCTCAAATGAGGCATGCAAATCAGCCTTGAAATCAGCAATATGCTTCTCAAGAGGACCAGTGAGCAGCATGTCGTCTACATAGACAACAATGATCAAAAGCACATCATTAGCACGCTTAACATATAAGGTGCTTTCAGTTGGACTATTCTCAAAAACATGTGCAATCAGATAGGCATGTATTTTCTCATACCAAGCACGTGGTGCTTGCTTTAAACCATATAACGCCTTCTTTAACTTGCACACCTGGTTTTCATGCCCTTTCTGCACAAAGCCACGGGGTTGAAAAACATACACTTCTTCATGCAAGTCACCATTCAGAAATGCTGTTTTAATGTCCAACTGATGTACATTCCAACCATGATGGGCTGCAAGTGCACAAATGCTCCGAACAGTAGTCATACGGCATGTAGGTGCAAAGGTCTCATCAAGATCAATGCCTCTTTCCTGCGCATAACCCTTTGCAACAAGCCTAGCCTTATACCTGTCAACTGTACCATCATGTTTACGCTTCAGCTTGTATACCCACTTAGTGCCAATGGCCTTCTTGCCAGGAGGCAAGTCACATAAAGACCATGTACCATTCTTCATTATAGCATCATATTCAGATTGCATAGCAGCCATCCAATTTTCTGAATTTTGTGCTTCATCAAAAGAAACAGGCTCATTCTCATCACAGAGACTAGATGCAGCCATAGCATAGCAATCTGATGCAAAGGAGGTACTATGAGAGCCTGAACGAGTACGATATGACAAAGGTGCATCTAATTTGCTGTCACGCAAAGTCTGCACTAGCCATTTTGGCATAGTTTTTGCCTGTTCAATATCAGCTCTCTCATCAACAAGTGCATCATGTAAATCTGCATCAGAAATGGCATGATCTGCATCATCATATGAAACCTGCAAAGGCTGAGAAGTTGCCTCATTAGGACCAGTGCTAGCCTGTCCACCTGTAAAAAGAGGCATCAAAGTATCATACATGTCTTTGGAGCTAACAGATGTCTCCTTAGTACATGAAAGCAATGGCTGAATAGCATCTTCCACAAAGACAACATCACAGCTAACCAGAATGCGTTTAGTCTGTGGATGATACAGACGATAGCCTTTACTTTCAGAACTGTACCCAACAAAAATACATTTTACTGCCTTATCATCCAATTTTCTGCGATGTTGTTCAGGCACTAATGCATATGCCAAACAACCAAAAACACGCAGATGAGCAACAGATGGCTTGCGGTCATGCCAAGCCTCATATGGAGTGATAGACTGCAACGCTTTCGTGGGACACCTGTTCAGTACATATGCTGCACACATGACAGCCTCAAGCCAGAAACTATGTGGTAAAGCCTGACTTTTGACCATGCACCTCGCCATCTCCATGAGTGACCTGTTCTTTCGTTCAGAAACTCCATTCTGTTGAGGTGTATACGGCACTGTACACTGGTGTTTTATCCCACGTTCAGCCAGAAATGCATTAAAATCTGAAGACATATATTCCCCCCCTCGATCAGAACGGAGGGTGCCCATTTTACATGCTGACAAATTTTGAGCCAAAACCAAAAACTGTTTGAAGCACATGAACACTTCGGACTTTGCTTTGAGTGGATATACCCATGCATGCCTGGAAAAATCATCAATGAAAGTCACGAAGTAAAGGTAATTTCCAAAAGAGGGTGTCTGCATAGGACCACAGACATCACTATGAACAAGCTGCAATTTCTGCATAGCCCGAACTGAACCATCTTTTGGAAAGGAAGAACGCTGCATTTTGCCCAAAATACAGCCTTCACAAACATGTTTTCCAGGTGCCTCAAGTTTGGGCAAAGAGGACACCATTTTAGATTTCTGCAGGCGTAACAAACTAGCAAAATTCAGATGACCAAAGCGTGCATGCCAAAGCTTTGCATCTGACATAGCCTGAGAATCATGAACTGCACATGCCGAATCATTCACAGATTTTTCATAGTCTATGAGCTTATACAGCCCACGACATAAAATGCCAGAAGCAATAATCACATCGCCATTTGAGAGATCATGGACTGTACACCTGTCATCAACGAATTTCACAACCAAGCCAATCTTGGCTAATGCAGAAACTGATAGCAGGTTCTTTTTGATCCCTGGCACAAATAAAGCATCTGACAAAGTGAAAGAACTACCATCAGCAGTAGTCAGAATGATCTTACCAACTCCCATAACAGGATAAGAGGAGTTATTGGCGCATGTGACAGTATTCCCTGTAGGGGCAGGCTCGAGTGAAGAGAAGAAACTGCGCTGCGAGGTAATATGTTTGGTTGCCCCACTGTCAAAGTACCAAACATCTGAGTCTACTGCAGATATGCACTGATCATGAGAAGATGGGTCAAAACTGCAAACAGTAGTAAACGCCCATTCTTCTTCCTGCACAAGATTTGCAGACTCTGTTTTTGGTGTAGAGGCCTCTGCAACAACCATTCCAGCCTCTTTCTTCTTTGCCTCTTTAGCAGCCAGTTTTGGACAGTTCTTTATAATATGATCATTTCCTTTACAGTACTTGCAGAACAATTTCTGCTTTTCTGATTTCTTCTCATCTTTATCCTGGTTCTTCGATTGTGCAGCATTTGCAGATTTCTGCTTACTACTAGAAGAGCTCCATTTTCCTTTGCCCTTCTGACTAGCCAGGAAAGCTTGATCTGCAACACGCATAATGGACCTGTTCTGCCTGGACTGATCTTCCTGCAACAGAACAGAGACTAATTCCTCAAATGACAAGGCATTCGGATTGCCTTTCATCATCAATCGAAGAGTAGAGGCAAAACTCTGATATGAATCAGGAAGGCCATTCAGAAGGGTCTGCACAAGTGAGCTATCTGGTATAACCTCATCAGCAGAAATCAATTGTTCCTTCAGGTCTTTGATCTTTGTAAGAAAACTGTCCATCGAATCACCTTCATTCATGTGCTCACTCTCCAACTGTTTTCGGAGGTAAGCAACACGAGCCTCATTCCTAGCCTGGTACAAAGTGGTAAGTGTATCCCAAGCATCCTTTGCTGTTCTGCAAGAGCGAATGTGAGGAATAATAGCACGTTTGACAGACAAAGCTATCAATGCATGTGCTTGGGCATCTCTGCCATCCCAACAAATATGCTCTGCAGTAGGTGCAACAGAAACAGCAGCACGAACAGGAATCTGCGGAATATCATCTTCGACACCATCTTCATCAGCTCCAACACCTGTATTTGCAGTACCTGTCATTAGAGGTGTAACAGGACGTCTTTCAACACCCTGCACAATGTTCCACAATCCTTTTGCAACCAGTACATGTCGCATCATATAAGCCCATAATGGGTAGTTGGTACCATCCAACTTATCCTCAACAGCCAACATACGGAATACATCACTGCTTTCAGCCATGGCCGGTGACTAAAATACCTTGATGCAAAAAATTGACTGTATCTCAAAAAGTTGAACAGAACTGCCCAGACGAGTTCTGCTAGACCTGTAGCAGACTTCGAGACGCTTAAACTAGCGAACAAAAATTGGTATATACCTTTGGCACAAAAGGACGAAATAGCCTGCACAAGCACTACGATAGTGCGTTCGGAGGCCGAAACGAGCTCAGATCGCGATTTCGGCACCACATAGCGAAGCTGTTTTGATCTCGAAAACACCCTGAGTATGCTCACCAAATTTTGTGCGAATCTGAGACTGCAAACGGAGGAGTGTCGACGGCGCCCTAGAAGAATCAACGACCTGCTCTGATACCAATTGTTGGAGTTAGACGTCTGCGGAAGCACGCGAACAGCACAAGGAAGAGGAAGAAGCTTGGAGCACAACACACAAGACTGAATGTATTACTAGAGAATGTACAAAGATAAGTAGCCCATTAGGGCAATAGGCGTATATACAAGCCGGGGGAAAAAAACCTCCTAAAGAGGGAAAAAAGTGCCCCGGCGGTCCTAGAGTGTTCACACACATCACTACCTAAATATATCAACAAACACATCCTCATGTTTCATCCAAGTTTGAGTGATGGTTGTTGTTGGAAGTAGAATGAATCATTGTGCCAAAATCTGTAGCCCATCTGATCCTTTATCTCTGATTTCTTTCCAAGTGGGGAGAGCAAATCTCTCCGACATCCATCCCCACCAAACCTGCACAAACGTCTTGATGGGCCAACCTCAAAATAATCATTAAGTAATATTAAATTTCTTTTAAGGAAATCAAATCATTTTCAAATTTTTATTCAATTTTTTTATGTAAGATGCAAATGAGTTCTTTCATATCAAAATTTAGTTAATGAATGTATAAAATCCAAAGCTCTACTAATAACTCTTTCAGTTAACAATAAATCTAGTAGAGATCGTCAAGAACCAAATTCCATTATCCATTCATTCAAAACTAGATTTCCTCCTATATAAATATTCACATATATACAATCATTCATATCAAAGAAATTCAACTAACTCTACTCATATAGACATCTACCTTTTTTACCCAACTTTAATACTAGAAGTGTTTTTCACATCTAGTCTTCATATCTTTTCAGCTTCATATTTTTTTTTTTGCCATCATTAACTTCATCAACATCAGATTCATGTAGGTGTGATTCATAATTTACTTTTTTAGGGAGGAAGAAAATATAAACTTCTATTCATAATATTTTTGTTTTTTACATTTGCAACTTTTTTGTTTAACCCCTTATTCTAAGCTAAGGATCTAGATGCATGTAGAAGCAAGAATTAGGTTTTCACATAGACATGTTTACTTTCCTCTTTTGAATTCAATTTCAAAATCCATTTGTTCTATCATATCACAACTAAATTTCTAAAGTTTTGAGACACAAAATTCAAATATTTGTTTTCCTAGTTTGGCTAAATAGTTTAACTTCATAATTTGACAAATCCATAATCCAGACTTTATATTTTTAGTAATTCCTTAATCCAAATATTATGCATTATAAAATAACAAATAGATATCATAGAAAAATACCACTTAAAATTTAGCTTCATCTTCACTCTTCAAACTCCAAATCAAATCATCTTCAAATCATCCTCAAATCATCAACAAATCATGTTCAAATTACTACTTAGAAAGCATCAAAATCAAGAAAGTCAAGTATAATTAGCTTTCTTCATCAAACATACACATTAAACATTGTCCTACCAAAACAACTATTCAAAACCACATTAGTAAGTATTTGCAATTTAATGCAAGGCCTCAAAATTTCTTGCATAGATAACTCATTTTTTCCCTTAACAATTCTTGTTGACTTCTTCATATCTTTTATAATTTGTTTGATAATCTTTTCAACAACTTCTTTTTCCTTTTCTTTGGTGTATTCTCATTGTTTGTATTCTCATCTGCATTAGCTTCTTCTTTACTCTTCTCAATTTCAATTTGGGTATAAGTTTGATTACTAGTTTCAGGATTAACTTGAACTTTCAACTTTTCAATTCTCTTTGTCTCAAATATTTCATCATCTCTTAAGGACATTTGATCAGATGATATATGTAATTCTTCATGTTTCTCCATATTCTTTTGAATTATCTTTTCATACTCTTGCTTATCATCTTCTAATGTCTCTTGCAAAATCTCTTCAATTTTGTGTTTATCCATTTTTATTTCTCCTCGTTTATTATCTTCAACAAGTTTAATCCTCCATTTTTTTCTAAATATTTTATTTGATCGTCATATGGATTTTGTTTGATCAAAATATTTTACCCTTCCAACTCTACCTAAATTCAAGCATAAAGGTGTCTGTTTATAATAATTACATATTTTTCTTTGAATTTCAAGAATCAATTTGTTTTTATATGTTTCTTCATATGACATACAATTCCAATACAGATGACCAAGTTGATCACTCCAAAAGCATCTTTTACTTTGATTTAGTAACATATATGATCTTGTATGTAAAGGTCTAAGGGTAGATCTTCTCTGATCAAACGAATGGGTTCTGTGCTCATTAGATTGGTATGCTTCATGATCACAATCATCCATACACTCTATTTTAACATGAGGATCCTAGGTTTGAGTTTGAAAGGTTTTCATACAGTTTTTTCATACTCTAATTTTCCGAATTCATGGTTAAAGGTAGACGTGTCCTAAAATCACATAGTTTTTTATCGATGTCTATAACAAGCCTTTGTTCTTTTGCCTTCTTCAAGGCCTCACATGAATAGGTGTGATGGTCAATGGCATCACACCAAACACATCTCCTCATATTAGGGATTTGAAGCTCATTCTAAGTCCTCAAAAAGTTAGGTTGAGGATTAGGTGTTTGTATTATTGGAGGATTAGATAATGAAATAGGCTACAAAAATTTAGTAGACTGAGTTTGCATAAAGGATTTTCCTTGAGAATTTAGTGCATGGACTATATTTTATAAGGCAAAAATTCCTTTGATATATTTTGTTGGTGTAATTCACAAGCCTACACATTTGGCTTGATGGATACATTAAACTCCATGCACATATGAAGAAGCATAGGAACTAGTGCTAGTTGTTAATTACCACTTTATCTCCTTGTAAAAGTCAAATTGACTTGGAATCTTTGTAAACACCTACCAAAAGGATTCATGGAAAAAGTTAGCTTTTGATTGAAATATAATCTCCTAGGATATAGGAGCTTAATCATAGGGAGCCAAAAGTTTGAATTTGAATTCAAATTTTACTCTTTCTCTATAAAAATGGTCACGAAAAAGTCGCGGTTAGAACTCATCACTCCCGAGCTTCTCATTACTGTTTTTGAGTGTTTGTGAGGCCTACACTATAGCCCAACCTATCCACACCATTAGGCAATGATATTCATGCCAATGGATTTGTATACAAGTGTTCATTAATACATACATATTCATTAGTCATCTTTGAGTTCTCTGTCATACTACTTGAAAGTCTGTCAACTTGTGGAGTGCATATCTCGGTCATTTCTCCACCAAATTCAAAGATTCAAAGCTTGTTGGATTCAGCTTAAAGTTATCGACATGCTATCAAAAATTGAAGAGATTCTATTCAGCCATTTCAAAGAAAAGCTTGTCGAGGTGATCACTAGTCATTGTCTGCTACAGTCCTAAAAAATAGGGGGTAAACTTTAATTTACTAAAGTGATTTCTCTGAGCATAGTCAGTCTTTTTACATCATTCCCCTTGGAATAGTTAGCTTGCTAAGCTAATTAGATACCTCTAAAAGGAATTTTTTCAATTTCTAATGTGCTGTTCATACTGAGCAAAAGATCCAGCAGGTGTCAAGACATAAATAGAAGGTTTTCTTGAGATTGTGAGTTTCAAAGTTATCTGTTTTGGTTCAATCATTACACACATCATTTCCAAAGTACATAGGCCATTTTATGGTGTCATTGGAAAGCTAAGGAGTTCCACTTATCAACTATGAATCTTACAACGGTTGGTACAAAGCAGGATTTGGGAGTACCTACTCAATCTTCTGAAGTGTCCATCCATCTTTCCAACAGTGGTATCAGAGCAAACTAAGGTAAAATGGGAGATGGTTTTCCTTCATTCATTGATAAATTAGATAGGAACAACTATCAGGCATGGTCTCTAAGGATGAAGACCTATCTACAAGGAAGGAGTCTTTATGGATACATCTCAGGAGATGAGGAATTGCCCTCATTCAAAACAAGAGGATTACCAACAAAGGAAGAACATGAAAAGCTCAATACATGGTGTGCTAAGGATGCATTGGCAAGGGTAAGACATCTCACATATTAGAAATTGTAAGACATCCCAAGAGACACCTTGTCATCTTATTTTTTCTCCAACACAAGGGCTAGGAAAAATCAGTTGTGGATTGAATTCACCACATTAAGGAAGCAACCTAAGCAAGCTGTCTCAGAGTTTGTGACCAAGATTAAAGATGTAGCAGAGCAGTTAGCAAGCATAGGAGAAGAGATTGAAGAAGAACAGATTGTGAGGCAAGTGATCAATGGGATCAAGGCTGATGATAAATGGGAAAGCTTCACCACTGCCATGGACCTTTACATGGACATGCAAATTCCAGATCTTACAACTCTCATGGGACAATTGTTCACTCATGAAGCAAAGCTCAACAAGAATGGAGATACATCCAAAGGTAATAGTTCCTCAGCTCTATATACTGATAAAAAGTCTAAAGATAAAGGCAAGAACAAGAAGGTGGAAGATGAAGGCTCTACCTCCCAAGCAAACTATGTAGGAAGAGGTAGATCATCAAGAGGAAGGGGCAGAGGAGGTAAGCAAGGTAGGGGGAGATCCTATAACTCCTCACCATGCAACATTTGTGGTTTATCAAATCATACTATAGATGAGTGTTTCAGGAATTACAAAAATCAGAGAGGAAGAGGATATCAAAGAGGTGGATACTCACAATCAAGAGGTAGATTCAACCATCACCAAGGCTACAACAACAACTACAACAACAATTACAACAACAATTACAATGGCAACTACCAAGGAGGATTCAAATCCAGAAAGGACTACAACAACTATACAGAGGAGCAAGATGACTCTCTTCTGATCATGAACATGACTTCAAAACCAGGTACTAATGATGACCACCTATTCTACATTGACTCAGGATGCTCAAATCATGTGGCTGGCAATGTAGCACTACTCTCTGATCTTGAGGAACCAAAAGGTAAGCACCAAGTACAAACAAGTGATGACACCAAGCACTCATTAGTTAAGGTTGGAAATGTTAAGACTTGTGATGGAAATCAGAACTTGTTGAGTAGGGTACTTTATGTACCAACCATTACCAAAAATTTGATGAGTGTTGGACAGATTGTGGAAAAAGGTTTGCAAGTTAGATTCAACCAATTTGCAGCATTTGTGGAGGATCCTAAGCAGGGGTTCAAGAGGATTGCTAAAGGAGAAAAATCAAGTAGACTTTTCCCTTTTGAGCTAGAAGACACAAAGAATATTGCACTATACAGTTATAAAGACCAAACACTTTCAGAGCTTGAGATTTGGCACAAAAGGTTAGGGCATGTAGGAGAAAGAACCTTGAAACAGATATGCAGGGATCAATGTGTTATTGGAATACCCAATGTTTCCTAACAACACATGATATATAAATGCAGTGCTTGTCAATTTGGGAAGTCTCACAGGTTACCTTTCTCAAGGAAAGGCTACATGCATGAAGACTACCTAGAGCTTGTCCATACAGATGTATAGCGACCAAGAAAAGACCCCTCAATCTCAGGATCAAGGTACTATGTATCTTTTATTGATGATTATAGCAGGTGGACTGTACTTCATGAAGCACAAGGATGAGGTGTTTAATTGCTTTAAAAAATATCTTGCACTAGTTGAAGATCAGACGGGAAAGAACTTGAAGAGACTAAGGTCAGATGGAGGAGGTGAATACTTCTCCAATGAGTTTGAGGACTTCTTGTAGGACAGAGGCATCAAAAGAGAAACCACCACAAGGTACACTCCTGAACAGAATGGGGTAGCTGAGAGAAGAAATTGGTTGATTGTTGAAACAGCTAGGTCTATGTTGAATGAAAAAAAGTTACCTAATTACCTATGGGCAGAGAGTGTTTCTACTACCACTTACCTCATAAATAGGTTACCATCTAAGTCCCTTGATGGGATGACACCCTATGAAGCATGGCATGGGAAGAGACCCTCACTTGACCATTGCAGGATATTTGGATGTGTAGCATATGTACACATTCCTTCTTAGATAAGAGGTAAGCTAGACCCAAAGGCTGAAAAGTGCATCTTTATTGGATATGACCTAAATCAAAAAGGTTACAGGTTTTACAACCCTTCCAATAAGGGATTCATGGTTAGTAGAGATGTTGTCTTTGATGAAAATGATTCTTGTTATGAGAATGAATGCAGGAAGTTTAAACTACCTTATGACTTGGAAGAGGAGTTTCCAAGTCTTGCAAAGGAGGAACCTATTCAGAATGAAGACTCAGCTTCAGATGATGAAGATGTTATCAACCTTGAAGAGTTCAAGGCATGGAAGTCCAAGGGAAAAATGAAGATGAAGAAGCTTGAAGGCATACTTGAATCTTCAAATCAGTCAATCAAAAGATCACAAAGAGAGAGCAAAAAACCTATCAGATATGGGTATGATACATCTCTTGTTACTAAACACTCTGTTTCTCTTGCCAAAGATTTATCAATTGAAGAACCAGGATCATATGAAGAAGCCATAACCAAGACAAAATGGAAAGAAGCTATGGATGAAGAGATTGAATCACTCAGGAAAGTGACACATGGGAGCTAGTACCAAAGAAGGACTCCATGAAGGTAATAGGATCTAGATGAATCTATAAACTCAAAAGAAATTCTGATGGCTCAATTAACAGGTTTAAAGCCAGATTGGTAGCCAAGGGGTTTGCACAAACCCAAGGCATTGACCATGAAGAGATATTCTCTCCTGTGGCCAAGATGCCAACAATCAGAGTGTTGGTAAGTGTGGTTGCATCAAAAAATTGGAACGTGCATGTGTAAGTGTATATGTGTATGTATGTGTATGTGCATGTGCATGTGTATGTGTGTGTACATGTATGTATGTGCATGTATATGTGTAAGTGTGCATGTATATGTGTATATGTATGTGCGTCTGTGTGTATGTGCATATGTGTGTGTACATATGTGCATATATATGTGTATATATGTGTATGTTTGTGTATATGTACGTATGTGCATACGTATGTGTATGTGTATAAACATATACAAGTGTATGTATATGCATGTGTATATGTATGAAACATGCATGTGCATGTGGATGCATTCCATGTGTATATGCATGGATGTGAATGTGCATGCATGTGGATGTGCATATGCATGTATTTAAGTATGTGTTAATGTGTGTATGTGTATGTATATATGCAATAATGCATGCATGCAAGTCTTTTTATGTGTTTGTAGAGATGTTTGTGCATATGCATGTGTATGTGTGTGTATATGTGTGTATGTGTATATGTGTGTATGTGTAAGTGTATGTGCACATGTATGTGTGTGTATATATGTGTGTATATGTGCCCCCCCAAGGCTTACGACTAAGGCGGAAACCAAGGCATAGACCTTGGCATACCTTTTCATCTGAGTCACCGAAGTCATCGTTGGCATCGTTGGCTGCACGCGAGGGAGGACATCAACAATCAAGGAATATAGAGGTTCCCAGTACTTTCGAGGAGGTCACCCATCCCAGTACTGTTCCCCCCAGAGCTTGCTTAACCGTGGAAATCTCTTGCCACTAAACTACAGTCTTGTGGTGTCTGAAGAAGGGGAAAGACTAAGGTTGACATTACCTTGAACAAGTTTTGGTCCCTCAAAGCTTCATTCTTTGCTTTCAAAGCCTATTTCTGAAGCATTTTTGGGGTGTCTTTTGGAGCCATTTTGGAGTACTTTCACACATAGTTCTCTTCACACAGGTCCAAGAACATCAAGAAGAGTGTTCTTTATACGTCTCAGACAATAAATATCAACCTTTGGGGGCGTATTTTCAACCCCACTCGTAAAACTACAGGTTTCTCGAGAGGTTTTTAGTTTTGGTGGGAGGAGCCGCTGCAAATGTATGCAGGTTTTTTAAGCCTAAAACATCAGAGTTGACAGACACTTGCAAGTGTTATTGGCTAGTTTTTGGGCTGTGTATTCAGCCTTTTAGTGTCATTTTACTGCATATATTGAGCACATACACACCATGTACGCTTCTGTGGAAACCGTTTATGTATGTCCATGTGGTCATTGATATAGCGGTTACGTTCTTTGCATAAAGCCTTTTACGTTTGATAAAGAGGGTCGTGGTAAGGTTTTCTTAACTGGGAGACACGCAGATGTCGGGGTCTCTTTGGTGATGTAGGTGGAAGACTTACCCATCCTTGCCATAGGAGATGTATGATAGTTGTTCATAGGTGCTCGATAAGCCTAGTTGGCTTCTATTGGGTAACCGATTATATGCAGTGGAGTCAGTGATTCACTATGCAGGTAGACATGTCAGTACTTGCAGTTTTATGATACTTTGACACTGGTCATATGCTAATTTTGCAGAGGATACTCTGGCAAAATTTTTCTAGATGTTTGGTTTAGTCAACTATACAATGGTCGATTTACTCCTTGATACACTTATTTGTTGGTGCTGGACTCTTCTAGCTCCATTATCATTCTATTCAGTTCTCTACCATCATGGCATCAGAGGTCTCATGCACATCCAGTGGATCATGGTCTAGTGCTAGTCTTCCGAGGAGGAGCTATAACTTGTAGGGCAAAGACCATTTTGAGATCCAAAAATTTAATGGCACAAACTTTGCTCTATGGAAGAATCAGATTAAAGATGTGCTGATTCAAAGGAGGCAATGGAAGCCAGTAAATGGGATTTCAAAGAAGCCTGCTGACATGGATGAAGATGATTGGGATGAGTTAGATGAAATGGCCAGGTCTACCATTCGCTTACACCTAGCAGATAATGTTTACTTTACAGTATTAGACTGTGAAAGTGCAGAGGAGCTTTGGAAGAAGTTATGCAATACATATGAAAAAGAGATGGCATCAAACAAAGTGTATCTGATGAGAAAATTATATGACCTTCGTATGAAGGACACATATAGTGTTGCTGCTCATCTAAATGAGTTTGATGCTATATTCTCCCAGTTACAGGCTCAAAAAATGGATATGGATAATGAAATGAAAGCAGTATTGTTGTTATGCACCCTGCCATCATCATGGGATACGTTTTGCACAGCTATCAGCAACAGTCACCTGGTGGTAAACTCGTCTATGATGACATATGTGGAGTACTCTTGAGCGAGGAGATTCGTAGAAAATCTATGGTTGGCACTTAGAGTGGAGATGCATATAATGTTTGTGATTCTTGTTGGAACAAAACAATCACAAATTGATGATTACAAAGAGCTTGAAGCAAGTCTATGATCATATTGAAGTTTAAGAAGTCATTTGAGAAAGTGAAGAGATCTCAGAAGTGAAGCTTGTATGCATATGTACATTACATTTGAAAATTCTTGTAATTTGAGTATAGATAATCCTTAGGATGATAAGGAGTAATGTAATAGATGTAGGATAAGTCTAGAATCATATGTATATAATTCAATGATGTAAAGAAATACATGAGAGAGAGTCATTAGAAGACGTGTCATAGAGATAGATGTGAAGAGAGTTACCTTCAGAAAATAGCGACGAGTATTTCGTAGATTTCTCTCAGTCTGGTCACGTGGATCAGAAATCGTTTTGTGCACATCTAATCTAGAAGATAATGAAGCTATGTTCAAATTTTCATGGTCTAATTCCTTTCATGCTGTGAGTATGATCAATAGGAACATGTGTATGTAAAGTCTACAGTTAGACCTCTCAGAGTCACACATTTTTTTGTGTCAATGTTTTGCTTAAATCTCAGTGCACAGTGTAAAGTTTTTGATGAATGAGCATCCAAAATCTAAGTTAGAAGGTAAGGAAGCTATGGCTAAAAGCATTTAGCAAAATGGGATGTGTGCTGTGAAAAATCAACCTTAGAAGTTACCTATGTCAAAGTCGCTTGTTCAAGAAGACAGTTTCTAACATACTTTTGATCTTAAGGATCAAATTAAAGTTTTAATGATTCTTTTGAAGAACTAATGGTTGATATGATTGCACAAAGGTAGTGTGGAGATATGTGCATCATTAGTTTGAAGAAATCTGAAGATATGTGCAGGTAATAAAGTCAATTTCTGAAGCAGACTTTCTGAAGAAGGAATTTCTTCACTCAGAGAAGTGATAGTGGAAGTTTTGATAAATAAAGATAACATTTGTGTAAAGTTTGGTCCATAAATGATATAGAGATGTTCTTAGATCAATATAGATCAAACCTTTGGAGATTAAGAGGTCTCCAACAGTGGTATCAGAGCTGAAGGTGCAATACAAGTGAAGTAAAGGCATTGGAAGTTGCGACTGTTGCAGGTATTGAAGTTCCCTCTAATTGAAGGTGGACAAGGACAAATTCTTACAAATAACCTGTAGAAGTACAAAGTACAAGTTCAAAGGATCAAGAAGGATTAAAGCTTCATATCAAAGGTACACTCTATTATCATAAATCATAGTAATTGAAGACACAGAAGATCAAAGATGGGAGAAAGCTTGCAGATTGATAAGCTAGATAGGGAGAACTATCCAGCTTGGTCCATGAGGATGGAGGCACACCTCATGAGCAAACATTTGATGGCATTTATTGCAGGAGAAGAAGAAAAGCCTGAGTTTGAAGATCCTAGTGTTCCAACTAGGGAGCAACTTGCAAGTTTGAAGAATTGGATGAGAAAGGATGCTCAAGTGTAAGCCGCCGGATTGGCCTTCTGTAATTCATCTGTAATTCATATTTTCCTATACTGCACGTACCGAAAGGTCGTAGCGAAGTGTTGTACCTCTTTATCAAAAAATGAAAAGACATTACGGTGGTTCTCCAATAGAGAGAGACGGGATCGCTAGACTGTCTGTCTGGGCGATTGCGGTCTGTGGAGACACAGTAGTGCAGTGTTCGTGAAATCTGAGTACTGTTGTTCTTACCTTTGTTTAATTACATTAATTTGTGATTAACACAGTAATGTATGTTGCCGATATAAGTCTGTGTGGTGGTAATTGGTAATTACTGCGTTACGTACTGTGAAAGCTATAACCGAGTATGAATAGTAAAAACTTGCATAAAGGATTTGATACTGAACATTAATGTACTTTTGAATTGATAAGTTAAATGGGAAAATAAGTTATAGGGCCTCTGATTTATTAGACGCCTACCATCCCCAAGAACCCAAAACAAGTTTAAAAGTGTCTGTGACGAAGAATGCACTTTTAACACTGGCACCGTCTGTGGGAAGATGGCAATGGATTGAGAATAATCAGTAAGGTTGAGCAGTACATAGGGCAAGTGGTGCAGAGGTGATATATGCCGGTTACTCGATCCGGTGAGTCTTATCCGAAGTATAGGAGAGACCAGCATCCTTGGGCGGTACCAAATCTATTAGGGACACCCCCAGGTGGTAGAAGTCTAGACCGGTTGAGCCCAGTTGTCGAAGGGGTGGAGCCAGTTAGCAGTGATTTCAGTACCAGTTCGGTGACACATGACGAGATTCTGGCAGATTCCGGTGTAATTCTGGTACGTTTTGAAGAAGGTACAGTAACTTCGGAGTGTACAGGGACGTAGTGCACAGTTGATTTGACACCATCGGGCCAAAATTTGAACCTTTCCGGGGATAAAGTTGTGTTACCCAGAGAGATTGTTGCCGGAGGAAGTATACCCTGTTTTGGTGAAAGTTCGACAAGTTCCGGTGAAAGTTCGGTACTAGTTGCGGGGAATTTATAGTTTTCCGGTGACAATATGATACCCCCTAGTGGATCTTTATTACGTACACCGCTGTTTGGGGCAAACTTGCCTACCTTTGATACCAAAGTTGAGGATAGGCTATTTGATTTGGAGATACGTAAGAGACTGAACGCTATTTTCGAGCCGGAAGGTGAGCAGTCTGATAATACAGATTCCGAAGGACAAGAGACACCACCTCAAAACTCAGGAACCAGTAACGGTAGCACTAATAGCACCATGCACAACAACAGCAGCAACAACAACAGCCGCCTCCAATCATTCCACTTCGACTTACACAAAGTTCGGTGGATTTCCAGGTGATGACCCTGATGCGCATGTGCGCACCTTTGAGATAAGCTATGCAGTGCTGTACCATCCACCCGATCCGGCGTACAAGGCCATCGTATTTCAGGCAACATTAGTCAATGAAGCAGTGAGGTGGTTAACAGAGTATGATATCAACCATTTTGCTAACTATGATGATGTGAGAGATGCATTTTTACAGAGGTTCTGGTTGAAGAAGAATCTCGCCGAAATCTTCGATTATTTGCAGAACAATAGGCAGAAGCCGCACCAGACTGTTCAAGAATACACAACATTGTTTAGAACTCATTTAAGACAATTGCCACATGCTAATCTACCAGATGATGTGATAACTTAGTGGTTCATTAATGGTCTGACCCCACAGTTAAGACAAATTATGATCATCCGTTGTGTGGGGGCTATGACACTAGATGTTGTTATTGCGATGGCCCTACAACTCAAGCATAAAGTTGGAGGATTCACCGAAGACTTGGAGTGGCTCAAAGCCAGTAAGAACGCTATAGATGATCCGGCTAAACAGATGTATTGCACCAAGTGCAAAAATCCAGGGCACACCAGTGCTACTGTGCCCTTAACCAGATGTATTGTGCTATCTGCAACACCACCGGACACTCAACGGAAAATTGTGCGTATAATGCCAAGGTGCAAGGACGAGAAGCTGTAAATGCCATTATCCAAGAACCAGGGCAGCCCGCAACCCATTACGTGCCACCACAGATGCGAAACAATCAGTCACAAGGATACAGAAAATATCGGAGTCAGTGGAATACCAATTTTAATTCAAATCGATGGCAGGCAGGTACATCAGTGGAAGGTACTTCTCTACCACCACCTCGATTTCATTTTTGTAGCGAGATTGGCCACATCCGAAGGTTTTGCAAGGATGCAGCAGAATATGACAAAAGGAAGAAGGAACATCAAAACCCGATGACCAACATGGTCTATATCTCACCAGTGGAATCACAAGCAACAGTGGTCCAAACAAGATCGGGTAAGCAGCTGCAACCAGTAGCTGAGGTGTTTGAACCTGGTATCCGTGAGCAGCAGCGTATGTATATAAAGGCTAGTCAATGGACCGCTAAAGAGCCAACGGTGTTCCCCGATCCAATTCCAGTGACCCAGGTTCCCTTGCCAAAGGCGCGGCCGAATGAACAAAACACTGACCCAGTAACAGTAGCATCATCATCAGACTCGGTGAAGAGTACGATGCAAACCGATCAGGTATGGGAGATTCTCACTAAGGCTTCAATTACACTCCCCTTGGGACAGTTGCTTGCATTAGTGCCAGGAGTTCGGCAGCAATTCCAGCAACAGCTCAGTCCTAGATCTTCTTGTACTCCGGCGACGACAACAATACAACCGGAAGCTGATTCTACGATGGATCATTCAATCCCCTTAATCACAATATGGCATAAAAATCACAAGATCACTCAAGTGCTAATTCATGGCGGTTCGGGTGTGAATATAGCAACTGCAGCTCTCTGCAAGAAATTGGGTTGGACCTAGATCGAGCGCGTCCAATTTTTTGTAAGAATGGCAAACCAATCTCGAGTTCATCCAGTGGGACTTGTACGGAATATCCCGATTACTTTGCAGGGTACCACGTTCAAAATGACTTTTGTAGTATTAGAACTACCAGAATCCAGCCTCGATTACAATCTCTTTTTCGGTCGGCCATGGTTGAAACAAGCCAAAGTTGTACAGGATTGGTCAGCGCAGGAGTTGACTTTCAAAGATAATCACCGTAAATATGTTGTTAAGCTGGATGCCATCCAGCCCTGTGAGCTTCACGCCAGACCATATGTTGCGGAGCCGGTCCACATGTTGGATGGCTTATCTGACGATGAGGAAGAGGCGTTTCTGAAGAACAATAAAGATCTGATCTCCTTAGGTACTGTAGATCTTCAATCTGTAGTAGACACGTGGAGTCCGGCAGCATGTACAGTTGTTCCAGTAATCGGAGAGGCGGATGCGGATGATAGTGTTGCTATGGATGGAGCCACCCTACATCAACTTTTTCAGTCAATTGATGATCTGGTGAAACCTCGACAATTTTATGTCCCGGAAGATCAGTTAGTAACATACAATTTGGGTGACGAGGATAACCTGCGACCTGTTAAGATTAAGGCCGGATTGCCCGAGGCATTTCAAGAAGATTTGATCCGACTCCTGCACGAGTTCTCTGATGTTTTTGCCTGGGACTATCGCGACATGAAAGGTCTTGATCTGCAGATCTATCAACATTGGGTAGTGCTCAAACCTGAGGCAAAGCCAATTAAACAATCCAGTTACCGAATGAACCCCAACTATGCAGCACAGGTCAAAGCAGAACTCGATCGGCTATTGAAGGTGGGATTCATTGTACCAATTGAGCACGTTGAATGGATATCTCCGATCATGATTGTTCCAAAGAAAAATAAACAGCTGCGTATCTGTGTGGATTACCGGAAATTGAATGCGACCACGATACCTGATCCATTTCCTCTCCCTTTCCTCGACACAATGCTTGACAGAGTGGTCGGACACGAGATGTACTCCTTTCTGGATGGCTACAGTGGTTATAACCAGGTGGCAGAGCAGGACATACTGAAAACAGCTTTCATCACGAATTGGGGTGTTTATGCTTGTATGGTAATGTGGTTTGGGTTAAGGAATGCTCCCAGCACATTCCAACGGTGTATGCAAGAAGTCTTTTTGCCCTATCTGACTACTTTTATGCAAGTATATTTGGACGACTTCTCCTTATTCGGCAAGATTGCGGTGCACCTGTATCATTTACGGTGTTGCTTTGAAAAATGCCGTGAATACCAATTATGCTTGAATCCGACCAAATCTGTGTTTGCGGTCTCTTGTGGCAAACTCCTCACACATATTATTTCTGCACAAAGAATTCAAGTTGATCCGGATAAAGTTGCAGCCGTGTTGGAGGCTCCAGTCCCCACAACACCGAAAGAAGTTATGCGCTTCCTGGGTCAGATCCGGTGGCATGGCAGACATTTACGGTGGTTAGCTCATTTAGCAACACCACTTAATCGGCTAATGACTAGTACTCCACGACAGTATGAATGGACCCCAGAATGCCAGACTGCATTTGATCGCTTAAAGGGACTGTTGACGCAGGCTCCAATTTTGCAACCCCCTGATTGGGAACGTCCGTTCCATGTCTTTGTAGATGCCTCAGACATAGCCATTGGAAGCGTTTTAATGCAACAAACTGACAAGTGGTTTTGGCCAGTCTATTATGTCAGTCGCCGCCTAGCTCTTACTGAAAGGAACTATTCAGTGACCGAAAGAGAATGTCTCGGGTTGGTGTACTCTGTGAAGAAATTCCGGCATTATTTGTTGGGCCAAAAATTCACCTTCACGTGGATCATGCCGCACTTGTGTATTTGGTCTGACAGCAACATTTAGGTGGTCGCTTGGCTCGATGGGTTTTATTACTACAGGAGTTCGACTATGAAGTTATTCATCGACTCGGGACAGCACATGCTTTGGCAGATTTTCTATCTCGGTTGGATTCCGGTGAAGCTCCGGTAGGAGTTGATGACACTACCCCAGCAATTTACGCTAATGCGCCAGTTCATGCCGAATCTACAGAACCTCTTGTGCTGCCTACATACTACGATACGTTACTAACTTTTCTAACGGACGGGTGTCTTCCTCCTCATACTCCTCTTGCTCTGCGGCAGAAAATTGTAGTTTATAGTCGCAGATTCCGGTTGATCGTCGATCAGCTGTACTATATGGATCATACTGGTGTCTTACTTCGTTGTATCCCACCACATGAAGCAGACTCGGTTATTGATATGGCACATTCAATACCCTCCGGTGGACATTTTGCAGCAGAACTTACTCACCGGAAAATTCTACAAAGTGGGCTTTGGTGGCCTACCATGTACAAAGATGTGACTCAGTTTGTGCAGCAATGTGACACTTGTCAACGGTCCGGACAGCCATTACAGTGCCACTTCTTTCCTTTGCAACTTGTATTACCTTTGGAACCCTTTCAAAAGTGGGGTCTTGATTTTATTGGGCCAATAACACCACCAGCGACCCTTAACAACAATCGATATATACTGACCTGTATAGATTACGCTACCAGGTGGGTGGAAGCTTGGGCTTTACGGTCCGCCACAGATGTTTCGGTGGCAAAATGCCTGATGAAGGACGTATTCCCGCATTATGGATTACCTCTAGAACTTATGACAGACCAAGGAACACATTTTGCCAACAATTTAATGCCAGTACTAACGCACACTTTCCAAATTCTGCATAAATTCAGTTCACCATACTATCCTCGTGCCAATGGATTGGTTGAAAGTACCAATAAGACTCTGTTGAGTATACTTCGCAAATTGATTGTGGAAACGTTGGGATCAGTTACTTCCCGCAGTTTTATGGGCATACCGGACTACATACAAAGTGGCAACCAGAATGACTCCCTTCAAGCTTGCTTATGGTTTGGAAGCAATCGCGCCGATGGAGGTAGTAGTGCCAAGCCTACGCGTGGCCCTAACTCAAAAATTGCTGCCCAAAGATTCTTTACCATCTCGGTTGGATGCCCTTAGAGACTTGGATGAACAACATTGGGAGAGTTTCCTGACTCTTCAAGAAGTTCAGTTGCGGCAAGCTCGTACCCATGATCGTTTCCTCAAGACTCCAGTTTTTTTGGTGGGCCAACTTGTGCTATTTTATAATGCTAAATCAAATCGTTATGCTGGAAAATTTAAATTACGATGGTTCGGTCCTTACCGGATTAGTGAGCAAGTGGGACCAGCTACTTTTCGGTTGACTACCTTGACCGGAGTTCCTCGTCCCAAAGTGATTAATGGTTCTAAGCTACACCCATATCACCAACTACCTGATCACCGCTGACGTGTTCCTCGTTTTTTCACGTGTCACTTATTTTCTTTTTATTTAAGTATTTTGGCTGAATATAAATTGTAAACCTCCTCGTTTTGATATCTAAATATGATTAATCGCCGCCCTGTGTTACTGATTCTGTTCATGCATGCACGCCGTAATTATGGAGGTTATCATTTCAATACCGCGCGATGATTAGGGTTTTCGATCGCCTCACGTTGTCGTGTGTCTACTTAATCTTGTTCCTTTCACTGTTAATTGCTATTGTGTCTGTGTGTTTTTGTGATCTGTGTTTTTTGTGTCCTCTGCATTCTTGAGCTTTTGTGTGCGCATCATGGAAGCACTAGCCAATATTGCTACCTTCCGTGAAGGACTCACTCCGGAAGTGAGTGAGTATCTGCGTATCCGTGGCCTTTTGAACTTCACTGAATTGCCCTGGCATTCAGTGGAGTGTCACCTTTCTAGGCACAGATTATTTCTGCCATTGTAGCCACACTTGCTACGGAGCAGAGTTGGTCTATTCTTTGTTTGCCTTCACGTGTCATTATCACCCTGGCATCGTTTGCTGCAGCTTTCAGTCTCCCTATGGAAGGATTGGAAAATGGTCCTCTCCTTCCGGTAGCCACCATGATCGAATTATTTCCACGGCACTCATCTAAGGAGTACGCCATTCTATGTTGCCCTAATCCTGAATAGACCGCATTGCAATTTTTAGTTGCCATATTGAATTTGCAGAAACGTACCTACGGGATTTTGCGGCCCTTTTATTCAATGATCGACATGGCTTCTCGTGAGCCTATCAATTTTGCATCTTTTTATTTCCGGTGCATTCACCGTGAATGTGTTACGGTTATTAAACACGTTAATAAGGGTGATGTTCCGCGCTCTCGTCTACCCCATATCCTTACCTTTCTTTTTCCAGCCATTCCAGCTGCGCAACCTCCGCCAAAAGCTCCCATCTTGTTCCATGAAGACTTTGTTCAAGTGCTTGAGGACGAAGAAGATGATGATGAAGATCTCTTCCAACTTCTTCACCGGAAACGCAGACGTATAAGCCCCTCTGAGAGTCAAGTACAAGGCTCCACCGCCGGACATGAAGAAGAGGTTTTCCACGACACCGCAACTTCTATCCATGTTGATTCTTCCGCCCATTCTTCTCTGAATAAGCAGCAGGAACAAAGTGCGTCCACCACCGATTCTGAAGAAGTTTCTTCTCACGAGGATTCTCGGCAGCAGCATCAAGAAGCTGTGGATGAAACTGTTGCTAAAATTCTTAATGAGGTAATAACCATGATTGAAGTTGTAATCGACAAGACTGAAGCAAGCAGGAAGACAATTCTGATACCTACTCCTCCACCCATAAACCCGGTTGAGTCCCTTGTCGCTGTTCAACCTATTGTTCCTGAAGAACCCGCTACCTCATCTTCTTCACCCAATTATTCTCCACCACCTTCCCCTCACCTATTATCAGCCTCTTCATCTGAGCCACTTCCTCCTCTTCCACCTCCGATTCCAATGTTTACTGAATTAGAATCAATGGGTCGCATATTGATCCAGTTCTCGCAGCAATTACCAATGCAAATGAAGATGGCTACTGACAATATCAGATAAGAATTGCAACATAAAGTCGATGTTTTAGAAGCTGACATTGCCCCTTCACAGGAGGAAGAAAATGCTGTAAAAGCTGAAAACCATGCTTTGCAGATGCAGGTTCAACAGCTTCAAGCTAAGCTTGGCGAATAGGACTCTTTGATTGCCCAAAGAGATGCAGCATTGGCTGAGTTAAGAGCCAAAAATGATTTGTTAAATGCTTGTGATGCAGAGATTATACAATTAAAACAGTTAGTACAGGATAAAGAAGATGCTCACGTGGCACTTGGGAATTTATTGGAAGAAACTAGAATACACCTTGATGAAGTTGTGCAAAAAGGACAGGAAATGGCGAATCTAGCAAAGCAGACTAATGCAGAACTCCAGGCCGCAAATGCCGATCTCTTTCAGGCGAATTCTGCTCTTAAAGCCAAGACGATTCTGACCCTTCAACTTCAGAAGGACATAGCAGGGACTAAGAAGGAAAGAGACGCTTACTACTAGACAATCCAATATCAAGCTTAAGAGCTGGAGAGAAGAGAAAAGCAGTTAGGTGTTCAAGCTGACATACTTTCAAGAATCGATAAACAAATTGAAGAAATGAGATTGCACCGCGACGCAGCCATGGCCAATGATTTTTATTTGCAAGAGGCATTTTTGCAGACGCAGATAGAAATTTTGATGAGTCAAGTCATTGCGGCTAGTTCAGTTTGCACTAACGCACAATTAGTAGAGCCAAAAACCCTAAAAAAGATGTTGGATTCGCTAAAACAGAAAATTACCCGAACATTCAAATTGGCTAGGACCATGTATATACAAGGCATCGTAGATGAGCCTTGATTTTGTTTCCATTGCGGGTTCAAGTCCACCGTGCGTGCCAGTGTAAGCCGCCGGATTGGCCTTCTGTAATTCATATTTTCCTATACCCCATGTATCAAAAGGTCGTAGCGAAGTGTTGTACCTCTTTATCAAAAATGAAAAGACATTATGGTGGTTCTCCAGTAGAGAGAGACGGGATCGCCAGACTGTCTATCTGGGCAATTTCGGTCTGTGGAGACGCAATAGTGTAGTGTTCGTGAAATCTGAGTACTGTTGTTCTTACCTTTGCTTAATTACATTAATTTGTGATTAACACAGTAATGCATGTTGCTGATATAAGTCTGTGCGGCGGTAATTGGTAATTACTGCGTTACATACTGTGAAAGGTATAACCGAGTATGAATAGTAAAAACCTGCATAAAGGATTTGATACTGAACATTAACATACTGCTGAATTGATAAGTTGAATGGGAAAATAAGTTATAGGGCCTCTGATTTATCAGACCCCTACCATCCCCAAGAACCCGAAACGAGTTTAAAAGTGTTTGTGACGAAGAATGCACTTTTAACACAAGCTAAGAGCATCATTTACATGGCTATAAATGATTATCTTCTGCTTCACATCAGAGGATTAGAAAGTGCAACAGATGTGTGGATGCTTTGGAAGAGCATTTCCAAAACACAACCAAGTCTAGGAAGTCCTCATTATGGGCAGAGTTTACAACCTTTAAGAAGAAGAGTTCACAATCAATTTCTGACTATGTGGCAAGAATGAAGGATGTTGCAGATAGCTTGGGAGCAGTAGATGAAGACATTGAAGAGGATAAGTTGGTAAGGCAAATACTTACAGGTCTAAGAGGAGATAAGAAGTGGAAGCCTTTCATATTGTCCATAG
Organism: Ceratopteris richardii; assembly: GCA_020310875.1. Lineage (NCBI taxonomy): Eukaryota > Viridiplantae > Streptophyta > Polypodiopsida > Polypodiales > Pteridaceae > Ceratopteris > Ceratopteris richardii. The sequence continues at coordinate 58,353,260 of CM035433.1, read as the reverse complement.
AATTGTCACTAGATCACTTTACTCCTGATCTTAATCAATTGTTAGGACACATGCTAACTTTTGAGCAGGACATTAAGGGAGACAATGATAGGAGTGAAAGTCAAGCTATGTACTCCAAAGACAAGAAAAAGAATGGCAAAGGGAAGCAGTCAACTGATGATGAAGGAAGTTCAAGTCAAGCTAACTTTACAAAAGGAAAGATGAACTTCAGAGGTAAAGGAAGAGGAGGTAAGAACAAAGACAATACTAAGGCTTGTTGGATTTGTGGCAGAACCAATCATTTGGCAAATTAACGTTCATACAATAAATCAGGATATAAGTATTCAAATATGATTGAATTGATTCATACAGATGTGTGGGGTCCTTCAAGGGACTATAGCATAAATGGATCTAGATATTATGTGTTGTTTGTTGATGATGCAACCAGATGGATTACTTTATATGTAATCAAGGACAAATCAGAAGTGTTCAAGACATTCAAGCATTATCATGCTTATGCAGAAAGGATTTACAGGACAAAAGCTCAAAAGGTTGAGATCAGATGGAGGGGGAGAGTATTTCTCTAAAGAGTTTGATGATTATTTGTGGAATGCAGGTATAAAAAGAGAAGTAACTTGCAGGTACTCTCCTCAACAAAATGGAATTGCAGAAAGAAGAAATAGAACTCTTGTAGAGTTTGCAAGAGCAATGATGAAAGAAAAGAATTGCCCAAATTATTTATGGGTAGAAACTATCAACACTGCAACATACCTTGTGAATAGGTTACCTTGTAAAGCTTTGGATGGAAGAACTCCTTATGAAGCATGGTGGGGTAAGAAACCTACTCTTGATCATTGTAAGATATTTGGATGTTTAGCATATGCTTATGTTCCTTCATAATTGAGACACAAGCTAGAACCCAAAGCAGAGAAGTATGTGTTTATTGGGTATGATGATAGACAGATGGGTTACAATTTGAGGAGTCCATCCACAAAGCAATTTCTTGTTACCAAAGATGTTACATTTGATGAGCAAAGCACATGGTATACAGGGCCAACAAATTGAGTATGCAGATGTTAAAGAAATACAAAGGAAAGGGAAGACAAAAGTAAGTGTGTATGAAGAAGATATTGATGATATTGATTATAAAAGTAAATTGCAGGATAATGTTGAAGATGGGCCAAGATTTGATCCAGAATCAAATGTGGCTGAGACTTCAAGAAGTGCAGAGGTCAGAAGATCCTTGAGAGAAAGAAAAGAACCTATCAGGTATAGTTATGATACATCTTTTCTAACAACAAAAGATTATGCTTACATTGTGAAGAAAGAAGAGGATCCAATCACATATGAAGAAGCTAAAGGTAAACAAAATTGGGAGAAGGCAATGCAAGAAGAGTATGATGCTCTACTTGAAAATGAAACATGGGAGTTGGTGCCAAGACCAAAGAATCAGAAGGTTATTGGATGTAAGTGGGTGTATAAAACAAAAAGGTTTGCAGATGGTAAAGTGTCTAGATACAAGGCTAGACTTGTGGTCAAAGGTTATGCCCAAACTTATGGGGTAGATTATGATGAAACCTTTAGTCCTGTTGCTAAGATGTCTACAATTAGATCATTGATTGCTATTGCTGCTTGTAAAGGATGGAAGTTATCACAATTAGATGTGAAGAATGCATTCTTGAATGGATACATTGCAGATAAAGTGTACATGGAGCAACCAGAAGGCTTCATGGATTCAATTGGATCAGATTATGTGTGTAATCTCAAGAGATCTTTGTATGGGTTGAAGTAGCCCCCAAGAGCATGGAATTACAGGCTCGTTAAGTTCTTGAATGAATGTGGATTTCAAGCATCAAAGGAAGATAGTAGCTTGCTAGTGAAGGCAAGTGAAAATGGATACATATACATGTGTATTTATGTTGATGATATTATTGTCACAGGTACAGATGCTCAAGGAATCAATGAGCTTAAGAAACAAATAGAGAAGGAGTTTAAGATAAGTGATTTGGGAAACTTATCTTATTTCTTAGGAATGCAGATTGTATATGCTCAACATGGAGTATATGTTACACAAGAGAGATACTTGAAGAATCTTCTGGTCAAGTTCAACATGGAGGATTGCAAGTCTTCAACCACACCATTGGAGGTAAATCATAAGTTGAGCAGGTATGGAGGTGAAGAGTTTAATGACATGAAGAAATATCAGAGTTTGGTAGGTAGTTTAATCTATGCTACCTTGACAAGGCCAGATCTATCATATGCAGTAGGTGTGTTATCACAATTTATGCATTGTCCAAAGAAGACTCATTGGATTGCAACTCAAAGGGTACTCAGATATATCAAAGGAACCCTAAGTGAAGGTCTGTATTATGGATTTACTTCTGATACAAGAATCAAAGTGTTTAGTGATGCAGATTGGGCAGGTGATTCAGATGATAGAAGGTCTACTCATGGGTATCTCTGTTATATTGGAGATAAATTAGTTTCTTGGTGCTCAAAGAAGCAACATACAGTTGCTTTGTCATCCACAGAAGCTGAGTATAAAGGAATGGAATAATCACAATTAGTGATTGAGGGGGAGCTGTTGGAACAAAACAATCACAAATTGATGATTACAAAGAGCTTGAAGCAAGTCTATGATCAGATTGAAGTTTAAGAAGTCATTTGAGAAAGTGAAGAGATCTCAGAAGTGAAGCTTGTATGCATATGTACATTACAGTTGGAAATTCTTGAAATTTGAGTATAGATAATCCTTAGGATGATAAGGAGTAATGTAATAGATGCAGGATAAGTCTAGAATCATATGTATATAAGTCAATGATGTAAAGAAGTACATGAGAGAGAGTCATTAGAAGACAAGTGTCATAGAGATAGATGTGAAGAGAGTTATCTTCAGAAAATAGCGACGAGTATTTTGTAGATTTCTCTCAGTCTGGTCATGTGGATCAAAAATCCATTTGTACACATCTAATCTAGAAGCTAATGAAGCTATGTTCAAATTTTCATGGTCTAATTCCTTTCATGCTGTGAGTATGATCAATAAGAAGATGTGTATGTAAAGTCTGTAGGTAGACTTCTCAAAGTCGCACATTTTTTTGTCTCAATGTTTTGCTTAGATCTCAGTGCACAGTGTAAAGTTTTTGATGAATGAGCATTCAAAATCTAAGTTAGAAGGTAAGGAAGCTATGGCTAAAAGCATTTACCAAAATGGGATCTGTGCTGTGAGAAATCAACCTTAGAAGTTACCTATCTCAAAGTCGCTTGTTCAGGAAGATAGTTTCTAACATACTTTTGATCTTAAGGATCAAATTAAAGTTTTAATGATTCTTTTGAAGAACTAATGGTTGATATGATTGCGTAAAGGTAGTGCAGAGATATGTGCATCATTAGTTTGAAGAAATCTAAACATATGTGTAGGTAATGAAGTCAATTTTTGAAGCAGACTTTTTGAAGAAGGAATTTCTTCACTAAGAGAAGTGATAGTGGAAGTTTTGAGAAATAAAGATAACATTTGTGTAAAGTTTGGTCCATAACTGATATAGAGATGTTCTTAGATCAGTATAGATCAAACCTTTGGAGATTAAGAGGTCTCCAACAATTCTTACCAAGGAAAGAATCAGCAACGTGGCAGGAGCAAGAACAAGGAAAAGAATGGTCAATGGAACAAGAGTAGAAGTGAATCAAGGAAGAGGGATATCGAGTGCCATTACTGTCATAAGAAAGGACACATGAAGAAAGAGTGTTATGCATTAAAGAATGCTAAAGGTAAAGGACAGAATGTTGATGGGCATGTTAAACAGTTACCTGCACCATCTACTTCGACTGTGAAGATTGAAGAAATTAATGTTATTTCTGATGATGCTGATGTGTTGACACTTGATAGTACTGTGCCATCTGAGGCACTTATGGCTGATTCTCTTTCCCACACTTGGCCGCTAGATTCTGGTGCTTCTTTCCATGTGACACCACATAGAGAATGGTTCTCTAATTATGCAACAAAGTCTCTTGGTACCGTGAGACTTGGTGACTCTTACTAGTGTGATGTTGTGGGGATTGGAGATGTGGTTGTGCAATTCATTGATGGTTCAAAATTTACTATGCATAATGTACGCCATGTACCTTAGTTATCACGCAGTTTGATGTCAATTGGTCAACTTGATGACCTTGGTTACAAGGTGGTCTTCTATGCTGAGCCCTTTCGTATATCAAAGGGAAATATGGTTATTGCAAAAGGAAGCAAAGTTGGCTCACTTTATCCTTTATTTGTATCACAAAACTTAGAACACTTGTTAGCTGTTACTGAACAGCCTATGGCTTGTATTTGGCGTGGTCGTTTGGGCCATATATCTCATAGTGGAATGGAGAATCTATCTCGTTCTGGCTACTTACCTGTGTTATCTTTCTTTGATTTTTCATTTTGTGAGCATCGTCAATATGGAAAGCAAACCAGAAATGTGCATAGAATGCACATTGACTCTTCAATTCAGCCTTTAGATCTCATTCATGCAGATGTGTGTGGTCCTATGCCCACTAGGTCCTTAGGTGGTTCTCGTTACTTTGTCACTTTCATAGATGATGCTACTAGAAAAGTCTGGGTATATCCTATCAAATCAAAGGATGATGTATTCCCTACTTTCAAAAAATGGCTTGCTTCAGTTGAGACTGAAAAAGGAACTAAGCTTAAGGCTTTACATTCAGGTAATGGGGGTGAGTATACCTCACATCAATTCAGCCTTTTCTGTCAGTCTAGAGGGATTCGTAGAGAGTTTACAGCTCCTTATACCCCAGTATAGATGGTGTAGTTGAGAGGATGAATAGAACTATTCAAGATAGAGTAGTCTCTATGTTGCATCATGCAAACCTATCACAAGGTTTTTGGGTAGCAGTATTGACTGCAGTTCATGTGAGTAACCTTTCACCTAGTACTGCCAAAGGTCTGAAAGTGGCACAAGAGTTATGGACAGGGAAACCACCATATTATGATCATCTTTGAGTTTTTGGGTGTGAAGCATATGTTCATATACCCAAGAATCTTAGAGTAAAGTTGGACCATAAGTCAAAGAAATGCATTTTTCTTGGATATGGTCGAGAAGGACAATTTGGATATCGCTTATGGCATCCTGAAACACGATTAGTGATCAGAAGGAGTGATGTAATTTTTAATGAGTCTAAGATGCATAAACAACCCATTAAGGAGGTTGAAGTGAGAAGAGTGGTGTTTGAGGATACTAGTCCTCCGATTAGCATACATAAAAATGCTGCACATAGGGATGCTCAAGAGAATGTCCATTCAGATCAGTCTACACATGTTCCTGTTCAGCAACCATTGAGACGTTTTGCACATGTCTCACATCCACCTGATAGATATGTTCTAGGTTTAGATTTTGTTATGCTAACAGATGCTGGTGAGCCTTCTTGCTACAAAGAGGCTATGCAGACAGAGGATCATGTCAAGTGGGAGTGTGCCATGAAGAGTGAGTTGGATTCTATCCACAAGAATGGTACTTGGGACTTAGTACCTTTGCCAGAGGGCAAGAAAGCTTTACCATGTAAATGGGTATATAAGCTAAAATTCACATCAGATAGTGCTTCTCCAAAATAAAGCACGACTTGTTGCAAAGGGTTTTAAGCAACAACATGGTGTTGATTTTGAGGAAATCTTCTATCCAGTGGTCAAGATGACTACTTTGCGCATGTTTCTTGGATTCGTTGCAATGGAGGACTTAGAGCTAGTCCAAATGGATGTGAAAACAACTTTCTTGCATGGAGATCTTACAGATGAGATCTATATGGAACAACCAGAGGGTTATGTAGTTCCTGGCAAGGAAAGTCTAGTTTGTAAGCTTAAGAAGAGCTTGTATGGACTTAAACAATTTTTCCTAGACAATGGTACCAAAAGTTTGATGCTTTTATGAAGTCCCAAGGCTATTCTCGGAGCAATGAGGATCATTGTCTCTACACAAAGAGATGCTCTGATGGCAGCTTGATATGCTTGATACTTTACGTCGATGATATGTTGATTACTGGGAAGTCCTCTTATGATTTGTCAAATCTCAAAAAGAAGTTGATTCAGACATTTGATATGAAGGACTTGGGGGATGCCAAACATATTCTTGGCATGCGCATTACTCGTGATAGGAGTAAAAGATGCATATACTTGTCTCAAAGTGAGTACATATCCAAAGTACTTCACCGGTTCAATATGAAGGGTGGAAAGGCATTGAGTACACCTTTACCCACATATGTGAAATTGAGCAAGGATGACTGCCCCAGATGATGAAAAGGAATTCATGACCAAAATTCCCTATCAATCTGTTGTTGGTAGTCTCATGTATGCTATGGTAGCTACGAGACTAGACATTGCATTTGCAGTGGGAGTTGTGAGCAGATATATGTCTAATCCTGGTAAGAAACATTGGGAAGCGGTCAAGATGATTTTGAGATATCTGAGTGGCACTAAGGACAAGTTTCTATGTTTAGGTAGAGGGAAAGCATCCATTATTGGTTACACAGATTCTGACTATGCTGGTTGTGTAGACAATCGTAAGTCTACATCAGGGTACATTTTTCATTTTGCTGGACGTGCTATCTCTTGGAGATCTCATCTTCAAGAATGTACAGCTATTTCCACCACAGAAGTAGAGTATGTTGCAGCAAGTGAGGCATGTAAGGAAGCATTGTGGCTTTCTCGTCTTGCTTGTGATTTGGGTTTACCTCAGCATGTACCTCGCTTGCTCAGTGATAGTCAGAGTGCCATTGCTTTGGCTAAGAATCCGGTCTATCATGCAAAGACCAAGCACATTGAGGTGAGGTATCACTTCATTAGAGATTGCTTAGCCACTGAGAGCATTATTCTTGAGAAGTTTCACACTCGAGATAATGCTGCAGATGCTTTGACTAAAGCTCTACCACAGGATAGCTTTCGACACTGTTGTCACTTGATGGGGGTTACTTGATTCTTGATCTTACGCAGTCACTTGTATACTGTGTAACATGCCCATCAGGTGGGTGGTATAGTTTGTATACTTACACTCAGGTATTCTTTATCATTCTTTATTTTTCTCCCATAGTTACTCTGGCCATATTGGCCTTTAGTGGGAGATTGTTACCGTTAGTGTCCATGTGAAAGGCCAAATGGCCACCGGACACTTCTTTGTATATGTTCTTTAATAAAACATATAGTGGCCTGGTCAGTCACAAACTGTAAGTTCGACCGCATTTGTAAGACCTAAGAAGTCTGTCTTCGTGCTCCCTGTGTACTGTGTTTTCTGTGTAATCTGCAGCCTCTGTGCGGAGTACTGTGTGCGGCCTTAGGAGCTCGGTTTTCTACTCCGAGCATATCTTCGTGGAGCTCTCGAGAAGGAGAGCGCATTGTGGTGCATCGCCATCGAAATACTTCATACAAACAATGGAAATTGTATGTACAATAGTTAGCCATATTTTTTGCTCGGTTAACTTCTTGAATAACGTGCAATAAAGAGAAAGAGAGAGAGAGAGAGAGAGAGAGAGAGAGAGAGAGAGAGAGAGAGAGAGAGAGAGAGAGAGAGAGAGAGAGAGAGAGAGAGAGAGAGAGAGAGAGAGATAGTTCAAAGAGAGAAAGAGGTAGAAAGGAGAGAAACAGAGAGAGAGACAATAAGATAGAGATTAGACAAAACAACAATTCAGCAAGCGATTGTTTTAGCTCATAAGGGAAGCACAATTGTGTACGTTGGAGAGATCTTCGATCAGATGCATGTAGATGCCGATCGAAGAGCCTCCAACATTTTTATTTTTTTCATAAAAAAACCATCGTGTAATTGATGTTAAACCATCATAAATTCTTCTCCAGATAGCATCACATAAGTGATGCTAATTAGTATCTTTTATGCAATGCAGTTTAGCATCACTTATGTGATGCTTTTTTATATCGTCGCTTTATCGACACTCAATATAACCATCGCAATGTCCGTTGCTTCACACGTCGAAGTAACGTTGTGCACTCGATGCTTGTTGTGATGCTTTATGCAATTATCTGATGATGAAATTGTGTCACGTTAACCATCACTATGCGCCCATATTCCTTGTAGTGAGTGAAGATCAAAGGCATCTAGGGTTGCATATCATCTAAGAGAAGGTTCTTGTTTAGTATCGATTCAATACAACTTCGCAGATCCATAGATCTTCTTTAGGAAGTTGTATTGTATTGATACAACAAGAACCTTATCTTAGCTGAGATGTTGGCATAAAGACAATAGCATCAAGAGGTTGTTGGGAGGAAAGGAAATCGACTTGTTGAGACAACAACATCGAGAGGGATGGCAAAGTTTGGATAGAAATCGACTTATGCACTTGATCCTTGGATACTTACGACAAAAAGGATGCAAACAGGTAAAAAAAGATTTTACATTTTATGATATAGTTTAGTATTTTTTCAAGCATATAATAATGAATTTTTATTTCTTTATATTTTTATAGGCTATTTTGAAGGTTGATTGATTTCGAGCTGAGTAGGTGGTGGGAGGACTAGATGCAATGTGTATATACTTCAATCATACGACAAAAGCATATTAAAAAAGTTGAAAAAAAGTATGGTTGAAAATACCATACGTGCATATGTGTAGGGTTGGTTCTTGATGCATCAAGTACCCTCTTATTTGTACATGATTGTGAAGGCAGATAAGATTTCTTGACTACACTTATTTTTTTTCAAGGCTCAACTTGATTTACTGTGTGTATGTGCTTGGGTTTATGTATATCGTTGGAAAAGGTTTTATGTTCTTTTTTATAATTCAAGGGTGAGAAGGTATTAATAAGTGAATGTCAAAGGCAGTTGGACAATGTATATCAGCTAACAGAAGGTTTGTGTTGTATCAATATAATACAACTTCACAGATCCATAGATGTTTGTATGTATATGTATATGTGTATGCATATATGTGTATAGGTGCAAGTATCTATATGTGTATGTGTGTGTGTATGCATATGTGTGCTTTTGTAAATGTGTGTGTATGCATATCATATATGTGTGCATTTGTGTATGTGTATATATGTGTGTATGCATGTGTGTGTATATGTATGTGTGTGTATTCATATGTGTGTATGTATGTACATGTGTGTGTATGCATGTATCTATGTATGTATGCATATGCATGTGTATGTATGCATGTGTGTGTATGTATATGTGCAAGTATCTATGTGTGTGTGTATATGTCTATGTGCGTGTATGATTTTGTGTGTACATGTGTACATGTTTGTGTGTGTGTATATGTGTATATGTGTGGGTTTGTGTGTGTATGCATATGTGTGTATGACATGCACATACACACATATGCATACACATACTTTCAAATCTAAAAAACAAAAACACTAATTTTACCTCTGAAGAAAATTATTTATGGTAGGAGAATTCCTCTCCTAATCGCAGCGGAAAGTGTAGAAGACCTTCTCAGGATGAAGACTCTTGCCAACAGCAGAACCTTCAAATGAAAACTGGTACCAACTGAAATATCCAATGAACTTGAAACTTTGGTCACTCAAACTAGACACCTAGAGCTTTCAAATGAGATATCAAACACTCAATTTGGAGTAGATTTGAGTTGTCAACTATTTGATTCAAAACAGACTACCTGTCCACTCAGTTAGGCTGAAAAACTGGACTTCACTAAAACCTGAATAACTCAGAGAGCATAAAGAATTTCATAAAACTGTTCTAGACAGAGGAAGTACTCAAGATAAGCTTTCCAACGAATGTTTAAACACTAAATTTGGATACATATGTTGAGAGATATGACTCTCACAAGTAGACTACCCAAAAATGGGTGTGCGGCTGGACATAGCTGAAAACTAGACTTCACTAAAACCTGAATAACTCAGAGAGCATAAAGAATTTCATAAAACTGTTCTAGACAGAGGAAGTACTCAAGATAAGCTCTCCAACGAATGTTTAAACACTAAATTTGGATACATATGTTGAGAGATATGACTCTCACAAGTAGACTACCCAAAAATGGATGTGCGGCTGGACACACTCTATGAGAGTGAACTGAACGAAATGACTCAAACCGAATGAAGTAGATACAAGGGGGCTTCCACGCCTTCTTGCTCTCTCATTGAGTGTCCTCCCTTGCTTCTTTTATAGCCAAGTGACCAAAAACTCTCATGATGAGTTTGAGAGCTCTTCTCCATCATTTCTCCACTACTTTGGACAGCCACTCCTCTTACAATTCAGATTTTGGATTTGATTCTCTTTTGAATGATTCTCTTTTGGCCTCCACTACTTGCTGAAGTAAATGCTTCTATTTTTCATTTTTGTATTTTCCTTCTACTTGAAGAAAATCCTTTTTGCAAAAATATATACGAGCTTACTTCTTTATTTTTAACACTCCCCCTCAAGCTCACATGTGAGCTTGCACCTTCAACCATATCTTGTAAGTTGATGTCGTCCTTGAACCTCTTGAGCTTAGAAGCATCGAGGGACTTTGTAAGCATGTCTGCAACCTGGTCATTAGTTCCAATGAACTTTATATCCACATCCTTGCTCAAAACTTTTTCTCGAACATAATGATAATGCACTTCTATGTGCTTGCTTCGTGCATGAAACATTGGATTGTTTGTCAAGTGAATGCTTGACATGTTGTCACCATAAATTGGAATGGTCTCCACCTGCACATCAAGATCAGCCAAGAGCTTCTTAATCCACATAGCTTCACAAGTTGCAAAGGCTAAACCTCTATATTCAGCTTCTGTAGATGATAGTGCAACAGTAGGTTGCTTCTTTGAGCTCCATGTGATAGGTTTGCTACCTATCATGAACACATAACCTGAAGTGGATCTTCTATCCTCCTTGGAACCAGCCCAATCAGCATCACTGAAGCCCTTTACCTGCAATTCTTCATCATATCTATAAAACAATGCATGATTGACAGTGTGCTTCACATATCTTAGCACTCGTTTGGCTGAATTTAAATGTTCACTTGTTGGAGCTTGCATAAATTGAGAAAGAACTCCAACAATATAACACAAATCTAGTCTTGTGATCGTAGCATAGATCAATGAACCTATAATACTCCTGTATGTAGTTACATCATGTAACTTCTCTCCATCATTTGAGCATAGCTTCACATTTGTGTCCATAGGTTGAGTGAGTGGTTTGCATTCACTCATTCCAAATCTGAAAAGAACAACCAATAGGTACTTTCTTTGCATTAAGTAAATGCCATCTTTCCCATAGACTATCTCAATGCCTAAAAAGTATTTCAGCTCACCAAGATCTGAAATTTTAAACTCCTTACCGAGTTTCCTTTTGATCTCTTGTATTCCTGTAACATTACTTCCTGTTATGATGAGATCATCAACGTATATGCAAATATATACCTGCTTGCCTTCTTCTTTCTTCATGTAGAGAGAGGGATCTGCATTACTTGGACTATACCCACACCTTGTGAGGTACTCGACCAATCTTTGATTCCAAGCACGTGGTGCTTGCTTCAGCCCATACAAAGCTTTCTTCAATCTACAAACAAAATTTGGATGCTTTTTGTCTTCAAATCCAATCGGTTGACTCATGTATACCTCTTCTTGAAGTTCACCATTGAGAAAAGCATTTTTTATGTCGAGTTGGTACAATGGCCATCTCCTTGCTGCACTCACTCCAATCAAGGTTCTAATTGTTCCCATCTTTGCAACCGGGCTGAAAGTCTCTTCATAATCGATGCCGTGAGTTTGCTTGAATCCTTTTGCTACTAGTCTAGCTTTATGCCTTGCTAGAGAGCCGTCAGCATTTCTCTTTATTTTAAACACCCATTTATTTGGAACAATCTTCATACCTTCAGCCTTTGGAACTAGCTCCCATGTGTGATTGTCCTTGAGAGCTTTCATCTCTTCTTGCATAGCTTCTTGCCATTCTTTTTGTGTACATGCTTCTTCATATGCATCCGGTTCTTTATCTTTGACCACCTATGTCATATATGCAAAATGTTTTGCAATAAAACTATCATAGCTCAGCCTTTCAATTGGATACCTTGCTCTTGAAGACCTCCTTTCATTTCCTTTTGAACATTGCTTCTTCAATCGGCTCAACTTTACCTTCGGTGTGATCACCTCTTCATACTCTTCTTCACTTGTATTTGAATCACTATTTTGGGCAGCACTTTCGGCTTTAGATCTTTCATAAGCTGATGTTGGTGATGAGGAATGACTCCTTAGCCTCCCCTTCCATGTTGAGCTTTCTCCAAGTGATGTAGAAGCTTCTGGACCTGACATTTGAGTGCTTGTTTGCTGAAATTCTTCTTGGACAGCACCTTCATCATCTTCGCAATCTTCTTCAAGAGTCTTCTCTTTCCCTTTGTCTCCAAACCATGGTCTTAGCTCATCAAATACCACATCTCGTGAGACTCGTAGCTCCTTTGTCACCGGATTGTAGCACCTATATCCCTTTTGCTCCGATGAATATCCAATAAAAATACATTTTTCGGACTTTGCCTCCATCTTTGTCCTTAGTTCTTGAGGGATGTGAACATAACACACACATCCAAAAACTTTGAGATGTGTAAGGTCAGGCTTCTTACCGGAATAAACCTCCTCGGGAGTTAGATTATGCACTCCAGCCGTTGTGCACTTGTTCATCAAATAAACGGCCGTACTAGTTGCTTCAGCCCAATAGTTTAGTGGCATCTTCATCTCGTTGAGCATGCATCTTGCAACTTCTGTGATATGTCGATTTTTCCTTTCAGCTATTCCATTTTGTTGAGGTGTGTACCTACATGTAAATTGTCTCTTGATTCCATTTTCATAAAGAAAGTCTGAAAATTCTTTGGAGAAATATTCTCCTCCTCCATCGGACCTCAAGGTCTTTATGTAGCGTCCTGTTTCCTTTTCTACGTGTGCTTTAAATCTCTTGAACATGGAGAACACATCTGATTTTTGTTTTATGCAAAACATCCATACTTTCCTTGAATGATCATCAATAAAAGTGACAAAATATCTATTACCAGCCACTGATGGTTGTTGTGATGGTCCCCATACATCCGTGTGTATCAAGTAGAGGACATTCCTTACCACATAGTTGCTTTTCTTGAATGGTTGTCGAGTTTGCTTTCCTAGTTGGCATGCTTCACAAAACTCATGTAGTCCGGCATCATTGAATCTTGGAAGACCTCTTACCACTTCATGGTTGCTCATGTCCTTGAGCTTGGGAATGTTGATATGTCCAAACCTTTTGTGCCACAAATCGATTTCAGTTATCCTCTTGTTTCCAAACTGAATATACATCACCTTTCCATGCGGTTGTTGAATGTCCAAAGTGAACATCCTTCCTTCTTTCCTTCCTTGAGCAATGACCTTGAATCCTTCTTTTGGATTCTTTATAAAGCAGCCTTTTTCATTGAAGATAACATGATATCCTTTCTCTACCATTTGTCCTACTGAAATCAAATTCTTTGCAATAGTAGGAACATGAAGAACATCAGCCAATACCTTCTTGTCTCCAAGCTTGATATCTCCAACATGCTCAATTGCGTGTTGAGTTTCATCGTCGGTCTCTACACATCCTTTTCCACTTGGAGCTTGTAGCTTTGTGAACAAATCTCCTTGGCATGTCATATGGTTGCTGCAACCTGAATCTATGAACCATTTTTGGTCATCACTTCTCGAGTTGTTGTAGTCATGCTTCATGGCAAGCATGGTTTGCTTGTCTCCTTCACTTGATGTACTCGCATAGTTATTTTGGCTCCTTTGGTTGCCTCCATTCAGCCTTCCATTCTTTTGCCAACAATCATTTGCATAATGTCCTAGTTTACCACAATGATAACATGTTATACCTTTATGAGGATTGTATGAAACTCGACCTCTTCCTCTATTTCTTCCTCGACCTCTTCCATGTGTGTTGTCATTTGAGTTGTCCTTGTTGTCGTCCGAGTTGTATTGGCTGAAATTTGTATTGTTGTAGCTTCTTCCTCTTCCTCTCGAGCCTCCTCTTGAGTTCCTTCCTCTACCTCTTCCTGCATATAACATTTGACTATGGCTGTCCTTACCTTTGTTGCCTTCTCCTTGTTGAGCAACCTCTTCAGCCACAAGATTTGGTATAATTTCGTCGAATGTTGGTAGAGGATCTCTATAAAGGATGTTTGTGATGAGGGGCTTCCACTTTTCTTCACTCCTCAAGCCATTGAGGGCTGTTTGGACGATGTCTTCCTCTTCTATCTTGCATCCAACTGATGCTAGTTGATCTCGAAGCTCCTTAATCCTCAATGTATACTCACTAATGCTTTGGTTTGAGCTTTTCTTCATGTTGTTGAGCTCGTTCTTGAGTTGCATCCTCCGAGACCTTGTTGAGGTAGCATACACCTTCTCCAATGCTTCCCAAACTTCTTTGGCTGTTTCTAAGCTTTGCACATGACCAATCATAGTGTTAGAAATAACTTGTGAGATGAGGAACATCACCCTTCGATTCCTCTCTTCCCAATCAGCAAATTGTCTCCTTTGTGCCGGAGTAATGTTGGGATCTTCAAGGTCTACCGGTTGTGGATCATCTCCACTAACTAAACCCCATAAACCTTTACCTTTAAGGTAATTTATCATTCTATACCTCCAAGACTGAAAATTGTCTTTGTCTAACTTCTCAACTTGTTGTCCTAAATCAGCCATTGAAAACTTCCAAGATTGAAGTTTACCTCAAGTATGTTGTGGCGCTCTCTCTTGAATTCACGAAGCTCCCCCTTGATTTGTAGCTTTCCCTTTGCTTCAGTTTAGTTCCAATGCTTTGCCTCTTCAAACTCCAAGGCTCTGATACCAAATGTTGGAGAATTCCTCTCCTAATCGCAGCGGAAAGTGTAGAAGACCTTCTCAGGATGAAGACTCTTGCCAACAGCAGAACCTTCAAATGAAAATTGGTACCAACTGAAATATCCAATGAACTTGAAACTTTGGTCACTCAAACTAGACACCTAGAGCTTTCAAATGAGATATCAAACACTCAATTTGGAGTAGATTTGAGTTGTCAACTATTTGATTCAAAACAGACTACCTGTCCACTCAGTTAGGCTGAAAACTGGACTTCACTAAAACCTGAATTACTCAGAGAGCATAAAGAATTTCATAAAACTGTTCTAAACAGAGGAAGTACTCAAGATAAGCTTTCCAACGAATGTTTAAACACTAAATTTGGATACATATGTTGAGAGATATGACTCTCACAAGTAGACTACCCAAAAATGGGTGTGCGGCTGGGCATAGCTGAAAACTGGACTTCACTAAAACCTGAATAACTCAGAGAGCATAAAGAATTTCATAAAACTGTTCTAGATAGAGGAAGTACTCAAGATAAGCTTTCCAACGAATGTTTAAACACTAAATTTGGATACATATGTTGAGAGATATGACTCTCACAAGTAGACTACCCAAAAATGGGTGTGCGGCTGGACACACTCTATGAGAGTGAACTGAACAAAATGACTCAAACCAAATGAAGTAGATACAAGGGGGCTTCCACGCCTTCTTGCTCTCTCATTGAGTGTCCTCCCTTGCTTCTTTTATAGCCAAGTGACCAAAAACTCTCATGATGAGTTTGAGAGCTCTTCTCCATCATTTCTCCACTACTTTGGACAGCCACTCCTCTTACAATTCAGATTTTGGATTTGATTCTCTTTTGAATGATTCTCTTTTGGCCTCCACTACTTGCTGAAGTAAATGCTTCTATTTTTCATTTTTGTATTTTCCTTCTACTTGAAGAAAATCCTTTTTGCAAAAATATATACGAGCTTACTTCTTTATTTTTAACATCTATGTGTGTGTGTATATGTCTATGTGCGTGTATGATTTTGTGTGTACATGTGTACATGTTTGTGTGTGTGTATATGTGTATATGTGTGGGTTTGTGTGTGTATGCATATGTGTGTATGACATGCACATACACACATATGCATACACATACTTTCAAATCTAAAAAACAAAAACACTAATTTTACCTCTGAAGAAAATTATTTATGGTAGGACTAGAGCTCTATAGACTCTCAAACAAACATGTGCAAAATGATGTTTTTGATAATAAGTTTTTGATTGAAAGAACTTTCGATCGAAATTTTTTTGTTGGAAAAACTTTTGATCGAAAGCCTTTCGATCGAAACTTTATCTCTGTCCGGTTTTTCTCGGTGTTTATTTGGACAACCCCGAATAAAATGAACATGTTCGGTATTTTTTAAATATTTGATCGAATAAATGCAATCTAGATGAAGACTAGGATAATGCCAAAATGTTGGTATGAAGTGTTCCATGTGTGTAGGTTTGGAAACAAATCTTGAAGAACTATTTTAAGGGAAAAGATCAAGAGAAATCAATTCCCCACACACACACACATGCACACACACACATATATATATACATACATACACACACACACACACACACATATATATATATATATATATATATATATATATATATATATATATATATATATATATATATATATATATATATATATATATATACATATATATATATATATATATATATATATATATATATATATATATATATATATATATATATATATATATATATATATATATATATATATATATATATATATATATATACATATACATACATACATACATACATACACAAACACATATATATATGTGTGTGTGTGTGTGCGTGTATGTATATGTGTGTGTGTAATCTCTCTCTCTCTCTCTATCTATCGATCTCTCTCTCTCTCTGTCTCTCTCTCTCTCTCTTTCTCTCTCTCTCTCTTTCTCTCTCTCTCTCTCTCTCTATATATATATATATATATGTGTGTGTGTGTGTGTGTATGTATCTGCACACATTAGCTTAGTTGCTTGGGCCCTTAGCCTCGCTAGCTTGGGATGGTCATTCAACCACTGTGGGCTATGATTGGATACCTATCACAACTTGGGTGCTAAGTTCTCAAAGGAGCCTATTTGAGGGACCATTGGTCCTTTGGGCTACCTAATTTTAACGATCCATCTAGTTTGACCTTAGGTTCATCCCTTCCTAGTGTCTACCTTAGGGATCCTTTAGGCTCTATATCATATGTGATGAGGTGATGGCACAATACAGAGACAAGAGGGTCTTTGCCAAAAATGTGCTCTAGACCAGCCTAAAGATTACTTGGACACTCTAATGGAATCTCTTTTCTATCAAATGATTCATAAATATAACCAAAGTACTTTGGAGCATTGATTTCAAAAGTTTGAGTTAATACAAACTAATTTCATATTTTGCTCTCAAGTAGTTAACCTTCTATTTATGGAACATATCTCTTTGGAGAATTGTCATTACTCACAAACTTCTAAGAAACGAGCAAAATCCCTTTGTACAATTTCAAATGGGAAGGTAACTGAGCTAAAACAAGTTATTTCATGAATTTAGAGTGACTAAGGAGTGAGCAATATGCTTAAGAAGTCACAAGTATGGTCCTGACTTTTCAAGAAGCAGACAATGCATGTACACAATCATAGATATAGATTCGTATCTTTGCACACAGAGCTCCAATGACTCAAATATTTCATATATACACTCATACACGTGTTGCCTTTGTGGTGCAAGCATTAGAAGATAATGAGACAATGTATTCACTTCAATGACTTGATGAAGTTCACAGACTTGAGCTACACAACAAGAATGAATAGTAGATGGAGATGATGATAAAAACTTCAAGTATATCTATTGAAATCTAAATTAATACATGGAGGTGTTGGAAGACTGTAAGGACTACGAGATGAGTAAAATCATCACTCAAAAAATGAGTGACATCTCTTCCTATATTTGCTACTATTCCAATGAAGTGATTATGTACAAGTTATCCCTTGATTTTAGGAGATGGTTGTTGATTGAATCCATCTAAAGACTCCTCTCACTTTTAGGTGTATATTTGAATTCAAATTCATATGAGTCATGGATTTTGGCTCTCTTTATACTTATTTTAACTCTTACATATTACTTTTCATAGATCAATGTAATCCAAGGATATGGTCAAGTACTTAGGCTTTCCATGTGTACCAACAACTCCCCCTGCCTAAGATGCTTAAGACTTTTTCCTTTTGCAATCTCTTGAAGTCCAATAATTGATTCGGGCCTGTTAAGCTTCATTCCATTCAAAGCTTTAGTCATCATGTTTGCACATTGTTATTGAGTTGAGCTATATGAATGCTCAATCTACTTACTTGTAATATTCTCCCTAAAAAAGTGGTAATGGGCCTCAATGTGTTTGATCCTTGCATAATAAATAGGGCTTGCTTCAAGATGCAAGAACTCATGTTATCACCAAATATGTGAAAAGTAGATGACTTCATTCCTAAATCAGTGTATAGTGTCTTGATCCACATTGCTTCTTGAGTAGCATTTGTTAGAATGTACAAATGATAGATAATGAATGGTACTTCTCCTATCATCTCTTGATCCTACCCAATATACATGAAAAAAAATCTTAACATCTATATTAGAGGTGCATGAATAATATACACCTTTATTGATTTTCCCTTTGATATAATTTAGAATTTGTTTGGTTGCCTCCATATGTGGCTTCCTAGGTAAGTGGAGCAACTGACTTAGAACACTTACACTATAGCTACTATCTACTCTTGTGAGACTAGCATAATTGAGACTCCTTACTAATCTTTGATAATGTGTCACATCTTCAATAAGCTCTCCTTCATGAGCATTTAAGTTGGAATTTACTTCCATAGGTATACCTACAACCTTTGCATTTTCCACCTTGAACTTTCTAAGCATATATTGATGTATTTCTTCTAAGTAAGGTACATACCATGCTCTCTATATAAAACTTCCAATCCAAGGAAGTATGTGACCTACCCTAGATCACTTATTTTGAGCTCTTCATTCATTTGATGTTTGATTTATCTATTTCGTTCAACATTAATACCTGTTATTGTTGCAGGATCTTATAGACGTGTATAAAGAGAGTAAAACAACTAAAAACACACAAAAAGAGAGTTTCACAATAGATGAATCTAAAGAGTTCATGTATTTATAAGATTTATTACGTCAAAAGTAGAGATTACAATGGGAGCGGTGCTTCAAGAAGTAGGTGTGGAAGTAAAAAGTTGCTTTCTTTTATGGAGATCCTTATCTTTTATCTACAAAAATTATGACCTACATCTATCCTTATCATGACCAATATTTTTATGACTTTCTAGAAAGAACCCTCTACATGTGTCTTTATTTATAGTATATATAGAAAATATAATTTCACTTATTTGTTTTCAAAAGTATTTGAATACATCCATGCCCATCTATGTCATCACAAACCTTCGATTTCTATATCAAAACATAAAGCACATTAATCACTCAATAAATTAAACTAAAAAAATCAACATTTGATAAGTGATAACATGTCCCATAGTTGAAAACAACTAACCTAAGTTGATAGGAATCAAAATAGACATGGATGTAGAGTCATATGTCCCATCATGGAACTAAATTAAGCATGTCCCATGTAAAAACACATGCATGGGAATTTATCTTGGAGGATCTAAAGTATCGTGATTATGAATTATATGTAGAATTAAGTGATCATAATGAGGGGTCAATGAAGTCTTATGGATCTATTGTGATTCTTTAATAATAAAGTGAGTGAAAGTGGTAAATACGAAAAAAATTATGAAACTCCCTATAGAAACTAGCCAAAAGAAAAGAACGTACATCATCAATTGATTGAGGAACATTCCATTCTATAATTACTTTGATTTTTGTTGGGCCTACATGAACTTCTTAACTAGAAGTGATATGCCCTAGATATTCTAATTTACTTTAGACAAAGTAAATAAAGTGTATTCTTACTTAACATATTTGAAAACTATTTCTAAATGCTTCTCATGCATGAATTTATTCCTATGATAAAAAACTATATGAGTAAAGAAAACAAGAATGAAAGTTTGATAATTAAAGAAAATTAGGTTGTCAAAAGGTTGTTGTTGACATAGTTGTTGCAGACTGATTGACTTGGTAATCAATTGAAAATCCTTCTTTGCATCATGAGAAAAAGGGATAGCTTTGTATAGCATTATAGGCCAAAGTGTGTGAAGCTTAGCTTGCATCCCCATCTACAAACCCTTTTCATACTTCCTCTGCAAGGAATCTTCAAGAACTTTCTTTAAGCATGGGAACAAGCAAAAGACTTTGCCATAATTACTCCATGTAAGTAGTAATGGTATCACCCTCCGTCCATGTGAATATGGTCTATGAACATTGAACATGTAGATGGAATTGAGGGGGAAGAAAAGACTCCTTAACCTTCTCTTGAAAAGCCTTCCATTTCATGGGATGATCTACACTATGCCATAGAACATTCCACCAAAGTTGGGCCTTTCCTACTAATAATTACTAGAAAACTTTAGTTTATCATTTCGGAGTAGGATTTGCTTGAATAAAAATCATCATACTAGGATAACCATGATAAAACAAGTTGTTCATCCTTTTCTCCATCAAATTGTGAGAATTGAAAGTTCTTGACACTGACTTAGGAATGCATGACATCAACTTGAGCAATAATAATGGCCTTCACCACCCTTACAAGGTTATCCTCCTTAGAATGCATCTTTTGAAGTATTTGGTCATGTTCATGGATCTCATTTTGAGTGCCTCAAAGTTTGTGATATAGAAGCTCTACCTATTGTTTGAGTGGTATCCCAAGTAGCGATGATTCACCAAAGTCATCCATGGTTTGCATAGGGTCCATGGGTGTGTATAAGAAGAAAACCCCTTGACAATTGAATAATGTGGTGGTAAAACACTTGACTTGTGAATTTGAGGTTGTGGGTTCAGATCCCTACTTGGTCTCTTTATTACCATTCCTTAATTAAAGAGTGTTTGCACTTGGTAGGATGGGATGTTGTCTAATAGTCACCAAGGGAGCAATGGATATCAAGGAAGCCAAATTTATTCCAAAAATCTATGCCTTAGTCAATGCCTTGGAGTAAGCCAAAGGAGTAAATGTAGGATTAAATTGTAGGTTTGGGTTCAAGAACTAGAACTGAAATAGAAACAAAAATAGGAAACTGGAACTAGAAAACAAAATTGGAATAGAAACAAGGATCGAGATCGAAATTGGATAGTGATCAGATGCCAAAACAAACAACGCCAAAATCCCTCTACACATATTTGTGTGTATACACACACACACATATACATACATACATACATATATACACACACACACACACACACACACACACATATATATATATATATATATATATATATATATATATATATATATATATATATATATATATATATATATATGTATATATATATATATATATATATATATATATGTGTGTGTGTGTGTGTGTGTGTGTGTGTGTGGCGTGGACAAACTATGACACCATTGTTGTAGGATCTTACAAACATGCATACGTAGAGAGTATGAAACTTGAAAACACGTAGAAATAGAGTTGCATGGCAGATAAAACAATACACATTATTAGGTGCAATCTCCTCCCACACATTCTATTCAACAAGTCTACAGAGTGCCTGTATTTATAGGATTTTTATTACATAGAAAATAGAGATTACAATGAAGGCAACACTTCAAAAAGCAAGCATGAAAGTAAAAAGTTGCTCTCTTTTACGGAGAGCCTTATCTTTTGTTTACAAAGATCACGATCTACCATGATCCTTATCCTAACCACTATTTTTTATGACTTTCTAGAATGAATCCTCTATGTGGGTCTTTATCTACAAAACATATAGAAAATCTAATTCTGCTTATTCGTGTCTAGACATATCCGAATACATCCATGCTCCTCCACACCCTCATGAACCTTTAGTTGCTATATCAAAACACAAAACACATTAATAATTCAATAAATTAAACTCCAAAATTCAACATTTTGTAAGTGATAAAAGTTACTATAATGTCATCCATATACACACAAAGATATATGACTTCTCCATGTAATCTATTAATGAATAGAAAGGGATCTCTCTTCCTCACCACAAATCCTTTTTCATGCAAGTAAGTAACTAGTCTATGATTCCAAGATCTTCGTGTTTGATTTAGCCCATATAAGGCTATTCCTAACCTAGAAATATATTTAGGATGTTGTGAGTCATGAAAACCAAGGGTTGAGCCATGTATGCCTCTTCATAGATCCATCCATTGAGAAAGGCATTCTTCATAGCCATCTAATATATCTTCCAATTCTTGGTAGCTCCAATACTCATGAGTACTCTTACTATGGGCCTCTTTGCTACAAGAGAAAAAGTCTCCTCATAATCAATGCATTGGATCTGAGCATATTCCTTGTCCACTAGCCTAACCTTGTACCTATTTATGGTTCCATCAGATTTTGTTTTTACCTTATAGATCCACTTGGATCCAATGACCTTCTCCTCATAATCAATGCATTGGGTCTGAGCATATCCCTTGGCCTCTAACATATCCTTGCACCTATTTATGGTTCCATCAAAGTTTTTTTTACCTTATAAATCCACTTGGATCCAATGACTTCATGGTTGATGACTTGGGAACTAAGTCCCAAGTATTTATTTTCCTCCAATGCTTCAATCTCTTCCTCCATGGCATGATTCCATTATGGTTTCTTCTTGGCTTCCCCATGAGATGAGGGCTCGTCAAAGTTTAGATCCTATGCCATGTATATAGAATGCTTCATTACTAATGAGGTATCACATCCATAGTTTTCTCGCTTCTTCTTCTCCCTTATAGACCTTCTCATGATTTATTGAGATGATTATGCCACATCTTTTAACTCTTGCAATTTTTCCTTACCCTTAGAGTTTCAAGAATTGATCACCCTTATAGGTGTCTTTTGACCCTCCTCTAATTCACTTGACTCTTCAAGTGTCTGTTGATTTTTTCTTGAAAGCATTGGAAAAGCATTCTCCAAGTCATAGGGAGATCGTTTTCAAACCAAGACTTATTTTCATCCAATACTACATCTTGACTTAATATGAATCCCTTAGTGCTAAGATTGCATAGCCTATGAGCCTTTTGTTTTATGTCATAACCTATGAATACACATTTGTCTACCTTGGGAACATGTTTTCCTCAGATTTGTGATGGTATGTGTGCATATGCAATGCACCCAAATATTTTGCAATGGTTTAAGCTTGGTGGAAGATTCATAAGGAG
Organism: Ceratopteris richardii; assembly: GCA_020310875.1. Lineage (NCBI taxonomy): Eukaryota > Viridiplantae > Streptophyta > Polypodiopsida > Polypodiales > Pteridaceae > Ceratopteris > Ceratopteris richardii. Next base: position 58,330,165 of record CM035433.1, on the reverse strand, counting down.
AAATTCCGTCCAAAGACTTTGAGGTGACCTATTTATAAGATAGGTGTCAGTAAATACTACCTCTACCCATAAATAGTTGGGCAACTTATTTTCTTTGAGCATTGACCTAGCTACTTCCACAAGGGTCCTATTTCTTCTTTCTATTACCCCATTCTGCTCAGGTGTATATCTCATTGTTATTTCTCTTTTGATTCCTCTTTCTTGGACAAAGGAATCAAACTCGTGTGAAAAATACCCACCTCATCCATCATACCTAAGCCTCTTCAATGTTCTACATATTTGATTCTCTGTTATTGCTAGATACTTCTTGAGCAAGCAAACACTTTATCTTTATGCTTCATAAAACAAAGTATGGTCCATCTCCTATGTCAATCATTGATAAAAGACACATAATACCTTGCCATTGAGATAGATGGTTCCTTGCTTGGTATGTAAATAGCAGTTTGTACAAGCTCTTGGTGTCTCCGTGTATCTATCACTTCGTTGTGGATGGTTTCCCATGAGATTTGCCAAATTGGCATACACTACAGACATAAATCATAACTTCTTTGAAATATTAGGTAGTCCAAGTACACTTTGATGTCTTCTCTCCAATGGAAGCCAAATTTCTATGCCAAATCTCTAGTTCTGTTAGAGTTTGACTGCCATACTTGAACAATGTTATAATCATGGTGTCTTGCAATTACAATGTAAATAGCCTACCTATCTTTTGCCAGTTGGATTTCTTCTTAAATACTTGGTATGGGTCGACTACACAAGCTCCATGCTTTGCGAACGTATATTTTTGTTGGAAGAGATGGATGGATACCTAAAGGAAGTGAGGTGGTATTGCTAAAACCTGCTTTGTACCTGCCCTAATACACTTCAGAGTTATATAGCATGCCCTTTTAGCTTGAAAATGACACCAAGAAAGTACCTATGTACTTTGGAGTTGATGCTTGAAACAATTGAATCAAAACAGACTACTTCATGAATAGCTAGTGTCACCAAACTTGCTATTTTAGTCCATACACCTACTGGTTCTTTTGCTCAAATCTCATAGTACAGTAACAATTGATGAAATTCCTTTTGAGGGAGTTCAATTAGCTTAGGTAGCTAATGATTGCAAGTGGAATGATCCAAAATGATAAAATAAGCTATGAGAAATAAGTTTAGCAATCCAAAGCTTACCCCCAATTTTTTAGGGAGACTAACCAGTAGATGACAAGTGAGCACTTCGAAGATGATTTCTCCCAGATGGATGAACCAAATCCTTTGAGATTTTGAAAGCACAAAATAGACTTGAAGCTGGTTTCAACAAGCTAAAGACTAAAAAAATTGGTTGATTATTCACATAGATATGACTAAAGAAGGTTGACTGTTTTGAGTAGTCATAGTAGAGAAGAGGATTGAGATGTCCAATGAACTATATGTATTGTAAGACATGATTGTACAAGATCATTGGCATTGTAATGATGCTCAATGATGATGGACTGAGTGAGCTATGGGGTGATCCACTCAGCTTCTACAAGTGTTCAAGAAGAGAGCTCTGAATGAGGCCACACAACCACGAGATTCTTACAATGTCTTTTATAAGAAGTTCTTCTAAGTTTGAATTTGGATTCAAACTTGGCTCCAACTAAAAATGACTCCAATAATTTAGTAGTTATTCTCTCATTTGAAACTCATAAGTAAGATTCTTCCTTCCTCCACAAGATACAAGGTTTTTCAAGATTCTTCAAAGATTTAATCTTTTACAATGGTAAATGATCAAGTGGTTACAAGCTAGGATTCACATGTATCATCAAGTGATAGTTGCACATATTGCCTTCTAAGCCAAATGTGTAGGCTTGATCATTTTGCACCAATAACTCCCCCTCAAGCCAAACATCTTGGCTTGCATTGCTTCATTAATCTTCTTGAATATCCTACAATCCAATCATCGTTTTAAACCTACAAAGCTTAGTACCATCAAGTGCTTTGGTTAACAACACTGCATATTTGTGGATACATATGGTATTTGTATCTCTTTGCTCAAGAGTTTCTCTCTAACATAGTGATAGTGCACTTCTATATGCTTGGTTCTTGCATGATAAATAGGGTTGGCTGCAAGATGCAAAGAACTAGTGTTATCACCAAAGATCATTGGTGAATGAGTGTGAAGTCCCAAATTTGAGCAGAGTAACCTAATACAAATAGCTTTTTGTGTAGCATTTGCTAGTCCCCTATACTCAGCCTCTGTTGAAGATAGAGCAATAGTTGGTTGCTTCTTAGAAGACCATGAGATACGTTTATCACATGCAAAAGATAAATATCTAGAAGTACTTCTTATGTCATCCTTACATCCTACCCAATATGCATATGAGTACAATTTTATATCCAAATATGATGTGTATGGGAAGTAAAGACCTTGATTTTGAGTACCTTTGAGGTACTTCAAAATTCTTCCAGCAGCTTCCAAGTGAGGTGCTCTAGGTTTATGCATGAATTGACTCAGAACACTTACTCCATAACATATGTCAATCCTAGTTAATGTTGCACAGTTTAGACTTCCAACTATGCTTTGATAATCTACAATATCTTCAAGCGAATCACCTTCATGAGTACTCAATTTATGATTCACCTCCATGGGGGTGCTAGCTACTTTTGCATCCTCCAATTGGAACTTCTTCAACATGTCCTACACATATTTCCTTTGAGTGATGTAGATTCCAGAGTTAGTGTATACTAACTCAAGTCCAAGAAAATATTTCAAAAACCCTAGTTCACTGATCTTAAACTCCTGCATCATCTGGTTTTCGATTTTTTTGATGCCATTGGCATCACTACCTATAAGAATGATGTCATCCACATATACACATAAATATATCATTTGTGAATTACTCCTCTTGACAAACAGAGAAGAATGTGCCTTGCTCATCATGAATCCTTGGTCTTGAAGATAGGTTGTTAACCTATGGTTCCATGCCCTAGGTGCTTGCTTCAGACCATAAAGAGCTTTCTTCAATTTACACACATGATTTACCTTGCTTGGATCTTCATAGCGAGGAGGTTGAGCCATGTAAAACCTCCTCTCAAATCCATGCATTGAGAAAAGCATTTTTTACATCTAGTTGATACATATTCCAATTTCTAGATGCAGGTACACTTACCAATATCCTAATGGTTGGCATCTTAGCCATAGGTGAAAAAGTTTCTTCATAATCTACTCCTTGGGTTTGTGCAAAACTCTTAGCCACAAGCCTAGCTTTGTACCTATTTATGGATCCATCTGAGTTCCTTTTGATTTTGTAAATCCACCTAGAACTTACCTTCATTGATGCTTTCTTGGATACTAACTCCCAAGTGTCATTCTCTTGGAGTGCTTCTATTTCTTCTTCCATAGCCTCCTTCCATTTTGCTTTGGTACTTGCTTCTTCATATGAAGAAGGTTCTTCAAGTGGTAAATCCTTAGCAAGATAAATAGAATGCTTAGTGACTAATGAAGTATCATACCCATATCTGATTGGCTTCTTAATCTCTATTTGTGATCTCCTTAAGGCTTGGTTGGATGACTCTAGTATGTCCTCCAACCTCTTCATCTTGACCTTGCCTTTTGATTTCCATGCTTTAAATTCCTCCAAGTTGATGGTGTCCTCATCATCTGATTTGATGTCTTCAATTGTGCTTGGCACCTCCTTGGTGAGGCTTGGAAATTCTTCTTCCAAGTCATATGGCAATTTGATTTTCCTACATTCACTTTCAAACCAAGAATCATTTTCATCAAACACAACATCTCTATTGACCATAAATCCTTTGTTGGATGGATTATAAAACCTGTATCACATTTTATTTATATCATACCCTATGAAGATGCATTTCTCTGCCTTGGGGTCTAACTTACCTTTGATTTGAGATGGAACATGCACATAAACAACACAACCAAATATTCTGCAATGTTCAAGTGATGGTCTCCTACCATGCCATGCTTCATAGGGGGTCATCCCATCAAGGGACTTAGAAGGACCAAATATTCTGCAATGTTCAAGTGATGGTCTCCTACCATGCCATGCTTCATAGGGGGTCATCCCATCAAGGGACTTAGAAGGTAGCCTGTTAAAATTGTTACCTCTTGATGGTTCACCATTTTTGTTGAGCTTGGCCTCATGGGTGAAGAGTTGCCCCATGAGAGTGGTTAAATCATGGATTTGCATATCCATATAAAGATCCATGGCAGTTGTGAAAGATTCCCACTTATCATCTGCATTAATGCCATTGATTATCTGTCTCACTATTTGCTCTTCTTAAATCTCCTCTCCTATGCTTGCCAACTCATCATCTACATCCTTCAACTTAGTCACAAACTCTGAAACATTCTGCTTAGGTTGCATCTTTTGATCAGTAAACTCCATGCACAATTGATTTTTCCTAGCTCTTCTATTGGAGGAAAAATATGAAGATAGAGTATCCCAAGTCTCTTGGGAAGTTTTGCAATTCTTGATATGAGGAAGAAGGAATTCAAAAATAGAGTTAAGTAGATATGACCTGGCTAAAGCATCTTTGGCACACCATGAGTTGAGTCTTTCTTGCTCCTCTCTTGTAGGTTGATCTTTGCTTTTGAATATGGGCATCTCCTCATCTCCTGATATGTATCCATAGAGACTCCTTCCTTGTAGATAGGTCTTCATCCTCAAGGACCATGCCGGATAATTATTCCTGTCCAATTTATCAATGAAGGAAGGGAAACCATCTCCCATTTTACCTCAACTTGCTTTGATACCATTGTTGGAAGAGATGGATGGATACCTCAAGGAAGTGACGTGGTATTGCTAAAACCTGCTTTGTACCTACCCTAATACACTTCAGAGTTATATGGTAGGCCTTTTTATCTAGACACCAAGAAGGTACCTATGTACTTTCGAGTTGATGCTTGAAATAATCGAATCAAAATAGAATACTTCATGAATAGCTAGTGTCAAAAAACTTGCTATTTTAGTCCATACACATACTGGTTTTTTTCTTAGAGCTCACAGTACAATAACAATTGATAAAATTCCATTTGAGGGAATTCAATTAGCTTAGATAGCTTATGAGTGAAAGTGGAATCATCCAAAATGATAAACTATGCTATGAGAAATAAGTTTAGCAATCCAAAGCTTACCCCCGATTTTTTAGGGACTAACCAGTAGATGACCAATGAGCACTTCGAAGACGATTTCTCCCAGATGGCTGAACCAAATGCTTGGAGATTTTTATAGCACAAAGTATTCAAGTTGGTTTCAACAAGCCAAAGATTATAAAAATTGGTTGAGTATTCACTGATATGACCAGGGAAGTTTGACTGCTCTGAGTAGTCATAGCAGAGAAGTGGATAGAGATGTTCAATGAACTATATGTATTATAAAACATGATTGTACGAGATCATTGGCATTGTAATGATGCTCAATGATGATGGACTGGGTGAGCTATGGTGTGAGCCACTCAGCTTCTACAAGTGTTCAAGAAGGGAGCTCTAAATTAGGCCACACAGCCGCAAGTTTCTTACAATGTCTTTTATAAGAAGTTCTTCTAAGTTTGAATTTAAATTCAAACTTGGCTCCAACTAAAAATGACTCCAATAATTTAGGAGTTATTCTCTCATTTGAAACTCGTAACTAAGATTCTTCCTACCTTCATGAGATACAAGGTTTTTCAAGATTCTTCAAGGATTTAATCTTTTACAATGGTAAATGATCAAGTGCTTGCAAGCTAGGATTCACATGTATCATCAACTGATAGTTGCACATATTTTCTTCTAAGCCAAATGTGTAGGCTTGATCATTTTACACCAACAATTTCAATCCTTTTTCTACAATTTGTCCTACACTTATCAAATTCTTCATGATACAAAGTACATAGAGATATTTTCTCATTAAATTCATGTTATCATTTGATGTCTTCACATTTCCAATTTTCTCCACAAGGTGTCTTGTGTCATCTCCTACATGTAATTGAAGCTTATTCTTAGGTTCTTCCAAAATTGAGAGTAGTTCTACATCCCTTGCTACATGATTTGAGCATCCACAACCAATATAGAACACATGCTCATCTAATTTACCTCATTCCATTGTCATGTTCATGACTAGAAGTGAATCTTCCTATGATTGATCATTAGTGTAGTTTTTGTAGTCTCTTCTTCCTTTGTATCCACCTTGATAATTGTTATTGTAGTTGTTGTTATTGTATCCATAAGTGTTGTTATATCTACTTCTATGAGATCCATATCCTCCTCTACTATATTCTCTTCCTCTCTAGTTCCTTGGGTTCTTGAAGCAATGCTCATTGATATGATTGGTTAATCCACATATAGCGTGAGTTGAGGAGCTTTGAGATCTGCCCCTATCTTTTCTACCACCGAGGCCTTTTACTCTTGGACTTCTCCCTCTATGTATAAAGTTGGATTGGGAGGTACTTGCTTCTTCATGAACCTTCTTGCCTTTACCTTTGACATCTTTACTTCTACTTTTATCTATGTAAAGGGCAGAGGATTGATTACATTCTTATGTCTCTCCACTATTCATAAGCTTGGCTTCATGAGTGAAGATTTGTCCCATGAGTGTGTTGAGATCTAGTACTTGCATGTTCATGTATAAGTCCATGACAGTAGTGAATGCTTCCCATATTTCATCTGCTTTGATTCCATTAATGACTTTTCTAACTATTTTCTCTTTATCTACAACCTTTCCAATGCTTCCTAATTGATCATCTATGTTCTTGATCTTTGTGACAAATTTAGTGACATTCTTCTTGGGTTGTTTCTTGAGAGATGTAAACTCCATCCATGGTTGATTCTTCCAAGCCTTGGTGCTTCAAGAGAAGAATGATTCCAAAGCATTCCAAGATAAAACATATGAGAATAATAAATATAAACTTTTAATTTGTATACCTTCTGCTAAGGAAATGACTCTTGAAGACGCAGGGGCGACGAGAAAACTACCACGTCTCATGTGGTATGTTAGGTCTCCTCTTATTTTTTTCACCATACAATATCTCCTGTTATTTTAATCTCAAATAGAAAAGAAGAATTAGAACACATACACATACATACACACATATGGCATGCACATACACATATACATACACTTACACATACATATAGACATACATACACATATACATACATACATACTAAATACACACACACATACATATACTCAAACACACACACACACACACATATATATATATATGTATATGTATATATATATATATATATATATATATATATATATATATATATATATATATATATATATATATATATTGTTATATATATATATATTGCATATATATTTATATTTATCATATATATATATTTATTGTGTATATATTTATATTTATTATATATATATATATATATTGTATATATATTTATATTTACTATTTATATTTATTATATACATATTTATATTTATATTTATATATTTTGTATATTTACTATATATATTTATATACATATTTATATACATATTTATATTAATATACATATATGTATATATATTTATATAGATTGTATATTTACTGTATATATATTTATATACATATTTATAGCAGTATATACACACACACATACACTTATACATACATACACACATACACATATCCACACACATACATGCATACATACATACAAAATACATGCACACATAAACATATATACATACACACATACACTTATACATACATACATACATACATACATACATACATACATACATACACACACATACACATACACATACCCACATACACATATACATGCAAACATATACACATACATACATGCATAGATATAAACATATACATACATATAACATAAACACACATATACATATCCACATATATACATACACATGGATGCATATACACACATTTATACAAAATACATGCATTTATCCCACAATAATGTGTATTTGTGTATATGTGAATATGTGTGTACATGTAAATGTGTATATGTGAATGTTTATGAATCTAAATAATTAGATTATTAATATCTAATACCATTATTTGTAGATGCAGATGAATTAGACGGAACTCCACCACCGTCTCCTAATTGTGCAAGGACTATATATAGGAAGTATATCAAACTTTCAATTTTAAATATATTTGATAGATACATAACTGATATATGCTTTTTTCTTGTTATAATTAGATTCTCATCAATCAGAGGGCACTCCACCACCTCCTACCCATGCGGCGACTTCACATGTGTCCTCTGATAGGAATTATGATGAATTTTACTATCAAGAGCATATTATATGTTGGTGTAAGTCTTGATATGGCATGTATCAAAGACCACGATTGGAATGTATTGAACATGAGGTAGAGTATGGTACTTTTGAGCGTGCACCACCACCTATCAACATGATAATGCTTGGGTATGTATTTTTTTTTACAAATCAATGTCATTATTTTATTTTAAAACCATATACAAAATCAAATTATTGTTGATATACAGGAATACTTGCTCGATGATGATGATGATAATAATAATTTTCATACTCATAATGCTAATATACCTCATACACATCATGGACTTGCTGTTCATCAATTACAAGCAGAGGTTTCTAGAAATCCTGTACCTCCTGGTTTAGAGACTGAAGCTAGAGATTATCCATTGCCAGCTCTTGATCGTTCTCTAGTACAAACATATGATAGAAGAAGATATGGAGGATAGAGGACTACTTCCTTTAGATGGAGAGGTTTTTAACTTCTGGGGTAATCGCTATATGATTGCTCCATCCACTATTACTAGTGCTGGTCTTGGTCTCTTTATTGTAGAGGATTTGTATGTGCCTCCGGACTCTGAAGTCACTCTTATGTCATTTTGTGGTCCTATATATGGATGGGGAGATTGGCATCCAGTTGCACGTTATGTTCAAAGCATGAGTACTGAAGGAATATGCTTGAATGTAGTGTCCCTTACTAGTAGAGGGATTTCACATGCAGAAAATGAAAGATTATATATTGATGGAAGACTTTACATGCATGGAAATATAGCAGGTTTAATAAATAGTAGTCGTGGGTTACATAATAGTTGGAGGACTAATTGCACATCTGAGGAGCATGAAAATAGTCATGAATCACCATACATGAGTAGACATGTAGTAAGGTACATAGTTGTCAATGCTATTACTTCATTACATGCTGATAAGAATAAGAACTTGCATTGAATGGACGCTTTCTATCTGCACATCCTTTCCATCTTTCAAAATCTTCCAAATAAATTTGCTTCTCCTATTTTCCGAACTACCTAATACCTCCATAGCTAACTGATACTTTATATTTGTGAGCAAATATGTAAGTCTTTGATAGCAAGGCAGGTAATTGATTGACTATAAAAATGGGAGACAGCCAAACGATTCAGTGGCCTAGATATCTATATGATAGTCTGCAAACCACAATAAACAAAAAGAAAATTAAAAATGAAATCAAATATACACAGATACACATGCATACATAAGCATACATACATACATACATACACATTCATACATATATACACATACATACGTACATACACATATATACACACATACACATACATACATATATGCATACACATACGCATACATATACATACACACATACATATACACATATAAATGACATATACACATATACATACATATAGACATTTACATACGTATACACATGCACATGCATATACACATCCATATACACATACACATAAGGACACATATACATACACATATGCATACACACACACACACACACACACACACACATATATATATATATATATATATATATATATATATATATATATATATATATATATATATATATATATATATATATGTATGTATGTATGTATATTTATTTATTTATTTTTATTAATATGTCTTTTTTTCATGAACTTACAGGTTATTATCTGAAACATTTTTACCAAGTTAGAATATTCTTCCTACCTCACATGATGAAATGAAGAAGATAATCAACAATCTTGGTATAGATTATCAATGTATATATGCATGTCCTAACGATTGTATTTTATATAGAGGTGAATATACAGACTCTTTGACATGTCCAAAATGTCAATCTCCTCAATATAAGGACAAAGAAGGTAAAATCCCAAAAAAGGTATTGAGACATTTTCCATTGGCTCTGTTAGACGGCCGCCGGACAAGGACAATTGTACTTAGACAGAGGGCTTTAATGAAGAAAGAACCCTTCGGGAAATGCGCGGTAAAGAAAGATTCGCGCAAACCTTGTAACGGATTTCTATTTAAAGCAATGAAAGGAAAGCGGTAAAAGGCCCCTGTTTTTGGTGGGAATTGTAGTGTGTTGTTTGATTAAGTCTTGAGCCCGGTTTTTGGGAATTGCAAGTGTAGTATTGTATGTGTATGTGTTCTGTTTCGTCTGTTCCAATGTCCCTGCTGCGTACCTGTTTGTGTGCGTAAAGCCCTGTTTTGATCTGTTCCGTCTGTACTCCTGCCAGTCAACTATACTCACCTTAATACAGAATGACGAATCAGTTGTATTGTGTGGCAAATCTGTTCGGTGATGGTTGAGTGTGACTCTGAATGTTAACAAGTGTGGTATGTTATTTGACAGTTCTCGGTGAAGTAGGAAGTGCTAGGAGTAAGCTCGAACTCATTGTCTGTAAAGTTCTGCAAGCAACCGAATTTGCTACTGTAGCTTATGTTTGCTGTCTACTCCAACTACGGGAAGACTAGTAGCTGTAATGGTCGGAATGTGAGTAGAACAGCGTCGGTTTATGATTAGTTGTTTACTACAAAGAGATTGACTGTTCGAATCTGCGTGACTTTAAGGCATAAGGTCTAGTTGGCACACCTATCTGTCTTGACGAAGTACGGATTAGGTGACTTTGTTGTTGAAGTATCTTTTGCGCGTAGAATACGTAACTAGATTGCTACCCTCCGTCCTGAAATTCTAATTCCAATACACTGAACAGACTGCCGTTGTTCAGGGACGGATACTGAGCTAAGGACGGAATGACAGTAAGATTGTGTGTTAAATTGGGAAAATAGTACTGGGCCTCTGTCTAACAGACCCCTACCACTCCCAAGGACCCACGTAGCTAAGAGAAGGATTGCGGTTAGAAGGATTTGGAACCGATTGAACTTGAAGTATCTGAATCGGAAGTAGAGTAACGCTTAACCCATAAACCAGTTTAACATTTAACATTTGGCGCCGTCTGTGGGAAGGTGGCATCAGGTTGCCAATTACCTGTGAACAGTAGCAGTAGCGTGCTGGCTGTTTGTTCAGAATCAACACTACGTTTATCGTTTGATTGACTGACGGTAGCAACAGAACCAGATTGTTGCCAACTGCTCAGATAGTACTACTAAAGCAATGATACATGCCGGTTACTCGGTCTGGCGAAACGTATCCTAGGAACCATACGACTGGAACACGAAAAGTACTAAAGACAACCCCAGGGAAAGAAGGTATAACATGACCTGACTCAGTGGTCGAGCAAGTTAAGGACGCTAGAATTAATTCCGGTCATATTCCGGTGGAACGATCAACGCCTTTGGTACATGCTGGTGTCACTTCGACCCAGCCTAACCAAAATATAGCAATTCCTGAATCTACCAAGACACCGTTGGAAACTAGTTTAACAATCTTGGATAAAGATTCAGAGTTATCCACGATTAGACAAACTCTAGGAAAAGAAATCGGTAAAAGCGGAAAAATACTAAAGTCTGGTACACTGTCAGTTCATTCCGGTGATATTCCGACAACCGCCGCAGTTCAACCGGAATTTGATTCTACGGTTGATCATGCAGTGCCCTTGATTACAGTATGGTATAAGAATCAGAAGATCACGCAGGTATTAATTGACGGAGGCTCCGGCGTAAACATTGCAACCGCAGCATTATGTAAAAAGCTAGGCTGGACCGAAATCGAACCAGTTCAATTCTTTGTCAGAATGGCTGATCAATCTAGAGTCCATCCCGTAGGACTTGTACGGAATGTACCCATTACTCTACAAGGTACGACTTTCAAAATGACTTTTGTTATACTAGATCTTCCCGAATCCACTTTGGATTACAACCTTCTTTTCGGCCGACCTTGGCTAAAGCATGCAAAGGTAATACAGGACTGGTTTGCGCAAGAGCTCACATTCAAGGATGCCAATCGTAAATATGTGGTAAAACTAGATGCTATACAACCCTGCGAACCTCACGCCAGACCTTATCTTGCTGAACCAGTTCATATGTTAGAAGGACTATCAGATGATGAAGAAGAGCAATTTCTGAAGAGTAACGCCGATTTAATGTCTCTAGGAACTGTTGATCTACAGTCCGTCATCGATAACTGGAACACTTCAGTTTGTGCAGTAGTAGCTATCACCGAAAAGTCTGACCAAGCAGATACTGAATTACAACCACTATTCAAGCCAACAGAGGATACACAGAACCCGCAACAATTTTATGTCCCTGAAGACCAGCTGATCACGTACAATCTAGGAGACAAGGACCATCCTCGACCTGTGAAAATAAGGCAAAACTTATCGGAAATCTTTCAGGCTAATTTGATTCAGCTTCTTCGCGAATTCTCAGACGTCTTTGCATGGGATTACAAAGACATGAAAGGATTAGATCCGCGCATATATCAGCACAGAATCATGCTGAAGCCTGAAGCTAAACCGAATAGGCAGCCCAGCTACCGGATGAATCCCAATTATGCATCTCAGGTAAAAGCCGAACTTGACAGATTATTAAAAGTGGGATTCATCGTACCAGTAGAGCATGCTGAATGGATCTCACCAATTGTGATTGTACCAAAGAAAAACAAGCAATTACGAATCTGTGTGGATTACCGGAAATTGAACGCAGCAACAGTACCAGATCCTTTCCCGATCCCCTTTTTGGATACCATGCTTGATAAGGTAGCAAGCCACGAAATGTATTCATTCTTAGATGGCTACAGCGGTTACAATCAGGTTAGAATGGCTGAAGAAGATATACCAAAAACTGCTTTCATTACCAATTGGGGTGTCTTCGCCTGCACCGTAATGTGGTTCGGATTAAGAAATGCACCAAGCACATTTCAGCGATGTATGCAGGAGATATTTTCTCCTTATCTCACTTCATTCATGCAAGTATATCTTGACGACTTCTCAATCTTTGGGAAGATGATAGCACATTTAAGTCATTTACGATGTTGTTTTCAGAAGTGTAGAGAATATAGACTCTGTCTTAACCCAAACAAATCCGTGTTTGCGGTTTCGTGTGGCAAACTACTTGGGCATATTGTATCTGCTCAAGGTATCCGAGTAGACCCAGATAAGATTTCGGCAATTTTAGAAGCCCCGGTACCCGCAACTCCAAAAGAAGTAATGCGTTTTATGGGTCAAATACGGTGGCATGGCAGACACTTACGGTGGCTTGCTCACCTAGCAGTACCACTAAACAGGCTAATCACAAAAACTCCCCGACAGTTTGAATGGACTGAAGAATGCCAAACTACATTTGATCCGCTCAAGTATCTCCTGACGCAAGCCCCAATTTTACAACCATCGGACTGGGACAATCCGTTCCATGTTTTTGTCGACGCTTCAGATATTGCAATTGGCAGTATTCTGATGCAACAAACAGATAAGTGGTTTTGCCCTGTTTATTACGCCAGTAGAAGGCTTGCACCGGCAGAAAAGAACTATTCCACTACTGAAAGAGAATGTCTAGGATTGATTTACTCAATCAAAAAGTTCAGACATTATCTAATAGGCCGGAAGTTTACCTTTGGACCATGCTGCCCTTGTTTATCTAGTAAGACAGCAGCATTTAGGTGGACGATTAGCACGATGGGTGCTACTTTTATAAGAATTCGACTATGACGTCATTCACCGGCCCGGAAATGCACATGCCCTAGCAGATTTCTTATCTTGCCTGGATTCCGGTGAAGCTCCGGTAGGCATAGATGACACGACTCCTGCGATTTATAATGCTGAACCACTATCCGATGAGACGGCCAACCTACAAGCACCATCTACATACTATGATCAGATTCTAACTTTTCTCACCGAAGGACGCCTTCCAGCCGAGACTGCCAAGGCAGTTCGAAAAAAAATTGCAGTCTTTAGCCGCCGATTCCGGCTGGTGGCAGGAGAACTATATTATGCAAATCATACCAGAATCCTACTTCGCTGTATTCCACCACATGAGGTTAATTCAGTTATCACTTTGGCTCACTCAATTCCTTCCGGTGGCCATTTTGCAGTAGACTTAACTCACCGGAAAATTCTGCAAGGAGGACTCTGGTGGCCTACTATGTACCGAGATGTGGCCCAATTCGTAAAAAACTGTGATAACTATCAAAGGTCTGGACAACCACTGCAACGACACTTCTTTCCATTGCAGCCTATCATGCCACTCGAACCATTTCAGAAATGGGGATTAGATTTTATCGGTCCAATCACACCCCCAGTAGTCTTCAGTAACAACAAATACATACTAACCTGTACAGACTATGCAACGAGATGGGCAGAAGCTTGGGCTTTGCGGTCCGCTACAGTGGTTACGGTAGCAAAATGTCTACTCACGGATGTCTTCCCACGATTTGGCTTACCCCTGGAAATTGTCTCAGATCAAGGCACTCATTTTATAAACAATCTAATGAAGGCCCTTACACAATCATTCCAGGTCACACATAAATTTAGCTCTCCTTATTATCCACGTGCCAATGGATTGGCCGAAAGTACAAACAAATCACTGTTGAATATCCTCCGGAAATTGATCATGGAAGCACTGGAAAGATGGGATCAACTACTACCTGCAGTATTATGGGCATATCGGACTACATATAAGGTAACAACAGGCTTGACACCTTTCAAACTAGCTTATGGCTTAGAAGCAATACCACCCATGGAAATAGTCATCCCAAGTCTGCGCGTAGCAATCACTCAGAAGATGCTACCGGAATATTCGCTGACAGCACGAATGGACGCACTCAGAGAACTTGATGAGCACCGATGGCTCAGTTTTTTAACTATGCGCGAAGTACAACTAAGGCAAGTCAAGACACACGATCGATATTTGAAGACTCCAATCTTTTCGGTAGGCCAGCTTGTACTCTTCTATAACGCAAAATCGGATAGAGCAGCAGGAAAATTCAAACTACGATGGTTCGGCCCTTTCAAGATCTCAGAACAAATCAGTCCGGCAACTTTTCGGTTGACTACGATGACCGGAAATCCACTTCCAAAGGTAATCAATGGGTCGAAGCTGCGGCCGTATTATCCCACTACTAGTACGCATTAAATTATTCGGCGGCGAACGGCGTTTTGTATAAATTTTTGCGTTTTTCTTTTTCTCCCTTTTTAGTCGTGTTTTGTACAAATCTTTATGTTACCAGCCGCCCCTCCCTACCGGTCACTCAAGTATGTACGCCAGCATGCAAACAGTATCATTCCCGCACCGCACAATGATACCCACCCCCCCCCCCCCCCCCCCTTCCCATCCCCACCGTGTTCTCCTTATTTAACCCCCTTGGTTGCGCCAAAAACGCTATTGTGTTCTCGAGATTATACGTATTATCCCTGTCCTCTGTGTTGACTGTAAGTGTGCTCGTGAACACCATGGAAGCGCTAGCCAACTACGCTGCTTTCCGTGATGGTATCCCTACAGACGTAGGCGAATACCTGCGTTGCAGAGGGTTGGCTAACTTCACTGAGTTGCCCTGGCACTCAGTGGGAAGCCCATCCCTTCTCTGCGCAGATCATCCACGCCATCGCCCAATTCCCCATCACCGAACGACAGTGGGTCTTCCCTTCCCTCCCATATAGAACCGTCATCACCTTCCAAGCCTTCTCTGCAGCCTACCGCCTCACCCCGCAAGGTCGCGAAAATGGCCCTAGCATCCCTGTCGCTCGCATGACCGAACTCTTCCCCCGCTCCTCATCAAACGAATATGCCATTCTCTGGCGCCCGGAACCCGAACGATCCGCCCTACAGTTCCTCGTAGCAATCCTCAACCTGCAAAAACGAACATACGGCATCTCTCGCCCCTTCTATTCCGCCTTGGAGTTAGCCGCCCACGAACCCGTGAACTTTGCCTCTTACTTCTTCCAACGAATTCATAAGGAATCCGTAGCTATAGTAAAGCAACTCCAAAAGGGCACCTCTCCGCGCTCTCGCCTTCCCCACATCATCTCCTTCCTCTTCCCAACCATTCTCGCCGCACAACCCCCACCCACAGGCCCAGCACTTAGGCACGAAGAATCAGCACAACCGCTCGATGAAACTGAAGAAGAAGACGAAGAGATCAATCAACTCTTCCGCACTAAGCGAATCTGGATCAGCTCTTCAGAAAGCGAAGTCCAAGGATCCGCCGGAAAGAAACAAGACACCGAAGAGGACAAACAAGAAGAAACATACCACGACACCGCCACCTCAATACACAACGACACCTCGACGGAGCAACAAGACCAGCAAAACCAAGCAGAGACAGAGATAGTGTCCACCGAAAAGGAATCCGAGCATCAACAGGACGAACCGGAATCCGCCACAAAAGCACTGGATGAACTCATCGTAGCCATCAATCATACAGAAACCGAACAACAGACAGTTACCAAGGTAACCACGACTCACACTGTTCTTCCCACACCAGCTGTCAACCCCGACCTCCCACCGGAACCACCCCGCCAACCCAGTTCTGAACCTACACCATCCTCCTCTTCCTCCCCTAACTACTCTCCGCCAAACTCCCAGAACCTACTCACCGATACGTCCTCTCAGCCTCGTCAACCACCACCACACAACGTATTTTCGGAACTAGCCTCCATGGGGCAGTTCCTCATGCATTTATCACACCAGCTGCCAGCACAGTTTAAGGAAGCCACGGACAATCTGAAGGCAGAATATCAATATAAGGTCGACGTCCTGGAAGCTGACATCACCCCCCTCCAGGAAGAAATCGAAGCCATAAAGACTGAGAATCATCAGCTACAGACACAGTTAGCAGAACTCCAAGCAAAATTTTTGGCAGAACAGACTCTAGTAGAGCAAAGAGATGCAGCCCTCGAGCAAGTTGCAGCCAAAGAACGACTCCTACACGCCGCACATGAAGAAATCCGAGCCCTGAAGACCACCCTCCACGAACACGAAGATATCAACGCCTCTCTCGAAGAGTTGGTCGCCGAAACAAAGATTCAATTGTAGGAGACCATCAAGAAGAATCAGGACCAACAGAAAGAAGCCGAACAAGTCCAAGAACAGTTGCGACGGGCCCAAGAATGCGCAGATGAGGTTAACAGTATCCTAAAACGCCAATTGATACGGGAAGGCCAATACCTCAAGGATATCGACAAGACGCGCAGAGAACGAGATGCGTTCAAGAAAACTCTCGATTTCCACACCCAGCAGTTTGAACGCCTAGACAACCAAGTGCGCAACCAGAAGGAGTATATTACAGAGATGAAGACCAAACTGACCAAAATGCAGACAGCCCGAGCTGCGGCATTAGCTAACGAATTTTACTTACAAGAGGCTTTCCTTCAAACCCAAACCGAAATTTTGTTAAATCAAGCCATAGCCCTTAGTGCAGTAAGAACCGACGCCCAATTACTAGAACCCACCACCTTAGTACAAATGTTAGAAACCCTCAAAAAGAAAATTACCCGAACATTTAGGCTCGCCCGAAGTATGTACTTAGAAGGTCTAGTATCCGAACCATAGCAACCTGCGGGTTCGAGTCCACCGTGCGTGCCAAGTGTTAGACGGCCGCCGGACAAGGACAATTGTACTTAGACAGAGGGCTTTAATGAAGAAAGAGCCCTTCGGGAAATGCACGGTAAAGAAAGATTCGCGCAAACCTTGTAACAGATTTCTATTTAAAGCAATGAAAGGAAAGCGGTAAAAGGCCCCTGTTTTTGGTGGGAATTGTAGTGTGTTGTTTGATTAAGTCTCGAGCCCGGTTTTTGGGAATTGCAAGTGTAGTATTGTATGTGTATGTGTTCTGTTTCGTCTGTTCCAATGTCCCTGTTGCGTACCTGTTTGTGTGCGTAAAGCCCTGTTTTGATCTGTTCCGTCTGTACTCCTGCCAGTCGACTATACTCACCTTAATACAGAATGACGAATCAGTTGTATTGTGTGGCGAATCTGTTCGGTGATGGTTGAGTGTGACTCTGAATGTTAACAAGTGTGGTATGTTATTTGACAGTTCTCGATGAAGTAGGAAGTGCTAGGAGTAAGCTCGAACTCATTGTCTGTAAAGTTCTGCAAGCGACCGAATTTGCTACTGTAGCTTATGTTTGCTGTCTACTCCAACTACGGGAAGACTAATAGCTGTAATGGTCGGAATGTGAGTAGAACAGCGTCGGTTTATGGTTAGTTGTTTACTACAAAGAGATTGACTGTTCGAATCTGCGTGACTTTAAGGCATAAGGTCTAGTTGGCACACCTATCTGTCTTGACGAAGTACGGATTAGGTGACTTTGTTGTTGAAGTATCTTTTGCGCGTAGAATACGTAACTGGATTGCTACCCTCCGTCCTGAAATTCTAATTCCAATACACTGAACAGACTGCCGTTGTTCAGGGACGGATACTGAGCTAAGGACGGAATGACAGTAAGATTGTGTGTTAAATTGGGAAAATAGTACAGGGCCTCTGTCTAACAGACCCCTACCACTCCCAAGGACCCACGTAGCTAAGAGAAGGATTGCGGTTAGAAGGATTTGGAACCGATTGAACTTGAAGTATCTGAATCGGAAGTAGAGTAACGCTTAACCCATAAACCAGTTTAACATTTAACAGCTCCATGGATTAGACATATGTTTCAAAGCCCCGAATTATCAAAGCTTTTGACATGGGGACATGACCATAAAAGTATTGATGGAATAATCAGAATTCCAACAAATAGTGAAGCTTTTCAGCATATTGATTCTACATGGCCTGATTTTGCACAAAAAGCACAGAGTTTAAAGTTAGGAGTTGCATTAGATGGGGTTAATCCATTCTCCATCAAATCTAGTAAAGGGTCAACATGGCGAGTGGTAGTCGTAAAGTACAATCTTTCACCATATCTTAGCATTAAAAAGGAACATTTAATCCTTTCACTTTTAATCCTAGGAAAAAGACAAGCTAAAGATATGAATATATATCTTGCTCCTCTTATTGATGATCTCCAAGAGTTATGGAGAGGCATTAATGTCATTGATGTATCGAAAAACATCAATGAAATATATATTACGGTTCGTGGTATTGTGGCTTGGACTATTCATGATTTTCCAGGATATGGTGTTTGTTCAGGTATTGATGTTATTTTTTTATTGAATATACATACAAATAAATATGAGTTAATCTAATTATATTTTTATCATTTTCATGATGCAAGAATATCTAATAAGAGTTATAAAAGTTGTCCATATTGTGGTGATTGGTTGAGATCAATCTATAGTAAGAACGTCAATAAAAATATTTATCTTCATCATCGACGATTCTTGCCTGATGATCATCCATTATCTTCGAACTTGGTTACATGGGAACTATTGTTGGTATCTACGAAATATCGTTTCGTACATTCAAACAGGTAGAAAGAAGTTTACATTTTTTATGATAGAGTTTATTATTTTTTTAAGAACCTAATAATGGTTTTTTGTTTTTAGATATTTTGATAGGTCATTTTGAAGGTTGACTAGTTTCGAGGTGAGTATAAAGGTAGTAATTTCACATTGAGAAAGAAATTATGTGGGTGTGGAGCAAATAGATTTAGAGAAGACCTTGTAGGTGAAGCAATCCCTGCAAAAGTTCTTCGCCACTTTCCTATCATTCCACGAATTAAGAACATGTTTAGATGCAAATCTATAGCTAAGTTAATGTCATGGCATACAAAGAGAAGGTCTACAGATGGTGTAATGCGAGTGCCTGCTGACTCTGATGCTTGGAAGCACATAGATAGTAAGTGGCCAGAGTTTGCTAGTGAGCCTCGGTCCATATGTCTAGGCCTAGCTATGGATGGAGTGAATCCATTTGGTTTACGTAGTTCTTCATGGAGCACACGGCCTGTATGTTTGGTCAATTATAGCATTCCACCATGGCTAGCCACAAAGAAAGGTCATTTATTATTAGCTCTTATTGTACCAAGTAAGTATAAGGTAAAAAACATGGATGTATATCTTGCACCACTTGTGGAAGAACTGCGCATTTGACATGTTTCAACCTATAAGAAGACGAGACGTGGGAGTGCAAGGCATACTTATGTGGACAATGCATGATTGGCCTGGTTATGGTGAATGTTCAGGTTTATTGATTTCGGGTTACCATGCTTGTCCCTTATGCGGACCACGACTCGAAGCACGCTATTCCAAAGCACTATGTAAAACTGTCTATGAAGGACACCATAGATATTTGCCTGATGGACATGTTTTAGGTGAAGGACAAATTGGTCGACAAGCGCAACGCCAAATGAAAGCTAGCGATTGGAAACACTTGTGGGATTATCCAGTCACTAGCATGAAGTGGTTGTCCATTTTTCATGAACTCCCTTATTGGAGTGAATTGTTGATCAATCATTTGGTAGAACCGATGCATATTTTTAAGAATGTGGGAGAGATTCTTTGGAAAACTTTGATCGGAAAGAAAGAAAGCAAAGCACAAAGGGAGGACTTAGAAGAGAGAGGTCGTATGCGAGAGTCATGGGCAATTACTAAGCCCAACAGAACAGTATCGTTACCAAGAGCTCCTTGGATGCTACGCAGGATGGAAGAGCAACAAGTGAAGAAAACAATTTTAGAGTTTCGGACACCTACTGGATGCATGAGGTGTCTAAAGACTGCTTTCACATGAAATGATGATCTTGGAGGGCTCAAGTCTCATGATTGGCACAAGTTTTTACAGTTTGTGCTCCCTTTAGCCCTAAAAGATTGTCTTTTGGAGGATGTACAAAGAAGCATTTATAAAATTAGTTCTTTAGTACAGTGGATCTCTTCTAAAGAGATAAATAAAGATAGCATAGAGAGTGCGAAACTCAATGCTATCAAAGCTGTTTGTATGGTAGAAAAATACTTTCCCACAAGTATTCTCACTATTCAACTTCATTTACTGGTTCATGTGGTAGATGAAGTTGCAATACCAGGAACTGTCCATAGTCGATGGATGTTCTTCTTAGAGCGCTTTATGAAGACATTAAAAGGTTTTGTTTGATAGAGAGCACGTCCATAGTGTAGCATGGCAAAGGGATGGATTGTACAAGAGTCTCTTGTATTCATAACTGAGTTTCTACGTATGTCAGATCCTGAAATGCCTCGCTTATGGAGCGATAATAAAGATGTTTGTCTCGTAGGCGATGAACCACAAGGTAAAGGATTGCGAAGGAAAATGGATGCAACTTTCAGAGAGAAGGCAATGAAGTTTTTCATAGTTAACTCTGAGCCTATGCAGAAGTGGTTAGAAAGGTATGAGCTTGCCAAGGAAACCAATGCAAAGGAAAGAGCTCAGTTTCAAAGGAATCGTTCCACTCGATTTTTGCCTCTTCTAGAAAGTCTTCGACCTCTTCCACCTTTTCCAACGAGCCGATGGCTAGATACAGCGGTTTCACAAGCAAAAGCCGCGGTGTGGAGGTGATCGCAATCTGGGTGGATCGGGTCCAGGCATGGCACACACAGGGTGTATAAAGCTAATGAATGTTGGAAGGTTTAAGGATGTGAAAGCAAAATTAATTTTGAGTATGGAGAAGAGAGAGATGTTGAAATGATTATGGGAATGGGAATGTAGGAGTGCAAGTTAGATTGATGAACATGAATGATAAGAATGAAAGAGAACCATACACACGAATCAAATTTGGAAGGAAGAATGGTCCATTGAAGGAGCTTCTTAAACACTTCCTAATTCTAATCCATATGCATAGTCTTCTTTGGATGATATGTAAGTATGACGAGAATAGATGGAATCCTTACACATAAATCAGTTTTGAAAGGAAGAATGGTCCAATATTGGAGCTTCTTATACACTTTCAGAAACTAATCAATATGTATGGGTATGTATGGATTATATGCATGCAAGTGAATCATGATGATAGAGTTTACTCACAAGCTCAATGAAACATCCTCACTGGTTCAACGCAATACTGTGGAGTCTTCTCACACATAGAAGAAAATAGAAGACATGTAAAAATACTTAAGAGCCTGAGAGACAAGAGACAAGAGACAAGTGACAAGTGACATGAATTAAAAGGATTTGAATTAAGATACATGGATAAGATCGTCGTGATACGTCAAGCTAAGTAGTCTACTGATCAAAGGCGGTTTCGACCCTCAAACCATGATAGTTCAACCGAATGTCACACGTAAGAAGGTGAGTTCCACTTCATTGACCCTATGTACGTCTAGGCTTGTAACGTGTAACTAAAGAAGTCTAAGACTCATCAAAACCTGCTCTAACTCACTCACACGCTCCACTGAGGGTTAGTCAAGATAGAGATGCTGGTTTCAAGAGCCTATCCTAGATTGGAGTTCTAACTTAAATTTGAAACTAGGTACTATACTCATACTAGCCCACCTTGGATCCTCACTCGCTCAACCGAGGGTGATCGTCTCAAGGAAACCGTAAGCTAGCAAGAGCCCTATGGATCCCTAACAATGATGCTCTAGGAGTTTGGAGGGGGGTTTACATAGTTTTTTGAATGAATTTGGGCCCTTGGATCTAGAGAAATCAACTCTCAACTCTACGATCACTACTTTCGATTACAACCATTTGATTAATCAAATCAATGGCTTGGAATTGTTCTTTCTATCAAATCTAGTGTAAAGGAGTGAAATTTAGGTGCCTTCATTCTGCACCATTGGATCTGGGGATGATCTGGACCGTCGGATCAGTGCTGACATCAATTCAGATAAGATAAGCCACTATTTTTAGAGAAACTTTGCATTATTCATCTTCAACTGTCAAAAAAGTCTTCTTTGATGAAGAAACTCGTGGATCCTCCTTCCTTTATGCATAAATTCATCTCCACCGTTGAATATGAGCTCATCTTGATCGTACAACATGGCTCAATCAGCTTTCACCATGTGGCAGCCCTTGAACCCTTCAATTTACTTAAACTAGAAAAATGTGGTGACCTTGAAAACTGGATTTTGTGCTCTTTGACCCTTCAAATATCCATTGATGAAGATAAAAGTTTGTAGGAGTATTGAAAGGCCTCCTTTAGGAATATGCAAAAAAAACTCCAATCTGAATCTTCCTTGTACAAGTTTGACTACATTTGGAAGCTTGCGAGGTGGCATTAAGGTGTCTAGGAAGCTCTGATAGCCTTAAAACTTTGTACAAATATGTAGCCACATATGTTCTTTATACATGCCAAACCATATGGCTAACAAAAATTCCTATACAAAATTTTGTAGGGTCTAAGTGGAAAATTTATATTTTTTACAAAATGCACATGGCATATCAATGTGCTAGAAAATCCATTTTCATGTGAAATTTGGGCTATACACTGCCTATGATAGGAATTACAAGTATATGAATTTTCATGTGATTTGGAGATATTGAAATTTTTGCCCTAATTTCCAAAGTTTGACGAGCTTTGACTGCTACCCTGGATTTGCTCGATTTCTTCCAAAGTTTGCATGTGAACTCCCTTTGACATCCTTGATGCATCTTGGACTTCTCAGGGAATTCTGGCTACCTTCACCGAATGTGTTTCCTGTAGGCCTTCATGAGTGAGAGAGGAGAAAAAATCTCGACGACATTTGCCCCCACTAAACCTACGATTCCTCCGGAAGCGCCACTCTAGTATCTGTGAAAAACAAAATATTCCAGGCATCAAATTATTTTATAGGCAACATACATGGAAGGAAAAATTGAAAGAACTTGGAGAAGCTTGTCGAAGGTAGAAAAGTGCATTTCGAAGCGATGAAGTTTGGTCAAGCCAACCGGCACAAGACCAGCCCTTGAGCTTATGGAGACTCAAATAGACCTTATAGGCATACTATAAGTGCAAAGAAACACACTATGTACTTTGGAGCATCAAGGAGAATGAGTCGATACAAAACAGATAGGTTCCCAGGTCGACTAGCTCAAAAAACTTACTATCTATGGAAGATACAATGAACTTCAAATGCCCATAGCGACTAGCGCGATTACAATTAGAAAAAATCCTTTTATGGGAGTGATACACATAGGGTTGAGTTTATGGAATGCACAAAAGTATAAGGAATAAGCAAAATATGCTATAGAAGTGTATGTATATTGCGTCCATGTAATGTACAAGTGATTTCAAGTCTTTATATAGACTCTAGGAGTGTTCCACGACTTTTCAAGATGAATTTGAATTCAAATGAAGGTGGGAATGGTTGTTGGAGGGAATCAATCCACTTTCCTATAATCTAGGAAAAGTGAAGATCTAGTTTGATCTACTTTTAGGTGATTGATTGCTTGATTGAATGCAACTTCAACCACCAAAAATTCGTGGGATTTGGGCTCTATCTTTCTACTTTACATGTGTAAAGCTCAAGGCTTTTACAATGGTAAATGAACATCAAAAATCTCTCAAAAGAATACAATAAATGAGCATATGAAAAAGAACTCTCCAACGGATATTCTTTCGACGTGATAGCCTTTGATGTAGATCAAATCCACCTCAAGCATAGTGTAAGCTTGATGTTCCAACAACTCCCCCTCAAGCTAAAGTATGCTTGAGTCTTCATTCTCTGATAGGTTGAATACCTGCCATAGCCATCTACAAAGCTTTATTCCATCAAGTGCCTTCGTCATCATATCTGCTACTTGCTTTTTAGTCGGAACAAAAGAAATGTCAATATCCTTTGCCATGAGCTTCTCCCTGATGAAGTGGTAATGGACTTCTATGTGCTTGGTTCTCACATGAAAAATAGGATTTGCCGCTACATGCACTGGAACTTAAATTATCTCCAAATATATGAGGTTTGGAACTCACAAGTCCCAAATCTGTATACAATGCTTTTAACCATATTGCCTCTCTAGTTGCTATGGTCAAGCCTCTGTACTCTACTTCAGTTGAAGATAAAGCAACTGTTGGTTGCTTCTTGGAACTCCATGACACTAGCTTCGAACCTGCAAATGCTAAGTAACCAGATGTACTTTTTCTATCATCCTTAGCTCCTGCCCAATCTGCATCTGAATAGATTTTGATATCCAAATCTGAAGAGTAAGGATAAAATATACCTTCGTTGATTGTACCTTTGAGATACTTAAGTACTCTCTTAGCTGCATCCATGTGTGGTCTTCTCGGTGAGTGCATGATCTGACTAAGCACTCCCACACTATATGAGATGTCTGCCCTTGTATGAGTAGCACATATCAAGCTACCTACCAAGCTTTGATACTCTTTAATGTCTTCAATTTTCTCACCTTCATAAACACTTAGTTTATGATTCATCTCCAAAGGTGTACCTGCAGATTTAGTGTTCTCCATTTTGAACTTGAGAAGAAGATCCTGAATGTATCTTGTTTGAGTCAAATACATTCGTTCAACTGTATTTATCACCTGCATACCTAGGAAATATGTGAGCTCACCTAGGTCACTGATTTTGAACTCCTCTTGCATGTGTCTCTTGATCCTTTGAATGCCATTTAGATCATCACCTGTCACAATAATATCATCTACATATACACGGAGATAGATAACCTCATTGTGATCCCTTTTGATGAATAGAGAAGGATCTGAGTTGCTAGCTTTGAACCCTTGATCTTGAAGATATGTAAGCAACCTGTAATTCCAAGCTCTAGGAGCTTGTTTCAATCCATACAATGCTTTCTTAAGTCTACAAACATAAGATGGATGATTAGGGTTTTCAAAACCTGGTGGTTGTGACATGTATACCTCTTCACTTATCCAACCATTTAAGAATGCATTTTTCACATCAAGTTGGAGGAGTCTCCAATTCCTTGCAGCAGCTACACTTATCAATGTCCTGATTGTAGTCATCTTTGCAACTGGTGAGAATGTTTCCTCATAGTCTATACCACGAGTTTGTGAGCATCCTTTGGCAACTAATCTTGCCTTGTACCTGCAAACTGATCCATCTGAATTTCTTTTAACTTTATATACCCATCTGCAACCAATTAGCTTTTGATTCGGCGACATTGGAACCAAATCCCAAGTGTCCATCTCCTTCAATGCATCTATCTCTTCATTCATGGCCTTTTCCCAATTAGGGTTTCCCTTTGCCTCTTCATAGGTTGAAGGTTCCTCTGAAATAGAGTCTTTTGCCAAGTATATTGAATGCTTCGTAACAAATGTGGAATCATATCCATACCTTTCTGGTTGTTTCTTCTCTCTTGCTGATCTTCTAGGTGCCTGTTTGGAGCATTCTCCAATCTCTTGCATCTTTGCTTTGCCTCTTGACTTCCATAGCTTGTAATCCTTTTCCCTTTCATCTTGGTCATCGTCTGTATCACTTCTTGGATCCTCAACCTATGTATCATGGTTGCTTCCTAATTGATGAGAGTCAGAATCAAGATCATATGGTAGTGTTACCTTTTTTTTGTCTTCATCATACCAAGACCTGTGTTCTTCAAACACAACATCTCTACTTGTAGTGAATTGCTTGGTTGAAGGATTGAAGAACCTGTAACCCATCTGAGTTGAATCATATCCAATAAACACTACCTTTGTTGCCCTTTCATCTAGCTGACCTCTTATTTGTGATGGTACATGAACATAAGCTAAACAACAAAAAACCTTGCAATATCCAAGACTAGGTTTTCTTCCATGCCATGCTTCATAAGGAGTCATACCTTGAAGTGATTTGGATGGTAGTCCATTGACAAGGTACACAGTAGTTGAAATAGCTTCTGCCCATAGATAATGTGGCAACTTCTTCTCTTCAAGCATTGTTCGGGCTGATCCAACAAATGTTTTGTTTCTCCTCTTTGCGATTCCATTTAGTTGAGGAGAGTACCTGGTAGTCACTTTCCTTTTGATACCTTTTTCCTACAAGGACTCATCAAACTCTTTGGAGAAGCATTCTCCCCCTCCATCAGATCTGAGCTTCTTTAGTGATCTAACTGTATGATTCTCCACATGTGAAAGATACTTCTTGAAGCAATCAAACACTTCATTCGTACTCTTGATAAAGTATAGAACAGTGTATCGACTATGGTCGTCAATAAATGAGACATAATACCTTGATCGTGCCAATGAAGGTTCTTGACTTGGTCCCCATACATCTGTATGTACTAAGTCCAATAAGTTGTTGTGGATGTAGCCTTTGTGGTTGAATGGTTGTCTTTGTGCCTTCCCAATCTGACATGCATCACACCTATTGATCATGTGTTGCTTTGATATGTTCGGCATTCCTATAACACTTTGATCGCTGCATATATCCTTCAAGGTTCTTTTATTCACATGAGCAAGTCTCTTATGCCACAGTTCAAGCTCACTTAGGGTTTGAGACCCAAAGTTGAATAGAGCTATGTTCCTGGTTTCTGCTACTTCAAAAGTAAAGAGCCTACCATGCTTCTCACCTCGAGCTATCTTCTTGAAGCCTTGACATGGATCTTCCACAAAAGCTCCATGTTGGGTGAACCTAACTTGCAAGCCTTTTTCAACTATTTGGCCTACACTTATTAGGTTTTTAGTGATAGTGGGTACATAGAGAACCTTACTCAGAATGTTTGTCCTGCCATTGGAAGCTTTGACATTACCAATCTTCTCCACATTGTGCTTTGTGTCATCCCCTATTTGCACTTCATGTCTATGCTTTGGACTTTCCAAGTGAGATAGAAGAGCAATGTTGCCTGCAACATGATTCGAACATCCTGAATTTATGTAGAACAAATGATCATCTTCTTTACCTTCTTTGTGGCTTAGATTCATAAGAAGCAATGAGTCTTCATGTGGTTGATCTTCTGAATAATTGTTGTAGTCTCTTCTATTATAGCTTCTATTGTTATTGTTGAAGTTGTGTCCACCTCTGCCTCTATTGCTGCCATATCCACCTCTTCCACTTCCTTTCTGGGTCTTTCCATTGAACCAACAATTTTGAGTGGTGTGGTTGGTCTTATCGCATATGGCACAAGGTTGAACATTCTGACCTTTGGCTTTGTCTTGCTTAGGTCCTTTCTTCTTCCCTTTCCACTTGCTCTTGCTTGCGAAGTTGGCTTGAGAAGTCTCTTCTTCATCTTCTTCCTTCTTGTTGCCTTTCTGCTTCTTATCCTTCTTATCTGCATATAGAGCACTAGTTGAATTACCATGATAGGAGTTACCTTCCTTTATGCTATTGTTGGCTTCTTCATTGAAGAGTTGTCCAAGAAAGATGTTGAAGTCTGGAGTTTGCACATCCATGATGAGATCATAAGCTGTCGTGAAGGATTGCCATTGCTTATCACTTCGAATGCCGTTGAGAATTTGCCTCATGATGACCTCTTCTTCAATCAGCTCTCCAATGGATGCTAACTGATCCGCAACCTCTTTGACCTTGGTAACAAACTTTGTGATGGTTTGTTTAGGCGCCTTCTTCATTTGGTTGAACTCGTTCCAAAGATGATCCTTTCTTGCTTTGGTACTAGCAGAAAAGAAAGTCTCGAGGGCATCCCAATTCTCTTGAGATGTCTTGCATCCTCTAATATGTGGTAATAGAAAGTCAGAGATAGAGTTTAGTATGTACGACCTTGCTTGTGCATCCCTTGCACACCAAAGTGTGAGCTTATCTGTCTCCTCCTGTGTTGGTCCTCCTTTGGATCTTGGAATAGGCATAGCTTCATCACATGCTACAATTCCATAAAGATTTCTACCTTGAAAATAGGCCTCCATCTTGATTTGCCAAGCCGCCTAATTGTGTTGATCAAGCTTCTCAATCATTGAAGGAAAGCCGTCACCCATCTTGATCTAGCTCTGATACCACTGAAAGAACTTGGAGAAGCTTGTCGAAGGTAGAAAAGTGCGTTTTGAAGCGAGAAGTTTGGTCAATCCAACCGGCACAAGACCAGCCCTTGAGCTTATGGAGACTCAAATAGAACTTAAAGGCATACTATAAGTGTAAAGAAACACAGTATGTACTTTGGAGCATCAAGGAGAATGAGTTGATACAAAACAGATAGGTTCGCAGGTTGACTAGCTCAAAAACTTACTATCTATGGAAGATACAATGAACTTCAAATGCCCATAGCGACCAGCGTGATTACAATTAGAAAAAATCCTTTTATGGGAGTGATACACATAGGGTTAGTGTATGGAATGCACAAAATTATAAGGAATAAGCAAAATATTCTATAGAAATGAATGCGAGATTCACCGGTGGTACTTCCTATTTTTCAGGAATACATACAGATTGACCCCGAGACAGAAAAATGCAGATTTTTCCCTATCTACTAAACCAAAATTCTTTGAAACATTACAAACATAAACTAGACACTTATATCTTTCCAATGAAACATTTTGCACTCCATTTGGAGCTCTGGAGAGAGAGCAGCACCCTCTGCAAGATTACTGTTGGCGAAGAAGATGATGCAGAGAATTGAAGGAGCAAGACAATGATGGTCACAAGTGTATGTATATTGCTTCCATGTAATGTAAAAATGATTTGAAGTCTTTATATAGACTCTAGGAGTGTTCCACGACTTTTACAAGTTGAATTGAATTCAAATGAAAGTGGGAATGGTTGTTGGAGGGAATCAATTCACTTTCCTATAATCTAGGAAAAGTGAAGATCTGGTTTGATCTACTTTTAGGTGATTGATTGCTTGATTGAATGCAACTTCAACCACCACAAATTCGTGGGATTTGGGCTCTATCTTTCTACCTTTACATGTGTAAAGCTCAAGGCTTTTACAATGGTAAATGAACCATAAAGAATCTCTCAAAAAAATACAATAAATGAGCATATGAAAAAGAACTCTCCAATGGATATTCTTTCCACGTGATAGCCTTTGATGTAGATCAAATCCACCTCAAGCATAGTGTAAGCTTGATGTTCCAACAACTCCCCCTCAAGCTAAAGTATGCTTGAGTCTTCATTCTCTGATAGGTTGAATACCTGCCATAGCCTTGAATCTACAAAGCTTTATTCCATCAAGTGCCTTCGTCATCATATCTGCTACTTGCTTTTCAGTCGGAACAAATGAAATGTTAATCTCCTTTGCCATGAGCTTCTCCCTGATGAAGTGGTACTGGACTTCTATGTGCTTGGTTCTGGCATGAAATATAGGATTTGCCGCTAGATGCATGGAACTTACATTATCTCCAAATATGTGAGGTTTGGAACTCACAAGTCCCAAATCTGTATACAATGCTTTTAACCATATTGTCTCTTGAGTTGCTATGGTCAAGCCTCTGTACTCTGCTTCAAATGAAGATAAAGCAACTGTTGGTTGCTTCTTGGAACTCCATGACACTAGCTTCGAACCTGCAAATGCTAAGTAACCAGATGTACTTTTTCTATCATCCTTAGCTCCTGCCCAATCTGCATCTGAATAGATTTTGATATCCAAATCTGAAGAGTAAGGATAGAATATACCTTCGTTGATTGTACCTTTGAGATACCTAAGTACTCTCTTAGCTGCATCCATGTGTGGTCTTCTCGGTGAGTGCATGAACTCACTAAGCACTCCCACACTATATGAGATGTCTGCCCTTGTATGAGTAGCATATATCAAGCTACCTACCAAGCTTTGATACTCTTTAATGTCTTCAATTTTCTTACCTTCATAAACACTTAGTTTATGATTCATCTCCAAAGGTGTACCTGCAGGTTTAGTGTTCTTCATTTTGAACTTGAGAAGAAGATCCTGAATGTATCTTCTTTGAGTCAAATACATTCCTTCATCTATATATATCACCTGCATACCTAGGAAATATGTGAGCTCACCTAGGTCACTGATTTTGAACTCCTCTTGCATGTGTCTCTTGATCCTTTGAATGCCATTTAGATCATCACCTATCACAATAATATCATCTACATATACACATAGATAGATAACCTCATTGTGATCCCTTTTGATGAATAGAGAAGGATCTGAGTTGCTAGCTTTGAACCCTTAATCTTGAAGATATGTAACCAACCTGTAATTCCAAGCTCTAGGAGCTTGTTTCAATCCATACAATGCTTTCTTAAGTCTGCAAACATAAGATGGATGATTAGGGTTTTCAAAACTTGGTGGTTGTGACATGTATACCTCTTCACTTATCCAACAATTTAAGAATGCATTTTTCACATCAAGTTGGAGGAGTCTCCAATTCCTTGCAGCAGCTACACTTATCAATGTCCTGATTGTAGTCATCTTTGCAACTGGTGAGAATGTTTCCTCATAGTCTATACCATGAGTTTGTGAGCATCCTTTGGTAACTAATCTTGCCTTGTACTTGCAAACTGATCCATCTGAATTTCTTTTAACTTTATATACCCATCTGCAACCAATTACCTTTTGATTCGGCGACATTGGAACCAAATCCCAAGTGTCCATCGCCTTCAATGCATCTATCTCTTCGTTCATGGCCTTTTCCCAATTAGGGTTTCCCTTTGCCTCTTCATAGGTTGAGGGTTCCTCTGAAATAGAGTCTTTTGTCAAGTATATTGAATGCTTCGTAACAAATGTGGAATCATATCCATACCTTTCTGGTTGTTTCTTCTCTCTTGCTGATCTTCTAGGTGCCTGTTTGGAGCATTCTCCAATCTCTTGCATCTTTACTTTGCCTCTTGACTTCCATAGCATTTAATCCTTTTCCCTTTCATCTTGGTCATCGTTTGTATCACTTCTTGGATCCTGGACCTGTGTATCATGGTTGCTTCCAAATTGATGAGAGTCAGAATCAAGATCATATGGTAGTGTTACCTTTTGTTTGTCTTCATCATACCAAGACCTGTGTTCTTCAAACACAACATCTCTACTTGTAGTGAATTGCTTTGTTGAAGGATTGAAGAACCTGTAACCCATCTGAGTCGAATCATATCCAATAAACACTACTTTGTTGCCCTTTCATCTAGCTTACCTCTTATTTGTGATGGTACATGAACATAAGCTAAACAACCAAAAACCTTGCAATGTCCAAGACTAGGTTTTCTTCCATGCCATGCTTCATAAGGAGTCATACCTTGAAGTGATTTGGATGGTGGTCGATTGACAAGGTACACAGCAGTTGAAATAGCTTTTGCCCATAGATAATGTGGCAACTTCTTCTCTTCAAGCATTGTTTGGGCTGATCCAACCAATGTCTTGTTTCTCCTCTCTGCGATTTGATTTAGTTGAGGAGAGTACTTGGTAGTCACTTCCCTTTTGATACCTTTTTCTTGCAAGAACTCATCAAACTCTTTGGAGAAGTATTCTCCCCTCCCATCAGATCTGAGCTTCTTTAGTGATCTACTTGTATGATTCTCCACATGTGCAAGATACTTCTTGAAGCAATCAAACACTTCATTCTTACTCTTGATAAAGTATAGAACATTCCATCTACTATGGTCATCAATAAATGAGACATAATACCTTGATCCTGCCAATGAAGGTTCTTGACTTGGTCCCCATACATCTGTATGTACTAAGTCCAATAAGTTTTTGTGGATGTAGCCTTTGTGGTTGAATGGTTGTCTTTGTGCCTTCCCAATCTGACATGCATCACACCTATTGATCATGTGTTGCTTTGATATGTTCGGCAGTCCTAGAACACTTTGATTCCTGCATATATCCTTCAAGGTTCTTTCATTCACATGAGCAAGTCTCTTATGCCACACTTCAAGCTCACTTAGGGTTTGAGACCCAAAGTTGAATAGAGCTATGTTCCTGGTTTCTGCTACTTCAAAAGTAAAGAGCCTACCATGCTTCTCACCTCGGGCTATCTTCTTGAAGCCTTGACATGGATCTTCCACAAAAGCTCCATGTTGGGTGAACCTAACTTGCAAGCCTTTTTCAACTATTTGGCCTACACTTATTGGGTTTTTAGTGATAGTGGGTACATAGACAACCTTACTTAGAATGTTTGTCCTGCCATTCGAAGATTTGACATTACCAATCTTCTCCACATTGTGCTTCGTGTCATCCCCTGTTTGCACTTCATGTCTATGCTTTGGACTTTCCAAGTCAGATAGAAGAGCAATGTTGCGTGCAACATGATTCGAACATCCTGAATCTATGTAGAACAAATGATCATCTTCTTTACCTTCTTTGTGGCTTAGATTCATAAGAAGCAATGAGTCTTCGTGTGGTTGATCTTCTGAATAATTGTTGTATTCTCTTATATTATAGCTTCTATTGTTATTGTTGAAGTTGTGTCCACCTCTGCCTCTATTGCTGCCATATCCATCTCTTCCACTTCCTTTCTGGGTCTTTCCATTGAACCAGCAATTTTGAGTGGTGTGGTTGGTCTTATCACATATGGCACAAGGTTGAACATTCTGACCTTTGGCTTTGTCTTGCTTAGGTCCTTTCTTCTTCCCTTTCCACTCGTTCTTGCTTGCGAAGTTGGCTTGAGAAGTCTCTTCTTCATCTTCTTTCTTCTTCTTGCCTTTCTGCTTTTTATCCTTCTTATCTGCATATAGAGCACTAGTTGAATTACCACGATAGGAGTTACCTTCCTTTATGATATTGTTGGCTTCTTGATTGAAGAGTTGTCCAAGAAAGATATTGAAGTCTAGAGTTTGCACATCCATGATGAGATCATAAGCCGACGTGAAGGATTGCCATTGCTTATCACTTCGAATGCCGTTGAGAATTTGCCTCATGATGACCTCTTCTTCAATCAGCTCTCCAATGGATGCTAACTGATCCGCAACCTCTTTGACCTTGGTAACAAACTTTGTGATGGTTTGTTTAGGCGTCTTCTTCATTAAATTTTGGTTGAACTTGTTCCAAAGATGATTCTTTCTTGCTTTGGTACTAGCAGAAAAGAAAGTCTCGAGGGCATCCCAAGTCTCTTCAGATGTCTTGCATCGTCTAATATGTGGTAATAGAAAGTCAGAGATAGAGTTTAGTATGTACAACCTTGCTTGAGCATCCTTTGCACACCAAAGTGTGAGCTTATCTGTCTCCTCTTGTGTTGGTCCTCCTTTGGATCTTGGAATAGGCATAGCTTCATCACCGGCTATAATTCCATAAAGATTTCTACCTTGAAAATAGGCCTCCATCCTGATTTGCCAAGCCGCGTAATTGTGTCGATCAAGCTTCTCAATCATTGAAGGAAAGCCGTCACCCATCTTGATCTAGCTCTGATACCACTGAAAGAACTTGGAGAAGCTTGTCGAAGGTAGAAAAGTGCGTTTGGAAGCGATGAAGTTTGGTCAAGCCAACCGGCACAAGACCAGCCCTTGAGCTTATGGAGACTCAAATAGACCTTATAGGCATGCTATCAGTGCAAAGAAACACACTATGTACTTTGGAGCATCAAGGAGAATGAGTCGATACAAAACATATAGGTTCGCGGGTCGACTATCTCAAAAAACTTACTATCTATGGAAGATACAATGAACTCAAATGCCCATAGCGACCAACGTGATTTCAATTAGAAAAAATCCTTTTATGGGAGTGATACACATAGGGTTGAGTGTATGGAATTCACAAAAGTATAAGGAATAAGCAAAATATGCTATAGAAATGAATGTGACATTCACCAGTGGTACTTCCTAATTTTCAGGAATACGTAGAGATTGACCCCGAGACAGAAAAATGCAGATTTCTCCCAATCTACTAAACCAAATGCTTTGAAACGTTATAGGTATAAACTAGACAATTATAACTTTCCAATGAAATATTTTGCACTCCATTTGGAGCTCTGGAGAGAGAGCAACAGTTCCTGCAAGATTACTGTTGGCAAAGAAGATGATGCACAGAATGGAAGGAGCAAGACAATGATGGTCACAAGTGTATGTATATTGCTTCCATGTAATATACAAGTGATTTGAAGTCTTTATATAGAATCTAGGAGTGTTCCAAGACTTTTACAAGTTGAATTTGAATTCAAATGAAGGTGGGAATGGTTGTTGGAGGGAATCAATTCACTTTCCTACAAGCTAGGAAAAGTGAAGATCTAGTTTGATCTACTTTTAGGTGATTGATTGCTTGATTGAATGCAACTTCAACCACCACAAATTCGTGGGATTTGGGCTCTATCTTTCTACCTTTACATGTGTAAAGCTCAAGGCTTTTACAATGGTAGATGAACCATCAGAAATCTCTCAAAAAAATGCAATAAATGAGCATATGAAAAAGAACTCTCCAACGGATATTCTTTCGACGTGATAGTCTTTGATGTAGATCAAATCCACCTCAAGCATAGTGTAAGCTTGATGTTCCAACAAAAATTGCTCATATGCATGAATGAGTAGGCAACGTGACATGAAGCAAAATTTGCATGAAAGAAAGAATTGAAACACGCAACATGAATATGCATGAACCAATAGGCAACATATATGCAAATGAACAAGCAACATTGACAACAAGAAAGAAAACAAACAAGCATCAATATGAAGTGGAGGATGTATTGAGTCGTTTTAAGCATCAGTTCCGCTCATCTTGAAGAAAAATTTGTACCTTTTTCATAAAACAATCTACCTTAAATATGATTATAAACAAAGATTTAGGATTTTCAAGAGACATCTTTCATCTTTAGCTTATTTAGATCAACTCCTTTCCTACATAAATATGAATATGCTCTTTCTCTAATAACATGCAAAGAAATCTAACTAAACTCCACTAATGCATAAATCTTCCTATATAGCCCGTGATTTATTCTACTATGCCTCTTTATCCTCCTTTGGCTTGCTCTTTTTTTTTTTATGATGATGATTCGGCAACTTTATGGTTACAATCGCTTTTTTGGGGTGGAAGAAAGTGTAAACTTCTTGGTAATATGTAGGAGTTTTTTTTAATGACGGGGAAAAATTAAACCCCGATACAAGGTACAACCATTTTTGATGATGGAGAACAATCGTTTAAACTCCGATACAGGTGCTGTGAGATGGACTAAGGATGTAGAAACATGCAATAGCAGGAGCTAGGATTTCAACAATTATGCTTTTGATACAGGATACATATGCATGTTTATATATGAAAGTCATGTCACCAAAATAAACCTCCAAATCTACATGCCCTATCTTTCCACAATCCTAGATTATAATCAATTTCTTAGTAGATAAGTTACTACTTAAGATACAATTTTACACAAGTAGAGAAATCATCATTTGCCTCTTTTTTTTTGACTCAAGTGATGTGGATATGCAATGCAATGCAAAGACTGAAAACAAACATGCATGAAACAAGAATGAAAAAAAAGTAGAATGAACTGGAAAAAAAACAAAGCAACATGAACTTGAAAAATTAATGATATTTTTATATGTTTTTTTTTTAATAATAACATGGATACTCTTGTTTATGAATCGGTCTCATTGTTGTCATCTTCTTCAATGTCCTCATCCAAAATGTATTCGTCATTATCACGTTTCTTGAATAGCTTTATCCTTTTACCTGCAATCAAAGTTTTTAGTGCAACACCATTTAATTCACAAAGAGCATATGTACCATTGTTGTTGACTTTTGATACAATGTATGGCCCAAACCACCGTTGAGTGATCTTTTTGCGTAAATCATATTGAGAGTCAAACGTACTATCATAAATGAGCACCTAATCTCCTACTTCAATTGGCTTAGGACGCAATCGATGAGTTTTATCAAAATAATGCTTGTTCTTCATTCTAGATTCTCTTAATTTTTCAACGGCATCATCAAGTCTTAATTTACCTTGTTCTAACTGTTGAATGCGCAAACTCAAAAAGTCATCAGTAGACATGTTTTCAGACCAAGGCAAATTTGACCATGTAGAAATGTGAGACTGAATTGGAAACAATGGTTTTTGACACTACATGAGTTCAGCAGGCATATACCCAGTAGTGCCTGTGCACGTCATTCTATCTGCCCAAAGTGCAAAGGGTAAGAATCTAGGACATTGTTTGATGTCACCGTTACATGCTTTAGATATGGCTTTCACAATAGGTGGATGCCCTCTCTCTATTTTACCATTGGCCTCTGGATTATATGCAGTAGTGAGAGACAAAAGAATACCGTGATGCTCAAAGAACTCTTTAGCTTCTCTCGCATTTCACTCTCCACGATCGGCAACTACTTTCTCTATGTACCCAAAGCGACTTATGACATCTTCAAGCAAGAATTTGCAAACATTGTAAGTGGTCTTAGATCGTAGTGCACGTCCCTCTACATGATTAGTTAAGTCTTCTCTTGCAAGTACAATGTAACGCATTTTGTCAATACCTTTAGGCATAGTTACAAGATCTACTACCCACTTGTAGTGAATACAAGGTGGATAACTAGGATGCAACGGATCTCTATGTTTGACTGATGAATGAAGTTGACAAGTAGAACATGTAGAAACATAGCTACTAATGTCAACGTACATCCTAGGCCAATAATAGGTACTTCTAATTTTTTCATATGTTCCAAAAAATCCTTTATGACCTGCCCATAATGTCTCATGCATTTCCTTCATTACTTGCAATTGAAGACCTTGTTTTCCTAGGACTCGTTGTGGATTCTTAACCTTACCCTTAGCATGTCTCCAAAGATAACCATTACATAGGAAAAAGTTATAAGCTCGTTTCCTAATGTTACGGAATCTATTCGTAGTCTAGCTAGGTAATGGTTGTAGTGTACTCAGATACTTTCCTATGTCTCTCCATTCATCTTCGTACTCAGACTCATGAAATTGCTCATACTCGTATATATGTGGAACATAATCAATTAAGTTCACATTCTTTATTAGATCACTTTCAAGATCATCATCAAATCTAGCTCTCGATAACATATCAGCAACTGAGTTTGACTTACTTGAAATATGAACTAACTCAGGATCTATGAACTTAATATATGAGATCCATCTAAGCATGGCTATATCAGGAGATGAACAATTCACTATCATTCCAATGAGAGGCAAACAATCAGTCTCAACTTTGACATTTGCACCAATGAAATATTCTTTGTCTGTTTTCAAAGCTGTTATCATACCCCATAGTTCTCGTTTGATCTGTGGATATTTTCGTTGTGTTTCATGTGAAATTTTGGCACCAAACCTAATTGCATATCTATTCCCTTTACTATCATCTTGACTTATGAACCCAACCTATACCAATAGGACAAGTGTCAACAGTCAATATAATAGGTTTGTTAGCAGAATAGTCTACACGCTTCAGGATTGGAGCTTCAAGCAATAATTTCTTCAATTTACGAATAGCTTGAGTGTGTTTGTCAGTCCAAATAAATTTTCATTTCTTCCTCAACAAGTCATAAAGACAATAAGCAACATGAGCAAAGTGTGGGATCCAAATAACATAAAAGATGCAAGCACCAAGAAATCTACGTACCTCACTCACGTTGTTACATGTTTCATAAATCTTGCTAATGGCATCAACTTTTTGTCGGTATGGCTTTCGACCATAATGGCCACATAAATGTCCAACAATAAGCACCTCGTTGACACCAAAAACAACTTTCTCTATGGAAAATGTGAGGCCTACCTCTTCAAATCGTTAAAATATTCTTTCACAATCAAAGATATGGTCAAGAACAAATTTACGACATCCAGATGAATCTAAAGTAATGTCCTTTGCACGTTCCTCACTCCCTTTAATTGGAATATCATCAATGAATGGCATGGTTATATGAGGGATAAATCATGCAATACCATATTCATAGCACTCATCATATGAGCCACATAATTAGTCGCTCCTTGAGGTAAAGTACACATTCGCACTAAGCCTAAAGGAGTTTTCATTGTGGTTATGTCACGACTATCAATTGCTAATTGGAATTGGTCATATCCTGAATGTAAATCACCCATTGAATAGATAGAATGTCCTGAAAATGATTCAACAAACTCATCTAGAATGGGTCCTGTTCCTACATTCCTTATGGTGACTTTATTGACAGGTTGGAGATCTTGAATAAAACGTAGTTTCCCATTCTTTTTAGGCACAGTGAACCATCTGTTTGAGTAAGGTGCAAAAGATGGCTCTAAAATTCTCATGTTTATCTTCTCCTTAAGTAGTTTCATTAGCTCAAGTAAGTGAGCCTTTGGAACTGGTATAGGACGAAGATTCCATGGAATATGTGAAATAGTAAAGATTATCATGGGTGCAACTAGCTTAGGATCTACACAACCAATCTCATGAGGATACATAGTAAAGGCTATTTCCATGGCTACATATGACTCTCTCAAATTTATCTCTCTCTGCTGGCAAAAGAAAGTCATTATCTCTACCAATTTTCACCTGTTTGATTGTCTCATCCGTGAATGTATGTCCTATGTTTTTCTTATCCCGAAGAGTTGGATCATTTTTCACATCAATAATTTTTTCATTACTTCCTTGAGGTAATGGTTGAGCTATGGGTTTGATTTTTTTGTCTACAGTTTTGTACTTCGTTTCAACTAAGGCATCATGTGTTTGGTTAAATTTTGAGCACTTGTCAACATTGAGAGCATACTCTTGGGTTAGAGCATATTCATCAAGGGAAGAAAGAAGAATAATATGGGAATTAGAATTTTATTGAAGACATAACTCTAACTCCTCAAGAGTAGGGAAACAATGAGATGTTTCAATCACATGCTCAATGTTCTCATCATGTTCCATGATTTTGTTGTTTTTATAATTTTTTTGGGTTTTTTGGATAAAAGACTTGGAAAATTGACTCTTATGAAGAAAATCTAATCTAGAATGTGGAAAACAAAGTGACAAACTATTGTACATGTTGGTTGGATGCAAGATGTCAAATAAATATCCACTGTTGTCCCGCTCAACAATGGATTCTATCCAAAATTTTGATCATATGTAGCTCCAAACATGAATCGAGGTGCACAATCACTACAAGCATGCTCATGACTTTGAGTAACAATAGGTTTCTTTCTAATTGACAATCGATTCCTAGGATGATTCACTCCTACTGTCATGAATTGAAGTGATTGCATTCCATCCTTAGACTTAAATCTAGCATAGGTAGACCCATCATCCATGGCTTTAGTTTCCATACGACTCTCACAAATAAAGGGTTGACCTAAGAGAACTTCATAGGAGCAATTACCTTGAATAAAAAAGTGAAACTCTTCTGTGATTCCTCCTATGGATATGGGCATACTAGCACAAGCTCCATACAGGGTACCTACACCATTATCTCCAGTTCTCATACGCCATCCACAATCATTATCTATGGGCCATCGAAACTTATCATAGACTTCTCTTGAAATCACATTGATTTCGGAGCCAGAATCTACTAATGCATTTACAGTGATAGTGTTCTTATCATTTCCTATTTTAACATGCATTTCTGATGTACCTCTAGACCAAAATTTTCTTTTAAAGTGTCTTTCAGGATTGTTTTCATGATTTTCATGGTCAGGTTGAATAGGTCCTAAGAAAATTTTATTAACATTTACTTCATCATCATCAAAGTCCTCTTCATCAGATTCATCAAAGTTTAAGGCTTCATTCATAGCTTGATCTTGATCTAGAGAATCTTGCATCTTAGTATCTAGATTAAGCGGAAACCTCTTCCTTTTAATTAGGCCGATAAAGTTATCTTTGAAAACAGGCTTTGCAATGGAGAAAACTTGTTCTAAAGACATAGTCACTTGACTCTTAAGCAAAATGTCATCTAAAATCTCCATAGGATCTATTTTTCTCTCAATTTCTGAAATCAAGATGGCTTTAGGTTTTCTCTTTGGTTTCTTTTGTTTTTGCTCAGGATCTTGCTTTTGTTCATGTTCTCGTGTTTGGTCTTCAGTTTGTTTTGATTGTTCTTGTTTATCTAAAGGGTTTGGTTCTATTTTTCTTTGCTTTGTCTTCTTCCCTTTTTGAATCTTCTCTTGTTTTTGTTCATTGGGTTGTGATTCTTGTTTTTTATCTTTAGATTGTGATATTTCTCCCTGCTCTATGATTGTTTCTATTCCCATTGAGGTTTGTTTTCGCGTCACTCTTCTTTCACTAGGTTCAGCTTCATCTCTTTTTTGTTTTTCTTCTACATTGGATATGTGAGAAATAAGAGATTGATCTTCTATTGGTGATTCCCAAGCCGTTATTCTCCTTCTCATCTCGTGCTCTTACTAAAACCTTTATGGAAAAATCACCTTCCTTTGTGGGTTCACTTGATCCCACTTGTTGTTCATCAAGAGCTTCTAGTTTCACTCCTCTAGTTCCTACATCCATTATGGTTATATTTTCATAGTGTTTTTTCATTCCTCCCTTACCATAATTTCCTTGCAAAGGTAGCCTAGATCGATAGTCACAGATTTTCTTGTCTATGTCTATTACTAGTCGTTGCTCCTTAGCAGCCTTCAATAGTTCAGAATCTCTCAAAAAGTGCTCTAACGAATCACACCAAGGACACCTACGAGGGCCACGCACAAAACCATTTTGATTTTGAGGATTTTGATTAACTTGTGGTGGGAAATTTTGAAATTGAGGATTTTGTTGATAAGGTATTGCTTGAACAGGATAATTAGGATTTTGATAAGGCAATTGATGTATTTGAGTAGCTTGGGGAGCAACATGCGGTACTTGAGGTGCAAGAGGAGCTTCCATATTATACGGTTGATGATTCTGAAAATTTTGATTTTGAGGATTTTGAAAAGCTTGAGGATACGTGTTTTGATACATTTGATGATTTTTCACATGAGGATGAGGATTTTGCATTGAAGGATTATGCATTGGAGGAACTTGATATGCTTGAGTAGGAGCTACTTGTGAATTTTGATTGGTAGCTATAACATGTTGATTAGGCTCTTGAAAAGACATTGGGCTCATTTGATTTTGGAAAGTTTTGGTGTAATTAGATTGTAAAGCATCTATAGTCTTGGCCAAATTGGATTGTGTAGCAATAAGACTTTCCATTTGCTTAGTGAGAATTTCCACTTGAGATTGTTCAACTACACTTTTATTTGGCTCTACTTTAAAACCTTGAGTAGGCTCCATCATTTGAGGAATAGGAGTAGAGTCAGAAATCATAGCATGGGATTGTTCTCTAACTTGCTCCTTAGTTTGTGGAAGGCTAGCTTGAGGAAGACTAGTTTGCTCATAAAGCATGGATTGTCTTTGATGTCTATGGGCTACAGCCTCTACTACTTTACGCACTTTTTGCCAATTGTCAGTAAGACCATAGCGCTTATTTGGCTCTTCTAATCGCCATTCAACTTCCCTACGAGTTTCAGGATGAAGAAGCTTAAGAAAATTGATCACAAGATCAGGTTCCAAAGTTATCTTATCCTCATCAGGAAGTTTCTCATAGCGTCTAATATACTCATTTTGTAAGTGAGTAATAGAGCTACTAGGCTTTGGGGAATTGACCCATTGTAAGAATCCATCTCGATTATGTTGGCGATAATCTTCAAGATAGAATTCTTTGAGCATCTCCTTTCTAAAATCACTCCAAGGAAGACTATCATATTGAGTGACACGGTTTATGATAGAGCTATCAACAATTCGTTCAAAGAATGATATCAAAAGATCTTTGGGAAGACCAAAAATCATAGCTTGCTCTTCAAACAAATCTAAGTAGCTTGTAACATTGATGCCATTGAATTTTCCCTTCTCTCTCAACATAGAAGAGACTATTCTTTGGCCTTGTTTCTCAACAATAAGGGATTTGAATCCTTCCTCCATCTTATGTGAATAAGGGAGTGATGCACGATGTTCTAGATCTCTTACAAATGCATTTACTTCACGACGAAGATGTGCACGATATTGTGAGAAATCCAGTGTAGCACTCAAGAATGATGATGATGATATGATGAGGATGAAAAATATGAAACAAAGGATATGGATCACAACCTCCCAACAAGGCCAGAAGCAAATGCCACGAAGCGTTTCACGTCGGGTTCACATGTGGAGGTGATCGCAATCCGGGTGGATCGGGTCCAGTCGTGGCACACACAGGGTGTATGAAGCTAATGAATGTTGGAAGGTTTAAGGACGTGAAAGCGAAATTAATGTTGAGTATGGAGAAGAGAGAGATGCTGAAATGATTATGGTAATGGGAATGTAGGAGTGCAAGTTAGATTGATGAACATGAATGATAAGAATGAAAGAGAACCATACACATGAATCAAATTTGGAAGGAAGAATGGTCCATTGAAGGAGCTTCTTA
The DNA here is from genome assembly GCA_020310875.1 of Ceratopteris richardii. Classification (NCBI taxonomy): domain Eukaryota; kingdom Viridiplantae; phylum Streptophyta; class Polypodiopsida; order Polypodiales; family Pteridaceae; genus Ceratopteris; species Ceratopteris richardii. The sequence continues at coordinate 58,287,133 of CM035433.1, read as the reverse complement.
AACACTTCCTAATTCTAATCCATATGCATAGTCTTCTTTGGATGATATGTAAGCATGACGAGAATAGATGGAATCCTTACACATAAATCAGTTTTGAAAGGAAGAATGGTCCAATATTGGAGCTTCTTATACACTTTCAGAAACTAATCAATATGTATGGGTATGTATGGATTATATGCATGCAAGTGAATTATGATGATAGAGTTTACTCACAAGCTCAATGAAACATCCTCACTGGTTCAACGCAATACTGCGGAGCCTTCTCACACATAGAAGAAAATAGAAGACATGTAAAAATACTTAAGAGCCTGAGAGACAAGAGACAAGAGACAAGTGACAAGTGACATGAATTAAAAGGATTTGAATTAAGATACATGTATAAGATCGTCGTGATATGTCAAGCTAAGCAGTCTACTGATCAAAGGCGGTTTCGACCCTCAAACCATGACAGTTCAACCGAATGTCACACGTAAGAAGGTGAGTTCCACTTCATTGACCCTATGCATGTCTAGGCTCGTAACGTCTAACTAAAGAAGTCTAAGACGCATTAAAACTAGCTCTAACTCACTCGCACGCTCCACCGAGGGTGAGTCAAGATAGAGATGCTGGTTTCAAGAGCCTATCCTAGATTGGAGTTTTAACTTAAATTTGAAACTAGGTACTATACTCATACTAGCCCACATTGGATCCTCAGTCGCTGTAAGGCCGCCGGATTGGCATAATGTAATTTATATTTTCCTATATCGCACGTACCAAAAGGTCGTAGCAAAGTGTTGTACCCTTTTTATCAATCAATGAAGAGACATTACGGTGGTTCTCCAGTAGAGAGGAAACGGGATCGCCAGACTGTCTGTCTGGGCGATTTGCGATTCTGCGGAGACGTCGAAGTGCAGATTTCCATAATTCTGAGTATTGATATTTTACCTTCTTGAATTACATTAATTTCTGATTAACACAGTAATGTTCGTTGGCGATAAGAAGTCTGTGCGACGACAATTATTACTCTCTGCGTTACATACTGTGAAAAGCCTAACCAGAATATGAATAGTAATACTGTGTAGAAGACATTATACTGGATAATAACGTACTGCTTGTTTGATAAGTTAACTGGGAGAATAAGATACAGGGCCTCTGAATTATCAGACCCCTACCATCCCCAACAACCCGAAAGAGATTAAAAGTGGACTTGACGGTAGTCTGCACTTTTAACACTGGTGCCGTCTGTGGGAAGATGGCTATGGATTGAAGAATAATCAGTAAAGGTAGAGTAGCACGTAAGGTAAGCAGTGCAGAGGTGATATATGCCGATTACTCGGTCCGAGGAGTCTTATCCGAAGTATTGGAGAGACCAGCATCCCTGGACAGTACCAAATTTGTTAGGGACACCCCCAGGTGGTAGAAGTGTAGGCCATTTAAGCCCAGTTGTCGAAGGATCAGAGCCAGTTAGCAGGTACCAATACGGTAACACATGATGAGATTCTGGTAGATTTCGGTGTAATTTCGGTACGTTTTGAAGAAGGTGCGCAGTTGATTCGATACCATCTGGTCAAAATTTGAACCTTTCCGGGGATAAAGTGGTGTTACCCAAAGAGATCATTGCCGGTGGAAGTATACCGTGTTTCGGTGAAAGTTCGACAAGTTTTGGTGAAAGTTCGGTACCAGTTGGTGGGAATTTACAGTTTTCCGGTGACAGTGTGATACTCCCTGGTGGATCTTTATTACGTACACCGTTGTTCGGGGCAAACTTGCCTACCTTTTATACCAAAGCTAAGGATAGGCTATTTGATCTGGAGATACGTAAGAGACTGAATGCTATTTTTGAGCCGGAAGGTGAGCAATCTGATAATACACATTCCGAAGGGCAAGAGACACCCCCTCATAACTCAAGAAATAACAACAGTACTAATAATAGCACCATGAGTGGTCAACAATAGCAACAACAACAACAACAACAACAACAGCAACAACCACTTCCACTTCCACCGGTTCCAACAGGGGTGACTTACACAAAGTTTGGTGGATTTGCGGGGGACGATCCTGATGCACATGTGCGCACCTTTGAGATAACCTATGTAGTGCTGAACCATCCACCCGACCCGGCATACAAGGCCATTGTATTTCAGGCCCGCTTAGTTAATGAAGCAGCTAGATGGTTGAATGAGTATGATATGAATCATTTCGTTAACTATGATGCTGTGAGGGATCCGTTTTTACAGAGGTTCCGGTCGAAGAAGAATCCTGCCGAAATCTTCGACTATTTGCAGAACAATCTGCAGAAGCCGCACCAGACTATTCAGGAATATGCAACATTGTTTAGAACCCACTTAAGACAACTGCCTCCGACACATGCTAATCTACCGGATGATGTTATAACCCAGTGGTTCATTAATGGGCTGACCCCACAGTTAAGACAAATCATGATCATCCGCTGTGTGGGTGCTATGACACTGGATGCTGTTATTGCGATGGCCCTACAACTAGAGCATAAAGTTGGAGGAGTCACCGAAGACTTGGAGTGGCTGAAAGCTAGTAAGAACGTAATAGATGATCCGGTTAAACAGATGTATTGTACCAAGTGCAAAAATCCAGGGCACACCAGTGCTATATGTGCCCTTAATCAGATGTATTGTGCCATCTGCAACACAACCGGACACTCAACGGAAAATTGTGCGTATAATGCCAAGGTGCAGGGGCGAGCAACTGTAAATGCTATTATCCAAGAACCAGGTCAGCCAGCAGCCCATTATGTGCCACCACACATGCGATACAACCAGTCGCAAGGATATAGGAATTACCGGAGTCAGCAGAATACCAATTTTAATTCAAATCGATGGCAGGCGGGTACATCAGCGGATGGTATTTCTCTGTCACCACCTCGATGCCATTTTTGCGATGAGATTGGCCACATTCGTAGGTTTTGGCAAGGATGCCGCAGAGTATGACAAAAGGAAGAAGGAGCGACAAAATCCAATGACCAACATGGTCTATATTTCACCAGTTGAATCACAAGTAGCAGTGGTTCAGACTAGGTTGGGTAAGCAGTTCCAACCCGCCGCTGAGGTATTCGAGTCTGGTATCCGTGAGCAGCAGTGAATGTACGTAAAGGCTAGTCAATGGACAGCTAAAGAGCCAATTGTATTTCCTGATCCAATTCCGGTAACACAGGTTCCCCTGCCTAAGGCAAGATCAAATGAACAAACTATTGCCCCAGCAACAGTAGAATCATCATCAGAATCGGTGAGAAGTACGATCCAAACAGATCAGGTATGGGATATTCTAGCCAAGGCTTCAATTACACTCCCATTGGGAAAGTTGCTCGCCTTGGTGCCAGGAGTCAGGCAGCAGTTTCAACAACAGGTTAGTCCCGGATCTCCCTGTACCCCGGCGACAGCCACAATACAACCGGAAGCTGATTCTACGGTGGACCATTCAGTCCCATTTATCACTGTATGGCATAAAAATCACAAGATTACTCAAGTGCTAATTGATGGCGGCTCGGGTGTGAATATTGCAACTGTAGCTCTCTGCAAGCAATTGGGGTGGACCCAAATTGAGCCCGTATAATTTTTTGTCAGATCAATCCCGAGTCCATCCGGTGGGACTAGTACGGAATATTCCAATTACTTTGCAGGGTACCACGTTCAAAATGACTTTTGTAGTCTTAGAACTACCAGAATCCAGCCTCGACTACAATCTACTTTTTAGTCGGCCATGGTTGAAACAAGCCAAAGTTGTCTAGGATTGGTCAGCGCAGGAGTTGACTTTCAAAGATAATCACCGGAAATATGTAGTTAAACTGGATGCCATCCAGCCTTGCAAGCTTCATGCAAGACCATATGTAGCGGAGCCACTCCACATGTTGGAAGGCTTATCTGACGATGAGGAAGAGGCGTTTCTGAAGAACAATAAAGATCTGATGTCCTTAGGTATTATCGATCTCCAATCAATAGCAGACAAGTGGAGTCCGACAGCGTGTGCGGTTGTCCCAGTGACTGGAGATGTAGACGCAGATGATAGTATTGCTATGGATGGAGCCACCCTACATCAACTTTTACCGTCAGCTGATGATTTGGTGAAACCTCGACAATTTTATGTCTCGGAAGATCAATTAGTAACATATAATTTGGGTGATGAGGTTAATCAACGACCAATTAAGATTAAGGTAGGATTGTCAGAGACATTTCAAGAGGATTTGATACGACTCCTACGTGAGTTCTTCGATGTTTTTGCTTGGGACTATCGCGATATGAAAGGTCTTGATCCGCGGATCTATCAACATCGGGTAGTGCTCAAACCAAAAGCGAAGCCAATCAAACAGTCCAGTTATCGAATGAACCCCAATTATGCGGCACAGGTCAAAGAAGAACTTGATCGGTTATTGAAGCTGGGATTCATTGTACCAATCGGGCATGCTGAATGGATATCACCAATCGTGATTGTTCCAAAGAAAAATAAATAGTTGCACATCTGTGTTGATTATCGGAAACTGAATGCTGCTACTATACCGAATCCATTTCCTCTACCCTTTCTGGACATAATGCTCGACAGGGTGGCAGGACATGAGATGTATTCATTTTTGGATGGTTACAGTGGTTATAACCAGGTGAGGATGGCAGAACAGGACACACCTAAAACAGCCTTTATCACAAACTGGGGTGTTTATGCTTGTACGGTAATGTGGTTTGGGTTAAGGAATGCTCCAACTACGTTTCAACGATGCATGCAAGAAGTCTTTTCACCCTACCTGACTACTTTTATGCAAGTATATCTGGATGACTTTTCCTTATTTGGGAAAATTGCGGCGCACCTGTATCAATTACGGTGTTGCTTTGAAAAATGTCGCGAATACCGATTATGCTTGAATCCGACAAAGTCAGTTTTTGCGGTCTCTTGTGGCAAACTACTCGGACATATTATCTCTGCACAAGGAATACAAGTTGATCCGGATAAAGTTGCACGCACTAGTTCCTACAACACCGAAAGAAGTTATGCGTTTCCTGGGTCAAATCTGGTGGCATGGCAGACATTTACGGTGGTTAGCTCATTTAGCAACCCCACTTAATCGGCTCATGACTAGTACTCCACAATAGTACGAATGGACTTCAGAATGCCAAACTGCATTTGATCGTTTAAAAGGCTTATTGACAAAGGCCCCAATTTTGCAACCCCCTGATTGGGAATGCCTGTTCCATGTCTTTGTAGATGCATCGGACATAGCCATTGGAAGCGTTTAATGCTGGTTTCGGCCTGTATATTATGCAAGTCGCCGATTAGCCCCTACTGAAAGAAATTATTCAGTGACCGAAAGAGAATGTCTCTGGTTGGTGTACTCTGTGAAGAAATTCCGACATTATTTGTTGGGCCGAAAATTCACCTTTCACGTGTATCATGCGGCACTTGTGTATTTGGTCCGACAGCAACATTTAGGTGGTCGCTTGGCTCGATGGGTTTTATTATTACAGGAATTCCACTATGAAGTTATTCATCGACCCGACACAACACATGCATCTATCTCGGTTAGATTCCGGTGAAGCTCCGATGGGGGTTGATGACACTACACCGGCAATTTACGCTACTGAGCCAATTGTTGAAGAATCTACAGAACCTCTTGTGCCCCCTACCTACTACGATACGTTACTAACTTTTCTAACTAACGGGTGTCTTCCTCCCCATACTCCTCCTGCTCTGCGCCGGAAGTTTGCAGCTTACAGTCGCAGATTTCGATTGATTGTAGGTCAACTATACTACATGGATCATACTAGTGTTTTACTTTGCTATATCCCACCACATGAATCCGAATCGATTATTGCTATGGCTCATTCCGTACCCTTGAGTGGACATTTCGAAGCTGACCTTACTCACCGTAAAATTTTGCAAAGTGGGCTTTGGTGGCCTACCATGTACAAAGATGTGACTCAGTTTGTGCAGCAGTGCGATACCTGTCAACGGTTTGAACAGCCATTACATCGGCACCTCTTTCCTCTGCAACCTGTCTTACCTTTGGAACCCTTTCAGAAGTGGGGGCTCGATTTTATTGGACCAATATCACCACCAACAACCCTTAGCAACAATCGATATATACTGACTTGTACGGATTATGCCACCAGGTGGGCAGAATCTTGGGCTTTACGGTCCGCCACAGCTGTTTTGGTGGCAAAATGCCTGATGAAAGACGTATTCCTGCGTTATGGCTTACCTCTAGAACTTGTGACAGATCAAGGAACACATTTTGCCAACAATTTAATGCGAGTACTAACTCACACTTTTCAAATTCTGCATAAATTTAGTTCACCATACTATCCGCGTGCTAATGGTTTGGCTGAAAGCACCAATAAGACTCTGTTGATTATGCTTCACAAATTGATCATGGAATCTCTAGAACGTTGGGACCAATTACTACCCGCGGTTTTATGGGCATACCGGACTACATACAAAGTGGCAACCAAAATGACCCCCTTCAAATTAGCTTATGGATTGGAAGCTATTGCACCGATGGAAGTAGTAGTGCCGAGTTTACGCATTGTCCTAGCTCAAAAATTGCTGCCGAAAGAATCCTTGCCATTTTGGTTGGATACACTCCGATCATTGGATGAACAACGATGGGAAAGTTTTCTGGTACTTCAAGAAGTTCAGCTTCGTCAAGCTCGTACCCATGATCGTTTCCTGAAGTCCCCTGTGTTTATGGTGAGCCAATTGGTGTTATTCTACAATACTAAAGCAAATCGATCTGTTGGAAAATTTAAATTACGGTGGTTCGGTCCTTACGGGATTAGTGAGCAAGTGGGACCCGCTACTTTTTGGTTGACTACCTTGACCGGAGTTCCCCTTCCCAAAGTGATTAATGGTTGAAAGTTACGATCATATCACCAACTGCCTGATCACCGCTGACGTATTCCTTGTTTTTTGCGTGTCACTTATTTTCTTTTTATTTCCGTATTGTGGCTGAATATAGACCGTAAATCTCCTCGTTTTGATATCTAAATATGATTATTCGCCACCCTGTGTTACTGTTTCTGCTCATGCATGCCGCCGTAATTATGAAGGTTATCATTTCAATAACGCGCGGTGATTAGCATTTTCGATCGCCTAATGTTGCCTGTGTGTCTACTTAATCTTGTTCCTTTTACTGATAATCGCTATTGTGTCTATGTGTTTTTGCGTTCTTTGTGTTCTGTGTTCTCCGTGTTCTTGTGCTTTCGCGTGCGCGTCATGGAAGCATTAGCCAATGTTGCTACATTCCGTGAAGGACTCACTCCTGAAGTGAGTGAGTTTTTGCGTATCCGTGGTCTTTTGAGCTTCGCTAAATTGCCTTGGCATTAAGTGGAGTGTCAACCATTTTATGCGCAGATTATTTCCGCTATCGCTGCCACACCTGCTACGGAGCAGAGTTGGCCTATACTTTGTTTACCGTCATGAGTCGTGATCACTTTGGCTTCGTTTGCCGATGCCTTCCGACTTCCTCGGGATGGATTGGAGAATGGTCCACTCCTTCCTGTAGCCACCATGACCACGTTATTTCCACGGCACTCATCTAATGAGTACGCCATTCTGTGTCGACCTGACCCGGAGCGTACCGCTTTGCATTTTTTAGTCGCGATTTTGAATTTGCAAAAACGCACCTACGATATCTTATGCCCATTTTACTCAATGATAGACATGGCTTCTAGCGAGCCTGTCAATTTTGCATCTTTTTATTTCCGGCGCATTCACCGTGAATGTGTTACGATTATTAAACAAGTTAATAAGGGTGATCTTCCACGATCACCTCTTCCCCATATCCTCGCTTTCCTCTTTCCAGCCATTCAAGCCGCGCAAACCCCGCCAAATGCTCCATTCTTGTTGCATGAAGAGTCTACGCGGATGCTCGAAGATGAGGAAGATGATGATGCAGATCTTTTTCAACTTCTTCGTCGGAAACGCAGCCGTATAAGTCCGTCTGAGAGCCAGGTGCAAGGATCCAACGCCGGACATGAAGAAGAGGTCTTCCACGACACCACCACTTCCATTCATGTTGATTCTTCCACCCATTCTTCTCCAATCCAGCAGTAGGAACAAAGTGCTTCCACCACTGACTCTGAAGAAGTTTCTTCTCCAGACGATTCTCATCAGTAGACTCAAGATGATGTGCAAGCCATTATTGCAGAGATTCTCAATGAAGTGATTGACATTGTGATTGCCAGAACTGAAGCAACAAAGCAGCCGACCACCGGAATAGTGTTGGTGCCTAATCTTCTTACCCCACTTCCTTCCACCATGAACATTGTTGAGCCAATTGTTCCAGTGCAACCTCTTGTTCCCGACGTACCCCCTTCTTCATCTTCTTCTCCTGCCTATTCTCCACCCTCCTCCCCTCATCTGTTCTCCGCTTCTACATCCCAATCCCTTCCTACCCTTCCTGCTTCAACCCCGATGTTTCATGAACTCGAATCGATGGGTCGACTTTTGATCCAATTCTCACAGCAGTTACCAATGCAACTGAAGATGGCCACTCATACTATCAGACACGAGTTGCAGCATAAAGTTGATATTTTGGAGGCTGATATTGCCCCATTATAGGAAGAAGCAGATGTCATGAAGGCAGAGAACCATGCTTTGCAGATGCAGGTTCAGCAACTTCAAGCAAGGATTGCAGAGCAGGACTCTTTGATTTCCCAAAGAGATGTAGCATTGGCTGAGTTAAAAGCCAAGGATGATTTGTTAACTGCTTGTGATGAAGAGATCAAGCAGTTAAATCAGCTAGTACAGGATAAAGAAGATGCTCGAGTGGCAATTGGAAATTTGTTGGAAGAAACTCGAATCCAGCTTGATGAAGTCATGCAAAAAGGACAGGAGATGGCTACTTTAGCTAAGCAGACTACTGCCGAACTTCAGACCGCAACTGCTGATTTGTTTCAGGCGAATTCTGCTCTCAAAGCTAAGACGAGTCTCACATTCAACTTCAGAAGGAGATAGCAGGTATTAAGAAAGAAAGAGATGCTTATTATCAGACAATTCAATATCAAGCTCAGGAGCTGGAACGAAGAGAAAAGCAGTTAGTTTTTCAAGCAGAGCGCCTATCAAGAATTGATAACCAAATTAATGATATGAGATTGAGCCGAGATGCAGCCCTTACCAATGACTTTTATTTGCAAGAGGCCTTTTTGCAGTTGCAGACTAATACGTTGATAAGCCAGGTCATTGCGGCAAGTTCCGTTCGAATTGACGCACAATTGGTAGAGCCGGAGACATTAAAGCTGATGTTGGATTCCTTAAAACAGAAAATCTCTAGAACCTTCAAATTAGCAAGAACTATGTATATACAAGGCATTGTAGACGAGCCTTAATTTTGCTTGCATTGCGGGTTCAAGTCCACTGTGCGTGCCAGTGTAAGGCTGTCGGATTGGCATCATGTAATTTATATTTTCCTATACGGCACAAATCGAAAGGTCGTAGCGAAGTGTTTTACCCTTTTTATCAATCAATGAAGAGACATTACGATGGTTCTCCGGTAGAGAGGAAACGGGATCGTCAGACTGTCTGTCTGGGCAATTTGCGATTCTCCGAAGACATCGAAGTGCAGATTTCCATAATTCTGAGTATTGACATTTTACCTTGTTGAATTACATTAATTTCTGATTAACACAATAATGTTCGTTGGCGATAAGAAGTCTGTGCGACGATAATTATTACTCTCTGCGTTACATACTATGAAAAGCCTAATCAGAATATGAAGAGTAATATTGTGTAGAAGACATTATACTGGATAATAACGTACTACTTGTTTGATAAGTTAACTGGGAAAATAAGATATAGGGCCTCTGAACTATCAGACCCCTACCATCCCCAAGAACCCGAAAGAGATTAAAAGTGGACTTGACGGTAGTCTGCACTTTTAACATCGCTCAACCGAGGGTGATCGTCTCAAGGAAGCCGTAAGCTAGCAAGAGCCCTATGGATGCCTAACAATGATGCTCTAGGAGTTTGGAGGGGGGTTTATATAGTTTTTTGAATGAATTTGGGCCCTTGGATCTAGAGAAATCAACTCTCGACTCTAGGATCACTACTTTTGATTACAACCATTTGATTAATCAAATCAATGGCTTGGAATTGTTCTTTCTATCAAATATAGTGTAAAGGAGTGAAATTTAGGCGCCTTCATTCTCCACCATTGGATCTGGGGATGATTTGGACCGTCGGATCAGTGCTGACATCAATTCGGATAAGATAAGCCACTATTTTTGGAGAAACTTTCCATTATTGATCTTTAACCGTCAAAAAAGTCTTCTTTGATGAAAAAACTCGTGGATCCTCCTTCCTTTATGCATAAGTTCACCTCCACCGTTGAATATGAGCTCATCTTGATCGTACAACATGGCTCAATCAGCTTTCACCATGTGGCAGCCCTTCAACCCTTCAATTTACTTAAACTAGAAAACTGTGGTGACCTTGAAAACTGGATTTTGTGCTCTTTGACCCTTCAAATATCCATTGATGAAGATAAAAGTTTGTAGGACTATGTTTTGAAAGGCCTCCTTTAGGAATATGCAAAAAAAACTCCCATCTGAATCTTCCTTGTACAAGTTTGACTACATTTGGAAGCTTGCAAGGTGACATTAAGGTGTCTAGGAAGCTCTGATAGCCTTGAAACTTTGTACAAATATGTAGCCACATATGATCTTTATACCCAAACCATATGGCTAACAAAAATTCCTATACAAAATTTTGTAGGGTCTAAGTGGAAAAATTACATTTTTTACAAAATGCACATGGCATATCAATGTGCTATAAGATCCATTTTCATGTGAAATTCGGGCTATACACTGCCTTTGATAGGATTTACAAGTATATGAATTTTCATGTGATTTGGAGATATTGAAATTTTTGCCCTAATTTCCAAAGTTTGACCAGCTTTGACTGCTACCTTGGATTTGCTCGATTTCTTCCAAAGTTTGGATGTGAACTCCCTTTGACATCCTTGATGCATCTTGGACTTCTCAGGGAATTCTGGCTACCTTCACCGAATGTGTTTCTTGTAGGCCTTCATGAGTGAGAGAGGAGAAAAAATCTCGACGACAGCGGGTGAAGATATCTTTGAAGAAGAAGAAGAACTCGCAAAGGGATGTGACTGGGAGTATACTAAATACGGTGTACTATGGTCTCATGGACGACACTTTTGGATCACACGAATCGATAAAAATAGGTCTACTTTTGATAGTGGGGTGATGATGAACTTTTTGCAAAAAAGTAGAGCGAGTGCAAGAGATGATTATGCTTAAGAAGACCAGCTAGATTATTGTGGTGTGATTCAAGATAACTTGAAACTATATTTTAGGAAGTTTGATTATTTTGTTTTTGATGTGAAATGGTTCAAAGTAGTCACCTCTGGAAGAAACACAACAGTGAGGCGGGATAAAAGCAGTTGTCTTCAGGTCGACTCCACAAAATTGTGGACGAATGAAAGGGATACATTTGTACTTCCCGAACATTGTGAGCAAGGTGTTTTTATACCAGATTCAAAAGAACCAGAGTGGCTATTTGTTTTACAAGTCACCCCACGTAGTAGACAAATTTGTGAGAACATAGATGTACAAGGTAGTCCATCTGTAGTGGAATCAAAGGTTCATTCGATAGTCGAGGAGGAAGAGATCATTGTTCGAGAAGAAGAGGTCATTGAAGAAGAGGTCATTGTTTGAGAAGACGAAGCAATAGATGATGATCAGGAAGAAACCAGCATAGCAAGCGATTTAGAAGTCATCAATATAGAGATAGATATTCTCGGTGCATCGGATCTTCAAGAGGATGCTAGTTTAGAGGATTTTTGAATAAAACACTTGTATGTACTAATTTTTGTTTTTTTTTTCTATTTATTCTCTATATTACCTTTATTATCACATGCTAATTATTTGAGTATTTTTGTTACAGAGCACGATGGGAGACAGTCCTCTAGTCACTCCTCATTCCATGATAGAGGAGCAGTTTTTAGAGTTTATCTCTCAGGTACCTCCCGCGTATATGGCCGCTGCATCATAGTATTGGATTGCTCGTGGTAGCACTCCTCCCGACCTCACTCCTAGCGGCCTCACTCCTGGCGGCCTCACTCCTACCGGCCTTACTCCTGCCGGCCTCACTCCCACCAGTGTCACTCCCACCGGTGTCACTCCTGCCGGTGTCACTCCTGCCGGTGTCACTCCTGCGGGTGGTGCTACTCCCGCAGGAGGCATGTCTCTTAGCTTTGTGACTCCACCATGACCATCTTTTCAGCCATCTCCTATTGGGTCTAGTAGTAGACATGTGTGTTCGACGCCTCAGTGCGATACAGGTTCTGGCCTGTCTCGTAGGTCGAGGTCACGCTCTAGAGCAGGAGGTTGTAGGAGTGGATCTACAAGTAGGTCTGGAGGAGGCGGCTGTTGTGGAGGTAGTGTGACAGATGTTGTGTTGCCCACTTCTACTCCTAGGACGAGTACCTCAGATGTAGGTACGCCATGCAGTACACCACGTGGAACACCACGTACACCTTGGGGTGCTCATGACCATGATGACTCGAAGGTGTAGAGTATCTGAGATGGAGCTCCGGTGATGGATGCCACTGGCAAAGCAATGCATGCACGTATACAACAACTTTGCTCCATATAGTTTGGACACTCCATCATGCTGAAATGGAGTGAACAGGATAAAGATCGAAAGAATTATATCACACAAATGATTTATCAGGAGTTCTGACCAGCCGATGGACAGCCTCCTGTCAGTTCAGAGTGGATTCTGCATGCCGCACGTGAGGTTATGTCCCATCGACGATCAGAGGCTCGTGATGCTTTTAGAGCAGGCTTACCAAAGCCTGTATGGTTAGATGCTGAGGATTGGGATCTGATTTGCGACGAGCAGCAGCAGACTCCTGATCGATATTGCCAGCAGCGAGATGCCGCAGCCACACATTTAGATATGGTTGGACTGTCACATTTGGGCAGCGGTGGATATGACACGATGCGTCATGAGTTTGTAAGTACTATTTCATTTATTGAATTTATTTGTGTTAAGTTTCTCATGTATGTTCCTCTAATGTTTTGTATATTTGTTGCAGGAGCTGGCAATGGGTCGTCCTCCAACACGAATGGAAGAGGCTTACGGATATCAGCAGGGATTGACTGCACTATTGGAGGACTTGGAGGGACGCGGTGCGGTCGTTTCATGGGAGCATTTGCGATGAGGTGATTAATTTATAAACTTGGTTTTTACTTTTTGTTTGTAATTTCATGTGAATTTATCTCATTCCATTAATGTTCTTTGTTGCAGGACTGCTGATATGGAACGTTCTTTGCATGTGTATGGCAGTGGCACACCAAAATTTTGTATTTGATTTTTATATGGCAATGCATTGCTTTGCCACATTTTGTAAAAAGCATCATATATGACAGTGGCTTGCCACGTTCTTGTACATGCTTCATTTATGAAATATATCACTTTTTTTGTACATGGTTCATGGTTCATTCTGATTATCTCTTTTGTGTCCAATAATATTCTATTTTATGAAATCATATTTTGGTTGACATTAGAGTACACATCACATGTACTCGGTTTCTTTTGGGCAGAGTGTATTGTCTTTTGTTACAACATCATGGTAATGTTGCTGTAGCAAAAGACAACACACTCTGCCCAAAATGTTTTTTGCAGATATGGTCATCGATATACGCGACGGTACTCCTAGTAATGTCATCGGAATAAGCGTCGGTACACCTAGCGGGCACCGGTATACGCGACGGTGCATCCAACGACGCTCACACCGATGCATATACCGACGCCCATACCGGTGCTGTAGTATGGACGTGCATACCGACAGCCACACCGACGTCACGGCAAAAATAGCCACGGTCATTTCCCTCGGTAAAAACCTTGGTATACGGTCAATCTGTTGTAGTATTTGTTGGGCTAACTTGTGAAAACGACATGCGCTACTTTGTACCCTTTCATATAGAGAATGCCCAAGTGCCTTTTTTAGAGGCCATTAGGTCAATCCACCTTTCCCAAGCCAACTTCCTAAGCTCTGATACCAATGTAAGGAATTGAACTTACAACCTCTTTGTTAGGAATGTGATGGGCTAACCACTTGCCCCAAAAGCCATGGTTGAGGATTACTTCCTAATCCTCTCTCTTAGGGTGTAGTTCAACCATCTCCTACCTATCAAGTGTGTGGTTCAACCATCTCCAACCTTTCACTTTATTACATATACTGTTATATATCTATATATATATGTATATTGTTATAAATATCTATCTATCTATCTCTCTCTCTCTCTCTATATATATATATATATACACACATATATATATATATAATTAGATATATATACTGTTATTTAAATATTTATTATATACATATATATACACATACACACACACACACACACATATATATATATACACACACACACACATATATATATAGTGTATGTGTGTGTATGGATGTGTATCTATATGTGCATATGCATGTGTATGTGTGTGTGTATGCATGTGTATGTGTATATATGTATGTATATATGATTATGTGAGTCTATGTATGTGTACATATGATTATGTATGTGTACATATGATTATGTATGTGTATGTGTATGTGAGTATGTGTATGTGTCTATCTATGTATTCATTATATGTGTGTATTTGCATGCATGTGTATGTGTGTGTGTAAATGTTCATGTATGTGTAAATGTGCATGTATGTGTGTGTGTGTGTGTAAATGTGCATGTATGTGTGTGTATGTGTAAATGTGCATGTATGTGTGTGTGTGTAAATGTGCATGTATGTGTGTGTGTATGGATGTGTATGTGTGTGTATGCGTGTATGTGTACCTTCAGTCACACTCCTTTCTCTCTCTCTCTCATATACATACATACATACATACATACATACATAAACACACATATGCATATCCACATATATATACATACACACATACACATGTATGCATGTGACCTGATGTGCGTGTACGTTTGTGTATATATGTGTGTGTATATAAATATGTGTATAAATATATATGTAAATTTATGTCTATATATATGTGTATATTATGTGTGTGTGTGTATGTATATAGTTACATATATAAATATAACAAATAAAAGCAATGCATACTATGCATTATCACGACGATAAGCCATAAGTGTTCGCATCTCTTTTAGACACCACTTATTCGACCACCCAATCCCAAATTCTGTCTCAAGTGAACTAAGTACATATTTTTTATCCCTCTCATCGTGCTCACTACAAAAATAAAAAAATCATGTAAATAAAAAATAAGATATTTATTTCAATTTATATGTAAAATTTATACTTACTTCCACTGCAAGTGGACGAGGCATAGGTAGGAGTCACATAATGCTCGTATTCTTCTCTTGAACTCCGATCCATTCCCTATATACACTATATTTCCCTCAGAATCTATATCGCACTCCAACCCTAGGGTGCCTATGCATGTCCTCATAGGCACCTGTGCTTTGCTCTCATGATCTAGAGGTGGTATAGGTGTCCTAAAAATAGATAGATAAAAATAAATAAAAATATGTGTTATAATATCATTAAAATTTTTTTTGAAAAAAACATACCTATGAGCAGATAGTTCTCTTCTTGCATGTGGAGCTACAGAAGAGCCCTCCTCTGGTCACTCAGTAAGCATCTGGATCGTAAAATCCAACTCATCATCATGCATCTCTGAGTACTCGTGCATGATGATCCCTAAGGTATCAGGCAGAAACCGAGATATGGTCATCTGCAAGCATTGCACCTTGTGTATGGTTGTGTGTGAGTGTGTGTATGAGTGGGGGGAGTGTGCTTATGTATGGGTGTGTGTGTGTATTTGTAGGCATAGGGGTGCATGTGTGTAAGTGTGGGTGTGTGTAATTTGTGTATGATTGTATGGGAGAGTGTGAAGGAGTGTGTGCATACGTGTGTGTGTGAACGGTGTGTGTGTGTGTTTGAGGGTGTGTGTGGTAGTGTGAGTGTGTGTGTATGTGTGGGTATGTGTGGGTTGCATGCGTGAGTGTGTGAGGGAGAGCATGAGACAGAGGGGGTGCGATGGGTGGGTTGCGGGTGAGTGTGCGGGAGGTGTGAGGGGAGGTGAGAGGGGAGGTGTGAAGGGAGGAGGGTTGCGGGTGAGCGTGCGGGGAGGCGGGGTGGGGCGGAGTGGGGCGGGGGGCTTATGGCGGAGGGGCGGGGTGAGGACTGGGCGGGGTGCGGGGTACTAGGCGGGGGAGGGGAGGGGAATTAGGCGGGGGGGTGGCGGAAGGAGAGGAGAAGGGGGGGTGGCGGAAGGAGAGGAGAAGGGGGGGGGATGGCGGAGGGCGGGCAGTGGGGGCGGGTGGCGGAAGGAGAGGAGAAGGGGGGGGGATGGCGGAGGGCGGGCAGCGGGGGCGGGTGGCAGAAGGAGAGGAGAAGGGGGGGGGATGGCGGAGGGCGGGCAGCGAGGGCGGGTGGCGGAAGGAGAGGAGAAGGGGGGGATGGCGGAGGGCGGGCAGCGGGGGGCGGGCAGCGGGGCGGGTGGCGGAAGGAGAGGAGAAGGGGGGGGGATGGCGGAGGGCGGGCAGCGGGGGCGGGTGGCGGAAGGAGAGGAGAAGGGGGGGGGGATGGCGGAGGGTGGGCAGCGGGGGCGGGTGGCGGAAGGAGAGGAGAAGGGGGCGATGGCGGAGGGCGGGCAGCGGGGGGCGGGCAGCGGGGCGGGTGGCGGAAGGAGAGGAGAAGGGGGGGGGATGGTGGAGGGCGGGCAGCGGGGGCGGGTGGCGGAAGGAGAGGAGAAGGGGGGGGGATGGCGGAGGGCGGGCAGCGGGGGGCGGGCAGCGGGGCGGGTGGCGGAAGGAGAGGAGAAGGGGGGGGGGATGGCGGAGGGCGGGCAGCGGGGGCGGGTGGCGGAAGGAGAGGAGAAGGGGGGGGATGGCGGAGGGCGGGCAGCGGGGGCGGGTGGCGGAAAGAGAGGAGAAGGGGGGGGGGATGGCGGAGGGCGGGCAACGGGGGCGGGTGGCAGAAGGAGAGGAGAAGGGGGGGATGGCGGAGGGCGGGCAGCGGGGGGGGGGGGGAAGAGAGAGAAGAAGGGGAGAGAGAGAGAGAGAGAGAGAGAGAGAGAGAGAGAGAGAGAGAGAGAGAGAGAGAGAGAGAGAGAGAGAGAGAGAGAGAGAGAGAGAGAGAGAGAGAGAGAGAGAGAGAGAGAGAGAGAGAGAGAGAGAGAGAGAGAGAGAGAGAGAGAGAGAGAGAGAGAGAGAGAGAGAGAGAGAGAGAGAGAGAGAGAGAGAGAGAGAGAGAGAGAGAGAGAGAGAGAGAGAGAGAGAGAGAGAGAGAGAGAGAGAGAGAGAGAGAGAGAGAGAGAGAGAGAGAGAGAGAGAGTGAGAGAAGAAAGAGAGAGAGAGGAAGAGAGAGAGGGAGGGAGAGAGAAAGAGAGGGAGAAAGAGAGAGATAGGCCGAAAGAAAGAGAGAGTGAGAGAAGAAAGAGAGAGAGAGAGGGACCTAGAGAGAGGGAAAGATAGCGAGAGGGGGAGAGAAAGAGGGAGAGAGAGAGAGAAAGAGAGAGAAAGAGAGAGAGTGAGAAAAAGAGAGAGAAAGGGGAAAGAGAGAAGGGGATAGAGAGATAGGTATCAAAAAGAAAGGATGAAAGCCACGACTGCTCAGAACTCAATTATGTCCATGTAATGGAAAGGAGCACTTGAACACTTCCTGAAGCTGCAGCCCACGGCATTTTTCCTCTCAATCTCGGCAACCGATGTTACGACAGTGATGAAGCTGTTTTATCTGAGAAATTAAGAAGCTCTGTCCTCTGGCATATGACACAAACAGAGAGAGGAGAAAAGAAGGAGTACTACAGACCCCCACATCAAGCTTTTGCACCGTCCCGATGCAATAACTCGTTTATTTGCTTATTCCTTCAAAAATGAATTGCAGAAAATGAAAGAACTATGGTATGTACAGGAAGTGAATTTCACCTGCTTGCATCAATTCAAATAACTCTTCACCCTGGAGATGTTGACGAGGGGCATCCTTTTACCCTGCAGATCTTCCAGATGCACTGCACCATGTGGCAATACCTTGATAACCTTATATGGTCCTATCCATTTGGGGGCCAATTTAGTTGAAATTGCCGGGACTTGATGTACTAAAACCATGGACCCTTCTTGAACTTCATTCGATCTCAGATACCTGTCATGTAATTTCTTGCGCTCTTCTTGTGTCACCAGAAGTTTCTGCATCGCCCCTTCTCTGTGCTCTTCTAATGCCACCAATCTCTGAATGGGGGGTTGAATGCCAATGGTTTTGATTCCTATTTCCTTTCTGATAATAAACTCAAATGGTGCCAATGCCTCTTTCCCATATACTAACCGAAATGGAATCTTGCCTGTGGTTCCCCTCTTCGTGGTTCTGAAAGCCCAAATTGCACCAATCAGTGCTAGCGGCCAAGAGCTTTGATGATCGAAAGATAATTTGCG
The DNA here is from genome assembly GCA_020310875.1 of Ceratopteris richardii. Classification (NCBI taxonomy): domain Eukaryota; kingdom Viridiplantae; phylum Streptophyta; class Polypodiopsida; order Polypodiales; family Pteridaceae; genus Ceratopteris; species Ceratopteris richardii. The sequence continues at coordinate 58,268,702 of CM035433.1, read as the reverse complement.
AAGCAATCCAATCAAAATCTTATTGGAACTCTCTGCTTGGCCATTTGCCCTGGGGTAGTAGGCACAAGACTTTTTATGGAAGATTTTGTACTTGTCAAATATAAACTGGAGCAATTGATTTACAAAATGTGTGCCCCTGTCACTAGTAATTTCCAATGGGCAACCAAATCTTGAGAAAATACGTTTATACATAAATTTAGCTACTGTTAAAGCCGTGCAGTCCACAGTAGCTTTAGCCTCTATCCATTTAGTGGCATAGCATGTGGCCATCAAAATATACTTTTTACCTCCTGGTTGCCCAGTTGGGCTAATTGGCCCTATGAAATCAAGACCCCATCGTTCAAATGGGAGCCATCCTGTAGATATGACCAATGGTTGGAAATTCAATCTGGTTGGCGCGGGAGCACACCTCTGGCAGATGTTGCATTCTTTAGAAAACTTGATTGCATCCTTGAAAATATGAGGCCACCATAAACCTTTGTGGATGATTTTATGAACCAATTCTACCCCTTTTAGATGTCCTTCATTGTGTGCAGCCTCTAGCAGAAGATTTACCTCCTCTGGATAGACACACCTTCTCAATATATCATCTTGACAGTATTTATATAAATTTCCATTTATAAGAGAATATGCTTTGGTTTTCAGAGCAGTCTTCTCTTTTCCACAGGTGTCAAGTGTTCTCGGATCTTTCCAGTAGTCAGAACATGAAGAATTTCATCATACCAACCTGTCCGAATTGCTACTAGAAAAAGATTGCTATCCACCAATTCATCATTAATACCTGTTGCCTTTTCGCTCATTGCCGTCCTGGACACTTGATCTGCCATGTAGTGCTCTTTTCCTGGCTTAATATGAATATCAAAATTAAACTCTTGAAATAGGAGTAACCATCTCCAAATCCTTACAGCTACTCTAGGCTTGTTTATCAAATACTTCAAGGGCTGATGATCGGAAATAACAATGAAATGTACACCAAGGAGATAATGTCGGAACTTCTGAAGAGCAAATACGATAGCCAAACCTTCTCTTTCCGTTGTACTGTAATTTCTTTCAGCTTGGTTGAGTAGTCTGCTTGCATAAGAGATAGGTCTATCCACTTTGTGAGATGATGGTTGAGCTAGAACTGCACCAACAGCATGAAGACTAGCATCTGTATGCACATGAAATTCTAATGACCAATTAGGAATACTTAAAAGTGGAGCAGTACATAGCCTCATCTTTAGTTCACAAAATGCTTTGTCAGCTTCAGCACTCCATGAGAAAGGGATCTTTTTGCTGGTAAGCCTTGACAAGGGCTTAGCAATTTCCGAATACATCCTAATGAATCTTCTGTGATACCCTGCATGGCCCAAGAAACTTTGCACTTCCTTTGGGCTTTGTGGAATTGGCATGGAAAGAATAGCTGTAACCTTTGCAGGGTCAACAGTTATGCCCTCAGCAGATACTATGTGACCAAGAAGAGTGCCCTTAGTGACCAAAAAGTGACATTTATCAGGATTCAATTTCAAACCTGTTTTGAGACATTGCTCAAAAATTTCTTTTAGATTTTCCAAATGGTCATGGAAATCTTGAACTGCTGCCCTTCTATCTGTACCTGAAAATACTGAAAAGTCATCCATGAAAATGCGTAGAAATCTTGTTAACCATTTGCCCAATATCAGATACATCGTTCTATTAAATGAAGCTGGCGCATTCTTCAAACCAAAAGCCATACGAGTATAGACATAAGTGCCCCAGGGAGTGACAAAGGCTGATTTGTCCCTATCATCAGGATGGATCACTATCTGATTGTAGCCACTAAAACCATCCAAGAAACTATACAAAGTGTGACCAGCTACTTCTTCAAGTACTTGCTCTGTGAAGGGCTGTGGAAATCCATCTTGAATAGTTACTTTATTCAAAGCACGGAAATCAACACATACTCTTATTTTTCCACTATTTTTCTTGGGCACAATAACCATAGAAGAAAGCCATCTGGAATGTTCTACTGGCACAATTATACCTGCTTCCTCTAGTTTTGTAATCTCTGCTTTTACCGCCTCTGCATACTTTGGATTGAGTCGATATGGCCTACTTCTTACAGGTGCAGCTCCCTCAACCAAGGGTATCCGATGTAATCCAAGCTCTTCTGGTATTCCTGTTAGATCTTTGTAGGACCATGCGAAGACACTTTTGTAAGTAAAGAGCAAAGAAGTTACCTTCTGTAGTAAATTAGGATAATGCCACAACCAGGATGCCAAGTGAACTATTTGAGGGTTCTCTTCATCCCCTAAATTTACTTCTTGAACCAATGTTTCAGGATTGGCCTTGTTTGATAAATCATCTCCATTATATGCAGGAGTGGAGTTTAATTTATATTCTGCAACATGTTCTTCCATCCATCCTTGAGGTATATCTGAGAAAGGAAGATCTTCTCTACCCTTAGGTTCAAAATATTCTACCTCTGATACTTTTATCTGGGTTGCTTCCTCAAGGCTTGTGCTTTCCTGCAATTGCTCATTCTCCAACACCTTGTGGTCTTCATTGCCCTTTCCTGTAATTACCTTATCTGCAACTTCTTCCTCAATTTCATTAATCTCCAATGTGCAACACTCTGCACTTCCCATCATCCAATTTAACAATGTATCCTCTTCTTGGGGTAGAGAGGGCATTACCTGAGTGTCCACAGTATATCCAGTAGTTTTTCCTGAGTCGAATCCTTCTTCCAAATGTAGTTGCAGTTGGCTATTGGTATTTGTTGAAATCCATAGTTTATTTTTTCCCCAATCTTGCAAAGCTTTTGCTTGTCTCAGCCAAGGTCTCCCCAGGAGCAAAGGATAGGAAGTCTCCTGTGGAAGTGTAATAACAACAAAATCCAACACAAAGTGGCAACCCTGTACTACCATCAATACCTTTTCAATAATGCCAAGTGGCGCAACCCGATGTTGATCTGCCAATGTAACCGTGAATGGTGCCAACTTGGTGGGGTTCAATTTCAACTTCTTCATTCTAAAATCTGGCATCAAATTGATACCAGAGCCTCCATCTATGATCACACCTGTAAGAGCTTCATCCTTTATACAAACTGATAATCTCGAACTTTGGTAGTCTGCTAAGGGTGCAGGAGGAAAATCAACCATGAATCCATCTATACTAGGTGATTGGACTAAGTGAGCAGAGTGTATAATTTTCAGTAATTGAAACTACACATTGCTTCTCAACAATAGAAGAATTAGAACTTTGTTATCAAAATAATTCTAATTCCCATATTCTTATCTCTTCACTTGATGTGTATGCATTAATTCAGGAATATGCCTCTAAAATTGATCATGAGTATGATGCCTTAGTGGAGACTAAATATAAAACTGTTAGTAAGAAGGTTAAACCCGTAGCTCAACCACTACCAAAATTTAGTAATGATATTATAAAGAATGTAAGTCATGAGCCAATCCTTAGAAATCCGACATATATTGGCCATGTATTTACTAAAGAATCCTTAAAACAAATTAAATTAGATGCTAGCGGTTTCCTTCTTCCAGCAGAAAAAGAGTATTTTCTGAAGATTATTGAGCAACATGGAAGAGCATTTTCTCTAGAGCCTTCAAAGATAGGATGTGCAGATCCTAGGATAGTTTCATTGATGATTATTTTTACTATTCCTCATATTCCTTGGAATTTGCGCCCTATTCCTATACCTAAAGCTCATCTTCCAGAGCTGATTAGATTACTTAAAGAAAAAATTCACATGCATATTTTAGAATCCTCTTCAGGTCCCTATTCAAACCGTTGGTTTACTGTGCCCAAAAAGAGTGGAAAACTTTGGTTTATCCAAGATCTCCAGCCAGTTAATAAAGTGACCATTAGAAATGTGGGTAGGTCCAATTGCGGATGAATTTGCGGAAGCGTTTTCAGGCAATTCTATATATTCAATGGGTGATCTCTACTCTGGGTATGATCAATTTCAATTGGCACTAGAAAGTAGAGACATAACTACCATGAAAACACCTCTGGGATTAGTTAGGATGTGTACGTTACCTCAAGGTGTGACCAATTCAGTAGCACACATGATGAGTGCAATGAATTTGGTTTTGCACGATTTCATTCCTCACATTACTATGCCCTTTATAGATGCCATTCCCATTAAGGGTTGCTTGGCAGAAGAGAAAGATAGCACTCTGGATGAAGATGGTTGTCAAAGATTTGTTAAGGCTCATATCCTTGATTGCCAAAAGATCTTTCAAGGATTTGTTCAAGTTGGCTTAACATTATCTATAGAAAAATCTACTTTTGGTGTTAATGAGGTCCTCATTGTAGGTCATCTTTGTGGCCATTATGGACGGAAGCCATACCCTCAGAAAATTGACGCCATTAGTAAGATTTCGGAGATATGTCAAAATGTGAGTGAAGTTCGTCGATTTTTAGGAGCTTGTATCTTCTATGTTATATGGATACCCCATTTTGCACATGTAGCTGACTGTCTTTATGATTTGTTAAGGAAGAAAAGGAAATTTTTATGGAGAGAAAAACATACTCAAGCAATGAGTAGATTAAAGAAGTTATTGCAAGAAGCTCCAATCCTTAAGCAAGTAGATTATACGAATAATAAGCCTATTATTTTGACTGTTGACACTAGTCGTATTGGGATAGGCCGGGTCATAAGTCAGGACGATGAAGAGGGTAGAAGGTATGCTGTGAGATTTGGAGCTAAAATTTTGCATAACACTCAAAGACATTACCCGCAAATTAAAAGAGAACTTTGGGGTTTAGTCATAGCTCTAAAGTCTGATAAAGAATATTTCATAGGAGCAAATGTGATTGGGGAAACAGATTGTTTACCGCTAATTGGAATGATCACAAATTGGTCCTCACGAGATATTGCAATGCTTCGCTGGATTTCTTATATTAAATTTATAAATCCAGTTTTAATCCATATTTCAGGCAAATCTAACTCTGTTGCTGATATGCTTTCAAGAGCTAGATACGATGAGAATGATGAAGCCAAAGTAAATACTAATATGATTAATTATGATTCCAAAGTATATGTATATGAAAAATTTAATTCTGATGAATATGAAGGAGAGTGGCTAGAGATTGGGAAGTATCTTAGTACTTTGGTTAGATCACCTTCATGGTCCTCAAATATATTTTGAAATATTAGAAAAAGAGCATTTAACTTTTTCTTGAAAGATGGGTTAATTTGGAGACATGCAAGGGGGAAGATCAAAATGCCACAAAGGGTATTAGGTACTAAGAATCTTCAGATGCAAGTCATGAAGAGCATGCATGATACTTTATGGGCAGGGCATAAAGGATTTGTAGCTACCTATGAAAAAATTAGAGAGTGTTATTGGTGGCAAGGTATTTATGTTAATGTAAAGGATTATGTGGATTCTTGCGATGTATGTCAAATTTATTCATCAGTTAAGCATAGGAATCCACTGCATCCTACGTATCCACCATGCATACACTATAAGTGGGTAGTAGACTTAGTAACCATGCCCAAAGGTATCGATAGGATGAGATACATAGTTCTTGCTCGAGAAGATCTTACTAATCATGTTGAAGGCCGAGCTCTAAGATCAAAAACTACTTTCAATGTATGTAAATTTCTTCTTGAAGATGTGATTTCAAGGTTTGGGTATATTGAGAAGATAGTAGCCGATAGGGGAGAATTAGATGCACAAGAGGCTAGGGAATTCTTTGCTAGGCATGGAATTCATTTAGCTCTTACGATTGCATATAACCCTGAAGCTAACGGAAAGATTGAAAGAGGGCATTCTCCAATCATTAAGGCGATTTCTAAAGCCTGCAAAGGAGAACTTAAGAATTGGCCAAAATTTTTGCCATTTGCTTTGTGGGCTGACAGAATGACCTGTACTAGAACGACAGGGTTTATGCCGGCAGAACTAATGTACTGCCAAAAACCAATTTTTCCAGTGCATACTCAAATCCTTACTTGGACTACACTTCCTTGGGAAGATAATCTATCTACTGAAGACTTATTAGCACTAAGGATTTAGCAACTTGAGCAAGGGAATGAAAGATTAGAAGAAGCTGTAGCTAAATTGAAAGGTTCTAGGCTTAAAAATAAAAAATATTTTGATAAATCACATAGGTTAAGGCCAAAGCCAATACAAATTAATGATTGGGTATTGATATATGATAGCACATTTGATACACAGTATGATGCTCGTAGGAAATTAAAGAAGCATTGGTTTGGACCTTATGTGGTGGTCAAAATTTATGAAAATGGAACGTATGCCTTACGAGAGTTAGATGGAACTCCGCTTAAGAATTTAATTGCAAGAAAAAGAGCTAAAATATTAAAGCAAAGAAATGAAGAAGTTTATGACTTATTATATGATGAAGAAAATGATGAATGAATTTTTAATAAAAATAATGTTTAAATTTTCATTTAAATATGTTTTTTCTTTTACATGTATGAAAGTAAAAGTTTATTTATGAAAACTAATTTTTCTTGTGAGTTTACATGTTGTTGCTTGATAGCAAGAGTTGAAGATGCTTTTTGAACCAATAAATTAAAGATTCTTTTATGATAAAGATGAAGAGCAGGAGATTAATGATAGTACATGAAGCCTAAAATCCAAGCAATCGAAGAAATAGTTGGATGACAGACGATAGAAATCAGGTGAAACAATTCTGATTTATGATTTATTTCTTAATTGTTTATAAATTTTCTTGCATTCATGATTTGATTAGTACATTCTTCTGATATGTAAGAGAAACTATTAAAATTATAAAGCATAGAATTGTAAACTGAAGTAGGAATGTGTATGAGATGAAGATAGGAATTAGAGACTCTATGGCTGTTATAAGGTTAGAAGTGGGAAAACTTGACTTTCGACTCCTAGTAGAAGTAAACTTGTGTTATATAGGTAGGCTTTCTTAATTTCCAAACCATTTAGCTTATGAGATCCTAGTTCCCACTATTGCATTCCTCTAGAACCTCTGCTCTGCATAGGGGTTAAGCCTTTCCCCTCTAACAAAAAATTTTCGAAGAAAGAATAGATGCATAAAGCAGTACATTAATGGTTGCTGTATAATTATAAAAAAATTAATAAAAAAACAAAAAAAAAAATGAAAGGTTACCAAGAATCGGTTGTGATCTTGAAATCACTTCTGGTTTGTATGCAGGCAATATGAGGCGGATTTATGCTATATAGGAATTAGTTAGATGCATCTTATGACAAGTGGCTAGGGAATGAGGGATAGAACGCTCATATAAAATAATTATTACTTTTGAACATGGTTAATAGAAGAGCAAGTACAAGACTATCTGCATGACTTCTATAGAAATTTCTAAAACTTGTTTTCAACTTCATGCATTGAACGAAAAAGTTTATAATTCCAACTTACGTAATTTTAAAAGTTTTCTTTACTATCAGAAATTGTACTTAGGAGAACGAGCATATTATAAATACTGTTTCAAAATAATTTTAGAAATATTTTTCAAAAAGAATTTGATATTGCCTTCTATGATCTGCAGGTTTGGCCCATCGAGGATGATGTGCAGGTTTGGTGGGGGCGAATGTCAGAAAGTTTTCAATCTTCCCATTGATGACTAGGAAAATTAAAAAATGACTATTGGTTAATTATAATCCCATTATTACAATGTTTTGCTTGAAACTAATCTCTCGTTAAGTGTTTGCAGGTACAAAGTTATGAAGAAAACAAATGCTCGTATCAGGGTTTACTCTAAACTACTCCTATAATGTGTGTTTAGATCAATGAAACATTGAATTATGGGTTTAAGACCCTAGGTTTACATTCATTCATGTGTATTTAGGTTAGGAGCATTATTTCTTGGTTAATGATAGGGTTATAGCTAGGTTTTCAATTAATTTCCAAAGGGTTTCAATGGTCTTTTGATGGGTTTCAAGTAGGTTTTCTAGGTTTTTAGTATATTTAAAGGGTTAGAATAGCTGTTATTTAAATACATTAATCTATAAATTAAATATTTAAATATTTATGTATTAAACATTAAACTATGATATAATTAATTACTTTAATCATGTGTGTGAATATAAATACTAAGGTATTTAATTAATTAAAACCTTAAACTAAGCTTAAATTAAATGATTTATTTAATCATAGAAAATTAGGATAATTAAATTAAAAATGATAAATTAAATGGATAAATATTTAGTGGTGTGTGAGAGTGTTAAATTAAAGAATGGTTTATATAAGATGTGGAATTAAAGTGATTTAAGGAGTGGATCATAAAAGATATGCATTTAAAGTGAATAAAGATGGTTAAAAAAAAAGAATGGTGAGAATTAGTGTAGATAAAAAGAGAGGAGAAAGTAAGTTGTGTGAATAAAGCTAATTTAAAGTATGGTGAGTATTAATGGGCTAAAGTGAGGTTGTAGATTAAAAGTTAAAACTAAAAAGAGTGGCTTAGAAATGACTTGTGTAAGTATATATATGTGTGATGAGCTCGAGTTTTTCTCTAATGTTTTGCAGGTACATATCCTCTTTTCTTGCACAGTTTATCTTCATTTCTACTTCTATTTGCACACGTAGAGAGTTGTATCTTTGAATATATATGAAGAATATAAAGAGTTGAATTTTTGGATTATTTCGCGCATTATTAGAGACTCTAGAGATGATTATATTAGGAGTTGGCTTTTCTCAGCAGTTTAAAATTCATCAGAGTAAACATTTTAATATAGAAAAATGCTTCGGCTGCTATTTGTTCAGGCTGAGAGAGAGCTTGTAAGTTTTACTCATCTATCAAAATATGCTCAGTTCTTAGTTTCTGCACAAGGCTTGCACATATTCTCCGCTTACATATAGACCAGAAACATTGCGAGAAGTAAGGGTCAACATTTATTCACTTTACCATCTTCCTTATGCCATAATCGCGCATAGAAGGAAAAAGGAGCGATGAGAGAGAGAGAGGCACGGCTAGGAGTATTCGTCCGCAAGACCAGATGAGTATTTGCTTCATGGAAATATTGTGGACCTGAGAGTTGCCTTTGAATCAGGCGAAGATCTCACCTCCTCTCCATGCCAACCATCGAAATATTGAGATCTGTGATTAACTAGACTCCGGACCCGAGGGATCTGTGCAGCCGTCTGTCTGCCTGAGACTGTGTGTATCTATGACCGTGTTCGCAAAGAGCGAGGCAGAAAGAGAGGAACAAGTGAAGTAGACAGGTCAATTTCCTGTGTGTACAAGCTGCTAAAGGATCAGACTACTGTTTTCCTCATACGGGAAGAGACGTGTCTTCCTCATATGTTGCTTTTGCCGCGTATATTGCATTATAACTCATAGTTTCAACTTCATTAGTCTTTGCCAACAATAGTGTCACTACTCGCGGCTGTAGATCAATCATTCTCCATCTAGGCAAAGCGACTACAGTACTGTGTGAGCAGGTCATGGCGACATATTTAGCCCTCACATGAAGTTTAATCACATGCTACTCGAAGTTTATGTAGATACACCGCTGAGTATGATGCTCCAGACATCAAGGTTTTCTTTAACTAACACTCGAGATTTTCTTCTCCACAAGTAGAAAAAGACGTAACATGTTTAATTGTGAAGTTAGAGAGAGAGAGAGAGAGAGTTGCCTTTGTTTTTGCTCTACATCTGCTCCAAGATTGTTAGAAGAGCGGAGAGAGAAGGCTCTATGGAAGGGTCGGTCGAAGCTAATCATTGATGTAGCAGTTGAGGAATTGAAGATCCTTTTTGTAAAGAAACTCAAAATCTTTTCTGTTAGGATTGAGGAACAAAGTGGACAGTGGCCTGCTCAGATGGGCCAATGCTTATCATGAAAGGCCGTTGGAGTATGAGAGGTGTAGAGAGCCAAGGCTGAACCCATTGGAGGTTTTCAAGCTCTGCGTGCTCCGTCGCGTGTATGAGTAATCAATCGTCTATTGAGAGAGGTGGTTGCATAGAGATGCGTACACCATCGCTGCCAACGTGACAAAAGAAGAAAACTGGATGTCAATTCAGCATGATGCTAATCATGGTTCTTACACACAATGGCCATTCTTTGGGTATATAATGAGTGCAACTATAGATTTGATAGGAGTGAGCAGTTTCATGTGGCGACAACAACATGTAGTTGGTCATCATGCCTTCACAAATGCCAATGGCTGTGATCTAGACATAAGGGTTTTGAAGCCCAATGTATGGAGGTTGATTCGTGAGCATCCTAAGCGGTCTCATCATAACTTCTAGCACATTTACCTGCCTTTGATCTATATGGAATCCTTGCTCTCAAGAGTGTGCTCTATAATGATTTTGCATCATACTTCACGGGATCAATTGGACATCTGAAGATTCCAAAAATGACTCGTCAGAAATTCCTTATTTTTTGGGGCACAAAAATAACATATGCAATCCATATGTTTGTTCTCCCTGGTCTATTCAGTCATTATGATGCACTGAACATTATCCGTTTATATGTTATCATTCAGCTTGTGTTTAGATGGGTTCTGGCATTTCTTTTTCAAGTGGCTCATGTTGTTGAAGAAGCTGCTTTTCCCATGGTAGATTCATCCAGTGGAAGTGCAATGCTTGCTAGAGGTTGGGCTACTTCACAGGTGAGTCAATTTTTTTGGATGCATATTACTGGAGGTCTCAACCATCAAATTGGACATCACTTATTTCCTGGAATTTTCCAGATATACTATCCAAAGAATTCTCCCATTGTGAGAATGACGTGTGAAGAATATAATGTTCCATATCTTAGCTTCCCAACGTTTTGGGCGGCCCTGGTAGCGCATTTAAAATATCTTAAGGTAGCGGGAGCCAAGGACTTTGATTTTCATTTGAATGACTGAATGAGAGCCTGGAGGCATCTGAACTGAGGAAAGGTTTGGGGTTCGTCAGAGACTGGTCAGATCCTGTAGTTCATTAGAGGCAATGATTCTGCTTGTGAGGTGCATATGTGGAAGCAGAACATGATGAAGCATGAAATAGCTAGGAGTAGATCGTTGATTGGGCTCTCGAATGTGTCTCAAAACGGATGCATTAACTTCAGCACGCATCGTGTGTCAGATCTCACAAAAATTGACTTCTTTAGTTCAGATCATTTGTGTTAATTCGCATCGTATGTCAGATTATATTCGATTGACCTCCCTTAGAGTCATGTGCTCAACCATAATTTTATATTGTTTAAACTATATTATTAGAGTCATGAAGAATCACACGTGGAGGTGGTTATTATGACAAAAGATATTGGACCTTGTGGAAGCTTCCCATGTTTGGTTGTGTGGATGCAAGTGTGTATGTATGCATGTATAGTTGAGTACTTGAACATGTAAGCATAGTATTATAGCATATGATTTTAATACATAACCATAAAGTATATGTGTAGCATGATTGAGAGTATGCATGTAAAGTGCATAAAGGAATGAATGAGCATGTGTATTAAAGTATGTATGAGATTAATGATTTTTTATTGAAATATACTAATATTTTCTAATGTTTTGCAGACAAACATTGAAGATTCAAAAGAGAAATTGAAGTGAAGTGAAGTGAAGTGATCCGTGAAGCAACAACTTGATAACAAACCATTTACCTTATATTTCCCTTAGTTTTCATTTGAGCTATTTGTTAGCCATATTTACATATATCTTGTATTAGAATTGAACCTTTAGCTCTAGCCACAACATTTTGTTGATGTGTAAAACACCACAAGCAATGAATTAATGTGACACTAGAACACCTCTATGGTCACCATTAACTCATTGCCACTCCAAACTTTGAGAAATGATAGCCGAAACCAAGAACTTTGCTTCTTCAGATTTTTCTAGTCATTGAAATGACATACCTTCTGTATTTTGCTTATTTCTCTTAGCTCAAATATTATTTCTCCAAGATCTTTTATGAGATGAAACTAGAAAAGTAGAGCTTTCCAAGAAGCTATTGTACGCATAAAACGGATCTCTAGAACTCAAGTTATGGCCTTCACAAGATCACCCTGTATGACTTGCCAAAACTGGAAATTTTGCCTCCTTTAGTAATTCTGAGTGTCTAAAAATAAAAATTTGATGCCTAGCATCGACTTGCAGCCAAAAGTCGATGCCGGGCATCGACTTTGAGCTTTTTCAGCTACTTTTTCAGTGCCAGAGTTACCCCCTTGAACACACACATGGACAAGACCACTTTTATGTGGGAAGTCGATGCCGAGCATCGATTTTATGCTGAAACGCGATGCCAGGCATCGAGTTGCTCCACAAACCTCATGATTTTAAGAAGTTCTAGCAGTTCATAATACTCAGAGAATAAAACACGGACTTATCAGCACAAACTCGATGCCAGGCATCGAGTTGCTTGGAAAACTTGAAGTTTTGAAATCATTTCACAGAAGACAAGCATGGAGATGATGGAGAGAGTCTCATACACAGAACTTTAACTATTTCTTGTCATAACTATGAAAAACTCAGAAGTTTACAGATGCTTTCTCACTCAGAGAAGCCCGACTATACTCAGTCGTACAAAATGAACTCCTTCTCACATTCTATCACTCTCTTCCACTTCTTCTCTCTCCGCGTCAGTTGATACAAACTAACGTATATAGATTTTCTCATTCTCGTGACTTTTAAAAAACTTCTAGAACTAAAGTGAACTAACTTTACAAATATGATACAATTGTGAATTTGTCCCTTCACATAGGCATGTGGTTTTCTTCCTAAGATTTGACCTTCAAATATAGATCCAATTAGTGATTGTTTCTCCAACAGCTCCCCCTCAATCACTATTTGACATTCTCTGTTTCTTCATATCATCTTCTTTTTATTTTACTCCTGCCATGCTTTTGAATCTGCTAGTCTTCACACCATCCAAGCTCTTTGTCATTATGTCTGCTATCTGATCTTTAGTAGAAATGTACTCCGCTTCAATCTCCTTCTCCATTACCTTTTCTCTCAGGAAATGATAATGTATCTCTATATGTTTTGTTCTTGCATAAAAAACTGGATTTGCTGCAAGATAAAGTGAACTCATATTATCTCCATATATTGTAGGTGTACCTTGATCAATGCCCAAGCTTTTGAACAATGTCTGCATCCATATGACCTCCTTAGCTGCTTCCACAAGTCCTCAAACTACCCACAAGAGATTGATACTTCCTCATACCTTTGTATTCTGCACCATCATATTTACTGAGCTTGTCATTAACTTCAAGTGGAGTTGAAGCTTCTCTGCAATTTTCCATATCAAACTTCTTCAATAGATTCAGAAGATACCTTTCTTGTGATACATATATGCCATGATCTGTATAAGTGACTTCCATTCCAAGAAAGTATGACAACTTTCCTAGATCACTGATCTTGAACTCTTTCTCAAGTAATCTCTTTACCTCCTTAATTCCTTCATCTGAAGTACCTGTGATTATAATGTCATCTACATAAATACAAATGTAGATTGTACCTTCCTCTGTTCTTTTGATGAGTAGACTTGGATATGCTGTTGAACTTTGATATCCAAGATCATTAAGATACTTCACCAGCCTATAGTTCCATGCTCTTGGAGCTTGCTTCAATCCATACAATGCTCTTCTCAACCTGCAAACAAAATTTGGATACCTGGAATCTATAAACTCTTGAGGTTGTTCCAAGTATACCTCATCTGATATGTATCATTCAAGAATGCATTCTTTATATCCAATTGACTTAGGGTCCATCCTTTTGAAGCTGCAATAGAAATGATTGTCCTAATAGTTGACATCTTAGCTACAGGACTGAATGTCTCATCATAATCTATGCCATAGGTTTGGGCATAGCCTTTCACCACCAGTCTAGCTTTGTATCTGGCTATACTTCCATCTGCAAGCTTCTTCACTTTATAAACCCATTTATTTCCAATTACTTTTTTACCATTTGGTTTAGGAACAAGTTCCCATGTCTTGTTCTCCTCCAGTGCATTGAACTCTTCCTTCATTGCTTCTTCCCATTGCTTCTTACCTTTAGCTTCATCATAGTTATGAGGTTCTTCATCATCTTTGACCATATATGCATAGTTCTTCTGAGTTATGTAAGAAGTATCATAAGAATACCTTTCTGGTTGTCTTCTAGTCCTGCTTGACCTTCTTGGTTCACATTCTTCATATGTGTCTGGATACACCTCTTCATCAAATATAGGAGCTTCTTCATTCCTTCTTGTTAATCCACTTCTGGATGTACTTGCTTGCATATAGTCTTCATCTCTATTTACCTGCACAATTGATTTTCCTTTCTCACATCTTCTTACCTCTTCTTCAAATTCTTCAACTGTATGACTTTGATCTGCATACCAACTTTTCTGTTCATCAAATGTAACATCTCTTGAAACAAGAAGTTGTTTGGTTAAAGGATTCCACAACCTGTAACCCATCTGCTTTTCATCATAACCAATGAACATATATTTTTCTGCCTTTGGTTCAAGTTTATGCCTAAGCTGTGATGGCACATAAGCATATGCAATTGATCCAAACACTTTACAATGATCTAGTGTTGGTTTCTTACCCCACCAAGCTTCATATGGAGTCATTCCATTGAGAGCTACACATGGTAATCTATTCACAAGATATGTAGCTGTATTTACAGCCTCAACCCAAAGATAATTTGGACAATTCTTCTCCTTTAGCATAGTTCTAGCAAACTCAACCAAAGTCGTGTTCCTTCTTTCTGCTACACCATTTTGTTGTGGTGTATACCTGCAAGTTATTTCTCTCTTAATACCTGCATTCCAAAGATAATCATTGAACTCTTTGGAGAAGTATTCTCCCCCTCCATCAGACCTCAGTCTCTTAAGCTTTTGACATGTGACTCTCTCTGCATATGCATGAAAATGCTTGAAAGCTCCAAACACTTCTGATCTTTCCTTCAAAACATATAATGTTATCCATCTTGTAGCATCATCAATGAAAAGAACATAATACCTTGAGCCACTTATAGATCCTTCTTTTGTTGGTCCCCATACATCTGTATGAATGAGCTCTAGTAATCCATCATGTTTGAATCCTTTCTTTTGAAATGGTAACCTGTGTGCTTTTCCCATTTGACATGCTTCACATTTATAAACCATATGTTGACTCTGCACATTTGGTAATCCTAGTACAGACTGTTTAGCAACCATAGCTTTAATTCCTCTTTCATTGAAGTGACCTAATCTCTTATGCCAGAGATCAAGTTCTGTAATCACTCCACCATGTGTGAGCAAAGCTTGACCAATGTTCCCTTGCACTCTTAAAGTAAAGAGTCTACCTTCTTTCTTACCAGAGACAATTTGATTATATCCATTCTCTGGATCTTCAACAAATACTCCTTCATTTGTAAACCTAACTTGAAAAACCTTTTCAACTATCTGTCCCAAATGCTTTTTTCCAATTCTGACATCAATTCTATGTTTCCTGACAAATGATTAGAACATCCTGAGTCAATGTAAAATACCTTTAGATCTTCTTTATCTGATGTGCTGATTGAATTCATCAACAATGATGTATGACTTTCATTTTGTGTGTCATTTGCATAATTGTAGTAGGTGATGTTGTAGGATTAATTCTGTCCCCAACTTCTTCCTCCACCTCTACCATAGCCTCCTCTTTGACTTTGTCTACCTCTTTGAAAATTACTTTGATATCTTCCACCTCGGCCTCTGCTATTGTTGTTTTGATTCTGGTTTAATCCTTGTTGGTTGTGCCAACAGTCATGAGCCAAATGATTACTCAATCCACAGATCCAGCAAGCCTTCTTGTTGTTATTCTGATTACCTCTACCTCTTCCAAAAGCTCTTGGTCTTCCTCTGCCAGTGCCTTTACCTCTTGCATAATAAACTTGAGAACTCGACTCCTCTTCATCCTTTGCTTTACCTTTATCTCCTTTCTTCTTGTTCTTCATGTACATTGCAGAACTTTGTCCTTTATCTCCATCTCCTTTCAAATCTTGCTCATATGTGAGCATCAAACCAAGTAATTGATTCAAATCAGGAACATAATGATTTAATGAAAGTTTTGTTGATAAGACAAAAGGTTTCCACCTTTCATCTCCTCTCAAACCTGCAAGTAGTTGAGCAATCAATCTGTGATCTTCAACATCTTCATCTATGGATCCAAGACTATCTGCTAGATCCTTCGTCTTAGTGACATAATCACTAATACTTTGACTTGGTTTCTTCTTGAATGTTGTAAACTCTGACCATATACTTGCTTTCCTTGCTTTGGTAGTACTTTGGAAATGATACTCCAATGCATTCCATATATCTTCAGATGATTCCAATCCTCTGATGTGCGGTGGCAAATGATCAGAGATTGTATTGTAGATGTAGGCTTTTGCACTTGCATCCTTCTTCTGCCAATGCTTTAAAGCATCAAGTTCCTCTTTCTTTGGTCGGCTTTCATCTTCAAATACTGGCTTCTCTTCTTCACCTGTTACATATATCATGAGATCCTTACTCATAAGTAAGGCTTCCATTCTCATTACCCATGCGGGGTGATTATCTCTCTCCAGTTTGTCAATGGAGATATGATCTGCCATACTCCTTCCCTTCTGCTGCAACCTGTGAGCTTAAAAGATAAAGGATAATACCTTTTGGAGTTCTTTGTGTATGAGGATACTTTTGAAGTAACCTTTTGATGCCTTGTGTCTTCAAATGCTTCACCTTTCAAACTTTAATGGAAAACTTTCCAAAACTTCTCGTACCTTTGCCGCCTTCTGCTCTTTAGGACCTTTCTGCTATGATACCACTTGTTGATGTGTAAAACACCACAAGAAATGAATCAATGTGACACTAGAACACCTCTATGGTCACCATTAACTCATTGCCACTCCAAACTTTGAGAAATGATAGCCGAAACCAAGAACTTTGCTTCTTCAGATTTTTCTAGTCACTGAAATGACATACCTTCAGTATTTTGCTAATTTCTCTTAGCTCAAATATTATTTCTCCAAGATCTTTTTTAGGATGAAACTAGAAGAGTAGAGCTTTCCAAGAAGCTATCATATGCATAAAATTGATCTCTAGAACTCAAGTTATGGCCTTCACAAGATCACCCTATATGACTCGCCAAAACTGGAAATTTTGCCTCCTTTAGTAATTCTGAGTGTATAAAAATAAAAATTCGATGCCTAGCATCGACTTGCAACTAAAAGTCGATGCCGGGCATCGACTTTGAGCTTTTTCAGCTACTTTTTCAGTGCCAGAATTACCCCCTTGAACACACATGGACAAGTCCACTTTTATGTGGGAAGTCGATGCCGGGCATTGATTTTATGCTGAAACTCGATGCCAGGCATCGAGTTGCTCCACAAACCTCATGATTTTAAGAAGTTCTAGCAGTTCATAATACTTAGAGAATAAAACACGGACTTATCAGCACAAACTCGATGCAAGGCATCGAGTTGCTTGGAAAACTTGAACTTTTGAAATCATTTCACAAAAGACAAGCATGGAGATGATGGAGAGAGTCTCATACACAGAAATTTAACTATTTCTTCTCATAACTATGAAAAACTCAGAAGTTTACAGATGCTTTCTCACTCAGAGAAGCCCGACTATACTCAGTCGTACAAAATGAACTCCTTCTCACATTCTATCACTCTCTTCCACTTCTTCTCTCTCCGCATCAATTGATACAAACTAACTTATATAGATTTTCTCATTCTCGTGACTTTTAAAAAACTTCTAGAACTAAAGTGAACTAACTTTACAAATATGATACACTTGTGAATTTGTCCCTTCACATAGGCATGTGGTTTTCTTCCTAAGATTTGACTTTCAAATAAAGATCCAATTAGTGATTGTTTCTCCAACACATTTGTCAAAAATCGATTTGATTAATTTATTATATTTCTTTTTATATTTTGATGTCTTTTGAAGAGTCGAAAAGTAATGAAGTTAGAGTTACATCTGAATCAACTAGTTCTAATGAAAACATTGTAGATGAGATAATTAAAAATAGGATTACTGAAGAATCATTGATTTCTCCTTCACTCAACCATTGTTTAAATACTTTTTTAACTCTATTTTCTATAGTTCCACCAGAATTCTCCGATAATCCAACTGCTGAAAATTTTCCGCCAACTCTAGATAGACCAGAAGACCCTAGCTTAACTGATAATTTAATAGAAGAAACCATTAAGGAACGCTTAACAGAAGAGTTTTAAAATCATATCAAGAAGCTGTTGATAGATATAGAGCAACCCAACCCTATGGTTCTTAGAAGCTTAAAGTATTACAAATACCAACTAGACATTTCGTACATTTTTCAATAATTTAGAATTTCTTTTACCTTAGACTAAAGAAAAATATACCTACAAAAACCTAAGATGTCTCAAACACCCTGTGTGTGCCGAGGGATTTAGAGGCTGACTGATCCACCAACCGTATGTCCGCAACTTCCCGACTACGTATATGTGTGTGTATGTAGGTGTATATGTGAGTGTGTGTATGTGTATATGTGTATGTGGGTGTTGTGTATGCATGTACATATGTATGTATGTATGTATGTATGCATATACATGTGCATTATGTATGCATATGTATGCATGTGTGTGTATGTGTGTTTCTATGTGTGTGTATGCATATTTATGTTTAGTGTGTGTATGTGTGTTTTCACATGTGTGTATATGTGTATGTATATGCATATGCATGTGTATGTGTGAGTATGTGTCTCTATCTGTGTGTATATAAATATGTAAAAGTATGTGTGTATATATATGTGTGTGTGTGTATGTATGTATATGTGTGTATGTATTTATATGTGTGTGCAGGTAAATTTATGTGTCTGCGGGTCTATGCATGTCCGAGTATATACATGTATGTAACTATGTGTGTGTAAGTATATGCATAGCTTTGTCGGTAGGTATGCATGTGACATGATGTGCATATATGTATATGTATGCATATGTATATGTGTGTGTATATGTATGAATGTGTATATGTATATGTGTATGCATGCGTATGTGTATATGCATGTGTGTGTGTATGTGTGTGTATATGCATGTATGTATCTGTGTGTATGTATATGTAAGTATGTAAATGTGTGTGTATGTGTATGTAGGTGTATATGTGAAGGTGTGTATGTGTGTATATGTGTAAGTGGGTGTGTATGTGTGTGTATGCATGTAAGTATGTATGTATGCATATGCATGTGCATTATGTATGAATATGTATGTATGTGTGTGTGTATGTGTGTGTGTATGTGTGTGTATGCATGTAAGTATGTATGTATGCATATGCATATGCATTATGTATGCATATGTATGCATGTGTGTGTATGTGTGTGTGTCTCTATTGTATGCATATATGTGTGTGTATGTGTCTATCTGTGTGTATGTGTGTATGTGTGTGTGTGTCTATGTGTGTATGTGTGTGTGTGTGTGTCTATGTGTGTATGTGTGTGTCTATGTGTTTATATATGTGTGTATGTGTGTGTATGTGTCTATGCATGTATGTGTGTGTGTATGTGTGTGTGTCTATGTGTGTGTCTATGTGTGTGTGTCTATGTGTGTATATACGTGTGTATGTGTATATATGTGTCTGTATGCATGTGTATGTGTGTGGGTGTAAATATGTGTGTATGTGTGTGTATGTGTATGTGTGTATGTGTGTGTATGTAACTATGTGTGTGTAAGTATATGCATAGGTTTGTTAGTAGGTATGCATGTGCCATGATGTGCATATACGCATATGTATGCATATGTATATGTGTGTATATATGTATGTATGTGTATATGTATGTGTATGCATGTGCATGTGTGTATGCATGCGTATGTGTATATGCATGTGTGTATGTATGTGTGTATGTATGTGTGTATGTGTGTAGATGCATGTATGTATATGTGTGTATGTATATGTATGTACGTATATGTGTGTGTATGTGTATGTGTATGTAGGTGTATATGCAAAGGTGTGTATGTGTGTGTGTATGTGTGTGTATGCATGTAAGTATGTATGTATGCATATGCATGTGCATTATGTATGAATATGTATGTATGTGTGTGTATCTGTGTGTATGCATGTACGTATGTATGTATGCATATGCTATGCATTATGTATGCATGTGTGTGTATGTGTGTGTGTCTCTATGTGTGTGTGTATGCATATATGTGTGTGTATGTGTCTATGTGTGTGTGTCTATGTGTGTATGTGTGTGTGTCTCTATGTGTGTATGTGTGTGTGTCTCTATGTGTGTATGTGTGTGTCTATGTGTGTATACTTGTGTATGTGTATATATGTGTCCATATGCATGTGTGTGTGTGTGTAAATATGTGTGTATGTGTGTCTATGTGTCTATGCATGTATGTGTGTGTGTCTCTATGTGTGTATGTGTGTGTGTCTCTATGTGTGTATGTATGTGTGTGTCTATGTGTGTATATATGTGTGTATGTGTATATATGTGTTTGTATGCATGTGTATGTGTGTGTGTGTAAATATGTGTGTATGTGTGTGTGTATGTGTGTGCATGTGTGTGTGTTTCTATGTGTGTGTGTGTATTTTTATGTGTCTATGTGTGTATTTTTGTGTGTCTATGTGTGTATATATGTGCGTGTGTATGCATGTGTATGTGTGTGTAAATCTATGTGTGTATGTGTCTATTTGTGTATGTGTGTGTATGTGTGTGTGTCTGTGTATGTGTGTGTGTTTCTATGTGTGTATGTGTGTGTGTCTATGTGTGTATGTACACATGTATGTGTACATATGTGTGTGTATGCATGCTTATGTGTGTGTGTAAATCTATGTATGTGTTTGTGTATGTGTTTATGTGTGTGTGTCTATCAGTGTGTATGTGTGTGTCCATGTGTGTATATACGTGTGTAAGTGTATATATATGTGTGTTTGCATGTGTATATGTGTGTGTGTAAATGTGTGTGGATGTGTGTGTGTATATGTGTGTGTGTATGTGTGTGTGTGTCTATGTGTGTGTGTCCATGTGTGTGTCTATGTGTGTATATATGTTTGTGTGTATGCATGTGTATGTGTGTGTGCAAATCTATGTGTATGTGTCTATGTGTGTGTAGGTGTGTGTATGTGTGCATGTCTATGTGTGTATGTGTGTGTCTATGTGTGTATATACGTGTGTATATGTATATATGTGTGTATATGCATGTGTATGTGTGTGTGTAAATCTGTGTGTATGTGTGTGTATGTGTCTATGTGTGTATGCATGTGTGTGTCTATGTCTGTGTATGTGTGTGTCTATGTGTGTATATATGTGTATATATGTGTATATGTGTACATATGTGTATATGTGTATATATGTGTGTGTATGCATGTGTATGTGTGTGTGTAAATGTGTATGTATGTGTGTATGTGTGTGTGTATGTGTCTATGTGTGTATGTGTGCATGTATTTGTGTGTATGTGTGTGTATGTGTGTGTGTCCATGTGTAGTGTGTGTTTCTATGTGTGTGTGTATGCATGTGTATGTGTGTGTGTAAATCTATGTGTATGTGTGTGTGGGCATACCTTCACCTCTCTCTATGACCATCCTGCTGGATATGTGTGTGTGTGTGCTCTCTCTCTCTCTCTCTCGTGTCTCAATCCTGGGACAAATGTGCTGGGAGAAATCGATTTTTTTTTTAATGATTGTAGAGCATTGCTTATGCTATGCTCAAGCGTCGCAAGCAGTGTGCCAACGTCACTAATAGTATCGTTGATTAGCGATGCTATTTGCAACGGTGGCCACTAGCATTACGTAAGCGATGCTATGCATCTCTTATGCGATGGTTCTTCTTTTTTTTTAAATAAAAATAGTCTCATCGCTTATGCGACACTCTCTAGAGTAAGCATTGCATAAGCGATGGAACTCCCTTTTTTTCAATGGGGGGAATCGCTATGCCCCCCCCCTCCCCCCCTGGTTTCTAGTAGTGACTTATTAATACCTTGTCAACCCTTGAATTATACAAAAAACATAAAATCTTTTCTAACAATTGCAATAGCTTTTAATTCACAATCATACACACACATACATGCACATACACAATCATATTAGATTTTCAATTATAATCATATAACATACACACACGTACACATAAACGTACACATATGATTGTGAAGGAAGAATCAACACAATACGTTTTCATTCACAATCATACACACACATACATATACTATTGTGAAGTAAGGATCAACGTTAAATCAAACAATCACAATAGATTTCATTCACATTTGTACACTCAAATACACATACATATACTATTGTGAAGTAAGAATCAATATTGATTCAAACAATCACAATACATGTTTACTCACAATCATACACACACATACATATACTATTGTGAAGTAAGAATCAATGTTGAGTCAAGCAATCACAATAGTTTTTAATTCGCAAAGAAAAATATTTTTCTTTATGATTTTAGTACTAAAATACTTTATATTTATAGCAAGAGTTTATACCTTATTCTTTCTACGACACTGTCAGTTCCTAAAACACAATGTAACTCTTATGAAAAATGAGTCTAGTATTTGAACAAATTTCTTTTGACCGAAAACATATTCGATCAAAGAAATTTCAACCTATAAAATTTTCAATCAAAAACTTTTTCGATTGAAAGCATGTTCGATAGAAAATTGTCGAATTACTGTGCAAAAAGTATTCACCCATGTCTAAATAAGCTAACATGGCACCGAATTATTCAATCGAATAATGGGGTTTTGCCATAAAATTCCATAATTATTCATGAATAAATGAATTACCGAATAACAAATAATGCAACCCAGTTCTTCATTTATATGTATTTAAACCCTTCATCATGTAAATAGGGATATATTTCTGCATACAAATTGCAATACAATGCTTGAAGAAACAAAGAAACCTTTTCAAGGGTTAAAGAATTCTATTCCAATAAGTTCAATTCATCAAATTTAATTTTAGTAGATGCCACAATGTCCAGGATTGGTAGTTTCTTGGGTGTACTAATCCACTTTAAGAACATGGCCCAAAACACAGTCGAGGTCGCTACACCTAAATTCCTTCACAAAACATTTTTTCATGTTTTCCAACAATATTTTTTGAAATGCATGCACCACAATGTGGTGAAAATCAAAGAGGAACTTATTAATTCATTATTCGTTAATCATTTGATCAAGGTCTAAATGTAGCAAGCTAAAACTCAATTTAAATTACTTGAGGAAACAAAATTGTTCTAGTCAGCAAATTTTCCTACTTGAGCAATAAATTCTTTATGAAAGTAGGAGAACACCTTTCTCCATTCTTACAAAGTGGCATCTTATTGCAAGAGTTGAAGTATCGCTTGCTTAGCCATTTCTTTCCATTTTTGTCTCAACAATGGCATGGAGGATCCCCCTTTGTTTACATCCAATTCTCCAACTATGATGGAGTTCTCAAAAACAAAGGTGAAAAATTATCTTCATGTTAATGTTTTTTGGGTTTTAAGATCTATGAAAGCATGCAAACAACACATGGAAGAAGATGAAGCTTGGAGCATGACTATGAGTGTACCACTAAGTTAATGTACAAGATAACTAGCCCATTAGGGTTATAATAGGCATATATAGAAGTTAGAGGAGAAAACATCCTAAAGAGGGAAAAAGGTTCCCCCAAGGTCAATGTATTCACACACATCACTACTAAAAATATATCAACAAATACCTCCTAGGAGTGATGGGGTGAACAAAGACTTGGTCTTCATGTATAAGGAAGTTCCAAGCTCTATGGAATGAAATCAATCCACAAAAGGAAATAAGATCAAAGCTTTGCAAAAAGCTTCAAACTCCTCCCCAGGCTTGGCTTTTGTGAAAAGCTCTACAATGATATCATGTGTGGGCACATAAGCCAAACTAATCTCTCTAACAGAGAGTCTCTCCCTGTCATGATGATAGTGTAACTCATTTGCTTTGAGCAAGCATGGAATGTTGCAACTACCAATGCTCTCTCATGGTTAGTAAAGATGGTGGTGGCAGAAGACTTACCAACACCCAAATCATCCAAAAGGTGTTTAAGTCACACACACTCAATAGTAGTTGTGAAAGTTATCCTATACTTAGCCTCATAACTAAAAGTGGCCACAATACATTACTTCTTTCCTGACCAAGATATTCATGAGCTATCAAGCATTGAACAAATACCTTGATAGAAACTAGCCTAACTTTCAGACTCACAAAGTACTATGCACTCATGAAAATTAAGACTATAAGAGGGTTCTCACACTTCCAACAAGTGCACAATGGTGGTTTGATGCACACATTAAATTATCAAACTGAAAGTAAGAACAAGTCAAGTGCATGGAAACATTTGTTTAAGTGATGGTTGATGTGGGAAAGGGTCAAGTAATGCATGTAAAAGATTATATCCACCTCACAGGATACCTCTTACACATAGGTGTGTTTCATGATACTTGGTGCAACAAAAAACACAAATCAAGCGATATCTCCTAGCTACAATATTCGAGTATGTTCAATAGCAGGCTTCTTTCAGATCTCTCGATGAAATGCATCCAATGCTAGTATTTTCAGCTTGATTGGGATTTTGTGCTCCAAGTTATGCCCAAAAAATGCAAAGTGTAAAGTTACTATTTGGATATCTTTTTCTTTGATTTTGTTCATCTTTCTTGTCAGCTTGTTTCTCCCTCCACATGTCCCTCCTCTTGAAACCTATTTTCCTTTAGTGACTTTTGATGGTGATGCATGTATGTCTCACATAATTTTTGGTTGGTGGCATTGATCATATTGGTTTCTCTTATCATAAACTACATTTGTTGTTTTGATTTCACACCATTGTATGGTGCTTGGCAATGTTTGACAAAAACTTTTTGCTCATAAGCTACTAATATGGCATTGAGATTGGCTGACATCTTCAAAAAGATTTCAAAATCTACTTCAAAAAATCCCATGAAGAAAGCTTCTTCAGATGTGTGTAAGTATGGGAATGGAAAAAACATCAATCGTGAATAGTATGCCATTATAGTTGATCGGATGGGAGCTACTGATAAATAAAAAATAAGTAGAGCCACACCTTGATTAATACCAATGAAATTCATAAAGGTATACTGTACACACTTGAATACTTTCAGCACTGTAAGGATCATACTAAGCATTTTATTGGTAAGCTTGATAGTCAGATATGGTACATGAGCATGTTTAATGGGAAAAAATTCGATAATGTGAATCATGTAATCTTTGGTAGGTAAATAATTATGTGGTGGGCTCGGTAGTAAAGGAAAATTTAGCCATTTTTTATTTATAGTATCTTTTTGTTGTCTCACCCAAAATTTAGGCCATGATCTACATCTTGGCATTGGACAATAAGATGAGTTTACTTGCAAAAGGTAAGGTGATTCTTACCAATGCACCCATAGTGTCAGATTCTTCTCCAAAAAATCTATTTCTCTAAGCTCGATCACCAGCATCAAGCTGTTCTTCTATATATATAAATGTGTGATCAGTAAAGTTTAAGTCTTTATTTGGATCCTTCATGGTAAACTTTTTCATATATCTTCACATCTGTTCCTTCTTTAGTCCATATGGTACATTGAAATCCTTCACTATTTGATCGAGATCATTGCTTTTGGCCTTTGCTTCTTTGTGTCATCCAAGACACCACTAGCTCCCACTCTTTTTCTGATATAATTTTGTAATGTACGGCATTGGAATCTCTTTATTAACTTCCTCATAGTGATCTTGTATTGGACAATGAACAATGGGTGGAGAAAGAGGACATACCTTAGTCTCCATAGTAGCCACAATAAGGTTTGGCATTACCTAAGTGAGTTTGCTTCTTCCATATAGACTTTTATTAGTATTCAATGAGTTTGGCTCTAGTGGAAATGCATACATTTTCAGCGTCAATTCGGAAATATGTGTTTCATGAATCTTTTTAGCTTTGCCACATCCACAATCAGCCAAGCCTTTGGTATAACTGGTGGTTCACTACTTTCTACATTCTTTCTTTTGACTATGTGTAGAGTTTTGTTGAACGATTGTCTTATTTGCAATTGAACCTTGGTTTGATCAGTCTATTTCGGAGGGGTTACTTTAGAGCTACTACTCACAGTATTTACATTAAGACGAGAGGATTGTGCCATAACACGAATTAGAATGATAGGTTCTTTTGTTGCTTCTTGCTGTGGTGACTATATTTTGATATAGAAATTTTCCTTGCAGCGAATGTCTAAAGAAATTTCTTTAATTTTTACATTGGTAGAGGGGTTGTTCCTAATAGTGAAGTCCAAGCAGGGCCTTGGTGTGCGTAGTACTTCATCATCAGCTTCCTTTTCTTCATTTTTCTCTAGTTCTTGATGTTGACTAATGGCCTCTTGCTCATTGACCATTTGATGCAATTCATCCCATCTACCATCATCATTTACATATGTGTTTAGATCAGCATTTAAAGTGGATTGATATTCATTATTTTGTGAACCCGAATAAGAACTTGAATTTTACACTCCTAGTTGTTTATAATGAGAGATTCTTGAAAGTCGTTTGTCCACTCATTGCTTGCCTTTATCTTCACTCATTTGGCGATAATGGTGGCCTTGAATATTGAGATTATTTTTACCTTCCATATATGCATGAGCAACTTGTAAAGATTCTTCTAATTTTTCTTCAGTAATAGGAGGTGTCTGAGCCATTGTATTTGTTCATACTATATGAGTCCTTTTTGTCAATGGAGTTGTAGCCACTTCTTCAAAATCTCTATCTCTTTTGGATCCTCTCATTCTTGGCATGAAACTTGTTCCAACTTCTTTTGATTAACCAATGAACCTTTTCTTCTTAGGCATTAAGGTGGATTTCACATATTTGGCCATTTCAAGTGTTGAAGGCATAAGACATAATTGATTGCAAATTTTCAAAGCATGATAAATCAAGATGGTCAATGTTGTGCTTTCATTATGACCATTTTTGATTCCCCATTGTTTTTTTGCCTCAAACAATCATGCTTATACATATGAAGTTAGATTGACCTGATTCTTGACTTGTTTCTCTACATGGGTAAGAGTTGAACCACTATCTTCTGAGGAGCTACATAATGATGCATGTTTGGAAAACAGAAATGCTGACGCATGAGTCACATTTCTTCCTCAATTTCCATGCCATTTTATATCCAAAAACATTCACTTCTTATCTTCATGATTTTCATACTTCAAATCCACAGTCCCATCCTTTATCCATCCAAAAGCATATTTGATTAGTTCATGTGTAAATTTGAATGTTCTCAACCTGCCTTGCAAGATAGTGACTTGCACCTGTGGTATCGATGGCTTGTCCATGGCTAGATGCAGAGTGTTCATGACTATAGTACATCGTTCAAAGTTTTGCTTGTAAATCAAAAGCTTTAAATATGCATCTATCCTAGCTTTAGTCCATATCAGAATGGTTCTTGGCATGTTATGGAGGATATGAAAATCTTGACTCATCACTGGAAATTGATGGTCATGGTCCATGATATGTACCATAATAAAAAAGAGATGATCACGAGTGGGTTGACCGTCCCTGAACCAATGACCTCTAGCCTTGATTGCACACTCCAATGGAAATTCATCTATTTCCACTTGTTGCATTTTTTTTAATCCTCAGAGGCCATCTGCACTCAAATTATTAATTTGTTCAACATGAGAGAGTATGAAAAGTTTAATGAGTTTCATAGTGTTCATGCATTCAACATGTGCCCTTCAAGTGATTCCCCTCTCACATATGTTGGGTTTTTGCATTGTTATCCCTAAAACCTGATATTTGTTTTTGATTTCTAATTATTTTGTTGAAAAAGATCAAATAGGTTAGTAATAGCCGAAGAAAGAAGTTAGTTATAGTCAATAGAAATCCTATACTACTATATTATAATTGAACATCTATTTCTTTTTAAGGAAATGTGCATCAGTGAACAATCTTAGAGAATCCATGTGCCGAATGTGAGGCATTGTGGTGTGGCCTTATGGTCAATGCGCTAGATGCATTTAGCTCAGCATGTGTGCAATCAGGACACATATTCTCCAACTATTCTCTTGATTGAGTTATCTTTGGTCTCCACACTTGATATGTTTGGATAATTTGATGTTGATCTTCCTTTGCTTTAGGATGTTTTTACTCTAATGCTACTCCCTTTATCTTGATCCTCTATAAGCATATGCTCTGATATGTGGTTTCATTTGCATGGATGAATTTGGTAGTCCTTGATTGTCATGAGGTCTTCGATTAGCCTTTGGTTGAAACTTGATAAATTTTTCTAATGTCTTGATGTCTTTCTTTGCTGACTCTAGTGTCTTCCTTGGAGTCCAAACTTGTTTATGTTGCCTTTATGCTTCAATGAGTTGCTTTGGTAGCCAAATTTGAGAGTATTTGAGTTTACTTGTCTTGATATTTTTGCTTGGAATGACTTCCTTCTTTTAGGTTTTTGTGATCGTAGCTATATGTGAGTGTATTGATACTCTTGAAGTTGATATTTGGGGATCCACATTTTCTTGAGTCCTTTGTTTGGCCATTGTCTAGTCCTTGATGTTTATCTTGTTGACAACTCTCTACATTCCTCTCGAGAATTAATGTCCTTGCTATGGCTCTTTCAAACATTCTCTTGAGAAGGATGGATGGGCTGTTCAATCATAAGAGAACAATGGTTTTGATTAACACACAAGGTAGGTTGACA
Organism: Ceratopteris richardii; assembly: GCA_020310875.1. Lineage (NCBI taxonomy): Eukaryota > Viridiplantae > Streptophyta > Polypodiopsida > Polypodiales > Pteridaceae > Ceratopteris > Ceratopteris richardii. Next base: position 58,240,168 of record CM035433.1, on the reverse strand, counting down.
TGGATTCACTGGATTGAGTTCCTTACTTAAGATTTGGTCGCATACACTCACATTTGAAACATTAGCATTTTTCATGTTGATTGTATTCAAATGTTTTTCATCTAAGAGGCTAAAGAACTCTCTCTGCTAGACTTTGGAAAATATGTATCCTTGAGCTAGATTCAATGTAACTTCAAATTCCTACATCCAATCTTGTCCTAGGATAAGGTCTTCTAACAAGTTATAGTTTTTACAGGCCAAGAGTTTTTGTTGCATGGTGTTTTTTCCCTAAGTGTAAGGATAAGGTTGTCGCACTTGATTTGATTACCTCCAAATCGAATCATATATACTTCTGTAGGAGTGATATACATCTTTAGTTTTTCAACTAAGGAGGCATGAATACTACTTAGAGCTGCTTCTATGTCTATAAAAGAGTCCACTAGGTGATACTCTTCCTATCCAATTCCTAGGTTTAAATATGGTTGTTTTGGTACGTTGCCAACTTTCTTGATACTTGTGGCATGATAGTTTACTATGGGAGTGGGTTCTTCACCTCTTATCTCTCAACCCATTCCCTAATCCATCCTTTCCATTTCTTGATTCTTTCTAGGGCTTCTTGTCTAGCTTCTTCTCAAATTTTTTCCTCTTCTTTCTTTCAATTTTGAGTTCCAAATAGTCTGGTCAACATTTGTTCTATTGTTGGTTTCATATATTTTTTGACTCGACATCCGCTTACGTAGTTTGGCAACCTATCACCATGGAATGTAGCTAAGTTGACAGATCCACCAAAGGAAATGTGATTAATGATTAGTGAGCCATATTCTAATTGTTGGAGTTTATTTGCATGTTGTTTTACAATGTATAGCAGTACTAAGTCTTTGACTCTAAGACCTTTGTCTTTTATGTGAGCATCATAGTATGATTTTTGTCTTCTTTTAGCAGCATAGATGTCTGCTACACCCTGTAACCTAGTTTCATGCAATTTTTCAATTTGATCCAATTGATTAGATAGTTCATATCTTTTCCACTCATACTTCTCAATACTTGAAGAGTAGGAATCAAGAAATGAATTTGTAGAACTGCATTTTGTCCATAAACTAGATTAAATGGGTAGTTGCAATAACCATCTTATAGGCTACTCAAAAAGCCCAAATTGCATGATGCAATTGTTTGTCCCAATCGGATCTACCATGGTTGACCATCTTTGTGAGAATTGTGCATAATACCTTATTTGAACTTTGAGCTTGTTGATTGTCTTGGGTGATAAGGTGTTCACATTTTGTGAATCACCAAGAACTCGTTCACAAGTGATTCAATGACTTCATTGATGAAGTGTGTACCTCTATCACTGACTATCTTGATAGGTAGTCCAAACCTAGTTAAAATATTTTCAAATAAGGATTTTGCAATCGTCTGGCCATCGTTTTTCTTATTAGCTTTAGTGTCTACCCACTTGCTTAAGTAATCAATGGCTACAATGATCATTTTGCATGAGAGCCTCTTGCTGGGAGGGTTAATGGGTCTAATAAAGTCAATTCCCTATCTAGAGAAATCTCTTTCACTAACCATAGGTCTCAAGGGCATATGATCTCTCTGAATTGGATACTTGGTTTGTTGACATGCACCACAACTTCATACATAGGTTTCTGCATCCATGCAGAGTGTTGGAGACCACAAACCTACAAAGAGGATTAGTTCTACAATCTTGTTGGCTAAGAAATGGTCTCCTGCTAGTCTAGTATGAGCCATTTCCAAGATAGGAGGGTTCTCCCTCCATGAATGTGCATTTGTAACTGCTTATCTTTTCCTTGTTCAAAAAGTTGATTTCCCAAAATCACATAATCTTTACTTTTCTCCTCTAGAGCACTTTTTCTAGCATGACCTGCTCCTTCTAGGCATGCATGTGATTTCAAGAATTTGACAAGTGGCTTGCTCCACTAACGTGCGATTGTTGAATAGCACAAAGAGGAATGTTCCTCTGGTGTAGACACTTGGCATATATTACATTTGGTTGCATATTCATGCACGTCTTTTTGCATGTCTGTCCAATATACTCCTAATCCTCTTAGTGGTTGTGTAATTGCACTTATCCCTTTATGTGTTTTCCATTTATTCTCATGGGCTAGTCTGATTAAATTTATTCGCTCTTCTTCTTTGACACATCTTAGAAGTACTCCATTAGAATCTCTAAAATATAAGGTATTTGCTAGAATGTGAAGGTTCCTAACTTTCCAAAGTTCCTTGGCTCATGCTATATTGATCCTATGATTAGGTCCATGTGTGAGCATAGGCATCCATTTTTCATCCCATTTACGAATTACTTCCAAGTTAAATAGATAAGTGTCTAGTAACATGTCTGCTACCTCTATTGGTGGTTTTCCATGAGTCATTCTAGATAAGTGATTACCTCTAATGTGGGTGTTTCCCTTGTTCAAAACTACCTCAAAATCAAATTCCATAAGTAATAGAAACCATATAACTAGCCATCTAGTATTCCAAGGTTTATTGACCAAGTAAAGTAGACCTTGCTGATCAATAAAGAACTTAAACTTATTGGCTAGTAGGTAATTTCTGAATTTCTTTAGTACATAGACTAATCCTAATCTTTCTCTTCTCGCTCACTCGTGGTGTAATTTTTCTATGGCTCGTTCAATTTTCTACTTGGATAGGCTATAGGATTGTCCAATTTCTTCCTTTGTTGGTTGTACCAATATGCATCCAATTGTGATGTAATATGCATCAACGTGAATGTGGAATGATTTATTCCAATTAGGCACTTTGAGGATAGGTGTTGAACTCAATCCTCTTTTTAATTCATTAAATGTTTGTTCATATTCATCACTCCAACGTGAATGCATCAACGTGAACCCAAATAGTGTTTTTGTTATATACATATGAATGAATCCATGATACTATCCATAGTGGCCCATAAAGTTTTGCACTTTAATTTTATCCTCATCAGTAGAGACACCATTGTTAGAAATGATGTGACCCAATATCTTACCTTGCCTTATCATGAATACACATTTATTTGGATGAAAAAATGCTCTACACTATCTATATTGTTCAAATATTCTTCTCAGTTCTTGTATATGTGTAGAATGTTGAGATGAATAGGTATAAAGGTCATCCATATAGAATGTTGAGATGAATAGGTATAAAGGTCATCCATATAGAATTCCATAATCTTTCTTAGGAATTCCTTAAAGACATGACACATCAATCTTTGGAAAGTAGCTAGGGTGTTGATTAAGCCAAAAGGCATAACCCTAAAAGCATACACTCCCCATTCAGTGGCAAAAGCAATTTTATGTTGGTCTTCGATAGCGATAGCTACTTGTAATGGTTAATGGATAACTATCTCTAATAGTGGTAGAATTAACCTTTTTCAAGTTAATACAAACCCTAAGTTTTCCATTCATCTTGGGTACTACCTCTAAAGGAGAAACCCACTCTGTGTGTTCAATTTCATATATGAATTCAGTTGCTAACAATTTATCTATCTCTCCTTTAATTTTAGCCAAGTAAACATCATTGTACATATAGAGTCTTTGCTTTGAAGGTTTATCCTCAAGATTCATAGGAATTTTATGCAAGAAAATTGTAGGATCTACTCAATTCAAATCCTTATAGCTATAAGCAAACACATGCCTATAGTAATTCTATCAGCTCTTGTTCCTCTTTAGTAGACACATCTTTGCCTATATAAGTCCATCTCTCTTCATCATTTTCTCAGGTCACTATGATGTTTTTGGTTTGTTCATTATTGTCACATGCCACTCTGTCTTGCACCTCTCCCTTAAGAATTTGAATAGCAATCTTTCTCTCTTCTACTTCATAACTCTTAAAGTGTTCTAGAACTTCAAACTATTCTTGTTGTTGATTTTCTTCCTTTTCGAGGTATTCTTCTATGGAGGATCTTGTTATTTTCGATTGAGTCATCCATTTCTACTTCTTTCAAACATTGTTCTTTTGAATTGAATTCACATTCCATTTCTATAATTTTCATACTCTTCTTTTAATTCCTTTTCTATTATGTTTCCTTCTTGTGCCTCTTGGAGTACTACCATGTACAAGCTCAATCGTATCCTTCTTCATCTACACATTTATTCATGGTTATCACTTCTTCATTTACATATACATCTAGGGTTGCTAGTATTTTCGTCCATCCCTAGGGTTAAAAGGCTTCATCTGGAAATACTGGAGGCATATATGCTGGGTCTTCTATAGGTCCTTCTCATTCCTACCTTGGCCTCCAATGTTGTAGCCATTTTTCTTCTCTTTAGGGTACCTTGCGAATCCATAGTCAGGTATCTTCATCCAAGATTGATCACTTGATCCAGCACTATGGATTGACACATCCTCCTCTTTATGGATGGGATTCCAATGGAGAGGTGGAACATCACTATAAGAGAAGTTTTGAAGATTGATTTTGGTAGTCATGCTGTGGTCTTGAAGATACAATGAATCTCATCCTCAATCTTGAACTACCTTTATTTTTAGCATGAAAGGTCATCCTAGAATCATCTCATAATTACCTACCTTGCCAAATTAACATATGACTAATGTGTTTTCGAATTTTACTCCACATGTGGTTAAGATTACATTTTCTAGGAGCCCTAATAGACACTACATGGCCATCTGGTAATTGTAACTTTATCTAGGTTAGTCTTAATGCTGGTTTTTCCCCATTTTTCCTAAGTTTCCTTGGTATCTATTCCTACTCTACCACTAGTATCTAATTAGACATGTATCCTCAAAGATTAATTGGGAGGAAATTGTTTCGTTCATCACGTTTACTAAAATCTCCCACTTTATCCATAGGTATTCTAATTGTTGGGATTTCTTAAATCTTCTTTTCCTAGGCTGATGTACTTTGTTCTTTTTAAGTTCAATTGAGTGGCTAGCTTATTCCATAGTTGGGGCTTTACTGAAAAATCTCTCCTAAAGTTAAAGAGCAATGAACTTCAGCCTTCTTCAACCCTTATAGAGTGGTTGAAACTTCCTCAAAAGTCCCCTTCTCCTTGCATCTTAATGCACGAGTATGGAAGAAATCTGATTTTTGTTCATACTCACCCATATGGTTGGGAAGTGTGTTTAGACAGCTAGTTGCCTCATCTATCTCCTAGACTTAATTGGATAGGTCCTATGACTCTACTTCTTGTCCCATCATAGGTGGAATCATAGAAGCATCTAGCTCTCCAAAGGGGTGGATGTCACCTTTAGTCTTTTTCCATCTCTCTTCTTGAACTTTGTCTCGTAAATCCCCCAATTAGATTCTACCTCAAGAGTTAAGGAATCTATTTCCATAGTTCCTAACCCTAATTTCTCTTCAACTTTCTTCATTGGGTCTAGCTCTTCTTGCTTTGAGTTGAATTTTTCTAAACTTCCATAGAATGCCTTTTCTAGAATTCTCATATCAAGGACAATTGGAATTTATTGTCCTGGCATAGTATGAGCGATCTCAATCAGCTTTTTACATATTTCAAATCTTTCCTTCTTCGAATATCCTCTCGGTTAGCATTGGTCATGTTGCTCTAGGCTAGGTTCTATGTCTAGTTTAAACCACATTTTTAAGTCTTCACGCCTAGGATCCACTAGAATTGATCTTGCTTGGTCCTTCGTTTGCTCTTCTTTTACCACATTAATATTTTGTTTGGCTCGACTGATTTGAGTGAGCCCTTTTGTCTTGTGCAAAATTTTCCTTTTCTTCATTCAACTTCTTAATCCACTTGCTTTTGATTTTTTCCTGTTTGTTTTCCCATTTTTGAGTTTTTTTCATCATTAAAACTTCTATCAACTCTTTCGAGTCTTCTACTACTTGGGGTGAGGATTGTATTTCCTTTTCACTCCTAGGACTATTAGGTCATTGATCCTTAGGGTTTTCTTTAGCTTTAGATCTTGTGATGGCCTTTAATGGCACAATGTTCCTTGTCACTATTGGAACATCAAGCTTACACTATGCTTGAGGTGGATTTGATCTACATCAAAGGCTATCGTGTCGAAAGAATATCCATTGGAGAGTTCTTTTTCTTATGCTCATTTATTGTATTTTTTGAGAGATTTTTGATGGTTCATTTACTGTTGTAAAATCCTTGAGCTTTACACATGTAAAGATAGAAACATAAAGCCAAAATCCCACGAATTTATGGTGGTTGAAGTTGCATTCAATCAAGCAATCAATCAAGCAATCAATCATCTAAAAGTAGATCAAACTAGATCTTCACTTTTCCTAGATTGTAGGAAAGTGAACTGATTCCCTCCAACAACCATTCCCACCTTCATTTGAATTCAAACTTCAGTTGTAAAGTCATGGAACACTCCTAGAGTCTATATAAATACTTTAAATCACTTGTACGTTACATGGAAGCAATATACATACACTTGTAACCATCATTGTCTTGCTCCTTCAATTCTTTGCATCATCTTCTTTGCCAACAGTAATCTTGCAGAGGCTGCTGCTCTCTCTCTAGAGATTAAAATTGAGTGGAGGATAGCTCATTGGAAAGGTATTAGTGTCTAGTTTATGCCTATAAATTTTCATAGCATTTGGTTTAGCAGATTGGGAGAAATCTGCATTTTTCTGTCTCGGGGTCAATCTCTGCATATTCCTGAAAGATAAGAAGTACCACCGATGAATATCTCATTCATTCCTATAGCCTATTTTGCTTATTCCTTATAATTTTTGTGCATTCTATACACTCAACCCTATGTGTATCACCCTGGTCACTATGGGCATTTGAAGTTCATTGTCTCTTCCATAGATAGTAAGTTTTTTGAGCTAGTCGACCCACGAACCTATCTGTTTTGTATCGACTCATTCTCCTTGATGCTCCAAAGTACATAGTGTGTTTCTTTGCACTTATCACATGCTTATAAGGTTTGTTTGAGTCTCCATAAGCTCAAGGGCTGGTCTTATGCCGGTTGGCTAGACCAAACTTTGTCACTTTGAAACGTTTTTTCTACCTTCTACAAGCTTCTCCAAGTTCCTTCAGTGGTATCAGAGGTAGATCAAGATGGGTGACAGATTTCCCACAATGATCGAGAAGCTTGATCGACACAACTACGCGGCTTGGAAAATCACGATGGAGGCCTATTTGCAAGGTAGAAATCGTTATGGAATTGTTCCAAGATCCAAAGGAGGACCTACACAAGAGGAGACAAATAAGCTCACACTTTGGTATGCAAGGGATGCTCAAGCAAGGTCGTACATACTAAACTCTATCTCTAACTCTCTATTACCACATATTAGAGGATGCAAGACATCTCAAGAGACTTGGGATGCCCTTGAGACTTTCTTTTCTGCTAGTACCAAAGCAAGAAAGAATCATCTTTGGAACGAGTTCAACCAAATGAAGGACACCTAAACAAACCATCATAGAGTTTGTTACCAAGGTCAAGGAGGTTGCGGATCACTTAGCATCCATTGGAGAGCTGATTGAAGAAGAGGTCATCATGAGGCAAATTCTCAACGACATTCGAAGTGATAAGCAATGGCAATCCTTCACGATGGCTTATGATCTCATCATGGATGTGCAAACTCCAGACTTCAACATCTTTCTTGGACAACTCTTCAATCAAGAAGCCAACAATAGCATAAAGGAAGCTAACTCTTATCATGGTAATTCAACTAGTGCTCTATATGCAGATAAGAAGGATAAGAAGCAGAAAGGCAAGAAGAAGGAAGAAGATGAAGAAGAGACCTCCCAAGCCAACTTCGCAAGAAAGAGCAAGTGGAAAGGGAAGAAGAAAGGACCAAAGCAAGACAAAGCCAAAGGTCAGAATGTTCAACCTTGTGCCATATGCGATAAGACCAACCACACCACTCAGAATTGCTGGTTCAATGGGAAGACCCAGAAAGGAAGTGGAAGAGGTGGATATGGCAGCAATAGAGGCACAGATGGACACAACTTCAACAATAACAATAGAAGCTATAATAGAAGGGACTACAACAATTATTCAAAAGATCAACCACATGAAGAATCATTGCTTCTTATGAATCTAAGCCACAAAGAAGGTAAAGAAGATGATCATTTGTTCTACATAGATTCAGGATGTTCGAATCATGTTGCAGGCAACATTGCTCTTCTATCTGATTTGGAAAGTCCAAAGCATAGACATGAAGTGCAAATAGGGTATGACACAAAGCACAATGTGGGGAAGGTTAATGTCAAAGCTTCCAAAGGCAGGACAAACATTCTAAGTAAGGTTCTCTATGTACCCACTATCACTAAAAACCTAATAAGTATAGGAAAAATAGTTGAAAAAGGCTTGCAAGTTAGGTTCACCCAACATGGAGGTTTTGTGGAAGATCCATGTCAAGGCTTCAAAAAGATACCCCGTGGTGAGAAGCATGGTAGGCTCTTTACTTTTGAAGTAGGAGAAACCAGGAACATAGCTCTATTCAACTTTGGGTCTCAAACCATAAGTGAGCTTGAAGTGTGGCATAAGAGACTTGCTCATGTGAATGAAAGAACCTTGAAGGATATATGCAGGGATCAAAGTGTTCTAGGACTGCCGAACATATCAAAGCAACACATGATCAACATGTGTGATGGATGTCACATTAGGAAGGCACAAAGACAACCATTCAACCACAAAGGCTACATCCACAACAACTTATTGGACTTAGTACATACAAATGTATGGGGACCAAGTCAAGAACCTTCATTGGCAGGATGAATGTATTATGTCTCATTTATTGACGACCATAGTAGATGAAGTGTTCTATACTTTATCAAGAGTAAGAATGAAGTGTTTGATTACTTCAAGAAGTATCTTGCACATGTGGACAATCATACAGGTAGATCACTAAAGAAGTTTAGATGTGATGGAGGGGGAGAATACTTCTCCAAAGAGTTTGATGAGTTCTTGTAGGACAAAGGTATCAAAGGGGCAGAAGCTATTTCAACCGTTGTGTACCTTGTCAGCTACCATCCAAATCACTTCAAGGTATGACTCCTTATGAAGCATGGCATGGAAGAAAACCTAGTCTTGGACATTGCAAGGTTTTTGGTTGTTTAGCTTATGTTCATGTACCATCACAAATAAGAGGTAAGCTAGATGAAAGGGCAACAAAGGCAGTGTTTATTGGATATGATTTAACTCAGATGGGTTACAGGTTCTTCAATCCTTCAACCAAGCAATTCACTAAAAGTAGAGATGTTGTGTTTGAAGAACATATGTCTTGGTATGATGAAGACAAACAAAAGGTAACACTACCATATGATCTTGATTCTGACTCTCATCAATTAGGAAGCAAGCATGATACACAGGTCCATGATCCAAGAAGTGATACAGAGGATGACCAAGATGAAAGGGAAAAGGATTACAAGCTATGGAAGTCAAGAGGCAAAGCAAAGATGCGAGAGGTTGGAGAATGCTCCAAACAAGTACCTAGAAGATCAGCAAGAGAGAAGAAACAACCAGAAAGGTATGAATATGATTCCACATTTGTTACGAAGCACTCAATATACTTGGCAAAAAACTCTATTTCAGAGGAACCCTCAACCTATGAAGAGGCAAAGGGAAACTCTAATTGGGAAAAGGCCATGAAAGAAGAGATATATGCATTGAAGGAAATGGACACTTGGGATTTGGTTCCAATATCACCAAATCAAAAGGTAATTGGTTGCAGATGGGTATATAAAGTTAAAAGAAACTCAGATGGATCAGTTTGCAGGTACAAGGCAAGATTAGTTGCCAAAGAATGCTCACAAACTCATGGTATAGACTATGAGGAAACATTCTCACCAATTGCAAAGATGACTACAATGAGGACATTGATAAGTGTAGCTGCTACAAGGAATTGGAGACTCCTCCAACTTGATGTGAAAAATGCATTCTTAAATGGTTGGATAAGTGAAGAGGTATACATGTCACAACCACAGGTTTTGAAAACCCTAATCATCCATCTTATGTTTTCAGACTTAAGAAAGCATTGTATGTATTCAAACAAGCTCTTAGAGCTTGGAATTACAGGTTGGTTACATATCTTCAAGATCAAGGGTTCAAAGCTAGCAGCTCAGATCCTTCTTTATTCATCAAAAGGGATCACAATGAGGTTATTTATGTGTATATGTGGATGATATTATTGTGACACGTGATGATCTAAATGGCATTCAAAGGACCAAGAGATACATGCAAGAGGAGTTCAAAATCATTGACCTAGGTGAGCTCACATATTTCTTAGGTATGCAGGTGATATATATAGATGAAGGAATGTATTTGAATCAAAGAAGATACATTCAGGATCTTCTTCTCAAGTTCAAAATGGAGAACACTAAACCTGCAGGTACACCTTTGGAGATGAATCATAAACTTAGTGTTTATGAAGGTGAGAAAATTGAAGACATTAAAGAGTATCAAAGCTTGGTAGGTAGCTTGATATATGCTACTCATACAAGGACAGACATCTCATATAGTGTGGGAGTGCTTAGTCAGTTCATGCACTCATCGAGAAGACCACACATGGATGCAGCTAAGAGAGTACTTATGTATCTCAAAGGTACAATCAACAAAGGTATATTTTATCCTTACTCTTCAGATTTGGATATCAAAATCTACTCAGATGTAGATTGGGCAAGAGCTAAGGATGATAGAAAAAGTACATCTGGTTACTTAGCATTTGTAGGCTTGAAGCTAATGTCATGGAGTTCCAAGAAGCAACCAACACTTGCTTTATCCTCAATTGAAGTAGAGTATAGAGGCTTGACCATAGCAACTCAAGAGGCAATATGGTTAAAAGCATTGTATACAGATTTGGGACTTGTGAGTTCCAAACCTCACATATTTGGAGATAATGTAAGTTCCATGCATCTAGCGGTAAATCCTATTTTCCATGCGAGAACCAAGCACATAGAAATCCATTACCACTTCATCACGGAGAAGCTCATGGCAAAGGAGATTGACATTTCTTTTGTTCCAACTAAAAAGCAAGTAGCAGATATGATGACGAAGGCACTTGATGGAATAAAGCTTTGTAGATTCAAAGCTATGGCAGGTATTCAACCTATCAGAGAATGAAGACTCAAGCATACTTTAGCTTGAGGGGGAGCTGTTGGATTATCAAGCTTACACTATGCTTGAGGTGGATTTGATCTACATCAAAGTATATCGCGTTGAAAGAATATCCATTGGAGAGTTTTTTTTCTTATGCTCATTTATTGTATTTTTTGAGAGATTTTTGATGGATCATTTACCACTGTAAAAGCCTTGAGCTTTACACATGTGAAGGTAGAAAGATAAAGCCCAAATCCCATGAATTTGTGGTGGTTGAAGTTGCATTCAATCAAGCAATCAATCACCTAAAAGTAGATCAAACTAGATCTTCACTTTTCCTAGATTGTAGGAAAGTGAATTGATTCTCTCCAACAACCATTCCCTTCTTCATTCAAATTCAAACTTCACTTGTAGAAGCCGTGGAACACTCCTAGATTCTATATAAAGACTTGAAATCACTTGTACATTACATGGAAGAAATATACATACACTTGTGACCATCATTGTTTTGCTCCTTCAATTCTTTGCATCATCTTCTTCACCAATAGTAATCTTGTAGAGGCTGCTGCTCTCTCTCTCGAGCTCCAAATTGAGTGCAAGATAGCTCATTGGAAAGGTATTAGTGTCTAGTTTATTCTATAAATTTTCATAGCATTTGGTTCACCAGATGGGAGAAATTTGAGTTTTTATGTCTCGGGGTCAACCTCTCCATATTCTTAAAAAATAGGAAGTACCACCGGTGAATGTCGCATTCATTCCTATAGCATATTTTGCTTATTCCTTATACTTCTTGTGCTTCCTATACACTCAACCCTATGTGTATCACTCCCATAAAAGGAATTTTTCTAATTGTAATCATGTTGGTCGCTATGGGTATTTGAAGTTCATTGTCTCTTCCATAGATAGTAAGTTTTTTGAGCTAGTCGATCCACGAACCTATCTATTTTGTATCGACTGATGCTCCTAAGTACATAGTATGTTTCTTTGCACTTATCACATGCTTATAAGGTCTATTTGAGTCTCCATAAGCTCAACGGCTGGTCTTGTGCCGGTTGGCTAGACCAAACTTCGTCGCTTGGAAACGTTTTTCTACCTTTTACAAGCTTCTCCAAGCTCCTTTAGTGGTATCAGAGCTAGATCAAGATGGGTGATGGCTTTCCCTCAATGATCGAGAAGCTTGATCGACACAACTACGCGGCTTGGCAAATCAGGATGGAGGCCTATTTGTAAGGTAGATATCTTTATGGAATTATAGCAGGTGATGAAGCTATGCCTATTCCAAGATCCAAAGGAGGACCTACACAAGAGGAGACAGATAAGCTCAAAATTTGGTGCGCAAAGGATGCTCAAGCAAGGTCGTACATACTAAACTCTATCTCTGACTTTCTATTGCGACATATTAGAGGATGCAAGACATCTCTAGAGACTTGGGATGCGCTCGAGACTTTCTTTTCTGCTAGTACCAAAGCAAGATAGAATCATCTTTGGAACGAGTTCAAGCGGATGACACAAAGCACAATGTGGAGAAGATTGGTAATGTCAAAGCTTTCAATGGCACAACAAACATTCTGAGTAAGGTTCTCTATGTACCCACTATCACTAAAAACCTAATAAGTGTATGCCAAATAGTTGAAAAAGGCTTGCAAGTTAGGTTCACCCAACATGGAGGTTTTGTAGAAGATCCATGTCAAGGCTTCAAAAAGATAGCCCGTGGTGAGAAGCATGGTAGGCTCTTTACTTTTGAAGTAGGAGAAACCAGGAACATAACTCTATTCAACTTTGGGTCTCAAACCCTAAGTGAGCTTGAAGTGTGGCATAAGAGACTTGCTCATGTGAATGAAAGAACCTTGAAGGATATATGCAGGGATCAAAGTGTTCTAGGACTGTCAAATATATCAAAACAACACATGATCAATAGGTGCGATGCATGTTAGATTCGTAAGGCACAAAGACAACCATTCAACCACAAAGGCTACATCCACAACAACTTATTGGACTTAGTACATACAGAAGTATGGGAACCAAGTCAATGTCTCATTTATTGATGAGCATAGTAGATGGACTGTTCTATACTTTATCAAGAGTAAGAATGAAGTGTTTGATTGCTTCAAGAAGTATCTTGCACATGTGGACAATCATATAGGTAGATCACTGAAGAAGCTTAGATCTGATGGAGGGGGAGAATACTTCTCCAAAGAGTTTGATGAGTTCTTGCAGGACAAAGGTATCAAAGGGGAAGTGACTACTAGGTACTCTCCTCAACTAAATGGAATTGTAGAGAGGAGAAACAAGACAATGTTTGGATCAGCCCAAACAATTCTTGAAGAGAAGAAGTTGCCACTTTATCTATGGGGAGAAGCTATTTCAACTGCTATGTACCTTGTCAATAGACTACTATCCAAATCATGTCAAGAGGAGTTCAAAATAAGTGAGCTAGGTGAGCTCACATATTTCTTAGGTATGCATGTGATATATACAGATGAGGGAATGTATTTGACTCAAAGAAAATACATTCAGGATCTTCTTCTCAAGTTCAAAATGGAGAACACTAAACCTATAGGTACACCTTTAGAGATGAATCATAAACTTAGTGTTTATGAAGGTGAGAAAATTGAAGACATTAAAGAGTATCAAAGCTTGGTAGGTAGCTTGACATATGCTACTCATACAAGGGGAGACATCTCATATAAATATCAAAATCTACTCAGATGCAGATTAAGCAGGAGCTAAGGATGATAGAAAAAGTACATCTGGTTACTTAGCATTTGCAGGTTCGAGCTAGTGTCATGGAGTTCCAAGAAGCAACCAACAGTTGCTTTGTCCTCAACTGAAGCAGAGTATAGAGGCTTGACCATAGCAACTCAAGAGGCAATATGGTTAAAAGCATTGTATACAGATTTGGGACTTGTGAGTTCCAAACCTCACATATTTGGAGATAATGTAAGTTTCATGCATCTAGCGACAAATCCTATTTTCCATGCGAAAACCAAGCACATAGAAGTCCATTACCACTTCATTAGGGAGAAGCTCATGGCAAAGGAGATTGACATTTCTTTTGCTCCAATTGAAAAGCAAGTAGTAGATAATATGATGACGAAGGCACTTGATGGAATAAAGCTTTGTAGATTCAAAGCTATGGCAGGTATTCAACCTATTTGAGATTGAAGACTCAAGCATACTTTAGCTTGAGGGGGAGCTGTTGGAACATCAAGTTTACACTATGCTTGAGGTGGATTTGATCTATATCAAAGGCTATCGCATCGAAAGAATATCCGTTGGAGAGTTCTTTTTCTTATGCTCATTTATTGTATTTTTTGAGAGATTTTTGATGGTTCATTTACCGATGTAAAAGCCTTGAGATTTACACATGTAAAGGTAGAAAGATAAAGCCCAAATCCAATGAATTTGTGGTGGTTGAAGTTGCATTCAATCAAGCAATCAATCACCTTAAAGTAGATCAAACTAGATCTTCACTTTTCCTAGATTGTAGGAAAGTGAATTGATTCCCTCCAACAACCATTCCCACCTTCATTTGAATTCAAACTTCACTTGTAGAAGTCGTGGAACACTCCTAGAGTCTATATAAAGACTTGAAATCACTTGCACATTAGATGGAAGCAGTATACATACACGTGACCACCATTGTCTTGCTCCTTCAATTCTCTGTATCATCTTCTTTGACAACATTAATCTTGCAGAGGCTGCTGCTCTGTCTTCAAAGCTCTAAATTGAGTGCAAGATGGCTCATTGGAAAGGTATTAGTGTCTAGTTTATGTGTTTAAATTTTTCATAGAAGGTGGTTGAGCAGATTGGGAGAAATCTGAGTTTTTGTGTCTTGGGGTCAATCTCTACATATTCCTGAAAAAGTACCACCGGTGAATGTCTCATTCATTCCTATAGCATATTTTGCTTATTCCTTATACTTTTGTGCATTCTATACACTGAACCCTATGTGTATTACTTCCATAAAAAGGATTTTTTCTAGTTGTAATCACCCTGGTCGCTATGTGCATTTGAAGTTCATTGTCTCTTCCATACATAGTAAGTTTTTTGAGCTAGTTGACCTATGAACCTATCTGTTTTGTATCGACTCATGCTCCTTGATGCTCCAAAGTACATAGTGTGTTTCTTTGCATTTATCACATGCTTCTAAGGTCTACTCTAGTCTCCATAAGCTCAACGACTGGTCTTGTGCCGGTTGGCTAGACCAAACTTCATCGCTTCGAAACGTTTTTTTACCTTCTACAAGCTTCTCCAAGTTCCTTTAGTCACAACAAGAGGACTCACTTACTTCAATCACATTGATATGTATAGTGGAAGGTGCTTTTGAGGGATTCTTGGGACAATCCCTAAATAGATGCTCTTTCCCACAATCACTGCAATAACCTTCCCACAATCACTGCAATAACCTTCCCAAATCTTATGAGGTGGTGGATGATAGGACATTGTGCACTCCCTAGTAAAGTGGCCTTCTCCACACCTATAACAAGGTCCTTTAGGTGTAAGTGGTCTCATTGAGGGTCTTCTTGGAGCTTGAGTCCTAGGTGAAACACACATTAGATTGGCATATTCAGATCCATATGAATTTCCATAGCCATCATGTTCATAATATTGTTGTTTGTATGTGGACTCATATTCGAGGCGATTATGGTCATAGGCATAGTAATCATCATAGCTCTACTCATAGCCTTGGCTTGTGTTCTTTTTGCTGACTGATGGAGTCACATGTACTAAAACTCTTTACAGGTTTTCTTTTGGCTATGTGTACTTGACTAGTACTATGTTTTGAGGGTGTGGGGGTTGTTGTGCTAGTACTGGTTCAGGATGAGTATATCCTTGATACTCATAAGGTCTTTGAGACATGGGTGGTCCTTGATAAGGAGCATACCTTGGAGAATTTGTGATTTCATGTCTTAGCTAGTATCCATAAGGCCTCAATTGAGGAGGTTGTGATTGCGTAGTTTCTTGATTGTAGGGGAAGTTTTTCTATAGTGTGATTAGTGTATTTTTGTTCAATATGGCAGTAAAAGTGTGGCCCTTGTATTGGTGGTCTAGTATATGGGTATGGCTATGGTGGGGTAGGTCCTGCTCTTGCATAAGCATGAGATGGATGATCCCCTCCACAGTGCACACATCTTCTATGCATTGTCATTCATATAGGTTGAGCTTGATAGGGCTTTGCTCCCACCCTCTTGGCCACTAATTCTATCAACTCTTCCACATAGTTGTGTTGGGAAGATAACTAATGGAAGCATCATCAAATGTGGTTGGGGTCTATGGAATTTTCAAATCATCTGCTAAGCTGTCAAGATCTATACACTCTCTAAGACATTTATCGAGGGTCTCTTAACATTTCATATACACTAAATTTCTCAAATTTCCATTACTTAAACCATCCAAAAACAATGATCTCAATTTTTGTTGGGTGGGTCTGTCAGCCATGTAACAAGGATCCACATATTGATTGAATCTTCTAGCTACTATCCTTAGACTCATTGGGTGCTTGTTTGAAGTTATGGATCAGGGAAGAGGTATTATGTTTTATTCCCCTCTTAGTGAACTCATCAATGAATTCCTCTAGGAATTGCTCAATGTTGGAAAAACTATTTTGATCTAAGGGTTTGAACCAAGTCAAAGCTATTCCTATTTATGTGAGTCCAAAAGATTTCTATTGGATAAAGTAATCATCTATCTTTTAATATCTCCTCACTTATTTAGATTCCACCACATGATCATAAGGCCTTAGTCTTTTACCTAGTTCAGGAGGTTCAAGAATCACTTGCACCATAGGATGCACACTTGGTCCTCCTCCTTGTGGAGGTCTTAGAGGAAAGGGTGGTCTGCCCATGATTAGACTCACACTTGAGTATTAGGTATTGCACTAGTATTTGGTGTAGGAAAGTGGACATGATGTCTAAGTGGAACACTCTATCGACTACTCTGTCCTAAGATGGGGGCTCCCTCACTTTGTTGTTGATTGAGGATCTTGAGAAGTGGTTGTCTGATCCCTTAGGGGAAATATTGGCAAACCCATGTATTGTAGTTTAGATCTCTCTAAATCAGTAACCTCCCAATATCTTCTCTCATCTTGGTCCAAGTAAGTGACTCTAGACGAGTCTTTTGGATCATGCAACTCATAGATGATCGAAGGATCAACACTACTTCCCACTATGGGTAAAGTTTCTTGCAACAACATATCGATTCCATCTATTACATAGAAATTCATCAAATCATCAACTAAAGGGATTCAATCTCCTCTCTGAATATTCACTACAATAGATCTTCCTCTAGGTGTGTTCACAAATTCTCTATTATCCATACCAATTGGGTTACTGGGCTCTACAATTTCTTCTCTTTCATTAATCTTGTTTAGGATGATCCATCACTAGATATAGTTGTCCTTGTTTGTCCATGTAAAATCTGCCTTTGAACTTTATTGATCCTTTCTAGAAAATTTCAAGGGCAATAGAGTTTATAAGTCTTGCCATAGACCTATTGAGTCCATCTAGGTATATAGGTACTCCATGAGAGTTTGTAGAGACATACTACATGAGGTTCTATATTCACCTTCTATTAAAGACATGATTTTTGATGAATAGATAGAATTGTGCATGTCCTCAAAACAAGTGCAAGAGATATGTGACTTGCCACAACACTAGATTTTGTTCTTCACGTTCACTATCTTCACAATGACACTATAACCATCACACGGGTACCTTCACTTAGGCCCTTGTCCCTAGCCATGGTGCAAAAAATATGTGCACCTGACTCACAAATTCATATGCACTCATGACGAGTGAGACTATAGGGTTCTCACACATCCAACAAGCACACGTAATGGTGATGCACACATTAAATTATCCAACCAAGAGTATGACACGATCAAGTGCATGGAAACATGTGCTAAAGTTATGGTTGTTGTGGGAAAGGGTCAAGTAATATCCACCTAACATGACACCTCTTACACATAGGTGTGTATCGCTATACTTGGTGAAGGAACAAACACAAATCAAGTGATATCTCCTAGACTTGATATCCGAATATGGTGAGCATGGATTGTTCTCAATGATCTTGATGAGACGCATCCAATGGTAGTATTTTCAGCTTTTTCTTCAAGTTAAGCCCAAAAATATAGTAGAGGAAATCACTTACTTCCTCCTAAGGATTCCCTACACTTCACACATAGAAGATATCAGTGAGAAGAGATGGGGAAAAGGTAGAAAACACCTCAAGACACACATTTCATGCCTCAAACATACATGGAAGCTCACAAAGAAGAAGATACATAGGCAAGAAGAAGAAAATTTGAAGTGGTCCTTTCACACAAGAGATCGGCGCTTTCTCTTGAAATTCTAAGTTCCTACTATTGTACAAGGATATTATTACAATCTTTCAGAAATATGCATCTAGAGAAATCCTCTAGTGCATTTACAAGTCTTCTTAATGTTTCATGATGAAAATTAAGAAAAGAAAAGTGGCTATATCTCAAAACATTTGTGGTCCTACTCTTCTTCTTTTCTTCTCTTCTCTTCTCTACTTCTTCTTTGCTCTTCTCTTTAGTCCTCTGTAGCATAGCGCAATTTGAATAAAAAATCATGTAAATTTATCAATAATGATCCCTCCTTGCTATAAAACAATCGAAGTAGACGGGTATCACTCAACTAGCAAAAGATCTGATTAACTCTCTGTGAAGGCTTTCCACCTAGGTTATGCATAAAGCTACTCATATGAGAGATTAGAAAGTAAATATCACACTAGGTTATGCATAAGTAAATTAAGCATCGAATGATGTGATGATAGAGAACAATCACAAATGCATTTCAAGAATCATGAAGACTCAACCATAAACCTATCTACATGTGAGTGCCAATAGGTTTGCAATCTTCAAGGCCAAAACACTGCAATAATGTGTCATTTTTTTCACACGATCCTACTCCCCCATCAACTTGCATAAATTAAATGCCCAAATAATGATGCAAAAGCTCCAAATTTTAAATCTCACAAGAGGTGTGCAAATAAACCTTAAATTCACATTATTCTTCTCATTCGGACCAATGAGCAACATATCATTATTATATAGAACAATGATGAGAACAATAACAGTTGCATGCTTAACAGACAAGATACTCTATGTTGGATTGTTCTTAAATCTATATTCTAGCAAGTAGGCATTTTTCCTTTCATAGCAAGCATGTGGTGCTTGCATCAATGCATACAATCCCTTTTTCATCTTGCATACTTTTTTTTCATGTCTTTTTTACATAAAACCAAATGACTATAATACATACACTTCTCCATGTAAACCACCATTTAAAAACGTAGTTCCAATGTCAAAGTGATGTACATTCCAACCGTGATGAGATGCAAGTGCACATATGCTATGAACGATTTTCATTTGACATGTGGGAGCAAAGGTTTCATCAAAATCAATGGTATTCTCTTGAGCATAACCTTTGGAAATAAGCCTAGCCTTATACCTATTAGCTACTCCATTAGACTTACATAGTGCCAATGGTCTTTTTTTCTAGGAGGAAAGTCACATGAAGACCCAATATCATTCTTCATAATGGCATCAAATTTTAATTGCATAACACCTATCCAATTTCTATACTTCACCAAACAAAATAGGCTCATTGATTGGAAAAAGATTAGAGACATCCATTCCATAAAAAATTGATGCAAAAAAAGTATTATGAGACTCTAAATGAGTGTGGTGTTGCAAGTTTGCATCTAACTTGCCATCCCTCAAAGTTCACACCAACCATAGTTTTAGCATCTTCCATGTCACTTCTCTCATCAATAAGTGCATCACATAGATCTACATAAGAAATATAACTATTTTTATCACTATTTGAAACCTTTAAAGGTTGAAAAGTTTCTTGATTACGAGTAGAATTTGAATATCCACTTGTAGAAAGGCCAACAAAGTGTCATACATATCCTTTGATTGGATTGATGCCTCCTCGACACATGAAGGTAAGGGTGAATTACATCTTCCATGAAAAAAATCATGATTAATTAAAATGCATTTACTATATGGATTAAAGAGATGATATCCTTTGCTTTCAAAATTTACCCGACAAAAAATACATTTCATGGCCTTATCATATAATTTCTACATTGTTTTCCAACTCATGCATATGCTTAACAACCAAAATGCACAGATGAGTGACAGATGCCTTGCAACTATGCCAAGCCTCATAAGGATTGATAGAATACAATGCTTTAGTGGGACACTTGTTAAGTACATATGCTATACACATAATAGCCTCAAGCTAGAAGCTATGGTAAATCCTAACTTTTGACCATAAATGATGTCATTTCCATAAGAAACCTATTTTTTCCTCTCAGAAACCACATTTGTTGAGTATTACATGGCACTATACATTGATATTCTACCTCAGTTTGATCCATGAATGTATTAAACTCAGAAGACATATACTTCTCCCCTCAATCTGAATCGAGGCATAAGCACTTTGGACTTGGCTTTTGTTGATGTATGAAACACCACAAGAACTAAGCTAAAGTGATATTAGAACACCTCTGTAATGATCATTAGCTTAGTAACACTCTCAATTTGAAAACTTTACCACCAAACTTAGTGAAATAAAAACTTTTACTTTTCAGAAATCTGCACCTTTTCTTCTAACTTCAAATCCGACCTATATTAGCTTGATTTCGTACAAATTCTTTTGATCTTTTGCTAATAAAAGTTCTTGCTAATGTTAAGCAACACATACGAAACAATACTTTTAAGTAATAACTTCAAAATCTTCTGAATTCACTTCAACATTTGCACTATGTCTAAAATCTGAAAAATGACTTCATCGATTTGACATACCTTCACTGTTAGACTCATTTTTGTGAGTATGCATCCCGCTTTGTAAAGATCTACCAGTTGTAGTTGAAAGTAGTAGCTTTAAAATGAGCTATCACTCATGAAAAACTTTACACTGTACTATGAGATCTGACCTTAAGAAGATCAAGGAAAAGTGCGCCAGAAAACTTGTAACTGTCAACTAACTTACGCACTGATATGAAATCAGTTAGAACTCAGCACACAAGAGGAATTAGACCAAATCCTTCTACACAAACATGTGTTAACTATTAGAGAAGATGTGTACAAAATGCCTTGGCCTCATTCTGCTCATAGCCATGGAAAACTCTCATACACTGAGTAGACTTTCATCAACATCTCTCTCAGAAAAACCTGACTTTTCTCTATTTACTCAAGGATTACAAAATTGAGTTCTCTCTATGTTTTTCAGCTCAAATTAACTTATATATATATAGTCTACATACTCCTAGACTCAAACTCGTAAGTTTTGAAGCTCTATGCCAAGACTAAAATTTAATTTTGCACTATATTACAAGAGTGAATTTATCCCTTCACTTAGGCTTAGTTTTCTGAGTGCTTTGCCTTCACTTCTCTTTGTCTTTCTTCTTCCTTTATGTATCTTCATATATTCATGTATAATTAGTGATTGAAGCCCAAACAGCTCCTCCTCAATGACTAATTAACATCCTTTGACTTCTTCATGTAATCTTCTTCTCTTTTATTCCTGCCATCTCTTTGAATCTACTTGTCTTCACTCCATCCAAGCTCTTTGTCATAATATCTGCAATCTGATCTTTTGTAGAAGTGCATACCACTTCAAGATCCTTCTTGATTACTTTTCCTCTCAAGAAATGATATTGTATCTCTATGTGCTTTGTTCTTGCATGAAATATAGGATTTGTTGCAAAATGAACTCATATTATCTCCATGTATGATAGGTATACCTTGATCAATATCCAAGCTTTTGAACAAGGTCTACATCCATATCACTTCTTTTGCTGCTTCCACAAGTCCTTTGTACTCAGCTTCAATTGATGATAAGGCCACTGTATGTTGCTTCTTTGAAAACCAGCTCACAAGTTTATCTCCTATGTATACCATATACCCATGTGTTGACCTTCTATCATCTTGACTTCCTGCCCAATCTGAGTCACTATATGCTCTCAGCCTTGTATCTGATGTAAATTGATAATATAATCCTTCCTTCAAAGTTCTTTTGATGTATCTAAGAACTCTTTGACCTGCAATCCAATGTGGATCCTTTGGACAATGCATAAACTGAGAAAAAACTTCCACTGCATAGCTAAGATCAGGTCTTGTTAGTGTAGCATAAATCAAGCTTCCCACTAAAGATTGATATTTCCTCATATCTTAGAACTTTGCACCATCATATTTGCTGAGTTTATGATTAACCTCTAGTGGTGTTGATGCCTCTCTGCAATTCTCCATGTTAAACTTCTTTAGAAGATTCAAAAATACCTTTCTTGTGATACATATATGCCATGTTTAGCATAAGCGATTTCCATTCCAAGAAAATATGACAATTTTCCTAGATCACTTATCTTAAATTCCTTCTCAAGTAATCTCTTCACCTCCTTGATTCCTTCATTTGAAGTACCTGTAATTATAATGTCATCTACATAAATACAATTGTAGATCATACCTTCATCTGTTCTCTTGATAAGTAAACTTGCATCTGCCTTTGAACTTTGATATCCAAGATCATTAAGATACTTCATAAGTCTATAATTCCAAGCTCTTGGAGCTTGCTTCAAATCATAAAGTGCGCTTCTCAATCTGCAAACATAATTTGAAAACTTGTAATCTGCAAACCCTTGAGGTTGCTCCATGTAGACCTCACCTGATATATATCCATTCAAAAATGCATTCTTTATATCCAATTGACTCAATGTCCATCCTTTTGATGTTGCAATAGCAATGATTGTCCTTATGGTTGACATCTTTGCTACAGGACTGAATGTCTCATCATAATCTATGCCATGAGTTTGAACATAGCCTTTAACCACCAATCTAGCTTTGTATCTCGCTATTCTTCCATCTACAGGCTTCTTTATTTTGTAAACCCATTTATTTCCTATCGTTTTCTTACCATTAGGTTTTGGAACAAGTTCCCAAGTTTTATTTTCTTCAAGTGCATCAAACTCTTCCTTCATTGCTTCTTCCCATTGTCTCTTACCTTTTGCTTCATCATAGCTTTGAGGCTCTTCATCTTCCTTAATCAAGTAAGCATAGTTTTTTTGAGTCAAATAAGAAGTATCATAAGAATACCTTGTAGGTTGTTTCCTCATTCTGGTTGATCTCCTTGGTTCACACTCTTCATGTGTATCTGGATATACTTCTTCATCAAATCTTGGTTCATCTTCATTTCTTCTATATGATCCAACTCTGGATGTGCTTGCTTGCATATGATCTTCATCTCCATCTACCTGCATATGTGATTTACCTCTTTCACTTCTTCTTACCTCTTCTTCAAATGTTTCAAGGTTACAATCTTTATCTGCATACCAACTCTTCTGTTCATCAAATGTCACATCTCTAGAAACAATAAATTGATTGGTTAGAGGACTCCATAGCCTATAACCCATCTACTTTTCATCATACCCAATAAATATATATTTTTCAGCCTTCGGTTCAAGCTTATGTCTGAGTTGTGATGGTACATAAGCATAAGCAATTGATCCAAACACTTTACAATGATCAAGTGTTGGTTTCTTACCCCACCATGCTTCATAAGGGGGCATTCCATTTAGAGCTGCACAGGGTAACCTATTCACAAGATATGTAGCTGTATTTACAGCCTCAACCCAAAGATAGTTAGGGCAATTCTTTTCTTTCAACATTGCTCTTGCAAACTCAACCAATGTTCTATTCCTCCTTTCTGCCACCCCATTGTGTTGAGGTGTATATCTGCAAGTTATTTCTCTCTTGATACCTGCATTCCAAAGATAATCATTGAATTCTTGGGAGAAGTATTCTCCCCCTCCATCAGACCTCAACCTTTTGAGCTTTTGACATGTAACTCTTTCTGCATATGCATGAAAATGTTTGAAAGCTCCAAATACTTCTGATCTTTCCTTTAAAACATAAATGGTTATCCACCTTGTAGCATCATCAATAAAAAGAACATAATTCCTAGACCCATTGATTGATCCTTCTTTTGTTGGTTCCCATACATCTGTATGTATGAGCTCTAGCAAACCAACATGCTTGAAACCTTTCTTCTGAAATGATAATCTATGTGCCTTTCCCATCTGACAAGCTTCACACTTGTAGATCATATGTTGGCTTTTTACATTTGGTAGCCCTATTACAGATTGATTCTCCACCATGGTTCTAATTCTTTTTTCATTGAAGTGTCCTAACCTCTTATGCCAGAGGTCTAACTTTGTAAGTACTTCATCACCATGTGTATTCAGGGCTTGACCAACATTCCCTTGCACTTTGAGAGTAAAAAGTCTACCTTCCTTTTTACCACAGACAATTTGATTGTATCCATCCTCTGGATCTTCAATAAATACCCCTTCATTTGTAAATCTAACTTGAAAACCTTTCTCCACTATTTTTCCCACACTAATCAGATTCTTTGGTATTGTTGGGATATACAAAACATTTGTTAGCAAATCAGCTCCAGTCATGCACTTCACTTTTCCAATTGATTGCACATTATGTTTTGTATTGTCACCTGTTTGTACTATATGACTTGAAATACCTTCTTCCAATTCTGATAACAATTCTATATTTCCTGACAAATGATTTGAACAACCAGAGTCAATATAGAATACCTTGAGATCCTCCTTCTCTGATGTACTTATTGAACTCATCATCAATGTTGTATGGTTGTCATTTTGTGTATCATTTGCATAGTTGTAATAGGTAGTGTTGTAAGACTGATTCTGATTCGAATTTCTTCCACCACCTCTACCAAAACTTCCTCTTGAATTCTGTCTTCCTCTTTGAAAATGATTCTGAAACCTTCCACCTCTTCCTCTGCCATTATTACTTTGATTTTGATTTGATCCTTGTTGATTATGCCAACAATCATAGGCTAGATGATTGCTCAATCCACAAATCTAGCATGTCTTCTTGTTATTGTTCTAATTTCCTCTACCTCTTCAATTTCCTCGACCTTTACCTCTGCCAATACCTCTTCCTCTTGCATAATTTGCTTGAGTAGTCAGCTCTTCTTCATCCTTTGCTTTACCTTTCTCACTTTTCTTCTTATTCTTTGCATACATAGCAGAACTATATCCTTTATCTCCATCTGACTTCAAGTCTTGCTCAAATGTGAGCATTAGTCCAGGCAATTGATTTAATTCTGGCACATAATGATTTAATGAAAGTTCAGTTGAGAGTACAAAAGGTTTCCACCTCTCATCTCCTTTCAACCCTGCAAGCAATTGTGCTATCAACCTATGATCTTCAATATCCTCATCAATAGATCCAAGACTATCTGCTAAGCCCTTCATCTTAGTGACATAATCACTAATACTCTGATTTTGCTTTTTCTTAAATGTGGTGAACTCTGACCATAAGCTAGCCTTCCTAGCTTTAGTAGTGTTTTGGAAGTGATCTTCCAAAGCATTCCATATGTCTTCAGCTGTTTCTAATCCTCTAATATGTGGTAGCAAATGATCTGTGATAGTGTTATATATATAAGCCCTTGCACTTGCATCTCTCTTTTGCCATAGCTTCAAAGCTTCTAGTTCTTCTTTCCTTGGTTGACTCTCATCTTCAAATTTAGGCTTTTCTTCTTCACCTATCACATATATCATTAGATCCTTACTCATAAGTAAGGCTTCCATTCTCATTACCCAAGCAGGATAATTATCTCTGTCCAATTTGTCAATAGATACATGATCTGCCATAGTCTTCTTGTTTTTGCTGCAACCTGTGAGTATAAGGTTAAAGTATGGTACCTTTTGTAGATCTTTACCCTTGAGAATAACTTTGAAGCATTCCTCTGATGTCTTTTATTGTTGAACACCTCAGCTTTCACCTCTTTAATGAAGAACTCTTCAATTCCTCTTGTATCTGCTCCTCCTTTCACTCATGAGGACCTTTCTGCTCTGATACCACTTGTTGATGTATGCAACACCACAAGAACTAAGCTAAAGTGATATTAGAACACCTCTGTAATCATCATTAGCTTAGTAACACTCAATTTGAAAACTTTACCACCAAACATAGTGAAATAAAAAAATTCACTTTTTAGAAATCTGCACCTTTTCTTCTAACGTCAAATCCGACCTGTAATAGCTTGATTTGTACAAATTCTTTTGATCTTTTGCTAATAAACATTCTTTCTAATGTTAAGAAACACATACCAAACAAGACGTTTAAGTAATAACTTCAAAATCTTCTGAATTCACTTCAACATTTGCACTATTTCTGAAATCTGAAAAATGACTTCATCGATTTGACATACGTTCACTGTTAGACTCATTTCTTTGAGTATGCATCCCATTTTGTAAAGATCTTTTGAACAATTGTAGTTGAAAGTAGTAGCTTTAAAATGAGCTATCACTCATGAAAAACGTTACACTGTACTATGAGATCTGACCTTAAGAAGATGAGGGAAAAGTGCGCCCGAAAACTCGTAACTGTCAACTAACTTACACACTCATATGAAATCAGTTAGAACTCAACACACAAGAGGAATTAGACCAAATCCTTCTACACAAACATGTGTTAACTATTAGAGAAGATTTGTACAAAATGGCTTGGCCTTGTTCTGCTCATAGCCATGGAAAACTCTCATACACTGAGTAGACTTTCCTCAACATCTCTCTCAGAAAAACCCGACTTTTCTCTATTTACTCAAGGATTACAAAATTGAGTTCTCTCTATGTTTTTCAGCTCAGATTAACTTATATACATATAGTCTACATACTCCTAGACTCAAACTCGTACAATTTGAAGTTCTATATGTTAGCCCCAAAAATGGTGGATTTTTATGCACTAATGCGGTTCTATTTGGCAGGAAAATACGCTTGATTTCAGGTATTGCAGAATGAGTTTGATAATTGATGAGAAGCATGCGGAGATATTGGCTGCAGGGATGTGGAGAAAAGGTTTCACTTGAAAAAGGCCATTGTGCTTTTGATGTTGGAAGATACTTTATCATCAAGGGTTCTGAGAAGGTCTTGATAACACAAGAAGAGAAGTCCAGAAGGCTTATTTGCACGTCCTTACGTAATGGTAAAGGTTTTCATGCAGGTTATCCCTTGGCAAATAAGGGAATGACATCAAGGATTTCAAACGTGACAGTGAGCTTCAAGTATGATGTTGAGAAAGAAGGGGGTAGGATTGCATGAGATAAAGGGTTGTTTGTTCAAGAGCCAGTGAGTTTTTTTTTGTAAACCAAAAGTGGGGATGCGCTAAGACATCTGGTAGATTTTGGCGTTGGAGGAAGGTTTTTCAATCATCTGTAGGATATGAATGAGAGGTTACGGGGAATTAGCCTGATCAATAAGGACGCAAAACGAGGCATCAATTCATGTCCATAGAGGTGAGTATTCCAGCATAGGACGAGTTATTGTGGTGCATGCAGATGAGGAGGTCATTTGTAATTTTTGATATACAATAGGAAAGCTCCTGTGTTCCATTGGTTTCACCAATCGCGATCGAGTGATATCATTCTTAGCTTCAAAGTTTCCTCCATCAATCTCAAGCGTGTGCTCCTTATCTTTCACAACTATGAAATCCCCGGCCAAGCAGTTCAATAGTGACCATTCTATTTGTGGATGTCGATCCAAATCTGTTGAGCTGGTAGTGGGCACATTTCAAATAGGATCGCCTAGCAATTGCACACTGTTCTTGACCCTCTAGGTGTCAATGAAATTAATTATGCTGCCAACTACCGTAATATGCGCAGTGAGCTTCTTTTGGCAGGTCCGTTTTTTTTGCAGGACTGACAAGCAAAACGTTTTTTTGTTTTTTTGAAAAGCATGGCAGGCAGGCAGGCGGCGATGGCGGGTCTTTTTGGCCCATCCTCTGATGCGCGAAGGGGGGAGGATAAGGCATATGCAAAAAGAGATCGAAGGGGGATAGCCTGTCGTTGTTTTTTGGACAAGTGTGGAAGGGGAACTGGAAGGAATTTTCTCTCTGCTGCGAGCCTCTCGGGTGGTATCCGTGTGCAACAGCTGTTGTCTCTTATTTTGGGAGGGTGGAAGCAGCGGCTGTGGTTTTTTTTGGCCATAAAAAGGGGAGTCCTTCGGTGCTCAAGAGGGTCGTCGACAGCAGGTGTGTAGATTGCTACGGAAGATCACAGTTATAGGCAGCTCCCATTTGGCAAAGACAGAGAGAAGTTGAAAGGTCCAAGATGATGCAGCTAGATTCCTAGCTTATTTGCGTTCTTCCCTCGCTTTGTCTTCCTCGCCAATGCCGGCACTCTTGGGCCTGCCGTTGAAGTTCTGCCCAGCTCTCGAATGAACCATCAGACGAGTAACATATGGATTCTCAAAGTAGGAAACTGAATGTGTTGGCTGTCCTTACATAAACTATTGCTATTTTCTAGAGCAGGTATTTTATATGTTATGAATCAAACCGTACAAGATAAAATGTTTTTGGGTGTTGAGATTGTCCCTTGAAGCTGTTTCAATTGGCATGTTTGTCATTATGCTTTCATTTGCAGTTCTTAATGTCCTATGAACTGGTCGAAAGAAAAACATAGACCGTGGCACATCACCACCATCTGTAGATGCTCTTGTTATAGATATAGTACAACGTTTTCTTTCTACTGTACGGCTGGAGTTTGTTTGTATGTACTGTTGTGCAAAAGCTAAATTGAAGCTCTTTGTTGTTGTGCTGAACTGCTAAGTTCTCTTTTCTATGTGTGTATCTTTTATATGCATATGATACGAGGAGCGAAAGGTATAAGTCATATGCGCTGTTGTATAAGGAGATTACCTCTACAAACGTTGCTTTATCTAGTGCCATTTATGTGCCATCTTATAACAGTGGTGTGATGTTCAACACTTAACATGACAACATGAATCTTTGTCAGATATCTATTGATTGTTGCGAAAGCATGTGTGTGATTATATGAAGGCTTCATACTATTGAGAGTTATTCTACAACCTGTACAATGTTATGTGGAAGCTTTGTTATTGCGAGGACTATTCATTTGGCAACCTCCACTTATCAACATGCTGAACACTGTTTTCTTCCTGAGTTGCTATATGGAGGATGAAGAGTGTTCCAAATAGAAGTTGTGCGAAGATGCTTATCATAGGGGCTGGAGCTACATACGAACAACGAAGGATCCAAGAAGCAAATGATCGAATATATTCAGCAACACCTTAACAAGTTGGATGACTTCTTTTATAGGTACACTTTATGATAACAGTATCTTGGAACTAAATGTGTATAAGAACTTGGACTGTGAGAAAAATAATACAACAGCTAATTATATAAATGAGACTCGATTGCATATGTAGCAGAAAAGCCATGGATTTAATGCATGAAGATATCTTATACATGATCTGTACTTGATAGCTAAGTGAGCGAAGATTTGTATATGTTAAAGATATATGAAGTGCTGGCTGAAATTTATCTATGTCTTTTATTGTATGTAAGAAAATGTATGTGGGCTGTTGTCTATGCTGAAGGAGCACGTTATGAACATTTGACTTGTAGAAAGGGATTTATGATATTCAAAGAAATATTGAACGATTAATACTTGATGATGCAAAGGATGCAATTGGATGAAAACTGAAATACATGTACGAAGAATGGGGTTTGAATATATGCATGATGTCATGAATGTATGCCTATTGTGGATACACTCTAACTATGCTTGAAGTTATAAGAGGTTTGTAAACCTAGAAGATACGTGACCATTGCAAGGAAGCAAAGCAAAAAGGAATCAAAGATCTCGTGTGTGTGTGGGTGAAAGGTGGGAACAGGAAGAGTGAACTAAAGAGAGGAAGAGAAATAGAGCAAGTGGAACAAGAAAGTGTGAGTGAGGAGAAAGTGCGCTCAAGAGAGTAAGTCATTGTAAGTTGGTATTGATTTGCATTTGAGGAAGGCGAGTGGACCGATTTCGAGACATTTGGGGTGAAATACAAGTGTATTTCTGCATCCTTTCCCTGGGCTTAAGAGCATATTCATTTTGGTGCGTTTGCCGGGAAGCATATGAACTAGTACATATACAAAAGAAGGATTCCTCGAGGGATAATTACGGGCTCTAAGTAATCCAATTGGACCGATTCCGAGGGATTTAAACCGAATAAAGTCTCGTAAAACCACTTTTTCCTGGGGTGTTAGGCCGTGTTCATTTGGTGCGTCTGCCGGGAATTTGCTTGGTACGTCTCTATAAGAGAGTGCCATAGGTTCGCCTAGCGCCACAGGTTGGCCGAGCTTGCGGACCCACGATCTAGTACATGAGCGAGGGAAGCTCATCGTCAGGAGCAACACAAACTCAAAGAGAGGAACACGCTCAGAGAAGAGCCCTGGAAAGAGAAAGGAGAAGGTGGGAACCGCCAGGTGAGTGGACCTCGATTGGCTCGAAGAAATCAGTCAGAAACGTGTACTCCCGTAGGAGAGTCGCGAGTCAAGTACGGAAATTTGAAGGAGGGATCCTGAAGCCACGTGTGCTAAATTTTTGGGATCGAAGTGATATTGATATCACACCTCTGTTCGAAATGGCTCAGTGGATTTCAGTTCACTTGGGGGACTTCACCAAGTTTTCGGGTACTTGGGACGAAGATCCGGATAGCTTTATCCAGTTGTTTGAGGTCACCTGTGAGGCCAATGATGTAGTTGACCAGGATCAAAGGTTGAGAATTTTTCCGGCTATTCTCCGTGATGAGGCAGCCAATTGGTATGGGAATCTGACACCACAAGAACGTGGAACTTATCAGATGCTTAAGGAAGCCTTCTTGGCAAAGTTTCGACGACAAGGCTTCCAAGACAGATTGGCCCAACAAATGGATTATTTGCGACAAGGAGTAAACGAGAGCATCGATAACTACATTCAGAGAATGGAAACATTAGTAAGAAAGATGGGCGTGAATGCCCCGAATGATGAGACATTGAAACGTAGATTCATTTCAGGATTGCGAGATCCTACGGCACAGCAGCATATCAGCCTGACAAGACCTGCAACCTTAATGGATGCTAAGGAACAAGCAAGGCTTTGGGAGGAAGTACAATTATGCCAACAAAGGAAGATGGAGCTCTTATACGAGCCAATGGGAGGTCCAGGAAACATACCGATGAAAGATCCTGGCCAAGGAAGTCCCGCATTGACGACCCCAGCTTTTGTAGCTGCCACTAGCACGCCAGGCGAGGCAAAGCCTGCGCTAACTGAAGAACGAATATTGGAATTGGTCACACAAGCTATAAAAGCTGCCACGATAACTCAAGAGACATACACAGTAAAACCAGAGGTCACAACAAACCCGAATCAAGTGTTTCGATCGAATACATGGTGTGGAAAGTGTCATGGTTACGGCCATTTGGCTTCAGAATGCCCCACAGTCTGGAGAGTATTCAGATAGATCGCCACCTAGGATGCGTTGTACTTTTTGTGGAAGAACAAATCACAAAGAGGAACGATGTTACAACAAGAGAGCCTATGAAGAAAGGACCATGAAATCAGGAGATACAAGAGAAAGACCTTACACGGGATTGCCCGCTCAAAGTGTCCCACCTACATCTCGTTGGGAAAACACACCAACTTATGGATATGGTGCTCAGGGTCAAGGAGGAGACTATCCAAGAGGAGCCGCGCGTGATCAAAGAAGGGATGGTCCAATCCAGTGCTGGAGATGCAATGGCTTTGGCCACACTCAATCTAGATGTCCAAACGAAAAGAAGCCAATCGATTATACCCCGCTATGTAGGTACTGTAGTGGGGAAGGCCACTTTGATGAGGATTGTCCAAAACGAAGAGCTGCCGCCGGCAAGGAAAAAGGACCAGTAGGGTCCTCGAACTATGTTGATACTCAGATGCATATCACATCAAGAGCTCAAGAGCACGTTCCTACGATCGGAGTAGTGTTCAAGACACCGAACCCTCAAGAAGGCTCTAGCTCGTCGATGCACTTTGTGGATGCTTACGAGGCCAAGAAACCACACAAAGATCCAACTGTGGCAGTAGTCACAAGGACTCAAGAGTACTCGAAGAAGAATCTAGGAGGCGAAGGTGAAGAAGGGAGTCAAGAGAGGATAGCTGAACACGAAGAGGTAGAGAATCAAGTTAGAGGACTTGTTGAGCAGCAAGAGTTTGAGGATGGGAAAGAGATTGAGATTCTTCCACCCGTGACCAAGGAGTTTGTGCCGGGCATAGCACCATTCCCTGAAAGATTGAAAGCCCCTAAGATTAGAAAGGAAAGATCAAAGTTCGGAAGAAGTAGATATTGTAAAGTTGCTTGCTGACACGGAAGTCACGCTGGACATTGGCACATTGCTGAAATGTTCACCTGTTTATAGGAAACAATTCTATAACGAATATATTAAGAAGCCGAGCAAAGCTCGAGATAAAATTAGACAAGATAAGGATGTCCGAGGGATCATTCAAAGTATTACGACACAAATTGATTCGAACGCTCCAGCTGTGACGGTCGAAATTAAAGGATATGCAGTCCCTGGTGCTCAGTTAGATAGTGGAGCCGCACTCAACCTGATGACTGAGTTCATGATGAAAGCTTTGGGCCTTAACCACATGGAAGAAACGCCTATGTCTTTGAGAATGGCGGATCAAACACAGGTGAAGCCTGCGGGTCTTTTGAAAAATGTAAGTACAATTGTGGGCGGTTTAGAGTTTAAAGTTGATTATCTGATAGTAAGACCAATGACCTCAGAGGCTACCTTCTCGATCCTACTTGGACGGCCATGGCTGGTGCAAGCCGAATGTGTGCATGACTGGCGCACAGGTTTTATTTCAATAGGGCCAAAATCTGATCGGATTCAGTTGCAAGTATCCCCACCCTCGAGCAACAAGAAGAAGACAATAATAGTCGATGAGATGGAAAAGAAAGAAAAGGAGAAAGCAAGGCACGAGAGTGCACGAGCTAGGTTTTCTTTGAACACGGACACCTACAAGAATCTGCTTCAAGAAGGGTTCAACTTGCAGCTCTTTAAGAATCAAGACACGAAGATGGGAGAGTATCAAAATCCATTGCTCTATAACGACGATTCGGATCAGGAGTTGCTAGGATGGTTGACGCATACAAGTGAATTTGATTGTTACATGTTGAGTATAGACTCAAGTAAAAACAAAGCGACACAATCCCTGGAGAAGGGAACTTCAAGAGAAGAATTGAAACTAGAGTTAGCTCCGGCGATGGAGGTATCACAGTTGCGAGAAAGAATTAAAATGCTAGAAGCAGAGATTCTAAAGAGAAGTCGAGAATCGGAAAAAGAAGCGAAGGGTAAGACTAAGGTGTCGGAGGCCATTGCAAAAGCTGAATTGAAGAAACTAGGTTCAATCGGAAGAGAACAAGACAATGATTTACTAGCCAACCACGCACGCGTGATCGGAGAACACATTCCAATCACAGTGTCATCGAGAAATAAGGATTATTCGCGAGAAGCTCAGTTGGAAAAATGGGAAGTCTTTCCAGAAAAGTTCTTGAGTGTAGGGTCAGAGCTACCAGATGGAGTACGAGACTGCATTAAAACGACACTCAAAAATTTTAGCGAGGCCTTTGCATGGTCGTACAGTGATTTGAGAGGAATTGATCCCCAAATCTGCCAACGTTATATAGACTTGGAAGAAGGCACACGACCGATATGCCAACGACTCAGGCGAACGAATCCAGTCTATTCGGAATTGATCAAGCTGGAATTGACCAAATTATTGGAGGCAGGATTTATATATCCCATCGCATCCAGCGAATGGGTATCACCAGTTGTAGTTGTTCCGAAGAAAAACAAGAAAATCCGTATTTGCATAGATTATCGAAAGTTGAACGAGCGCACGAAGAAGGATCATTTCCCCTTGCCATTCACTGATCAAATCTTGGATAGAGTAGCTGGCCATAAACTGTACTCATTTTTGGACGGTTTCAGTGGGTACAACCAGATCCAAATCAATGAAGAGGATCAATCCAAAACTACTTTCACGACAGAATGGGGTACGTATGCATATCGGGTGATGCCATTTGGATTATGTAATGCACCGGCCACATTCCAGAGAGCAATGATAGCTGCATATCAAGACTACCTGCAGGATTGGATGGAGATATTTCTTGATGACTTTGCAATTAGAGGCGACGATGAGAACATGATGGAGAGGATCGAAGCAACTTTAAGAAGAAGCATCGAAAAAGGCATCGCATTGAATCCTGAAAAGTGTACATTTGGAGTACGAAGAGGATTGCTTTTGGGTCATGTCATTTCCGAAAAAGGGATTGCGGTTGACGAGGATAAAGTGGAAAAGATCGGACAACTTCCACCACCGCAAAACTTGCGACAACTCAGAGGATTTTTGGGCCATGCAAACTATTATCGACGATTTATATTAAATTTTGCATCCATAGCGGCACCACTGACAACTCTTTTAAGGAAGGACCAACAATACCAGTGGACGGGAGAGTGTCAAGTTGCATTCGACTCGATCAAAGAGAGGTTAATAAATGCACCGATTTTGGTAGCACCTGACTGGACGAAGGGATTTCATGTACATACCGACGCTTCTCATACTGCAGTTGGAGCAGTACTATGCCAAGCCGACGAAAAGAAGTTGGATCATCCTATTTACTATGCAAGTCGCAATTTGAACAGCACTGAGAGGAATTATACGACTACGGAGAAGGAATGTCTCTCGATGATCTTTGCGGTGAACAAATATCGGCATTACTTGATGGGAAAGCATTTCACTTTTTATGTGGATCACGAAGCCCTTAAGTACATCATTAATAAACCAGAGTTATCAGGGCGATTGATGAGATGGATGCTACTTCTTCAAGAATTTCAGTTTATAGTGGTAACTTGACCAGGCAAAGCACATATATTGGCTGACCATTTATCTCGAATTGTTAATGAGGAGCCAATCTCTGGTGTGCCCGACGATGCTCCTGATGGACATCTATTCCAGGTTGAAGCTCAAGTACCTTGGTATGCCGACTTGGTGAATTTCTTGTGCACTACTAAATATCCGCCAGAAGCAAGCAAGAGAGAGAAACAAAAACTGTTAGCATTGGCGAAGCACCATAGCATCATTGGGGGGCAACTCTATCGATATTTTGTTCATGAGAGCATTTATCGGAGGTGTCTCGAGGAAGAAGAGGCAAATCTAGTGTTGAGGGCTTTGCATGACGAACCTTGCGGTGGACATTTTGCTGGTGAATTGACGGCAAGAAAGATTTTATTAGTAGGGTATTGGTGGCCAACATTGTTCAAAGACTCACATACATATTGTAAGAAATGTGAGAAATACCAACGAATGGGCAAACCCACATAAGCCGTTTGAGAAATGGGGAATTGATTTTGTGGGGCCTATTGATCCTCCCTCAGGACGAAGATCCAATAGGTATATTTTGGTCTGTACTGATTATGTTACCAAGTGGGTGGAAGCCAAAGCTCTGAAGACTGACCGAGCTATTGATGTTGCTAAATTTCCGTATGAACAAATTATCACTCGATTCGGATGCCCGTTGGAGATAGTGAGTGATAGAGGAACACATTTTGTCAACGAACTGATCGAAGAATTAATGGAATTATATAAGATCAAACATAGAAAGAGCACTCCATATTACCCGAGAGCAAATGGACAAGTGGAGGTCACCAACAAAATCCTGGAACAGATTCTGACAAAAACAGTAGCGGTGCATAGGAGAGACTGGGATGAGAGACTTCTGGAAGCTTTGTGGGCATATCGAACATCCTACCGAGTGACAACTAAGAGTACTCCGTTCTCTCTAGTATATGGCGAGGAAGCCATTTTCCCTATCGAAAAAGAAGTGCCGACATTAAGAGTGGCCATCGAAGCCAGATTGGGCAAGGAAGAGTCATTAAAGGAGAGGTACATACAACTGGTGAAGCTGGAAGAAAAGAGGCTCATTGCACAACAAAGCTTGGAAGCTATTCAGAAGAGACGTAAAGAAAGGCATGACGAAAATCTCAAAACCTATGTGATTCAGGAAGGGGATTTGGTACTAGTCTATGATAGTAAATATTATAAATTCCCAGGAAAGTTGCAGACAAGATGGGCGGGACCGTTTAAGGTGGTGGAACTCAATTCCAATGGTTCCATACCAATTCAAGATTTAGGAGAAGAATATGCTCCCGTGAAGGTTAACGCGCTACGAGTTAAACCATATTTCAAGTGATGTTAGGTTGGGAGAAGCCAGACGAGACCCAAACGAAGTGACGAAGTAGACTCCTTGTACATACATGTATAGTATTATATATATATGCGCATATGTAATCTATGATTTGTGTGTCATAAATATCCTTCCTTGCTAGCTCAAGAATCTTGGACTTCTAATTATTTTTCTTATGTTGCGCAGAGACTGTTAGAACCTAAATAACAAAATGGCAGACCAAATTACGCAACTCTACTTGTACGAGCTAAGGATATATTTCTCGGACCAAACGTTCGCTCGCATGGACATAGATGTCGACGACTTTGAGACGGAATACGATGTTGAGGAAGCGCATTGGCTGGTATGCTTTATAAACCAGGATTTGGGTGTTGCATTTTACATTGAGTGTTTTGAGGAATACCTAGCTCAACGTGTAGGATGGGCGGGAGATCGGTACTACTATTTTGATCCCGCGAGGGAAATGCCTAACGAGGAAAATGATATCACATGGGCTTGGGCAGATGTGCTAACGCTAGGAAGTGATGACGGAGCTCCCGAAGTTGAGCCTGACTCGCCTTAGAGAAGTTGTCGGGATTCGAGTACGATGTGAGGCTACATGAGACATTCCGGGGACTCACATTCTAGGACACCTAGGGATAGGTATACGAGGGACTAAGGCATAGCTGGCTGTAGTTACCAAGTGAAAAGTTGAATCGATGAATACATATGTAGTGTGTGTAGTTGAGAGAATGGAGTGAAGAGGTGGTTGATCTGTCAAAGGCTAGTGTGTATCTGTTTTGCATGTATGTGTGGGAACAGTGGGAAAAGTCCCTTTCTTCCTCTCCCTAATTCTCAGGACCTGGGTGAACTAATTAACTATGAAAATAAAGAAAAAGAAAAAGTAAAGAAAAAATATTGTGTTGTTGTGATCGGACCAATGCGCTATGGTGGGCTAGTAGGTGGGTGGATTTATCCTCGCCGGGTGGTTAGGACCACGAGCCGCAGCTAGTTTCACCATAGGCTTGGAATTATGTGTTTGTGTCTTAGCTACGCGCCATAACGGGTTGGTAGGCAGGTGGAACCATCGTGGCTGGGTAGTCACGACCACGAGCCGTATCCAGCTTCGTTATGGGCTAGCTGATATATGTTATGTGTTATCATTGTGTGTTTGTGTGTTGTGCGCTGCATTGCGTTGGTAGATGGGTGGAATCAACCTGATCGGGTGGTCAGGTCCACGAAATCGCATCCAGTGTCAATGTAGGCCAACGTGTGATTAAAATAAAATTTTCATATGAAGTTATTCCCCACTCCTGAGGGGGAGAGAGAGAGAGGAGAGGGCGATGATCGCCTGGAAGGGAACATTATCTTCTTGTATGATTGGTATGTGTTGGCTTGTGACAGATCAGCTCACTTTGAATCAACATTCTTGAAGGCACCGAGACTCTATATGTACTCATGGATGAGGCTTTAGCGAGGTAATGCAACGGTCTTGCTTTACACTTGTGTGCTCTATCTAAGGGTTTTTCTAGTATGCGGGACACTCTAGGTTTTTATGTAGGTTTTGACTTGTACTCGGGTTTCGATGATTTTTGTAGGACGACGATGGGGATTCTTTGGGAACGTCTAGTCATGGAATAATTGTACATAGCAAATAGTAGATGCAATAATGGGGTATGCATTTTGGGTATTTTTGCATCTCCGATTGGATTCATTTCAGTTGTCATTGTTCATTTTGGTATTTCCGTTTCTGTTTTCCGCAATGGTAGTTGCATGTGTAAAACATGGGAAGGTGTGCATGTATTATTTTGGTTGAGACCATTTTTCATAATGGAATGCATGAGCGAATTGATGCATGGCTGAAATGGGATTGCGTATATGTGCATGTTCTTGGATCATTTTGGAAGTGACTGATTTGAATGTATTTATGAGTGATTTTTGAGCACTAATAGCTTCATTGAGTGCAGGTTCAGTTGGAGTATCGGCTCGATGGGAAGGTATGCAAACTAGTTGTGCACTGATGTTTTCATGGCTGTTTTGATTAGATTGAGCAAAAGTGGCTCGTCGAGGACGACTTCACAAATAAGAAGAGGGAAGTATGTTAGCCCCAAAAATGGTGGATTTTTATGCACTAATGCGGTTCTATTTGGCAGGAAAATATGCTTGATTTCAGGTATTGCAGAATGAGTTTGATAATTGATGAGAAGCATGTGGAGATATTGGCTGCAGGGATGTGGAGAAAAGGTTTCACTTGAAAAAGGCCATTGTGCTTTTGATGTTGGAAGATACTTTATCATCAAGGGTTCTGAGAAGGTCTTGATAACACAAGAAGAGAAGTCCAGAAGGCTTATTTGCACGTCCTTACGTAATGGTAAAGGTTTTCATGCAGGTTATCCCTTGGCAAATAAGGGAATGACATCAAGGATTTCAAACGTGACAGTGAGCTTCAAGTATGATGTTGAGAAAGAAGGGGGTAGGATTGCATGAGATAAAGGGTTGTTTGTTCAAGAGCCAGTGAATTTTTTTTTGTAAACCAAAAGTGGGGATGCGCTAAGACATCTGGTAGATTTTGGCGTTGGAGGAAGGTTTTTCAATCATCTGTAGGATATGAATGAGAGGTTACGGGGAATTAGCATGATCAATAAGGACGCAAAACGAGGCATCAATTCATGTCCATAGAGGTGAGTATTCCAGCATAGGACGAGTTATTGTGGTGCATGCAGATGAGGAGGTCATTTGTAATTTTTGATATACAATAGGAAAGCTCCTGTGTTCCATTGGTTTCACCAGTCGCGATCGAGTGATATCATTCTTAGCTTCGAAGTTTCCTCCATCAATCTCAAGCGTGTGCTCCTTATCTTTCACAACTATGAAATCCCCGGCCAAGCAGTTCAATAGTGACCATTCTATTTGTGGATGTCGATCCAAATCTGTTGAGCTGGTAGTGGGCACATTTCAAATAGGATCGCCTAGCAATTGCACACTGTTCTTGACCCTCTAGGTGTCAATGAAATTAATTATGCTGCCAACTACCGTAATATGCGCAGTGAGCTTCTTTTGGCAGGTCCGTTTTTTTTGCAGGACTGACAAGCAAAACGTTTTTTTGTTTTTTTGAAAAGCATGGCAGGCAGGCAGGCGGCGATGGCGGGTCTTTTTGGCCCATCCTCTGACGCGCGAAGGGGGGAGGATAAGGCATATGCAAAAAGAGATCGAAGGGGGATAGCCTGTCGTTGTCTTTTGGACAAGTGTGGAAGGGGAACTGGAAGGAATTTTCTCTCTGCTGCGAGCCTCTCGGGTGGTATCCGTGTGCAACAGCTGTTGTCTCTTATTTTGGGAGGGTGGAGGCAGCGGCTATGGTTTTTTTTGGCCATAAAAAGGGGAGTCCTTCGGTGCTCAAGAGGTTCGTCGACAGCAGGTGTGTAGATTGCTACGGAAGATCACAGTTATAGGCAGCTCCCATTTGGCAAAGACAGAGAGAAGTTGAAAGGTCCAAGATGATGCAGCTGGATTCCTAGCTTATTTGCGTTCTTCCCTCGCTTTGTCTTCCTCGCCAATGCCGGCACTCTTGGGCCTGCCGTTGAAGTTCTGCCCAGCTCTCGAATGAACCATCAGGCGAGTAACATATGGATTCTCAAAGTAGGAAACTGAATGTGTTGGCTGTCCTTACATAAACTATTGCTATTTTCTAGAGCAGGTATTTTATATGTTATGAATCAAACCGTACAAGATAAAATGTTTTTGGGTGTTGAGATTGTCCCTTGAAGCTGTTTCAATTGGCATGTTTGTCATTATGCTTTCATTTGCAGTTCTTAATGTCCTATGAACTGGTCGAAAGAAAAACATAGACCGTGGCACATCACCACCATCTGTAGATGCTCTTGTTATAGATATAGTACAACGTTTTCTTTCTACTGTACGGCTGGAGTTTGTTTGTATGTACTGTTGTGCAAAAGCTAAATTGAAGCTCTTTGTTGTTGTGCTGAACTGCTAAGTTCTCTTTTCTATGTGTGTATCTTTTATATGCATATGATACGAGGAGCGAAAGGTATAAGTCATATGCGCTGTTGTATAAGGAGATTACCTCTACAAACGTTGCTTTATCTAGTGCCATTTATGTGCCATCTTATAACAGTGGTGTGATGTTCAACACTTAACATGACAACATGAATCTTTGTCAGATATCTATTGATTGTTGCGAAAGCATGTGTGTGATTATATGAAGGCTTCATACTATTGAGAGTTATTCTACAACCTGTACAATGTTATGTGGAAGCTTTGTTATTGCGAGGACTATTCATTTGGCAACCTCCACTTATCAACATGCTGAACACTGTTTTCTTCCTGAGTTGCTATATGGAGGATGAAGAGTGTTCCAAATAGAAGTTGTGCGAAGATGCTTATCATAGGGGCTGGAGCTGCATACGAACAACGAAGGATCCAAGAAGCAAATGATCGAATATATTCAGCAACACCTTAACAAGTTGGATGACTTCTTTTATAGGTACACTTTATGATAACAGTATCTTGGAACTAAATGTGTATAAGAACTTGGACTGTGAGAAAAATAATACAACAGCTAATTATATAAATGAGACTCGATTGTATATGTAGCAGAAAAGCCATGGATTTAATGCATGAAGATATCTTATACATGATCTGTACTTGATAGCTAAGTGAGCGAAGATTTGTATATGTTAAAGATATATGAAGTGCTGGCTGAAATTTATCTATGTCTTTTATTGTATGTAAGAAAATGTATGTGGGCTGTTGTCTATGCTGAAGGAGCACGTTATGAACATTTGACTTGTAGAAAGGGATTTATGATATTCAAAGAAATATTGAACGATTAATACTTGATGATGCAAAGGATGCAATTGGATGAAAACTGAAATACATGTACGAAGAATGGGGTTTGAATATATGCATGATGTCATGAATGTATGCCTATTGTGGATACACTCTAACTATGATTGAAGTTATAAGAGGTTTGTAAACCTAGAAGATACGTGACCATTGCAAGGAAGCAAAGCAAAAAGGAATCAAAGATCTCGTGTGTGTGTGGGTGAAAGGTGGGAACAGGAAGAGTGAACTAAAGAGAGGAAGAGAAATAGAGCAAGTGGAACAAGAAAGTGTGAGTGAGGAGAAAGTGCGCTCAGGAGAGTAAGTCATTGTAAGTTGGTATTGATTTGCATTTGAGGAAGCCGAGTGGACCGATTTCGAGACATTTGGGGTGAAATACAAGTGTATTTCTGCATCCTTTCCTTGGGCTTAAGAGCATATTCATTTTGGTGCGTTTGCCGGGAAGCATATGAACTAGTACATATACAAAAGAAGGATTCCTCGAGGGATAATTACGGGCTCTAAGTAATCCAATTGGACCGATTCCGAGGGATTTAAACCAAATAAAGTCTCGTAAAACCACTTTTTCCTGGGGTGTTAGGCCGTGTTCACTATGCCAAGACTAAAATTTAATTTTACACTATATTACAAGAGTGAATTTATCCCTTCACTTAGGCTTAGTTTTCTGAGTGCTTTGCCTTCACTTCTCTTTGTCTTTCTTCTTCCTTTATGTATCTTCATATATTTATAATTAGTGAGTGAAGCCCCAAGAACTTTCAATGGATAAACCCATGCATGCATAGGAAATTCATCAATGAAATTCAGAAAATATAGATAA
Organism: Ceratopteris richardii; assembly: GCA_020310875.1. Lineage (NCBI taxonomy): Eukaryota > Viridiplantae > Streptophyta > Polypodiopsida > Polypodiales > Pteridaceae > Ceratopteris > Ceratopteris richardii. The sequence continues at coordinate 58,198,401 of CM035433.1, read as the reverse complement.
TTTCCAAATGAAGGTTTCTACATAGGATTGCCAATGCCATTGTAAACAAGTTGTAATTTATGTGTAGCTCTAATCAAACCATGTTTGGGGAGGGAGGAGAGCTACAATTTACCCAAAATATAGTCCACACAAACAAGCTTAGAAGTTTCCTCAAGTTTGGGTTAAGAGGATACCATTTCCAATTTGTTCAGATGAAGCAAACTAGCAAAATTCAAATGAACGAAACATGCATGCCAATTTTTTGCACTTGAAATAGCTTGAGAATCCTCAACTACACAAGAAAAACCATTAATATATTTTCCCTAATTTGTGAGATATAGACCATGATAGAGCATTCTAGATGCAATGATTTTTCCACCACCAAAGAGATAATGAATGATACATCTTTCATCACTTGTAAATTTCACTATTAAACCAATTTTTGCTAATGCTAATACTGATAGCAGATTATTTTTTTTCATCCATGGTACATATAAAGCATATGATAAAATGGATGTTCCGCCATTTATAGCAGTAAGAATAATCTTCCCAACTCCCATAATATGATAAGAGGAGTTGTTAGCATATGTGATTGTATTCCCTATAGCAACAAGCTCAAGTGAAGTGAAGAAATTATGTTGCAAGTTAATATGTTTGGTTGCACATTTGTCATAATACAGGATATCTGAGTCCACTATAAACATACACTATTCATGAGAAGATGGATCATAACTACAATCAGTAGTAAATTCTTGTTCTTTATTCCAAACAAGATTAGAAATCTCAATTTTAGGAGTAGAGGCATCTACAACAACCATTCCAACCTCTTTTTTCTTTGCCCCTTTTGTGGCTACTTTAAGATAAATCTTAATGACATGATCATTTTATTTTGTGGCTATTTTAGGATAAATCTTAATGACATGATCATTTTCCTCTACAAAAACCATTCCAATCTCTTTCTTCTTTGCCCCTTTTGTGAATAGTTTAGGTTTAATTTTAATGACATGATCATTTTCCAACCTCTTTCTTCTTTGCCCATTTTGTGGATAGTTTAGGATAAATCTTAATGATATGACCATATTTATCTTCCTTCTTTGATTATGCTCCATTGGCAAATTTCTACTATTTCTTCTTACTAGTAGATGAGCTCGATTACCTTTGCCCTTCTAACTAGCTAAGAAAGGTTGATCTACAACACACATAATTGATTGATTTTGTCTGCATCAATCTTCTTTTTTTGCTATTCTATTTTCCTATCACCTTTGTCTTCCTTCTTTGAATGTGAAACATTAGTAGATTTTTGTTCACTAGTAGATGAGCTTGATTTATCTTTGCCCTTCTACTAATTAAGAAAGTTTGATACACACATACTTGACATGTTTTGTGTACATCGATCTTCTTGCAATAAAATAGAGAACAAATCCTCAAAATTTAAGGAATTCAGATTGCCTTTCATTATCAGCTAAAGAGTAGAAGAAAAACTATGATAAGAAACTAGAAGACAATTAACAATAGTATGCAAATATGAACTATCTTGCAAGATTTCATCTTAAAAAATCAAATGTTCTTTCAAATCCTTGATTTCTTGTAAAAAACGCTATCTATTCAATATTCTTTATTCAATTGATCACTCCCCAATTGTATCAAAGTTAAAGCAACATGATCCGCATTTCTTGCTTGGTATAATGTGGTAAGAGTATCCCAAGCAGATTTGGTTGTTTTTCATGAGCCAAATGTAAAGGCTTATGACACATTTGATAGAGAATTCTATCAATGCATGGGCCTATGCATCCTTGTCATTCCATTGAATATTTTGTACAATAGGTGGGACAGGAACTGCAATAGGACAAAAAACATTAAGATCATCATGCTCAATACCACGTATGTCACCTGCTATAATAATTTTTAAGTGTAGGAGGATGTATATCAACACCCTACATAATATTCCACAAGCTATTTGCTAAAAATACATGATGCATCATGTGTGCCCGCAATGGGTAGTTAGAACCATCCAAATTATCTGCTAAATCCAACATATGAAATACGTCATCGCTTTTTTCCATGGCTAATGAGTATTCCATAATGCAAAAAATTGGCCAAATAGAATACCCGATTGAGCTCCACTAGAGCTATGGTAGTTGCTTGCACTAACAAACCGAAAACTATATATGGCACAAAAGGACAAAATTGCCTGCATAATCATTACAATAGTGCATTTTGAGACCAAACACGATCTCAAATAAAAATTTCAAAGCCATAAAATGTGTTTTCTTTGAACTACTAATGGGTGCGAGTATGCTCACAAAATTTCATGAAATTTTGAGACAATAACAAGAAGCATGTCAAATACCAATTGTTGGAGTTCAAAGACTATGAAATCACACAAATAACATGAGGAAGAAGAAGAAGTTTGATGCATGACATTGAGTGTATTACTAATTGAATGTACAAAATAGGTAGCCCATTAGGGTTATAGTCATATATGCAAGCTGAGGGAAAAAGGCTCCTAAAGAGGGAAAAAGAGTGCCCCAACGTAATAGTCCTAAGTGTGTTCACACATATCACTACTGAAATGTATCAACAATGCTTCTCTGTATATTCCTTCGATTATTTTGGGTTAGAGATTTTTCTTCACCTTATAAAAACGTTGTAGAATTTTCCCTTCGAATTTAACTTGTAGAAGTTATCTTCATGAAGACTTTGAATCATCAAGGGATAACATATACCTTAATGATTAGTATGCAGGGATTCTAGGATTTGAAGAAGCAAATATGCATAGAAATAAATACACATTCACGTACATAAAGAGGAATGAAAATGAGTCTCGAAGCGCATAACTTGTTTTATGCTATCCATTGGTTCTCTGTTGCGGGCCCGAGAGTTTTTGGAGTAAAGCAATAGAATGGACTATTATGGCATCTCTGCTCCAATCCAACCACTTCGTATATGCACACTGGCTTTTAGTTTTAATGCCAAAATGCATTAAAACTATATTCAAACTTGATTAGTAAGCATTCAATCTATTGGTTTCTAAATCAATCGTTCTAATACCCTTCATCATCTTTGAAATGATTTCGAACAACAATACGAAAAAACGGTTGCCAATATAGTAGCTGAAGGCAGCCTAATGCACTTATGAAGATGTGCTCATATGCCATCGGTATGCATCATCGAGAGATAAAGAAGGTAGACATGCTCATATGCCATCGGTATGCATCATCGAGAGATAAAGAAGGTAGACATCGGTATGCATCAGGCTAATAAATCCAAGAGCCATTGCTTTCTTCCTCGTAAGATACGGTGTCACAAAACTTCACACACAAGGAATCTCTCTCTCTCTCTCTCTCTCTCTCTCTCTCTCTCTCTCTCTCTCCCCCCCCAAATCTCCTTAGTGTAATCATACGCAACCCTTCTTCACCTCTGCCTGCATGCATCTATGCTTGTACTCTATCAAGTCACACAAAATGTAGATACACACGTGCACAATCAGACACAATCACATACAGACACAAGCACGTGTTTACACACACATGCGAACAAACAAGCACACTCATATACACATATAGACAAATAAACTTGCATCTAACACAAAACGCACACATTGAAATTACTCTCACGTACACAATCATGCACATACTCGACCGTACACAATCGGAATGCACCAAATTCATGCACAAGCATGTACATCAACAGACAGACACAATCAAATTGCACAGATATGCGCACAATCAACACACACATACATCACTCTGCATAAGCAAGAAGCCGAAAGTTGCAACACATAAAATACATCAGTCTGCATGAGCAAGAAGCAGAAAGTTGCAGCACATAAAAGAACATTGGCATTAATCTATGCACGCCAACTACAAGATGCCATCGACCTCAATTTACCAATCATCATGCGAATCTTAAGAACAAAGCAGAGAGAGGAGTAGTGGAAAGCTGAAACTAGGATGGATGAATAAGTAAAGTGTACTGCATTAAGCCACCGCTAATTCCAATGGCAAATTATAATAGGAAAACATCCCCCGAATCTCTCATCCCTTCTCTTGAGTGCCCAAGATACACATCCAATAAGATATCTCTTGAGAGTTGTGCCGTCCGAGTCACCATTTATATTTTATTATTTTTTCACTACCAGGAAATGTAGGTCGATATGATGGTTGTTTTAAAGAAAAAATGGGGTTGCATTGCTTATATAACTTTATATTTAGGAAATGTCACATATGAGATGATAAAAATTCGAGCCCAAATGAGAACAAGGGCTCAAGACACCAAGGTTGTGAAGAAGGAAAGTCTTGAGGCAAGTAGCCAAGAAGCAGAAAGGCAATGTTCAAGACACCAAGGTTAAGAGCAAGGGTTCAAGAGACCAAGGTTGAGAGTAAGAAGCTTCAAGAGACTCTTTAAGGGTGAGGAAATCAATTAAAGGGGAGATCAAGGATTGATCATTGTAGACAATGATCTCTAGAAGGGGAAGAGAGTGTTACACTCAAGAAATGACCGATATGAGATGGTTCAACCACACTCTAAGAGGGAGGATGAGGTAATAATCCTTAACCCTTGCTTTTGGGGCAAGTGGTTAGTCCACCATACTCCTAGCCAATAGTTCATAAGTTCAATTACCACATTTATGCTACCATCAAAATTATAATTTACCTTGTAAACCCACTTGTAGCCTATGGATTTCTTTCCTTGCAACCATGGAGCTAGATCCCATGTTTCATTTCCATAAAGTGTTGCCATCTCCTCATCCATAACTTTCTTCCAATCTGCGTTTCTAATTGCTTCTTGAAAACAAGAAGGCTCAACATCTTGTATTAACTTGGTCATGTAAGCACGATGACGAGCCATGTACCTATGATATTCTTGGAGTCTTCTTAGAGGGCAATCCAAGTTCCTCATCAATGATCCTTTTTTGAACCACTTGATTGTCTGTCAATGTCTTTGAAGCATATGGATGTTTTGTTATTAGTAGAAATCTTTTCCTTACCTTGCTTGGATGTATTCGATGAATTTCTTGGATTGAATTTTCCTGAAGTGGTTTGATGCCGATCCACCACAGTGCGCTCTCCTTCTCAAGAGCTCCAGGATGATATGATCGGAGTAGAAAACCGAGCTCCTGAGGCCGCACATAGTACTTCACAAAGATGCTGCAGAACGCACAGAAAACACAATACACAGGGAGCACGAAGACAAACTTCTTAGGTCTTACAAATGAGGTCAAACTTACATTCTATGACTGACCAGACCACTATATGTTTTATTAAAGAGTATATACAAGGAAGTTTCCGATGGCCAATTCGCCTTTCACATGGACACTAACAATAACAGTCCCCCACTAAAGGCCAATATGGCCAAAGTAACTATGGGAGAAAAATAAGGAATGATAAAGAATACCCGAGTGTAAGTATACAAGCTATAGCTCCCACTTGATGGGCATGTTACACAGTATACAAGTGATTGTGTAAGATCAAGAATCAAGTAACTCCCATCAAGTGACAACAGTATCGAAAGCTATACAGTGGTAGAGCTTTAGTCAAAGCATCTGCAACATTATCTCGAGTGCGAACCTTCTCAAGAATAATGCGCTCAGTGGCTAAGCAATCTCCAATGAAGTGATACCGCACCTCAATGTGCTTGGTCTTTGCATGATAGGCCGGATTCTTAGCCAAAGCAATGGAACTCTGACTATCACTAAGCAGGCGAGGTACATGCTGAGGTAAACTCATATCACAAGCAAGATGAGAAAGCCACAATGCTTCCTCACATGCCTCACTTGCTGCAACATACTCTGCTTTCATGGTGGAAACACCTGTAATTCTTGAAGACGAGATCTCCAAGAGATAGCACCTCTAGCAAAATGAAAAATGTACCCTGATGTAGACTTACGATTGTCTACACAACCAGCATAATCAGAAGCTGTGTAACCAATAATCGATGATTTCCCTCTACCTAAGCATAGACACTTGTCCTTAGTGCCACTCAGATATCTCAAAATCATCTTGAGCGCTCCCCAATGTTTCTTGCCATTAGACATATATCTACTCACAACTCCCATTGCAAATGCAATGTCTGGTCTCGTAGCTACCATAGCGTACATGAGACTGCCAACAGGAGACTAATAGGGAATTTTGATCATGAATTCCTTTTCCTCATCTGATTTGGGGCAATCATCCTTGCTCAATTTCACATATGTGGGTAAAAGTGTATTCAATGCCTTTCCACCATGGATATTGAACCGATGAAGTACTTTGGATATGTACTCACTTTGAGACAAGTATATGCATCTTTCACTCCTATCACGAGTAATGCGCATGCCAAGAATATGTTTAGCATCCCCCAAATACTTCATATCAAATGTGCGACTCAACTTTGTTTTGAGAACTGACAAATCATAAGAGGAATTCCGAGCAATCAACATATCATTGACATAAAGTATCAAGCATATCAAGTTGCCATCTGAGCATCTCTTTGTGTAGAGACAATGATCCTCATTGCTTCAAGAATAGCCTTGAGATTTCATAAAAGCCTCAAACTTTTGGTACCATTGTCTAGGGGACTGTTTAAGTTCCATACAAGCTCTTCTTAAGCTTACAAACTAGACTTTCCGTGCCCGGAACTACATAACCCTCTGGTTGTTCCATATAGATCTCATCTGTAAGATCTCCATGCAAGAAAGCAGTTTTCACATCCATTTGGACTAGCTCTAAGTCATCCATTGCAATGAATCCAAGCAACATGCGCAGGGTAGTCAACTTGACCATTGGAGAGAAGACTTCCTCGAAATCAACACCATGTTGTTGCTTAAAACCCTTCGCAACGAGTCGCGCTTTATACTTTGGAGAAGCACTATCTGATGTGAATTTAAGCTTATATACCCATTTACATGGTAAAGCTTTCCTGCCATTTGGAAAAGTTACTAAATCCCAAGTACCATTCTTGTGAATAGAATCCAACTCACTCTTCATGGCATGCTCCCACTTGACATGATCCTCTGTCCGCATAACCTCTTTGTAGCAAGAAGGCTCATCGGCATCTGTTAGCATAACAAAATCTAAACCTGGAACATATCTATCAGGTGGATGTGAGACACGTGCAGAATGTCTCAATGGTTGCTGAACAGGAACATGTGTAGACTGATCTGAATGGACATTCTCTTGAACATCTCTATGTGCAAGATTTTTATGCATGCTAACCGGAGGACTAGTATCCTCAAACACCACTCTTCTCACTTCAACCACCTTAATGGGCTGCTTATGCATCTTAGACTCATTGAAAATGACATCACTACTTTTGATCACTGTCCATGGTTCGGGATCCCATAAGTGATATCCGAATTGTCCTTCTTGACCATATCCAAGGAAAATGCATTTCTTTGACTTATGGTCCAACTTTTGCCTAAGATTCTTGGGTATATGAACATATGCTTCACACCCAAAAACTCGAAGATGATCATAATATGGTGGCTTCCCTGTCCACAACCTCTTGAGACACTTTCAGACCTTTGGCAGTACTAGATGAAAGGTTAATTACATGAATTGTAGTCAATACTGCTTTTGCCCAAAAGCCTTGTGAGAGGTTTGCATGATGCAACATAGAGACTACTCTATCTTAAATAGTTCTATTCATCCTCTCAGCTACACCATTCTATACTGGGGTATAAGGAGCTGTAAACTCTCTATGAATCCCTCTAGACTGATAGAAAAGCCTGATTTCATGTGAGGTATAGTCACCCCTGTTATCTGAACATAAAACCTTAAGCTTAGTTCCTTTTTCAGTCTCAACTGAAGCAAGCCATTTTCTGAAAGTAGGGAATACCTCATCCTTCGATTTGATAGGATATACCCAAACTTTTCTAGTAGCATCATCTATGAAAGTGACAAAGTAGAGAGAGCCATCCAAGGACCTAGTGGGCATAGTACCACACACATCTGTATGAACGATACTAACACGCCCCCTAAATGTTTATCGATTGATAAATCAAGTTTCTCTAGGTCCTATGCTCATCTGTTGAAGATGGCTATTGAGCTTCTCTTTTCCAAGTGCTTTAGTGAATATGTCAACACAATTTGCCTTTGTTGGGCAATATTCTAGCTCCACAATTTCATCTTCAGTTAGCTTACGAACATAATGGTATTGTACTTTTATATGCATGGTGCAAGCATGAAATATTCGGTTCTTTGCAATGAAAATAAAAAGTTTATTATCACATTTAAGTATAGTTTCCATTTGTGCTGGAAAGCCTAGATCTGTAAGAATTCTTCTTAACTAGATTGTCCCACAAGAGGCAAATCAAGCTGCTTTGGACTCCTCTTCATTAGGGGAGAGTGCAAGAGTTGATTGTTTCCTACTTACCCAAGAAAATATTCATAAAAAAAGTGAGAAAAAGTATCCAAAAATTGATTTTCTAGAATCACAATCTCCAGCCCAATTGAAATCACAATATCCTTGAAGTGTATCACCTATGGTATAAAGAATACCAAAATCCAAAGTTCTTGCAATGTACCTTAGAATTCACCTTCCATCATTCCAATGAATCTCCTTAGATTTTTGGAAAACTTGCTTAACACTCAAACAACATAGCAAATGTTTGGTCTAATGCTGCACCTGAAAATAAGAATTCCAATGATCTTCCTATACTTCTTAACATCTACATAAAGCATGTTATGATCCATAGATAGCTTATGATTTATCTCCATATGTGTGCCAGTTGATTTGCACTCCAAATCTCTTAATAATTTCTTTGGCATACTTCTTTTGTGAGATGAAAATGCCATCCTTTCTTTGCCATACTTCAAATCCCAAACAAAAATGAAATAGACCTAAGTCTATCATTTCAAACTCATCTCCCAAGCTTATTCGAGTTTGATTGATGAGCTCTTCATGATCTCTTGTAATGATAAGATCGTCTACATATACAATTAAAACAACTAGCTTGCTAACCTTTTTCATTAGATATAGGTTAGCATTAGAAGTACTTCTTTCAAAACCCATCATTTTGAAAAAAGGATCTATCCATTGGTACCAAGCCCATGGTGCTTTCTTAAGGCCATACAAAGCTTTCTTCAGCCTAGAAACTTTATTTTCTAAAATTGGGCACCTCAAAACATGGTGATTGAGATACATAGACCTCCTCCTTGAGGTGATCATTCATAAATGTAGATTTGACATCCATTTGGAAAATAGGCAAGGCCTTTTGTGTAGTTACTACAAGTACCCTCCGAATACTTGTCATGCATGTTGTTGGTGTGAAGGTTTCTTGAACATCAAAACCCTCAATTTGTGAAAAAACCTATGCAGTTTATCTTGCCTTATACTTTTATAATGTGCCATCTACTTTATACTTAGCTTTCCAAATCCATTTAATGTCGATTACCTTCTTCTTTGGTAGCACGTCAACTAGCTCCTAGGTATCATTTTTGAGTATGCTATCATACTCAGACCACATTACCACTCTCTATTGTGGATAATCAAGAGTTTCTTCAATGGTGGCAGGTTCCTTTACCAAGCTCATGATATCTGCTATTAGAGCCATGCAAACAATGTGTTTTGAGGCTCTTCTTTGCTCCTCTATTGTCTTTGATCTGCATAATCCATCCAAGGATGAGTCTAGTACATCTAAGTGCGGATTGGAGCCCACTTTCCTAGTGGCTTATGCTATGCAACTATAAGTAGTTGGCTTTTACTAAGGAAATTTCACTATCATTTGTTTCATCCTTCTCAACTTTAACCTATCTTTTGATATGCACAAGGTGAAATATTTCTCTATTTGATGAGATAGTAGATTTACCTTTATCTTCTATTAAGTGTGGTTGTTCATCAAAAACCACATCTTGGCTGACAAAAATCTTTCTTGCCTTAGGATCACATAGTTTGTATGCTTTAGACTCTTTCTTATATGCTAGGAAGACACATGTTTTGCTTTTTGAATCCAACTTTGTCTTGTTGACTCAAGAATATATGCATAACAAAAAGAACCAAAAATTTTGAAATGCAAAACGAGAATATGCTTTTTGAGGAATCATCTCCTTCAATGCTTTTGTGTAGCTTAGATTGAGACTACTCTACTGATCGCTTATACCCAGAATGAATCAAGCATGTCTTGAGCCTCTAACATAAAGTGGGCCATTTCTAGTACTGTCCTATTCCGTCGCTCAACAACACCATTTTGTTGAGGTGTATAAGCTATGGTAAGTTTGCTTTTTTACATCATGCTACTTATAGGAGTTATTGAATTCCATTGATAATTCAAGTTTCTATAACTATACCCCCTTGACAAGAGAATCACAATTTCAATAGATTCACATAGTCTAAAGAAAACACTTCTTAGTTTGATTTAAGATGTTCACTTATAATATGTACTCATGAAACATCCTTGTGATGTCATCTGGTTATCGAAAACATGTATCATGAGGGATACTGGTGTCATTTTGAAACAATTCCTTGTAAGGATTATTGGTGTTAGAGGAAGATCTTTGATTGAGGTGTATCAAGACTTTTGTTTTAGACTCTGTGGTATCATCAGGGGTGATGCATATCGCATGAGTGTTTAATCTTGTGTTGGCTGAGGGAGTGGTTTTGAAAGGAAGGGGAGTAGCATTACATGTCTGCTAAAGTGGTTTCTTTGGGGGTGGGGGGGGGGGGATGGGTGATCAAGTGGTGAAGTGCTTAGCTAGTTGTGAGTTCTTAGTTTTTCATAGAGAGATGGAGGAAGTGTTCAAAAAATTGTTGATAGAGAAACAAGGGGCTCAAATAGTCTAAGGTGTCTTAAGAGATAAAGGAAAGTTCACAAGACTAGGATGTGTTTGAAGACAAAGCTTAGATCCATGGGTTACCTGAAGAAGTGCTTACTCATTATTTCACTCGAGTAGTATTCGGGTCAATCATGGATTTCTGTCAGCATAGTAGAGAGGGTTTCTTGTGGTGGGTTCATTCCTTGAAAACCACTGCATCCCTAACGCATCTCTTGAATGAGTTTTTTGAGGAGGTACACTAAGATTCCTTAGTTGGACTCACTAAAGCTTGATTTAGTAATTTTCTTTCTCAAGATTTTAAGTCTTGAGGATAGGACTGAAGTGAAGAGAAGGATTGAGGGAGCCTGGGAAAAGGTTTGGATTGACTAAAGATTGGGCTACAGTTAGGAAAGAAGTAGAAGCAGTTGCCAAGATGATGCAATGACATGTTGTGCTATATGATAGATTCACACAAACAACTCCATTACCACCTAGAGAGACACCTATCCAAGTGATTCCAAATGTGCCTACAACATCTACTATGGCTAATGTTGCATCCACACTCACACATCAGTGGAATTGTAGTCGGAGATCCTTAGCAAGCAAATAGAGAACATTATGACGATTCAAACATCTCTATCCAAAGAGATGGCCAATATACATAACAAGGTCTATTCTATAGTTTATCAAGACCCCAATCCTCCTCAAGCTAGCACTAGCTATGTAGATCTGATGTAGAGAAATGCTACACAAATACCAAACATGCAGAAATATGCGATGCCTGAGGTTGCATCTCTGGTGCAACCTGTTGTTCTACAGACCCCTACACCACCAGTTCAATCCACGTATCAGAGGAATGCTGGGCCATTTGAGAGATGAGGAACTAGGGGGGTTTGGAGGGGCAAAGACATGTGTTTGGTGTGGTGCACATGAACATTTTTCCTGTGCATGCAAAGAGCCAAAACAAGCCAAAAAGCACCAATTAGTGATTGATATAGATAAAAATCTTTATGGATTCAAAACTTGGCTTCCTTTGCCTGTGAACTGGGGGAAGGAAGGAATGAAGAAGTTATATGAGAACCTCTCAAGTACAAATGACAACAGATCAATAGCACGATTAGTGCCACTAGAAGAAGGAGATGAAGAGGTAATTAGGCCCCAACTTCAAAGAAATTACTTGATAGAAGGCTTAGTGAGAGCTAGGGGCGCAATCATGCAGAAGACTGCATGGAAGTCTCTTGTAGATGAGCTCTCTGTCTACTTGCACATAGCCAATGTAGAGGAAAAGAGAAAAAGAGATGAAAAGCAAGATGAGAGTGAGTGAGAGAGAATAGTGATGAGAAAACAAAGTGAAAGTTGAGGAAAAAGCTAACGAAACTGAAAAGAAAGTTCACTTTAAAGAGCCTGTAGCTTCTCAAGAAGAAATAAGAGAGGGAAAGAGGCCAATTGAGCCAATCAAAATTCAAGAACCAAATAAAGGAAAGAAAAAGGACCAAGAACCTACTCAAGAAACTGAAGATACTCAAGAAAATATTCAAGAAGAAGAAGAAGAAGAAGAAGAAGAAGAAGAAGAAGAAGAAGAAGAAGAAGAAGAAGAAGAAGAAGAAGAAGAAAACACCAAAGGCTGTATTGATTTCTAAGCTCGAAAGAAGAATGATGTGGAGGAAATATTAAATGATATTTTATTGAAGAGCCAAGTGGCCATGTCCTTGGAAGAGATCTTCTCCATTGCGAAGCCTGATTTCAAGGATAATTTCATTAAGCCGATAAAGAGAAAGAGATTTCGTTACCTGAGGATGTGGAGATCGGAGAGGCATCTGAAGACACTTACGTGATGAGTGAAGCAGTGGCCTTGAGTGATTCATCTAATGATGAAGCTGATGAAAATGTAGGATGTGAAGTGAATAGGAATTCTTTAGGGCCAATTACACCTGATGATGAGATGAGAAGATATGAGAGTGAGCATACTAGAAACTTTTGGGCAAGAAGGATGCCAAAAAAGAAATTAAAATTAGGCAATGATGGAGATTCATGTTTCACTTTGGCCTTGATTGACATAGGGTCAGAGATATGATGATATCAAAGAAGTTGTATGACTAGTTTAGATGGCCTATAGATAAGGAACATGGTTGGAGGATGAGGGCTGCGATAATGGTTCCAGAGCTTTGCTTGGAGCATGTGCCTTTGTACTTGTGACAATTGGGAGGATTTCTAAGGAATTCCACTTCTTTTTCCAGGATCACTATTCGTACAAGGCTATTCTTGGGCAACCTTTTATAGCCAAAGTGCGAATGGAAACAAAGGTGATGGATGAAAAGTCTACCTACACAAGAATCCAATCAAGATTTGGTTTTCTTTCCTAACAAGTAATTACTATATGCCCAAGTCATTCAAGGAACTAAAAGAATTTGAGAAAACATCCCATTAATTCTCATGATCATGATGATTCTACACCGGTAGGGGAGTATGGGGCTTGTTTTGAGCAAAATTTTTGCTCGGATCCATTGTTGAATGAGACAATGGTGGGAGTTAGTTTGATGTCTCACATGATTCTATAAATAATTTTCAAAGTTCTTCTATATATTCAGCTATATTTAAGTTGATTTTGTTTACAAAAAGAAAATGTTTCAAATAAGTTTAGAAAAGTTCTTGAAAAATACTATAAAAATTTAGGTTTGATGTTACTTGATGAGAATATTGAAAATGTAATCAGTTGGAAAGTAGTTCGACAGTTCTGAAAATGAAAAATCAGAAATTATCATGCTCAATTTTATCCAAGAATATGAAATGACCATTGAGTTTTTGAGAGAACATGAAGTGAATATGAATACAAAGTATAAGACTGTGGAGAAGGTAAAACCCATAGCTCAACCATTGCTAGATGATTGTCATGAAAAGTATTTGAGAGTGTCTGATGACCCTATGCTAAGACAATGAGATCTTATAGGGCATCATTTTACTAAGGAGATTGTTAAAGAGATAACTTTTGGAGAAAGATCATTTCTTAGAGAAAAAGAGAAAGAAAAGTTTGTAGAAGTAATCAAGAGACATGAGAAATCATTTGCACTTTTTCCACACGAGATAGGCTGTGTGGATCCAAAACAAGTTCCACTCCATGATCATCATTATAGTGCCACATATACCATGGAATATTAGACCTATACCAGTCCCAAAGGCTCACTTACCTGAGTTGATGAGACTGTTAAAGGAAAAGATATCCATGCAGCTTGTAAAAAGACTCACGATCAGAATGTAGGGAGAGGACCTATAGTAGATGAGTTTGCAGAAGCATTTGCTGGGCTTTCCATCAACTCCATGGGTGATCTATATTAAGGGTACAACCAATTCTAGTTGGCTATTGAGAGCAGAGACATCACAATGATGAAGACTCCACTGGGCCTTGTTTGCATGTGTAATTTTCCATAGGGAATGATGAATTTTATAGCTCACATGATGAATGCCATGAATCTGGTCCTATGAGACTTTATACCTTTAGTGACTATGCCTTTTATTGATGATATTCTGATAAAAGGATGTGAGGAAAGAGTGAGAGATGAGAGTTTAGATTCTTCTGATTGCATGAAATTTGTTAGCGATCATATCTCTAACTACGATAAAATTTTTGAGAGGTTTGAAGAGCTTGGACTAACATTTTCTTTAGAGAAATCTGTTTTTGGAGTCCATCAGGTTCTGATTGTAGGACATTTGTGTGCACATTATGGCTCCAAGCCATATCCATAGAAAGTTGAGGCCATAAGCATGATTTTTGAGGTGCATTGTAATGTCAGTGAGGTGAGGAGGTTCTTGGGAGCATTTGTCTTCTATGTGATCTTGATTCCTCACTTCCCTCATGTTGTGAACCCTTTATATGATCTATTGAGAAAGAGAAAGAAGTCTATTTGGACAGAAAAATACTCGAGAGTGATGCATAAATTAAAGCAATTGCTAATCGAAGCCCAGACTCTGAAGTGTGTTGATTATTTGGTTCAGAAGCCTATCATTTTGATTGTTGCCACTAGTACTATTTGTATAGGCTCGGTCATAGGACAAGATGATGATGAATGGCAGAGATACAGAGTTCGCTTTGATGCCAAGATTTTACATGACACTCAAAAAAAATTCCATAGATAAAGAAAGAGCTATGGGGATTAGTGACTTCTTTAAAGACAGATATTGCCATGCTTAGGTGGATCTTGTATGTGAAGTTTATTGATATGGCTTTTGTTCACATAGTTAGAAAGTTAAACATAGTGGCTGATATGCTTTCAAGAGCAAAATTTGATGATGAATCTCATGATGATGATGACGTTGAAAGAGAGACAAACATGATGAGGTATGATCCACTAGTGTATGTGTATGAACAATTCCATGAGAATGAGTATGATGGTAAGTGGAGACACATAGTAAATTATCTCAATACACCAAAAGCTTCTGTAGGCTAGTCCAAAAATAAGTATAGATCCATAAGGAAAAGTCTTACAACTTCTTCTTGAAGGATGGAATTATTTGGAGATATGCTAAAGGCAAGGTGAAGAGTCCACAGAGGGTACTAAATACCAGGAGTCTTCAAAGCAATGTGATGAGAGAGATGCATGAGAACTTATGGGCAGGTCATAATGGATTTTATGTGACATATGAAAAGATTAGCGAATCCTATTGGTGGCAAGGGATATATGTGAGTGTGTACAACTTTGTGAGCACTTGTGCCACATGTCACATGCATTGATCAGTTATGCATAGAGACCCATTACACGTGACTTACCCTCCTTGTATTCTTGTAACCATGCCCAAAGGGATATATACGATGAGGTATATTGTACTTGCCACAGAGGACTTGACCAACCATGTGGAAGGTCGAGCTCTTGGTACAAAGATGACTTATAATGTATGCACATTCCTTTTGGAAGAAGTGATCTCAAGATTTGGATATGTTGAGAAAGTGGTTGTGGATAGGGGAGAGGTCACCCTTCCATCGCGAGGGTGATCTTTAAGTCTTTCACTGGTGACATAAAGCAATGGGCTAGATTTCTTCCATTCATTCTTATGGGTAGATAGGATGGCATACACTTGGCCCATAGGTTTTATGCCTATTGAACTGATGAACCCCGTCAAGACTCCATCTTTTGGGAAGCATGTATTTATTGCTACCGTCATTGATGATGCTAGTTGCCATACATGGGTGTATCCTGTGAAAGCAAAAAATGAGGTATTTTCTTGCTTCGAAGCATTTTTAGCTATGGCTGAAAATTTTTCTCCAAACAAGCTTTTGATTCTACGCATGGATCATGCTGATGAATACATGTCACATGAGTTTAATGCTTCTCTTTGTAAAAGAGGTATTTCACACCAATGTACGATGCCATATACACCTCAACAAAATGGTGTTGCCAAGCATAAAAATAGAACTCTCCTTGGAATGACAGGATGTATGGTTAAATGAAAGCACCTTCCTAATAAGTTTTGGATGGAAGCAGTCATGTGTGCAAACATGTGTGGAATCACTGCCCTACAAAAGCATTCAGAGTTATTACTCTTTATGAGGCTTGGAATGGACATAAGCCTATGGTTAGTCATATGTGCATGTTCGGTTGTTTGGAATATGCTATTGTGCCATCACCACAACATCACAAACTTGATGACAAGGCAAAGAAATGTATATTTGTTGGTTATAGTGCTGAAAGTAAGGGATATATTTGTACCATCCATTGATGAACACAATTATTGTCAGTCAAGATGTGGTATTTGCTAAAAATTAAGTTTTCCCTCTACTTGAATGCAAAAAACAACCAATAGTTAGCTCACAAGATGTGTTCGATACACTCATGCCTTTGTTCGAAAATGGTACCCTGGACTATGGCCATGTAGACCAGCCAACTAAGGTTCAAAGGGTAGAAAAGTGATGGAGAGTGTTAATCTCCAAAAGAACAAGCTATCCTTGATGTTAGACCACCTCTATATCAAGAATAACTTTAAACTCCAACCAATTTTGGAAGACAAGCACCAAATTATCAAGAAAGTAACTAATTGTGAAGAAAGTCATTTCTCAGAAAAGTCTACTACACCTTAATCACTCATTGACTGATCATTCGTGTAAAGTTTTTTATAAAACTTTGTAGAATGGTTTGCCAAGTGATTGCGCACCTCCTCGAAGTTAAAACACTTCAAAAGCTTGAGTAGATTATGAGAAATGATTCAAACAATCTACCTATGTCTGAAACTGTCTCTTTGTATAGTCAACTTTGACACCTGCAACTTCTAAGACATGGTTCTCCAAAACTAGAACCCGTTTAAGCAAATGCTTTTAGCCATAGATGGCTTACCTCTCAACTTAGATTTTGAGTCCTCAGTGATGCAAAACTTTAATCTGTGCAGTGAGAAATGATCAAATCATTGACGACCGAAAATGCACCTATTTGAGAAAACTGTGAACACTCTTTTACATATGAATGTTCCTACTCAAAATTCTCACAGCCTGTTTACAACTAGGCTCTCAAACTTTAACCATAGACTCATTAACTATGAGCTTAGACATCTACAAAAGGATTCTTGAAATGATCAAGCATAGATGGAGAATGCACAAAAATATCGGGTGCAACTTCTCTTCATTTCTGACAGAAATTACATCTGGATGAGAGAGCTATTCTAATCTCTTCATAAGTGTCTAATGACTTCTAATTCTTCTCAATTCTCATGCTCTACATTCTCTCATACTTGTCCCGACATTTTCCAAGTATATATATAGACAAAAATTTTCAAGCTTATGACTATTCAAAAGTATGAGTGACCTATATATGAACTAATGTACATATGTGTACATATCTTTCAACTCCTGAATATAAACTTCTTCCATGCTTCATAACTTGATCTTGTCTTCATTATTTGACTTCCAAAACTTCAATTGTTGATTGCTTTGCACCAACAGCTCCCCCTCAATCATCAATTGAGGTTTTCTCTATCTTGTTTATGCCTGCCATGTCTTTGAATCTCTCTAGCTTTGGTCCATCCAAGCTTTTGGTAAGCATATCAGCTATCTGATCTTTTGTTGAAGTATGTATGACTTCAATCTCTTTATTGATCACCTTCTCTCTCAGAAAGTGATACTGAATCTCAATGTGTTTAGTCCTTGCATGAAGCACAGGATTAGCAGCTAAATACAATGAACTCATGTTATCTCCATAAATGATAGGTGTACTCTGTATGGTGTCAAAACTCTTCATGAGAGTCTTAAGCCATATCAATTCCTTTGCAGCTTCAACCATACCTTTGTACTCAACTTCTGTAGATGATAAAGCAACTGTGTGTTGCTTCTTTGAACACCAAGAGATTAACTTATTTCCCACATAACACAAGTATCCATATGTTGATCTCCTATCATCAGGATTACCTGCCCAATCTGCATCACTATATATTTTGATGTTTGTATCTGATGTAAAACCATAATACAAACCCTCTTTGAGTGTACCTTTAATGTACCTCAACACTCTTTGACCTGCAATCCAATGTTCTTTCCTAGGACAATGCATGAATTGGGACAAAACTCCAACTGCATATGATAAATTAGGCCTAGTTAATGTAGCATAGATAAGACTACCAACCAAACTATGATATAGCTTCATATTCTTGAGTTCTTCTCCACCATATCTGCTCAATTTGTGATTTACCTCCATTGGAGTAGGTGCTACCCTGCAATCATTCATTTTAAACTTGATTAACAAGTTTCTCAAATACCTTTCTTGAGTCACATACACTCCATGTAGTGTATGAAATCTCCATGCCCAAGAAATATGACAAGTCTCCCAAGTCACTGATTTTGAACTCCTTCTCCATTTGCTTCTTTAGGCTTTGAATGACTTTCTCATCTGTACCTGTAAGAATTATATCATCAACATATATGCACGTGTAAATAAACCTATCATCACTTGCTTTAACAAGCAAGCTACTATCTGCTTTAGATACTTGAAATCCAAGTTCTTTCAAGAACTTCAGAAGTCTATAATTCCATGCCCTTGGAGCCTACTTCAACCCATACAAAGCTCTCTTGAGCTTACATACATGATCTGGATACCTTCTATCTCTGAATCCTTGAGGTTGCTCCATGAAAACATCATCTGAAATGTAACCATTTAAAAAAGCATTCTTCACATCTAATTGACATAATTTCCAACCTTTACATGCAGCAATAGCTATGATTGTCTTGATAGTTGTCATTTTTGCCACAAGACTATAAGTCTCATCATAATCAATACCATATGTTTGAGCAAACCCTTTCACAACAAGTCTAGCTTTATACCTAGACACACTTCCTTCTGCAAACCTCTTAGTCTTGTAGACCCATTTGCATCCAATAATGTTCTGACTATTTGGTTTAGGAACCAAATCCCATGTTTGATTCTCCATTAATGCATCATATTCTTCCTGCATAGCTTTCTCCCAAATTTCCTTACCTTTTGCCTCTTCATATGTGGAAGGGTCTTCATCTGCCTTTATCGTGTAAGCATAATCCTTGGTAGCCAAAAAAGAAGTATCGTAGCTATACCTTGTAGGTTGCCACTTGTGTCTTGATGACCTTCTAAGTTATCCACTCCTTGAGGTTTCTGGTTCTTCACACTCAGGATCAAATCTTGGCATTTCTTCAACTTCAACCTCCACTTCATTATTCTCCTCTTCATCAAATATCTGAACCTTTGATTTACCCTTCTTTTGACTCACAGCTTCTTCATCACCTGTATTAATATTGATTGTACCTGCATACCAAGTACCTTGCTCATCAAACGTAACATCCTTAGACACAATGAATTGCTTTGTGGATGGACTCCACAATCTATAACCCATCTGCTTGTCATCATAACCAATGAATACATACTTTTGAGCTTTAGGTTCTAACTTGGGTCTTAATTGTGATGGCACATATGCATATGCCAAACATCCAAATACTTTGCAATGATCCAAGGTAGGTCTCTTACCCCACCATGCCTCATATGTTGTCATACTCTGCAAGGCTTTACATGGTAGCCTATTAACCAAATAAGTAGCTGTATTTACAGCCTCAGCCCACAAATAATTTGGGCAATTTTTCTCCTTCATCATTGACCTTGCAAACTCAACAAGAGTTCTATTTCTTCTCTCTGCTACACCGTTTTGTTGAGGAGAGTACCTGCAAGTAATTTCCCTTTTTATACCTGCATTCCACAAGTAATCACTGAACTCATTAGAGAAATACTCTCCCCCTCCATATGACCTTAGTCTCTTCAATTTATGACCTGTAATTCTTTCTGCATATGCATGATAGTGTTTAAATGTATTAAACACTTTTGACTTATCTTTGATCACATAGATAGTGATCCATCTAGTAGCATCATCAACATAAATCACATAGTACCTCGAACCATTGATACTGAAATCCTTTGATGGTCCCCACACATCTGTATGTACAAACTCAAGCTTCTCTGAATACATGAAACCATGCTTGGAGTAAGATTGCTTATGAGCCTTACCTAATTGACATGCCTCACATCTATATGTCATATGTTGACCTACAACAGGAGGCAATCCAAGAACTGAACCATTGTTAATCATATCTTTGATACCTCTTTCATTGAAGTGTCCAAGCCTCTTGTGCCAAAGATCTAACTCAGAGATCTTATGTCCTCCATAAGTGAACAAGGCATGACCAACATTACCTTGAATCTTCAATGTGAAGAATCTTCCTTCTTTCTTCCCCGAAATAATTTGTTTATACCCATTGCTAGGGTCTTCCACAAACACTCCTTCATTAGTGAATCTAACTTCATAACCTTTTTCAACAATTTGTCCTACACTTATCAGATTCTTAGGAATTGTAGGAACATACAAGACCTTACTCAAAAGAGTACTTCCATCCTTGGCCTTCACTGATCCAATTGACTTCACATTGTGCTTTGTATTGTCACCTGTTTGAACAACATGATTAGATACCTTATTTTCCAAATCAGTCATTAATGCTATGTTACCACTCAGGTGATTGCTACACCCTGAGTCAATGTAGAAGACTCTTTGGTCTTCACTTTGCCTTTCACAAGTTGCATTCATTATCAATGTTGAATCCTCATTCTGATCTGAAGCATAATTGTAGTAGGTATTATTGTATTGTTGAGTTTGGAATCCTCTACCTGCATTTCTTCCAAAGTAACCCCTACTACCTCTTCCTCTGAAGTTACCTCTTTGATTTCTGCCACCTCTTCCTCTTAAATTAAAGTTCTAATTATATCCACCATTACTCTGAGTATTATGCCAACAATCATTAGCTAAGTGATTTGTCTTACCACAAATCCAGCAAGCTTTGACTCCATCTTTATTATTCCTGCCTCTTCCTCTACCTTTGCCACCTCCTCTTCCTCTTAGGAAGTTGGCTTGACTAGTTGTGCCTTCATCTTCATTTGCTTGTTGTTTTCCTTTGCTATTTTTCTTCTTATCCTTTGAGTACATTGCATGACCTGTACTCTTGTCACCTTCACCTTTGACATCCTACTCAAAGGTTAACATATGTCCTAGCAACTGATTTAAGTCAGGAGTAAAATGATCAAGTGATAATTCAGTAGATAGAATGAATGGTTTCCATTTGTCATCACCTCTCAAACCTATGAGGATTTGCCTTACCAATTTATCCTCCTCAATGTCTTCATCAACAGCTCCTAATGCATCTGCAATGTCCTTCATTCTTGTTACAGAATCTGAGATGGATTGAGAGGCCTTCTTCTTGAATGTAGTAAATTCTGCCCACAAGGATGCCTTTCTAGACTTTGTGGTATTTTGGAAATGCTCCTCCAAAGCATTCCTTATATCACTTGCACTTTCAAGACCTCTAATGTGAGGTAGCAAATAATCATTGATTGCCATATAGATAATGCTCCTAGCTTGAGCATCTCTCTTCATCCAATTCTCCAAATCTGATAATTCCTCCCTAGTTGGAACACTAGGATCTCTGAATTGAGGCTTTTCTTCTTCAGCTTCCATCCTCATTGACCATGCTGGATAGTTCTCTCTATCCAATTTCTCTATCTGAAGAGAATCTCCCATCTTTCCTTCACCTGTATATTGAATTTTCTTCAATCTTTATAAAGTATAAGGTTACCTTTACTTTGAATGACACTCCTTTTGTCTTCCTTGGTGTCGTATGACCTCCTTCTCAAGCTTTGCTCTCAAGCTTCCACCTTTTGAACCTTCAGATGTTGAATTTTGTATGTTTGCAGCAGTCGGAGTCTTCCTTTCCTCAATTTTGATACTTCCTGCTCTGATAACACTGATGGAGAGTGTTAATCTCCAAAAGAACAAGCTATCCTTGATGTTAGACCACCTCTATATCAAGAATAACTTTAAACTCCAACCAATTTCGGAAGACAAGCACCAAATTATCAAGAAATTAACTAACTCTGAAGAAAGTCATTTCTCAGAAAAGTCTGCTGCACCTTAATCACTCATTGACTAATCATTCGTGTAAAGTTTTTGATAGAACTTTGTAGAATGTTTTGCCTAGTGATTACGCACCTCCTCCAAGTTAAAACACTTCAAAACCTTGAGTAGATTATGAGAAATGATTCAAACAATCTACCTATGTCTGAAACTGTCTCTCTGTATAGTCGACTTTGACACCTGTAACTTCTAAGACATGGTTCTCCAAAACTAGAACTCGTTTAAGCAAATGCTTTTAGCCTAGATGGCTTACCTCTCAACTTAGATTTTGAGTCCTCACTCATGCAAAACTTTAATCTGTGGAGTGAGAAATGATCAAATCATTGACCATCGAAAATGCGCCTGTTTCAGAAAACTGTGAACACTCTTTTACATATAAATGTTCCTACTCATAATTCTCACAACCTATTTACAATTAGGCTCTCAAACTTTAACCATAGACTCATTAACTATAAAATTAGACATCTACAAAAGGATTCTTGAAATGATCAAGCACAGATGGAGAATGCACAGAAATATCGGGTGCAACTTCTATTTCTTATAGAAATTACATCTGGATGAGAGAGCTATTCTAATCTCTTCATAAGTGTCTAATGATTTCTAATTCTTCTCAATTCTCATGCTCTACATTCTCTCATACTTGTCCCGACATTTTCCAAGTATATATATAGACAAAAATTTACAAGCTTATGACTATTCAAAAGTATAAGTGACCTATATATGAACTAATGTACATATGTGTACATATCTTTCAACTCCTGAATATAAACTTCTTCCATGCTTCATAACTTGACCTTGTCTTCATTCTTTGACTTCCAAAACTTCAATTGTTGATTGCTCTGCACCAAAATAGAGCTAAAAACACAGAGAATTTTTAGCCAAACATGGCTGAAAATTTTCAACAAAAAATTATTGGAAATGCTTGAAATTTCCAGCCACATATGGCTGAATATTTGCATCAAAATATCACCAAAAATGATCATGAAATTCAGCACACACATGATGTACATGTTGATGATGTATTACATAATGAACACATGTCTATCAAGGGTGCACAAACTATGCCAAAGTGGCTGAAACAGACTTTGTAGGACAACAAATTGAGTGCACTTTTACTTGGTAGAACAATATCAAGCTCTCACCATGCATCAAGTAATTTTGTGGATTATTCTCTTATTGCAACAACATGTAATGAAGAGTCACTTACTTTTGAAGATGCATGTGATGATCCACAATGGATGAGTGCTATGCAATCAAAAATGGATTCCATACATAGGAATGGTACTTGGGAGTTATGTGAATTGACAAAAGGAAAAAATGCCATTGGTACAAAGTGGGTTTTTAAGATTAAGAGAAAGTATGATGGTAGCATTGATGGCTACAAAGCTAGATTGGTTGCCAAAGGATATGCGCAACAATATGGCATTGATTATGAGGAAAATTTTGTACCTACTTCACGCATGACTACTATTTGTACCATTGTTGCATTAACTACCCATCGAGGTTGGAAAGTACATCAGTTGGACATAAAAACAATTTTCTTGAATGGTGATTCGCAAGAAGAGGTCGATGTGAAGAAACCTCCTAGATTTGAAAGGAAAAGAGCATATGGTTTGTCACTTGCATAAAGCCTTGTATGGTCTCAAGCAAGCTCCATGTGCATGGTATGACAAAATCCATAAGCACTTCATTGAGCTTGGCCTAACTAGCACTGTGGCAAGTTATGTCATTATCAGATTTGTATTATCCATAGTCACTCCATGATATTTATTTGTATATTGATCGATCATTTCACAACCATCAAGTATAGTCTTTTCATTTAGCAGTCTTGAGTTTGGTTTTTTTTACTTAGAATATTATTTTTTCATTCGATGTTCACGTGCTTCTTCCACAATGACTTACTTTTCTACTCCACTTCATATGCCCATGAAACATGTAATTAATTACTTTCTCTCTTCTAGCCCATAGCATAATTTCTCACAAATAAGGTTCATCATAAAGGGAAATCTTATGGATGTCCCGTGCAAGAGCCCCCTGAAGGGTATGATAATGTGTTAGGACCTCTCTTAAGGGTAGAAAGGTGGAGAGAAACAAGAAAGAGAGCGATAAGACCCTATTACACAAATGTTAAATCCATAAAAAAATATTTTCATTTCTTTCAACGTACAAGAACTAACTGATCCCTCAAGAGACATGATCTTACATCAATGGCTTAAAGATAAAACTATAAACCTAGACTTCATCTATCTTCAAGAGATCAAAATCTATGGTAACAACCTTTTGCTGAGGCTTAAGAAACTTTCTTCATCCCATGTGTGGTAATTAATATCACATCAACAAGGTTTTGATGGCATGGCGATTGGTGTCAAGCACAATTGAGTACAATACCTTGTAGACACCCATGGATGGGAACCATTGATGGATGGCTTCTTCATTTAAAGACCCTATGCAATTTGCCATTGCTTCACTATATGCATCCAATCTTGACATGGACAGAATTTCCACCTTGAAAGCATTAGACCATCTCTTGATGGATGTGATCCTTTGTGGGGACTTCAATATGGTCAATGCACATTCCAATAGGTGGGATTAAAGAGGGCATATTATAGAGAGACATGAGAAATTCATTTTGGACCAACTAAGCTTCATGATGACCTGATGGAGTTCAAAGAAAAAATCAACTTCTCTTGATCTAACATACAAGCTTGTCCATATACCCTTGTTGAGGATTTGCCACATTAAAACATATTTCTTTTTTTGACAAGCGAGTTCCATAGGAACAAGAACTTGAAATCACATATAATCCAAGACCAATTCACACACCAATTATTGTTAAAACGTGATGGAAGTCTATATTTCTTTTGATTCTTGGGGTATCCTCCATTGTCTTGCCATTCTACCACCCGAAAACTTCCAAGTGGAGGAGATAAAGGCCAATCAAGAGATGGGGTTTTAGATCAATTTCGTCAAATATGATCCAATGGGTTCTATCTTTAATCCAAAGGTGCTTCTATTGATGAAATAATTTATTATAGAGCCTCTTTGCCTTCTGGAGGTGTTCCTGTTCCACTCTACTGATTCCAAAAATGAGGAACCAAATAGAGATTTCCCATTTACCCTTGGGAATCTCCAAGGGATGCAAGAATCCACCAATTTTTAATCTTTTGGATTTATTCATTTGACATTTGTGGCACTTGGCCAATAAAAATTGCATTTAAGTAATTCATAGGTTTGGTTAATGCCTTGATGTCTTGGTGCATTGTGGCATTCAAAAGGAACTTGATTTTGTATGTCTTGCTTACTTGGGACACAAACCTTACCCTTTTAAAGTAAAGATTCATTTTTGATGGAATAATTCTTAAGTTTTCTTTCAAACATACTTGCTTCACTTATGTTATTCTTATCACGTGCTTTCCAAGCTTGGCTATAGCTTAAATCATGTTTGAAAATTTCTTCAAATTGAAATAAATTCACTTTGACCATGTACAAAGCTCAAATTATTGAACATAGGCATGCAAGTTAAGGTGTCTTCCATTGCATTAAACATTCCCCATTCTATATGTGAATTTGTAATCAAAATCTTGGAGTTCTTTGGCCCATCTAGTTTTCCTTTGACATGCTTCCACTCTCTAAGAGCATTTACTATTGAAAACATTGTGATTCATAAGTAGAATAGTTTTGTTGGTAAGGACTTAACTTTCTACTTTGAAAAACTATTGGCCGACCATCTTAGCTTGACACTACAACAGCTGCCCATGCACTTGCATGTTTTGCTACTTGAAAAGGCTTGTTTGGATCCACAATTTGTAGAACCGATGTTGAAGCTAAAGCAAGTTTCAAGTTTGGGAAAGTTTTCTCTTGATCCTCTTTCCATTCTAAATTTTCAAGAAATATTCCCTGCTTGATAATAAGGAGGAAGAAAATTGGGAACCTTGGGATAGAGTCCAATAGAATGGATGCCCATTGTCCATTTACATATCAGAGTATATGAGATAATTCTCAAATTGAGAAACCTAGATGACTTCCATAGGCTTTGTGGTTTTATGGGCACATATGTGAATTAGAAACAAAGTTAAATGTCCCACTTAATTTTTTTGATGAAGTAACTAAGGTTGCATAGATTTATGAAGATAAGTCACTTCAAGATACACAATGGGTTAGTAGCAATCCCAAAAGAATTCCTAGAAAACATAAGGGAAAGTGGTCAATGTTTTTGGAATGCATACCAAAAAAACCCTCTATTTTTAAGAATGTGCTTCCTGAAGAGGACTTCAAAAAAACACAAAACCTATGCTTTAAAGAGGACTTGGGACTATTTAGTTCAAAGGGATACTAGGCCTTCTTTGATTGATAAGGGAAAGGGGAGAAAACAAGTTAATCGGATTCAAACCCATGATTTGAATGAAAATTCAGATTTTAGGCAAGTATCAAGTGATGTATTGTGACAATACCCACTGATGCCAAGTATCCAAGAACATGTGGCACCAACAAGAGTTTTTGCCTCATGACTTTGTCAAGTTAGATGGATCAATTAAAGGCTACGTTGTTTGGATCATGGTTAATGATTCGATGATGCATAATTTCATAGATTATGCCCTTGTCAAGAGGTTGAACCTTCCACAAATCCCTTCACCACATAAGTATATTGTTTCATTGATGCAAGGTCAAGAAACTTCAAAGATAAATTGGACTTCCAAATAACATGGAAAGAGTAGACTTGGTATCAGAGAGAGTGGCTCTATTACCATTGTTAAGGTAGAGCTTCCATGCACAAGATGGAATGAATGCCAACTTCACTATTAAGATAGAGCTTCCATGCAGGAGATTGAATGCATGATCAATTTACTTGTTGATATATTTAGGTAGTGATGTGTGTGAACACTCTAGGACTGTCGAGGAACTTTTTTCCCTCTTTAGGAGGTTTTTTCCCCCGGCTTGTATATATGCCTATTGCAATTACAGGCTACTTATGTTTGTACATTCTCGTGGTAAAACATTGAGCATTGTGTGTTGTGCTCCAAGCTTCTTCTTCTTCCTTGTGTTGTTCGTGTGCTTTTGCAGATGTCTAACTCCAACAATTGGTATCAGAGCAGGTTGCTGCTTCATCTAGGGTGTTGTCTACACCTCTCCGATTGCAATCTCAAAATCACACAAAATTTTGGTAAGCATACTCAGAGTGTTTCAGAGATCGAAATAGCTTCACTATGTGGTGCCGAAATCGCGATGTCAGCTCGTTTTAGCCTCTGAATGCACTATCGTAGTGCTTGTGTAGGCTATTTCATCTTTTTGTGCCAAAGGTATATATCAATTTTGGTTCATTAGTATAAGCATCTTGAAGTGTGCTACATGTTTAGCAAAATTTGTCTAGGCAGTTCTGTTCAACTTTTTGAGATGCTATCAATTTTTTTGCATCAAGGTATTTTAGTCACCGACCATGGCTGAAAGCAATGATGTATTCCGTATGTTGGCTATTGAGGATAAGTTGGATGGTACCAAATACCCATTATGGGCTTATATGATGCATCATGTATTTTTTTGTCACAAAAGGACTATGGAATATTGTGCAGGGTGTTGAAAGACGTCCTGTTACACCTACAAATATAGGTGATGGAGCTGATAGAGGTGGTATCGAAGATGATGATATTCTATAGATTCCTATTTGTGCTGTTGTTTCTGTTGTACCTACTACAAAGCAAATTTGTTGGGATGGCAGAGATGCTTAGGCACATGCATTGATAGCTTTGTCTGTCAAACGTGCCATTATTCCTCACATTTGCTCTTGCAGAACAACTAAGGATGCTTGGGATTCACTTACCACATTGTATCATGCTAGGAATGAGGCTTGTGTTGCTTACCTCCGAAAATAATTAGAGAGTGAGCACATGAATGAAGGTGATTCTATGGACAATTTTCTCACAAAGATCAAGGATTTGAAAGAACAGTTGATTTTTGGTGCTAAAGTTATACCAGATAACTCACTTGTGTAGACAGTTCTGAATGGTCTTCCTGACTTACATCAAAGTTTTGCTTCTACTCTTCATGTGATGATGAAAGGAAATCCAAATGCCTTGCCATTTTAGGAGTTAGTCTCTATTCTGTTGTAGGAAGCCGAGGCTAGGCAAAACAGATCTATTATGCATGTTACAGATCAAGCTTTCCTAGCTAGTCAGAAGGGCGAAGCTAAATGGAGCTCTTCTAATAGTAAGCAGAAATCTGCAAATGCTGCACATTCGAAGAAGGAAGACAAAGATGAGAAGGAATCAAAAAAGCAGAAATTGTTTTGCAAATAGTGCAAAGTAAATGATCATGTCATCAAGGGATGTCCAAAACTGGCTACTAAAGAGGCAAAGAAGAAAAAGGCCGGAATGGTTGTTGCAAAGGCCTCTACACCAAAAATAGAGTCTGCTAATCTTGCGCAGGAAGAAAAATAGGCGTTTACTACTGTTTGCAATTTTGACCCATCTTCTCATGAGTAGTGCATGTCTGCAATAGACTCTATAGTGGGAGGACCAAACATATTACCTCGTAGCACATTTTCTGCTCTTCACTTGAGCCTGCCTCTACAGGGAATACTATTACATGCACCAACAACTCCTCCTATCCTATTATGGGAGTTGGTAAGATCATTTTGACTACTGGTGATGGTAGTTCTTTCACATTGTCAAATGCTTTGTTTGTGCTAGGGATCAAGAAAAATCTGTTATTAGTTTTTGCATTAGCCAAGATTGGGTTGGTTGTGAAATTTTTTGATGACAGATGTACAGTTCATGATCTGCCAAATGGCGATATCATTATTGCTTCTGGCATTTTTATGTCATGGGCTATATAAGCTCATAGACTATGAAAGATCTATAAATGATTTGACATGTGTAGTACATGATTCTTAGGCTAGGTCAGATGCAAAGCTTTGCATGCACGCTTTGGTAATTTGAATTTTGCTAGTTTGCTATGCCTATAGAAATTTGAAATGGTGTCCGCCACCCAAAATTGAGGCACCCGGTAAACATGTATGTGAAGGCTGTATTTTGGGCAAAATGCAGCCTTCTTCCTTTTCAAAATATGGTTCAATTCGGGCTACTTAGGAATTGCAGCTTGTACATAGTGATGTCTATGGTCCTATGCAGACATCCTCTTTTGGGAACTATCTTTACTTTGTGACTTTCATCGATGATTTTTCTAGGCATGCATGGGTATATCCATTGAAGGCAAAGTCCGAAGTGTCTATGTGCTTCAAATAGTTTCTAGTTTTGGTTGAAAATATATCAGCATGTAAAATGGGCACCCTCCATTCTGATCGAGGGGGGAGAATATATGTCTTCTGACTTTAATGCATTTTTGGCTAACATGGGATAAAAAATCAGTATAAAATGCCATATACACCTCAATAGAATGGAGTTGTTGAACAAAAGAACAAGTCACTCATGGAGATGGAAAGGTGTATGATCAGGAGTGAGGCTTTACCACATAGTTTCTAGGTTGAGGCTGTTATGTGTGCAACATATGTACTGAATAGGTGTCCCACTATCAATCCATATGAGGCTTGGCATGGTTGCAAGCCATTTGTTGCTCATTTGCTTGTTTTTGGTTGTCTCGCATATGCATTAGTGCTTGAACAACATCGCAAAAAATTAGATGATAAAGCAGTAAAATGTATTTTTGTTGGGTACAGTTCTGAAAGTAAAGGCTATCATTTGTATCATCCACATACTAAATGCATTCTGGTTAGCGGTGATGTTGTTTTTGTGGAAGATGCTATTCAACCATTGCTTTCATGTACTAAGGAGACATCTGCTAGCTCCAAAGGCACATATGATACTTTGTCGCCTCTTTTTATAGGCGGACAGTCTAGTGCTGGTCCTAATGAGGCAACTTCTCGACCTTTGTAGGTTTCATGTGATGATACAGATCATTCCATTTCTGATGCAAATTTACATGATGCACTTGTTGATGAGAGAGCTGATAGTGGGCAAGCAAAAACTATGCCAAAATGGCTGGTGTAGACCTTGCGTGACAGCAAATTAGATGCAACTCTATCATATCGTACTTGATGAGGCTCTCATAGTGCATCTCTTGCATCAGATTGCTATGCTATGGCTGCCTCTAGTCTCTATGATGAGACTGAACCTGTTTCGTTTGATGAAGCACAAAATTTTGAACATTAGATAGCTGCAATGCATGATGCTATCATGGAAAATAATACCTCATCTTTATGTGACCTGCCTCCTGGAAAGAAGGCCATTGGCACTAAGTGGGTATACAAGCTGAAGCGTAAACATGATGAAACAATTGACAGGTATAAAGGTAGGCTTGTTGCAAAGGGTTATGCGTAAGAAACATGCATTGATTTTGATGAAACCTTTGCTCCTACTTGCCAATGACTACTGTTCGTAGCATCCGTGGATTGATTCCACATAGCTTGGCACTTCCTTATACATGAGTGCGAGCTCCTTGTTCATCGCATCACTCCTAGGGGGGACTTGTTGATATATTTAGGTAGTGATCTATTCGAACACTCTAGGACCATAGGGGCAATTTTCCTTCTTTAGGAGGTTTTTTCCCCCGGCTTGTATATATGCTTATTTCCCTAATGGGCTACCTATCTTTGTACATTCTAGTGGTAAAACATTCAGCATTGTGTGTTGTGCTCCAAGCTTCTTCTTCTTCCTTGTGCTCTTCGTATGTTTTCGCAGACGTCTAACTCTCACATCACTCCCCACTAATGTTCATATATAGAGCCCTCCTCAAGGGGTAGTCTAATTAGAAAAGTAACTACATGATTTCCACATCTGCTGTAGAGACCTCTAGGGTGATTGGTTAGGGATGTGTTCAAGTTATCTTGATCTAAGTTGAGTGGAACCTTCTAGAAGGCCTTGGAGCTCTTTGGAAAAAAATCTTATCCATGTCTCTGATGAGTTTGAACCCAAAAATGCTTGCTTCCAATCCTTAAGACTTAAACACTAGGACAAACTACTTGCATGCATATAATCTACAAAAGCTTGGGATTAAGTTAAGCCAAGTTACTTTATAAAATTTTCCAAGTGCCAAAATTAGTGATATGTTTTTCTCTTTGTTATCATATGCTATGCTTGTGTTCCTCTCGCTTATATTTTTCTAGCACTATCTTCCTTTATTCCAGTTTATACTTTTTGCCTTCCTCTTGTTGGTTGCTCTCTAGCTCCTCTATCTCCTCTTTTGCTTGTATTTGATAAGAAATCTCTCTTTCTGATGGGGCACGCTCTTGTCTTAAGTTTCTAGGAGTCCTTCTTTTGCATTGAAGTATTGATCCTCCACAGTGGTTAGCAACATCTCATCAACTATATAATTCTACCTCAAGATAGGCTCAATGATTCTTACACGTGGATTGTTGGTCCATCTCTGTAGTCTTGTAATGTTTGTCTGGGTACTTTGACTCATCGAGAACTTGCTCCAAATCTAGCTTCTTTAACATGAAGATATCTATCATGAAAAGATCATACCCATACTCTTCATGATTATTTCTTCCACTTTCTCATTGATATACATATCCGTAGCCTCCCAAATTTGAGTCCATGAATGTGGCTCGAATTCCCTAAAAACGTTCTTATAATAAGCACAATCCTTAACACCTCGTGTATTTTGATTGAGGATAACAAGTTCACTATTGCTTGCATGTTCACCTTCCCTTACAACACCTTAGCACATCCAAAGATCTGTGTCCTCATTCAAGCAGTCAAAATCATTGGTATCAACACCATGAATGAAAGTGGAATTATCCTCATCATTCTCATTAGTATTGAGATTCCATTGAAAAGGGGGAATTTCTCTATAGGAAAAATCATTGAAGGTGAATTGCATGGTTACTCATATGTGTTCATTACAAAGAATTCCTACTGGAGTCTTGAACTATCTTCAACTATCCTAGGAATGGGAATCCTATGAGCACTTCATACGTGCGGGCCTTATCAAACCAATAGAAAACTATATTATGCTCAAATTTAACACCATAAGTGGTGAGGGTTATAGCCTTGAGAAGACCAATTAGTCTTTCCATATGTCTGTCTACTAATTGTAATTTTATGTGCAGTAGTATAAAACCAATTTTCCCATTTTTTCCATCGCTCAGTGGTTGCTATGCCTATATCAGCTCCTAATTCTATAAAAGGTTTTGTGGCCACATCATGGTATTTGATCGGCATAATTTTATTTCCTTTGTCTTCTTCACTAAATTCTCCCACTTTATATATCGAGACTCAAATGAATGCTTGACTTAATCTAAGCTTGAGCATGTTGAGTGTGCCTTGAATATACATTAATTTCTCTTTGGTCATGAGATGTTTTTCTAAAGGGCTTCTTATGATTTCGTTGAGTGGAATTTTGTTAAAAGTCAAGCTTCAAGCTAAAAATTCGTGGGGAATCTTTTATGGACATGTGGAGCAATCAAAGGAAGCCAAAAGCCACGAGATTCCATCAAGAAAAGTCACTCAACCACTCCCCAAGTCATCTCAACTAATTCCTCCAAGTTAGGAGGCTGATTTGGAAAGTTAGTTCCTAGATTTTAGGGGCACACCTCTCACTATAAAAGGAACATGTATCCCGACTTCTTTTGGGCCATCTTCTTGGAGTTTTAGCTCATGTAAAGTGAGCACTAAGTGCTGGAGTTGTGATAAGCAAGCCCCTTGCTTAAGCAACCCCCTTGCTTGCTTGTTTGTTTTCTTTTAGTAGGCATATCTATGTGTGTGCGCAGGCAGTGTTGCAACTCTCTACCCCTGAGTTGTTAGCATTGGTTCTCCCTCATATGGTATCCATTTGATGTAATTCTTGTCTCATTGGATAGCTATAAGAGTCTATTTTATGCTTACCAATTCTCTGGAGCATTCTCTGAGTAAGCTGGGAGCAACATTCATTTTAGTGAAGTTGTGTGATTGATATCTCTCTCTTTGTGTAGGCTCTGTTGGAAATATTTTGCTCTCTATTTTAAGGGCTGGTTCTCCTTCTCTATGTATCCATTTGCTATGATTTTGGTGTCATTGGGTAGCTATTAGAGTCCTCTAAAGTTGACATAAGTTTGAGATTCATTCTCTGTATAATCTCTGAGAAAAAGTTGCTGGAGTGAAGTGAGGTCTCTGCTTGACTAGCAGTTGTGAGCATTCAACTAGCTCATGTTGTAGACATTGTTTCTCTTTGTGTAAGCATCCATTTCAAGTGAAATTTGTTTCGTTGGAAAGCCCTTGGTGTCTACTACAGGTCTACAAAAGCTCACTGGAGTTCTCTGCATAAGCTCTGAGTAAGAGCATTTTTGGTGTGCAGAGGTCAAAGAAGGATACCTGTGGAGGTCATTCGCGCTTCATCGTTGCTTAGGGGTTGAGATACTTCCCCCATCAGTGGTATCAGAGCATTTGAGCATCTTGGAGGTATCACATACAAGCAAGAAGACATCTTGGAGTTGGTGGTTGAAGAGTTGCATCAACAAAAGCTTCTTGGAGGTAGCTCACATCAAGGGGGAGCTATTCTACTCAAATTTGCAAGAGCACAAGGTGTCCATCTAAGGAAAGCTTTGGATTGAGGTAACCTCAGAGCCTCATTTTCATTTTACACACATTGGAGCATTAGCCAAGGGCTAGGTCAAGTATCAAAGAACTAGATATGGGAGACTTCAACACTCAAATTGAAAAGCTAGACAAAGGTAACTATCAACCATGGAGATTTAGGGTCTCCAACTATCTTATGGGCAAGGGCCTTTGGGGTTTGATTAGTGGAAGTGAACCAAGACCTAGGTTGGATGAGAATCCAACCAACGACCAGAGAAGGGCCTTTAGGGAATGGAATGAAAGAGACAAGAGGGTTATCTTTATTCTTTCCCAACACATTAGCAATAGCATGATCGGCCATATCCAAGACCTGGATTCAAGCATGAAGGTATGGGAGTCACTTGAAAGGCTTTATTCAACAAGCACCAAAGCAAGGAAGATCCAACTCAAGAATGAGCTCAACAACCTTAGGAAGAGCTCAGGGAGTAGCATAAATGACTACATACTTAAGGTCAAGGAGTTATCAGATGCATTGGGATCCATTGGAAGCCACGTAGACGATGACGATCTTGTGGCTTATACTCTCAATGGTTTGAGAGATGATGAGAAGTGGAAACCCTTTACCACTTCAGTTTATGTAAGGGATAATCTTCCCGATTTTGAGCAATTGGTTGCTCTCATGGTCACCGAAGAAATGAACATAGGTGGAAGTTCAACTAAAAGCAAAGATGCACAAGTTTTCTATGCAGGTAATCAAAGGGGCAAAGGAAGACAAGGACAAGGAAGGGGCAAAGGAAGGTTTGGAGGAAGGCAAGGCCACTCAAGAAATCAAGGACATGACCAAGGCACCTCATCACAAAGAGGGAGAGGAAGATCAAGAGGAAGAGGAGGACGACATCAACAAAACAGGAATCAAGATGGCGAAGGATGTTACATATGTGGCAAGTTTGGCCACTATGCTAGAGATTGCTACCAAGGAGGAAACCAAAGGAACTATAATCAAGGTTCTTCATACAAAGGCCAAGGTAATTATGCTTCTACAAGTTCAGAAAATGACAATCTCTTGATGATGCACATGAATGGGAATTCAAGCAAAGTAGATAACACTTGGTATATTGATAGTGGATGTAGCAACCATATGAGTTGCAATGCGTCTTGGTTTACTAATCTACATGTTCCCAAAGGTAAAGGACATGTAGAAACAGGTGATGATACAGCCCATGAGATCTCCCATGTTGGAGATGTAGCTTTGGATGACAAGGAGGAAGGAAGATGTCTCAAGGATGTCTTGCATGTACCTACCATCACAAAGAACTTGGTGTCCGTTGGGCAAATGGTTGAAAGAGGCTATCAAGTAAGGTTCAACAAAGGTGGATGCTTTGTGGAGAACCCTAAGCAAGGTTACAAGGTCATAGCAAGAGGAAAGAAGCAAGGGAGACTCTTCACTTTGGAGGTAAATTCTCATTCTACTCAACATGTCTACTTCACATATGGAAACAAGAGGATTTCGGAGTTGGACTTGTGGCACAAGAGGATAGGTCACATCAACATACAAAGAATGAAGGAAATGCAATTCAAGAGGCTGGTTGAAGGTCTTCCCAACTTCCAAGGACAAGGTATGAAGCATTTATGTGAATCTTGTCAACTAGGGAAGCAAGCGAGACTTCCATTCAAGAAGAGTGGCTACATAAGCCAACATCCATTGGAGTTGATACATACAGATGTGTGGGGGCCAACGAAAGAGCAATCCATTGGAGGTAACAAGTACTTTGTCACTTTTATAGATGATTGCACAAGGATGGTTTGGGTTTATTTCATCAAAAACAAATCAGATGTGTTTACATGTTTCAAAGCATTCAAGGCAATGGTAGAGAAGGAAACATGTACATATATCAAGAAGCTAAGGTCCGATGGAGGGGGAGAATATTTCTCAAATGAGTTTTCTGATTTTTTAATGGATCAAGGCATCAAGAGGCAAGTAACATGCAGGTACACACCCCAACAAAATGGAGTAGCAGAGAGAAAGAATAGATACATTGCCGAGATCGCTAGAGCAATGCTTAATGAGATGAATGTACCTAACATGTTTTGGAGTGATGCAGCAAATACCGCCGTGTATCTAATGAATAGGGCTCCTACCTCAGGGATCCATGGCTTGACACCATATCAAGCCTATTATGGTAAGAAACCTGATCTTTCCCACTTGAAGATATTTGGATGTACTTGTTATGTACATGTGCCAAGTGAATTGAGGCACAAGCTACAACCAAAGGCAGAAAAGTGTGTGTTTCTAGGATATTCAAATGATCATAAAGGTTACAGGTGCTTCAACCCAAATACAAAGGACTTGAGGATATCAAGGGATGTAGCATTTGATGAGCTACTCCCTTGGTATAAGAAGTATGATTGTATGCAGGACTATGAAGAAGAAAAGCATGGACATGATGAAGAACAAATCGACCTAGAGCTAAGCGGCCCAAGGTGTTCCATCAATGAAGATAGTTCAAGCATGAACTCACCATGGAGGGGGAGATCTTCATCAAGCTATGAAGCACAATCAATCAACAAAGGCAAAGCAACATTGGTGGAGTTGGATGAAGAAGGTAATGAAGTTGAAGATGATGAAGGACACATGATGGAGAAAGAAGCCACGTCAAAGAAAGAGATCAAGTTCCCAAGGCAAAGGAGGTTTATTCCTCCAAAAGGTGAAGAAAGAAAGTCTTCTAGAGTTAAGTATCCAACTCAAAGGTTTACTTATGATTCATACATGGCAACACATTATGCATATATGAACAAAGTAGTAGAAGATCATGAGCCCGATTGCTATGAAGATGCAAGCAGGTACACCGAATGGAAAGAGGCAATGCAAGAAGAGATCGACGCACTTGAGGAAAATCAAACATGGACTCTAGTGCCCAAGAAGGAGAACATGAAGGTAATAGGTAATAAGTGGGTGTATAAAGTAAAGAGGAATTCAGATGGATCTATTTCTAGGTTCAAAGCAAGATTGGTGGCCAAGGGTTTTGCACAAACCTATGGAGTGGACTTTGAAGAGACATTCAGCCCCGTGGCAAAGATGAGCACCATTAGGACACTCATTGCAATGGCTGCTAGCAAAGGATGGAAGCTCTTCCAATTGGATATCAAGAATGCCTTTCTCAATGGAGACTTGGAAGAAGAGGTATACATGGAGCAACCACTAGGTTTTGTTCATAAAGAGTTTCCACATCATGTTTGTAGGTTGAAGAAGGCACTTTATGGCCTAAAGCAAGCTCCAAGGGCTTGGAACCAAAGATTGGTGGACTATTTGATCAAATGTGGTTACAATCAATGCAAGGCGGATCCATCTCTCTTCATCAAACAAAGAGGAGAACTTGTGGTCTACATGTGTGTGTATGTAGATGATCTTATCATTACAGGTAATGATACAAAGGGCATTGAGGAGATCAAGGCAAAGCTTGGAAAGGAGTTTAGGATCTCTGATCTTGGAGATCTTAGGTATTTTCTTGGCATTGAAGTTGTATACAAAGAAGAAGGTATTATGCTCATACAAAGGAAGTATATTCTAGACCTACTTGAGAGGTTTGGGATGCTACATTGCAAGCCTATTTCAAATCCCATGGAAGTTAATGTAAAGCTAAGCTCCATTGATGGGGAGCCATTAGAGGATGTAACTTTGTATCGATCTATTGTAGGCTCTTTCAATTATGCCACAATAACCAGGCCTGACATAGCATATGGAGTTGGAGTGTTATCACAATTTATGCATAGTCCAAGGACTACACACTTGCAAGCTGCAAGAAGAATGTTGCGATATCTCAAAGCCACTATAAATGAAGGATTGTTCTACTCATTTGATGATGATATGCAGGTCAAAGCTTATTCCGATGCCGATTGGGCCGGTTCGAAGGAAGATAGAAGGAGTACAAGTGGTTACCTAGTCATGCTAGGTAGCAAGATCATCTCATGGATTTCAAAGAAGCAACCCACGGTGGCATTATCTTCCACCGAGGCTGAGTATAGAGCTTTGGCTCAAGTCACATGTGAGCTAATGTGGATTAAGAAGTTATTTATGGAGCTTAATTTGCAGGTTGACACATATCCAATTTTTTGTGACAACATGAGTAGCATTCATCTAGCATCGAACCCTGTCTATCATGCTAGAACCAAGCATATTGAAGTGCACTATCACTTCATAAGGGAAAAGGTGATATCCAAGGAAGTTTCAGTACATCATATTGGTACTAAGGACCAAGTTGCGGACATGTTTACAAAGGCTTTGGATGGGATGAAGATTTCAAAATTCAAGCAATGCATCAACATGAAGGAGCTTGGATGAGGATGAAGAATTGAAGCTTGAGGGGGAGTGTTAAAAGTCAAGCTTCAAGCTAAAAATTCGTGGGGAATCTTTTATGGACATGTGGAGCAATCAAAGGAAGCCAAAAGCCACGAGATTCCATCAAGAAAAGTCACTCAACCACTCCCCAAGTCATCTCAACTAATTCCTCCAAGTTAGGAGGCTGATTTGGAAAGGTAGTTCCTAGATTTTAGGGGCACACCTCTCACTATAAAAGGAGCATGTATCCCGACTTCTTTTGGGCCATCTTCTTGGAGTTTTAGCTCATGTAAAGTGAGCACTAAGTGCTGGAGTTGTGATAAGCAAGCCCCTTGCTTAAGCAACCCCCTTGCTTGCTTGTTTGTTTTCTTTTAGTAGGCATATCTATGTGTGTGCGCAGGCAGTGTTGCAACTCTCTACCCCTGAGTTGTTAGCATTGGTTCTCCCTCATATGGTATCCATTTGATGTAATTCTTGTCTCATTGGATAGCTATAAGAGTCTATTTTATGCTTACCAATTCTCTGGAGCATTCTCTGAGTAAGCTGGGAGCAACATTCATTTTAGTGAAGTTGTGTGATTGATATCTCTCTCTTTGTGTAGGTTCTGTTGGAAATATTTTGCTCTCTGTTGTAAGGGCTGGTTCTCCTTCTCTATGTATCGATTTGCTATGATTTTGGTGTCATTGGGTAGCTATTAGAGTCCTCTAAAGTTGACATAAGTTTGAGATTCATTCTCTGTATAATCTCTGAGAAAAGTTTGCTGGAGTGAAGTGAGGTCTCTGCTTGACTAGCAGTTGTGAGCATTCAACTAGCTCATGTTGTAGACATTGTTTCTCTTTGTGTAAGCATCCATTTCAAGTGAAATTTGTTTTGTTGGAAAGCCCTTCGTGTCTACTACAGGTCTACAAAAGCTCACTGGAGTTCTCTGCATAAGCTCTGAGTAAGAGCATTTTTGGTGTGCAGAGGTCAAAGAAGGATACCTGTGGAGGTCATTCGCGCTTCATCGTTGCTTAGGGGTTGAGATACTTCCCCCATCAAATGTTACCTCTTGCTTTGTAGAATGGTTGTTTTGTGACATTCTAATTTATCTTCATACTTGCTTATCTAGGTAAGCATTCTAAACTTGCTGCAATATCTGACTCAAAATTAGGTTGTATGAATGCATCCCACGGATCCACATAATCTTCTAGTGGTGGAGCTAGAAAAAGAAGCTATGCAAAAGGTGATGGTTGACCTTGCATGTCTTTCCATCTTTTTTCTTACATCACTTTCCACAACCTTCATTGCTTCTTGGTGTCTAGGTCAATAATGTTTTCCTTAGGGAGCACATTTGTGTTGGAGGATTTCAAAGGCATGGCTTGCTATGCAGGCCCCTTCAAACTATATTTTGAGTCGGATTCTCTTAAAGATTGTCTTTTATGGTCAACTTTTTGGGTTGATCTTCAGGAATGTACGTGTAAGGGAAGTTTGGAGGAGCTCTTTCCATCATGTTTTGAGATACTTCAATTTTTTTTACAAATATCTAATCACTATCTTTGTAAGTCTCACTTAGGGTAACATCTTTCATGGTTTTGTAGTTCAAGCTCTTTGCAGATTCATTGATGGTAGGCATGCATTAGTAGCACAAGATTCGGGTCAACTATAGAGAAAAAAATTTAATCCAGCTGGAAAATCTCTTGGTTTGATTTCTCGTTTTGTTCCTTATCTAATGTAGATTCCTCTTGGATCTATTTGACTTGATTCTCGTACTCTTTGATTCAATTTTTCATCCTTTCAGCTCTCATTTCTCATTATCCTTTCGTCAAATTTTCATCCTTTGGCTCTCATTTCTCATTATCTTTCGGCTCTCATTTCTCAATTCCATTTCTTAGTAGTGGACATGTATGGATTTTTTTATCCTTGATTTTGGCCGTCCTCTTGGCTTGGGATCTAATGAACTACATTGGAATTTTCTTTTGTTCATCACTCTCACTCATCCTAGTGCCCCTACCCAAGTGACGGGAGTGTTTGGTTTCTATGGGGTGTCTCTATGTGAGTTGGTTGATTTTCTAAGAGCTTATCTAGGTGTACTTATGTGTATTTGAATTGCTTGCTCTCTCACTTGAGCCTTTGAAATTGCCCTGTGTGACTCTTCTTGTGCTTGCTTCTCTTGACTAGTGGTAGAGGTCCCAGGAGATTTCTTTGGGTAGTAAGGATTTTACTTGAATAGATGATCTATCATGCACTCACGATAGTGAGGACATTCATGCACGAAAACTATTGGAGCTATTGACAACTTGTTGAGCATTAATTGTGGTGATGGTTGGGCTATCAATAAATCAATTCATGTAGTTTCTAGATTTTATAACTAGATATACTTTGGGTTACATGCAATTTTAAGCATGACTCATGGGCATAAGGTTCTAAGGCTTTCTATGAATACTCAACTTGCTTAGAATCTAGGGTACATAGTGTGGGATGTTGGGGCTTCAGTCACTAATTAGACATGAATATATGAAGATATATGAAGGAAGAACAAAGACAAAGAGAAGTGAAGGAAAAGCACTCAGAAAACTAAGCCTAAGTGAAGGGACAAATTGACTCTTGTAATTTAGTGCAAAATTAAAGTCTAGTCTTGACATAGAATCTTAAAAATCACGATTTTGAGTCTAGGAGTATGTAGAATATATGTATATAAGTCAGTTTGAGTTGAAAAATATATAGAGAACTCAATTTTGTAATTCTTGAGTGAATAAAGAAAAGTCGGGTTTTTTTTTGAGAGAGATGTTGAGGAAGAACTACTCAGTATAGGAGAGTTTTTCGTGGCTAATTTGCAGAATGAGGTCAAGCCATTTTGTACACATCTTCTCTAATAGATAAGACATGTTTGTATAGAAGAATTTGATCTAATTCCTCTTGTGTATTGAATTCTAAGTGATTTCATATCAGTGTGTAAGTTAGTTGACAATTACGATTTTTCTGGCGCACTTTTTCTTGATCTTCTTAAGGTCAGATCTCATAGTAAAGTGTAAAGTTTTTGATAAGTGATAGCTCATTTTAAAGCTACTATTTTCAACTACAATTGATCAAAAGATCTTTACAAAACGGGACACATATTCAGAGAAATGAGTCTAACAGTGAAGGTATGTCAAACCGATGAAGTCATTTTTCAGATTTCAGACAGTGCAAATGTTGAAGTGAATTCAGAAGATTTTGAAGTTATTACTTGAAAGTCTTGCTTGGTATGGGTTTCTTAACACTAGAAAGAACTTCTATTTGTAAATGATCAAAAGAATTTACAAAGATCAAGCTAATACATATCAGATTTGAAGCTGGAAGAAAAGGTGCAGTTTCTGGAAAGTGAATTTTTGGATTTCACTAAGTTTAGTGCTAAAGTTTTCAAATTGAGAGGGTTACTAAGCTAATGATGATTATGGAGGTGTTCTATATCACTTTAGCTTAGTTCTTGTGGTGTTTCATACACCAACAAGTGGTATCAGAGCAAAAAGGTCCTCAAGAGTGAAAAGAGGAGCAGATACAAGAGGATTTGAAGAGTTCTTCATTAAAGAGGTGAAAGCTAAGGTGTTCAACAACAAAAGACATCATAGGAGTGTTTCGAAGTTATTCTCAAGGGTAAAGATCTACAAAGGGTACCATAATTTAACCTTATACTCATAGGTTGTAGCAGAAGCAAGAAGACTATGGCAGATCATGTATCTATTGAAAAATTGGACAGAGATAATTATCCTGCTTGGGTAATGAGAATGGAAGCCTTACTTATGAGTAAGGATCTAATGATATATGTGACAGGTGAAGAAGAAAAGCCTAAATTTGAAGATGAGAGTCAACCAAGGAAAGAAGAACTAGAATCTTTGAAGCTATGGCAGAAGAGAGATGCAAGTACAAGGGCTTATATATATAACACTATTACAGATCATTTGTTACCACATATCAGAGGATTAGAAACAACTGAAGACATATGGAATGCTTTGGAAGATCACTTCCAAAACACTACTAAAGCTAGGAAGGCTAGCTTATGGTCAGAGTTCACCACATTTAAGAAAAAGCAAAGTCAGAGCATTAGTGATTATGTCACTAAGATGAAGGACTTGGCAGATAGCCTTGGATCTATTGATGAGGATATTGAAGATCATAGGTTGAAAGCACAATTGCTTGTAGGATTGAGAGGAGATGAAAGGTGGAAACCTTTTGTACTCTCAACTGAACTCTCATTAAATCATCATGTGCCAGAATTAAATCAATTGCTTGGATTGATGCTCACATTTGAGCAAGACTTGAAGACAGATGGAGATAAAGGATATAGTTCTGCTATATATGCAAAGAATAAGAAGAAAAGTGAGAAAGGTAAAGCATGGGATGAAGAAGAGCTGACTACTCAAGCAACTTATGCAAGAGGAAGAGGTATTGGCAGAGGTAAAGGTCGAAGTAATGGAAGAGGCAGAGGTAATCAGAACAATAACAAGAAGACATGCTAGATTTGTGGATTGAGCAATCATCTAGCTTATGATTCTTGGCATAATCAACAAGGATCAAATCAAAATCAAAGTAATAATGGCAGAGGAAGAGGTGGAAGGTTTCAGAATCAATTTCAAAGGGAAGACAGAATTCAAGAGGAAGTTTTGGTAGAGGTGGTGGAAGAAATTGGAATCAGAATCAGCCTCATAATACTACCTATTACAACTATGCAAACGATACACAGAATGACAACCATACAACATTGATGATGAATTCAATAAGTACATCAGAGAAGGAGGATCTCAAGGTATTCTATATTGACTCTGGTTGTTCAAATCATTTCTCAGGTAATATGGAATTGTTATCAGAATTGGAAGAAGGTATTTCAAGTCATACAGTACAAACAAGTGACAATACAAAACATAATGTGCATTCAGTTGGAAAAGTGAAGTGCAGGAGTGGAGCTGATTTGCTAACAAATGTTTTGTATGTCCCAACAATACCAAAGAATCTGGTTAGTGTGTGACAAATAGTGGAGAAACGTTTTTAAGTCAGATTTACAAATGAAGGGGTATTTGTTGAAGATCTAGAGGATGTAAACAATCAAAATGTCTGTGGTAAAAAGGAAGGTAGAATTTTTACACTCAAAGTGCAAGGGAATGTTGGTCAAGCCCTGATCACACATGGTGATGTACTTATAGAGTTAGACCTTTGGCATAAGAGGTTAGGACACTTCAATGAAGAAGGAATTAAAACCATGGTGGAGAATCAATCTATAATAGGGCTACCAAACGTAAAAAGTCAACATATGATCTACAAATGTGAAGCTTGTCAGATGGGAAAGGCACACAGGTTATCATTTCAGAAGAAAGGTTTCAAGCATGATGGTTTGCTGAAGCTCATACATACAGATGTATGGGGACCAACAAAAGAAGGATCAATCAATGGGTCTAGGTATTATGTTCTTTTCATAGATGATGCTACAAGTGGATAACAATTTATGTTTTAGTAAAAAGATCAGAATTATTTGAAGCTTTCAAACATTTTCATGCATATGCAGAAAGAGTTACAGGTCAAACGCTCAAGAGGTTAAGGTGTGATGGAGGGGGATAATACTTCTCCCAAGAATTCAATGATTATCTTTGGAATGCAGGTATCAAGAGAGAAATAACTTGCAGGTATACACCTCAACACAATGGGGTGGCAGAAAGGAGGAATAGAACATTGGTTGAGTTTGCAAGAGCAATGTTAAAAGAAAAGAATTGCCCTAATTATCTTTGGGCTGAGGCTGTAAATACAGCTACATATCATATGAGTAGGTTACTATGTGCAGCTCTAAATGGAATGACCCCTTATGAAGCATGGTGGGGTAAGAAACCAACACTTGATCATTATAAGGTGTTTGGATCAATTGCCTATGCTTATGTACCATCACAACTCAGACATAAGCTTGAACCAAAGGCTGAAAAATATGTATTTATTGGGTATGATGAAAAGCAGATGGGTTATAGGCTATGGAGTCCTCTAACTAAACAATTTATTGTTTCTAGAGATGTGACATTTGATGAACAGAAGAGTTGGTATGTAGATAAAGATTGTAATCTTGAAACATTTGAGAGGTAAGAAGAAGTGAAAGAGGTAAATCACATATGCAGGTAGATGGAGATGAAGATCATATGCAAGCAAGCACATCCAGGATTGGATCATATAGA
Source organism: Ceratopteris richardii (assembly GCA_020310875.1). Taxonomy (NCBI): domain Eukaryota; kingdom Viridiplantae; phylum Streptophyta; class Polypodiopsida; order Polypodiales; family Pteridaceae; genus Ceratopteris; species Ceratopteris richardii. Next base: position 58,154,231 of record CM035433.1, on the reverse strand, counting down.
AGAAATGAAGATGTACCCAGATTTGATGAAGAAGTATATCCAGATACACATGAAGAGTGTGAACGAAGAAGATCAACCAGAATGAGGAAACAACCTACAAGGTATTCTTATGATACTTCTTATTTGACTCAAAAGAACTATGCTTACATGATTAAGGAAGATGAAGAACCTCAAAGCTATGATGAAGCAAAAGGTAAGAGACAATGGGAAGAAGCAATGAAGGAAGAGTTTAATGCACTTGAAGAAAACAAAACTTGGGAACTTTTTCCAAAACTTAATGGTAAGAAAGTGATTGGAAATAAATGGGTTTACAAAATAAAGAAGCATGCAGATGGAAGAATAGCCAGATACAAAGCTAGATTGGTGGTTAAAGGCTATGCTCAAACTCATGGCATAGATTATGATGCCAGGCATTCAGTCCTGTAGCAAAGATGTCAACAAGAAGGACAATCATTGCTATTGCAGCATCAAAAGGATGGACATTGAGTCAATTGGATATAAAAAATGCATTTTTGAATGGATATATATCAGATGAGGTTTAGATGGAGCAACCTCAAGGGTTTGCAGATTACAAGTTTCCAAATTATGTTTGCAGATTGAGAAGAGAACTTTATGGATTAAAGCAAGCTCCAAGAGCTTGGAACTATAGACTTGTGAAGTATCTTAATGATCTTGGATATCAAAGTTCAAAGGCAGATGCAAGTTTACTTATCAAGAGAATAGATGAAGGTATGATCTACATTTGTATTTATGTAGATGACATTATAATCATAGGTACTTCAAATGAAGGAGTCAAGGAGGTGAAGAGATTACTTGAGAAGGAATTTAAGATAAGTGATCTAGGAAAATTGTCATATTTTCTTGGAATTGAAATCACTTATGCAGAAGGTATCTTTTGAATCTTCTAAAGAAGTTCAACATGGAGAGTTGCAGAGAGGCATCAACACCACTAGAGGTCAATCATAAACTCAGCAAATATGATGGTACAGAGTTCAAAGATATGAGGAAGTATCAATCTTTAGTGGGAAGCTTGATTTATGCTACACTAACAAGAACTGATCTTAGTTATGCAGTGGGAGTTCTTTCTCAGTTCATGCATTGTCCAAAGGATCCACATTGGATTGCAGGTCAAAGAGTTCTTAGATATATCAAAGGAACTTTGAGGGAGGGATTATATTATCCTTTTACATCAAATATAAGGTTGAGAGCATATAGTGATTCAGATTGGGCAGGAAGTCAAGATGATAGAAGGTCAACACATGGATATATGATATACATAGGAGATAAACTTGTGAGCTGGTGTTCAAAGAAACAACATACAGTGGCTTTATCATCAATTGAAGCTGAGTACAAAGGACTTGTGGAAGCAGCAAAAGAAGTGATATGGATGCAGACCTTGTTACAATGAAGGTATGTGAAATTGATGGAGTCATTTTTCAGATTTCAGACATAGTGCAAATGTTGAAGTGAATGCAGAAGATTTTGAAGTTATTACTTGAAAGTCTTGCTTGGTATGTGTTACTTAACATTAGCAAGAACTTCTCTTAGTAAATGATCAAAAGAATTTACAAAGATCAAGCTAATACAGATCAGATTTGAAGCTGAAAGAAAAGGTGCAGTTTCTGGAAAGTGAATTTTTGGATTTCACTAAGTTTAGTGGTAAAGTTTTCAAATTGAGAGTGTTACTAAGCTAATGATGATTATGGAGGTGTTCTAATATCACTTTAGCTTAGTTCTTGTGGTGTTTCATGCATCAACATGGGAAATCAAGGAGTACCTAAGCATGGTCTATGTGGATTTGCAGCTTCGACACTTGGTAGTTTCTCTTTAGACCAAGGTAGTAAATAACCTAGCATTTGCTAGTATTTGCAATATAGTCAACATGTAAACTCTTCAAAAATGTAAAACATTTTTCTCTATGTATGGGTTTTAAAATCATGTTGCCGAATTCATCTTTGGGTGAGATGCTCTAATGTGGATTGTGGTTGTGGGTTTTCCTTGTGGTTGAGTTTTGACAAAGATAGTGTGAGACCTAAGCCTTTGTCCATCTCTATGCATTTTATCATGTAGCCCATGTCTATGCTAATAAGTCAGGCTTCATGCACAAGATGCTTCTTCGTAATTTGGCACTATGTAAGCAATCGAGAAATAGCACTATTGGTTTTTCATTAGAAGTTAGCTGAAGGTAGTGTTCCATGTAATGCTGAGATCTTCTCATTGCTTTCTCATTGAATCATTAGCGCTTTGCTTGAATTGTAGTAGCTCCTTGATATTTTTGTGCCTCACTATAGTAGACATAAATTCAACATGATACCATTAGTGTCCATGTGAAAGGCCAACTGGTCACTGGAAACTTCTTTGTGTATGTTCTTTAATAAAACATATAGCGGCTTGGTCAGCCACAAACTATAAGTTCGGTCACATTTGTAACACCTAAGAAGTCTATGTTTATGCTCCCTGTGTACTATGTTTTTCTGCGTATTTTGTAGACTCTTTGCAAAGTATCATGTGCAACATTTGGATCTCGGGTTTCTACTCTAAGGATATCATCATGGAGCTCTCCAGAAGAAGAGTGTAGTGTGGTGCATCACCATCAATATACTTCACTAGTATTAGAGCATTTCGATGCAAAAGCTTTGTTCCTTTTGTGCGAGCAAAGCAAGCAGCCACCCGCCCACCCAAGGCTTTCGACTAAGGTGGTGCCCAAGGCATAGATCTTGGCATACCTTGTCATCTGAGTCACCCAATTCACTGTTGGTGCTGTTGGCTACGTTGTCGTAGAGGGGTGTGAAGGGAGGCTGACGTTCATCTACAAGAATCGCGCTAACCTAACCGTGTGACTGCACGCAGGGTGCTTCTAAGTATGCCTAGTTGCAAATTAAGAACTATTTTTTTAGACTAAGAGCCGTAAGGACGAGCATTTCTATATCTTTCTATAGCTTCTAATTGATAAGACAAAACTAAGTTCTCGCTTGTAATTTTATCTTTAACAAAGTCAACTTCTTGGTTTTCAATTTGATTTGAGTTAGGTTTTCTAACTAAATTAGGTGGGATTAAGTCTTTCTTGTCCTCCGGTTCTGGCAAAACTATGGTAATTAAGTAGTTTCGTTAACTACTTTATCTTTAATAATTTCAATTATTATACTTTCGTTATTATTCGAACTATCAATTGAAGTTGGAAGTAGTGTACCTATAATTAAGTTTTCTAATTCTTGATTCTTAATATCAGAATCGTTTGTAGATACTAGTTTAGAACTACTTGTAGATCCTATCTCTTTAGACATAGGAAATAAAAAAGTAAAGATCTCAATTAATTTTTAGAGAAACAATATGAAGAATTTCAAAATCAATCTTATTTAAGCCTATACAAATCTTAATTATATCGAAAAGTGGAAGTGCTAGAAATCTTTAGGATTTAAGCCTATACAAAAGCTTATCATAAGTGCTAATACAATTCTCTTAATAGATAATCCTATACAACTTAATAAACAATCTTCAAATATCGTAATTCTGTGATCTTGAAATCTCGTATGCTTGTGTTCTTGTATTCTCCTTTGTAATCTCTTCAATGATCTGCAGAAGTTCATTAACGAAAAAATAACATATTCTTGATACTTATATAGTCATACCTAGAAAATTTACAAGTGCATGAAATCAACTAGTTAAATATGATAAATACCTACTTAACTAACACACATCACACACTATCACATGCATTAACTAGATTTAACTAACACAAACATTTACTTAACTAAAACACATGACCACCTAAACACACGTAAAACTTAGCTAATTATTCAAATAAGATATTTCCAATAAAATAACTATTACTTAATGAAGTTATTTACTATATATGTTATAGTTAATTATCTATAAATTATTATTTTAAGTCTTTAAGATATTTATTTATTTATTTATTATAATTATTAGTTAATAATTACCTTTAATAACTTAAAACAATAGCTATTCAATAATAACTTAATTTAAGCATGAAATAAATTAACGATTTTAGAAATACACATTTATACATGGTTATAACTAAAAAAAAGTTTGAAATATAAACAAGTAATTTAGTTAGTCACATATAATTACATTTACATCTTCACTTTTAAATTAAATAATTCATACAGAAACATAAAAAAAACCATAATCATTACAATACATTCTCCCCCTTGTAAACCACATTAAAGCTCATGGATTCATATAGTACAAACCCATGTATATACACATATAAACATCATAATACTTCCTTGTATCTAATTATAAACTTGAAACCCTTTTCGATAAGAAAAGCTTTGTTTAATCCAACTCCTCATGTTTTTTATTGCCTGCAGGTACTAAGAGAAAGAAGAAAAAGTTAGTCAATTCAAACCAATACATAAAAGAAAAATATGTAAGAGATATCATTTAACCAACTCTAAAGCAAAATATTTTTATTTTTCCATATGACAATTTGAGTGAGGAAATCCTTCCGACATCTGCCCCCACCAAACCTGCACATCGCCCTCGATGGGCCAACCTGCAGTTCAATAGGAAAGCAGTATCAAATTCTTTTGAAAAATATTTCTTAAACTATTTTTAAACTTATATGAAATATGCTCCTAAAGGTAAGTACATTTTCTGATAGTTAAGAAAAACCTTTTAAAATTATGCAAACTTGAATCATAAACGTTTTCGTTCAATGCATGAAATTGAAACAAGTTTTAGAAAGTCCCATAGAAATCAAGCAGACAGTTGTGGTACTTGCTCTTCTATTAACCCGTTCAAAAGTAATAAATATTTTATATAAATGGTCTATCCCTCACTCCCTAGCCACTTGCCATAAGATGCTTCTAACTAATTCCTCTATAGCATAAATCTCCTCATATTGCCCGTATAGAATTTCAGAAGTGGTTTCGAGACCACAACTAAAACATGATAACTTTTTTTTTCTTTTCTTTTCTTTCTTTTTCTTTTTCTTTTTTAATTTTCTTTTTCTCATCTTGCAGTAGCCATTAATATACTGCTTGATGTTCTCATTTTTCTCTTTTCTTAATTTTTCTTCGCAACTTTTTTGTTTAAGGGGAAAGGCTTAACCCCTAATCAGAGTAGAGGTTCTAGAGGAATGCTAAAGTGGGAACTAGGATCTCATTAGCTAAATGGTTTGGAAGTTAAGGAAGTCTACCTATATAAAATAAACTTACTTCTACTAGGAATCGCAAGTCAAGTGTTCCCTCTCCTATCCTTAAGAAAGCCGTAGGGTCTCTAATTCTTATCTTCTCTTCATACACATCCCTACTTCAGTTTTAAATTCATTGTTTCATAATTTTAAAAATCTTCCTTTCCTATCAGAAAGATATACATATCTACTCATGAAATGCATCAATAAAAATTATATTAGCAACTAGAAAATAAGTAAAGTTTAGAACTCTTTCACCTGATCATTTTTATTCTTCTTCATCATCGTCCTCCAAGAAGTCTTCGTCCAATTCGAATTTACTGCTTTCTCTTCTTCGAAACAGTTTTATTCTTTTCCCTGCAATCAAATTCTTTAGCATAGAACCATCAAATTCACGTAATTTATATGTACCTGTTTCATAAACTGAAACAACAACATAAGGTCCAAACCAACGTTTAGTTAGTTTCCGACGTGCATCGTATTGAGTATCAAACGTACTATCATATACAAGCACCTAGTTACCACTCTCTATTGGTTGTGGTCTTAGTCTATGTTTCTTATCAAAATATAATTTATTTTTTAATTCAGATGTTTTTAATTTTTTTATTGCTTCTTTAAGATTTTCGTTTCCTTGTTTTAATTGCTTAATTCTAAATGCTAATAAGTCCTCTCTTGAAATGTTATCTTTCCAACCTAAATTCATCCAATTAATTATCTGAGTATGAATGGGAAATAATGGTTTCTGACAGTACATGAGTTCAGCCGGCATAAAACCAGTTGTTCTCGTGTACGTCATGCGATCAGCCCAAAGAGCAAATGGGAGATATTTTGGCCATTGACCAATATCTCCATGGCAAGCTTTAGAAATAGCCTTCACTATGGAAGGATGTCCTCGTTCAATTTTACCATTTGCTTCTGGGTTATAAGCAGTCGTAAGAGACAATCGAATCCCATGTTGTGCAAAGAATTCTCTCGCCTCTCTCACATCTAACTCACCTCTATCCGCTACTACTTTTTCTATATATCCAAATCTGGATAAAACTTCTTCCAAAAGGAATACGCATACATTATAAGTAGTATTGGAACGAAGCGCTCTACCTTCGACGTGGTTTGTCAAATCCTCTCGTGCAAGAACAATATATCTCATGCCATCATTGCTTTTAGGCATGGTCACAAGGTCAACTACCCACTTGTAATGAATACAAGGTGGATAGGTCGGGTGAAGGGGATATCTATGCATGACAGAGGAGTGTAACTGGCACGTACTACAAGTGTTCACAAATTCTTTAACAGTTACAAACATCCTCGGCCACTAGTAGCTTTCCCTAATCTTTTCATATGTAGCTACAAAGCCTTTATGACCAACCCAAAGGCTTTCGTGCATCTCATGCATAACTTGCACTTGAAAAACCTTCAAACCTAGTACTCTTTGAGGGTTTCGAACCTTTCCTCTAGCATGTCTCCAAAGATATCCATCTTTCAAGAAGAAGTTGAAAGACTTCTTCCTGATGTTCCGGAATCGATTTGAAGACCAACTTGGGGAAGGCTGAAATGAACTCAGATAGTTTCCTATATCTCGCCACTCTCCTTCATAATCGTTTTCTCTAAATCTTTCATACGTATAGGTAGATGTTTCATAATTTATTAAATTAATATGATTATTTAATGCTTCACTATTATTGTCGAATTTTGCTCTTGAAAGCATATCAGCAATGGTATTATGTTTACCGGCTATATGAACAAAAGCAGGATTAATGAATTTAATATAGGCTATCCATCGTAACATAGCTATGTCCGGAGATGAACAATTTAATTTAGCTATTAAACCTATTAATGGAAGACAATCGGTCTCTACTATTACATTAGCTCCTATAAAGTATTCTTTATCTGTTTTTAAAGCTGTAACTAATCCCCATAATTCTCTCTTAATTTGAGGGTAATTCTTTTGAGTATCATGAAGAATCTTTGCTCCAAAGCGAATTGCGTACCTTTGCTCCTTCTCATCATCCTGCCCAATGACCCAGCCTATACCAATAGGACTAGTGTCAACAGTTAGGATTACAGGCTTATTTCCTGTATAGTCAATACATTTCAAAACAGGAGCATTGATAAGCAATTGCTTTAGACTCCTCATGGTTCTAGAATGCTCATCAGTCCAAAAGAATTTCTTTCTTTTTCTCAATAAATCATAAAGCGGATTTGCTACATGAGCAAAGTGAGGGATCCAGATGACATAGAAAACACATGCACCTAGGACTCTCCTTACTTCACTTACATTGCGACATCTCTCAGAAATCCTACTAATGGCATCAACTTTTGCTGGATAGGGTCTACGACCATAATGGCCACATAAATGCCCAAGTATTAGCACTTCATTAACAACAAAAGTTGATTTCTCTAGGGAGAAAGTTAGTCCAACCTCTTCAAATCTTTCAAATATCTTTTCACAATCTCAAATATGGTTAGAAACAAACTTTCTGCAACCAGATGAATCTAAACTTTCATCCTTTTCTTTTTCCACACACCCCTTTATTGGAATATCATCAATAAAAGGCATCGTTACTTTTGGGATAAAGTCATGAGGACCAGATTCATAGCATTCATCATGTGTGCCATAGAATTCGTGGCTCCTTGTGGTAAAGTACACATACGTACTAAACCCAAAGGAGTCTTCATTGTGGTCACATCTCGACTCTCAATTGCTAATTGAAACTGATCATACCCTGAATATAGGTCTCCCATTGAATAGATGGAGTGACCAGCAAATGCCTCGGCAAACTCATCTAGAATGGGACCCGTTCCTACATTCCTAATAGTGACTTTATTCACAGGCTGCAAATCCTGAATAAAGCGTAGCTTCCCACTCTTTTTCGTTACCGTGAACCACCTATTAGAGTATGGCGCTGAGGATGGTCCCAGAATTCTCATGGAAATCTTCTCCTTTAACAGTCTCATTAGCTCAGGTAAATGAGCCTTTCAGACTGGAATCGGACAAAGATTCCAAGGAATATGTGGTACTGTGAAAATAATCATCGGAGCTACTAACTTTGGGTCTGCACATCCTATCTCATGAGGGAATAAAGAAAAAGCTTTACCATGACGAACAATCATCTTGGAAAACTGCTCTTTTTCAATTTGAGAAAGAAATTCATCACCGAATTTAATAATTTTCTTACTCTCCTCAGTAAATATGTGACCTATCTTAGATCGATCTCTAAGAATAGAATCATTTGATACTCGACGAAGTATGTCATGACTATCTTTGGGTAAGGGTTGTGCTATAGGCTTTATTTTCCTTTCTACAGTTTTGTATTTAGTTTCTATGCTAATTTCATGTTTTAGGATAAATTCTTTAATAATCTCATACTCTTGAATAGAGTTAAGAATTATCAAATTTGATCCTAAATTTTCATGAGAAACACTTTCTAGCTCTTCTAATAGAGTGGAACTTTTTGATAATTCAATTATACTCTCAATTTTTTTGTCACTTGAAATTAATCCAGTTTTTCTGAAATATTTTTCAGTTTGTTTTCTAAATGTTTTTGGAAGGTTTTCTTTAGTAATATAATGCAAACTAGTTGTAGAAGTACAAATTAGATAATTTTCAAATTTATGTTCATTGATAGGCGAGACATCAAAAGAACGTCCACTATTGTCTCGCTCAATAGTGGAGTCTAGCAGAAATTTTGATCATAATAAGCCCCATATTCTCTTACAGCCAATGGATCATCACAAACATGACTGATCGAGTCAATGGGATTTCTTCTTAAGCTCTTTCTATTTCTAGTGTGGTTTGGGCAAACCGTCATAACTTGCAAAGAATCCATCCCTGATTTGGATCAAATTCTTGCATACGCTGTCGGAAGGATTTCCTCACTTTAATTGTTATATGAAAAAATAAAAATCTTTTGCTTTGAAGACGGTTAAATGATATCTCTCTCTCTCATATTTTTTAATGCTTTGATTTCATTTGATTAATGGTTTTTTTCTTTTGGATACCTCCACGAAAAAGAGGACACTATATTCAGAATAGAGGATCAATTGAACTCTTGCTTAGGCCCAACTTTTTTATGTTCATCAGTGCATTTGTGTGTATTTAGGATAATATGAGGTTAACAATTAAAAGATAATTATGTGCCTATGATTGTAGGGATATGAATCTATATTTATATCTGAAATGCATTTGATGTGGTATGTGTTCATATGTCTATATGAGTAGATGAAAATGTGAGTTTTTGCTATAGGTATGTATTTACATATGAATACCTAAAGAATACATTTGTGTGCACCTATATGTGTTCCTTAAATGCGCATGTAAGTATATGTGTTAATATGTGTTATGTGCGCCTATGAGTTTAAGTCTATAAAGGTTAATATATAAGTAATATGTGATTAGACCCATATTATATGAGTTTTAAATGCGTGTCTCTTTTATGGGTGCATGTGTGCTAACTTATATGTTTATCTATTAACTATATATAAGTAAGTAACATATATTAATAATTAGGATAAATAAGAAATATATATTTATTATATGTATATCTTTGTGATTAATTGATTTATATTCAATATATAACTTACAAGAGATTATTATATTCTTTATGGTTTAAATTAAAAATGAGCGCAAGTTATCTAAGAACGTGTGCATGATAAAGTGGAAGTATGTGTGAGTGTGCATGAGAAATAAGGTAAGGTGTGTAAGTGAAGAGTATGTGAACTAAAGTTAGAAATGCGCATGCATATCAGTGTATTAGTTACGTGCTTAGCATGCATGTGTGTTGTGAACATTATATAGATCTGTATTGTGTGTGTGTAGTCTCTCTCATTTTCGGTCATGATTCTGAAGAGGAAAGCGCTGCTGTTCTGGGAATTCTCTGAGGGCTATTAGAAGAGATCTCTGTGAGAGTTTATCGTAGGAAGGAGGGATCATCAACTTCGAGGGGGGGGGGGGAAGGTTTCTCTTGATCATCTTCAGCAGTTGATTGATGCTTCTGACCGAGTTATCTGAAAGAAGATCACCTGGCGATTCTGAGGAAAAGGAGGTCAGAGGGAGGACGGAGCTCCAATAAGGAAGAAAGGGTGATGATCTGTTCTACGAGCATATGTTGTCCCTGACTGAGGCGCTTTGATAATTCAAAGTCATTAGTGAGAGGGGGCCAATTGATTGTCCATTTTTTTTTGGGTGGAAATTAAGGCACGCGACAGCGTCGAAGAGAGGGAAAGACAACGCTGGAGGCTGATCTTTGGCACTGACAAAGAGAGAAGACCTGGCCGCCTGCGGTGCTTCATAGTGAGAGATAGGAGAGTTAGTAAATTAAGGACGGATGCGAGCTGCTAGAGAGGAAGAGATGATCATGATATTTATCTCCTGATGATCATGGTAATCAGTATTTTTACTTCAGGCTGCAGAGGATTCGACGTTGCAACTAGTAGCGTTTTGACGATTATACATGAGAAGCATAGTTCTGCATGACAATGGAATCGTACAAAAAGAGATAGAAGGTGAGTTATCAGAGGGAAAGCTCCTCACTTAAAGGGGTAGCAGGCGATCACGCAGACAACATTTCTACACGATGTGCTGCTCACTTTAAGAACTTCACTCAACGAAGTGAACTAAATGACGGAATTATGATTTAACGACATCATGGACGCTGCTACAACAACTGTTATTATGCCATATCATCAGCTTAGAGAATGACCTCATCAGGTATATTTGCAGTTGAATCTTCTGCGCATGTGAGTATATATTGTGGGATTTCTATTGATGCACGGACTTTACTGTTGTATATATTGTGAGTATATATTGTGGGATTTCTATTGATGCACGGACTTTACTGTTGATGAATTACTGTTGTATTGAAACCTGTGTGCTCTTATTTTGAATCGGGAAATCTTCACCTATGACCACTTTTGCTGCACCTAGTGCTGGCTTTTGTTTCCCGCATAGTTGCTTGATTGAATGCAGATTTCAAAGTATTGGAGAAGAATTTCCTGTTTAAATACTAATTTTTGTTGATAATTATTGAGAATATCGAATAATTGCACTTTCAAAATATGTTAAACATTCAATCAAAATACCTTTTATGATAAAATTGCTCGGATATATCTTCTGCATCCATTTTTGTTCTAACATGATCTGTTGTCCCGATCCGCACTTGATGTACCACTCATAATTTTTTAGTAGCTCATATGTTGCGCAAAAGTTGGTCTAACCATCTACGTCTCTGCATATATGTTATGAAATTTATCAAGGCATTGAATGCTTCCAAGGAAATGCTTTGAACCGTTGTTTATCGTAAAGTCCTTTCTCATATCCCACATCACATATTTTACTAGATGCAATTACAATCTTATTTGATCATCCACTTTGTTTTATGTGCATGATCGCAATAAGTTTGCGCGTTCTTGCAACTGAGCAGGTACATCCAGGACTTTTCAGTTTTTAGTCTGCTGTTCCTTCATTCTTTTACTGAAGAAGATTCATCAAACTGCGTATCTGACGCTTTTGGAAAAGAAATGTGACTTATGTAGAATATATCTTCTGTTGATAACAACAAATTTCGCAGAATGAGAATTGCACATTAGTACTACTAGTTGTATTCTAATTGCTGTTTAAAAGAAGTCTGCGCAAGTTTTGATGATCTTCATCCATCTTCGATGTGATGGCTGTTTAATCTTGTTGGTTTTGAAAGGCATCAAAAGATATGACTATTCCTGGAATATTTGAATGTGATTGCAAAGCGCTTAGAATTGGCAAGCGTACTTGTTGATTACAATATTGCTAAAGCTTTTGCATATTTTGGATATCAATGCTCTTGCTGATAGTTTATCTGCAAAGAAATGATACTTATTGAGCAAACGTGAACAAGATAAAATAGAGTGTTTCACAAATTACAAATTGAAGTTATTACTAAGCTTGGACCAATAGTACTAATCGTGAGTCATTAGAATTATAAAGATAGCATGAAGATGGTATCTTTGATAAAAACTAACGCGTTCTTATAAATGTTACAAACTACAGTTTCTTTGAAATTTCTTAAACTCCATAGTCCAGTTCATTTTCACATAATCACATTAAGTTCTCACGCATTGAAATTGGCTGTTTTGGTATCATGATGAGATAAAGGTTTGTGACATTATCGAATTGAAATTCAAAGGAATTGTACCTTTTGGAGATAGTATTTCATGTTTCAATTGAGATTCTAAAGTCAAAGTGTCATTCCAAAGCTAGTTTTTGTTTAATGATGTCACAAGTTTTGATAAAATCTTGGCTATTGACGTAATCCATGTTCTTGAGTTTTCGAGTATTTACTTGAGATTCGAAACGAATTGCTTTCTCAAAGACTACATCGACCTGAGATTGCATCAAGCACCCTGCGTGCGCCGTATTATCGACGGTTGAATTGATCCACCGACCGTTGCTTTCGCGCCGACAACGCTGATCCATCGTTCATTGCTTTTGTTTCCATGCTCATTTCAGCTATAAATGGCTGTCCAAGAATCACTTCATATGAACAATTATCTTGAATGAAGAAGTGAAACTCTTCTCGAACACCACCTATCATTATAGGCACATTCGCACATGCACCCAACAAAATGCCAGAGCCATTGTCAGCTGTTCTCATCCGCCAACCGTGCTCTTTATCAATTGGCCATCTAAATTTGTCAAAGAACTTTTCTGAAATCACGTTTATCTCTGACCCGGAGTCAATGAGAGCCAAAGCTAAACAAGAATCTTTCTCATCTCCAAGTCTAATCTTCACTTCTGGTGTACCTCGTGCCCAGAAGGTAGAATTGTATTTACTTTCACTCTTTATCATTTCTTCATCAGGTTGTATGGGCCTAGAAAATTTCTATTTACACTACCCGTTGTAAATTCTTCATCATCCTCATAATCACTTTCACTTAATGCAACTGCATCATTCATAGCTAAGGTTTCCTCTGCCACGTCTTGCATGTCTTCGTCTTGTGGCAAAGGAAAGCATCTTCTTCTAATAAGTCGAATAAAACTGTCCTTGAACTCTGGTTTCGCTATGGAAAACACTTGCTCAAGTGACATCGTTACTTGACTTTTTAGAAGAATGTCATTTAAAATCTCCCTAGCATCATTTTTCTTTTCGAGCTCAGAAATCATAATAGCACGTGGAGCTCTTCTACCCTTTTTCTTCCCTTTCTCATCATTTTGCTTTTGATCTTCTTTATTTTCAGGTTTAGAGGTTTCCAATTTCTTCTGTTCTTCTTGCGATTGAACATTTTCATCGGTCGGATTTTTTCCTTCCTTTATCATTTTCCTCTTCTCTTCTTGAGATAAATTTGATTCATCAAACTGAACTTTTTTATCAATTTTCTTTTCATCTTCTCTCGTTTGTCTCCTAGTTATCCTCTTATCACCTTCTTCTACATCATCTTGTTGATCTTCTCGTCTCCATTTTTCCTCAACATTAGCAATGTGAGAAAAGACAGAGGATTGATCTACAAGAGATTTCCATGCGGTCTTGTACATTATCTCCTCTCTAGCTCGTACCAGTGCCTCTATTGAATATGGATTTTGGCTAGGCATTAAAGAAGGCCTATCCTCGACCGGCTCTAGTCTTGCAGCCAAAGTACTGGCAGTTGCATTTGATACTGTTAAATTTTCATAAAGCTTTTTCATTCCTCCTTTGCCCCGATTAACGGACAAAGGAAGACGTGACCTAAAGTCACATAATCGTCTATCTATTTCCACAACTAATTGATTCGCCTTAGCATTTTTTAATTCTTCACAAGCAATTGATTCGTGCTCCTGACTATCGCACCAAACACAACGCTTCACACCAGTCCATCTTCTCTCATTATTTCTTTGAAAGGGTGGCTGTACAGCAAACTGAGGAGCTTGCTGTGGTGCTGGCTGAAAGACTGGTTGAGATGGAACATACTGAGGCATAACTTGTTGATTAGGCGGTGCTTGCCCTGCACCACTACTGCTAGCCCCTGGATCATTAAAGCTCATGGAGTAAACTTGTTTATTTAAATTAGCAACCTCTTTTGAAAGAGATGCTTGCATGTTCATGACATTTTCCATTTGCTTACATAGAATATCTAGTTGAAATTCTATGAGAGCTTTAGTAGCAGTTGTATTATTAGCCGTAGCCGTAGCAGCAGGCATTGGCATATCAACTTGCCTTATAGCAGGAGTCTCTCTAGGCTGCGAAGCATTAGGTTTAGCATACAAAATCGTTTTCCTTTGCTTCATTTGAGCAACAGCCTCTATCTCTTTTTTGACTTTCTCCCAGTCATCAGTTAGCCCATACCTTTTTCCTGGCTCCTCTATTCGTCTTTCAATTTCGGCCCTATCTTCTGGATTAAGTATCTGAAGAAAATATATAATTACATCTGGATTTATAGCATTTCTATCATCTTCGAGAAGTTGAGCCAGACGTCTCATAAACTCACCGTGAAGATGAGTTAAAGACTCATTGCTCTTAATAGTGTTTAACCACCACAAAAAACCTTCTCGATTGTGCTGGCTAAAATCCTCGAGGTAGAACATTTTATGAAGTTCCTTTCTAAATTCCTCCCAAGTTTTTTCAGCGTGTTCTTGTATAGATTCTAGAATTGAACTAGAAACTACACGTCCAAAGTATTTCACCAGTACATCTTCAGGTAATCCCTAGATTTGCACTTGCTCCTCAAATGCATCCAAGTATTCCGTAATGTTCAATCCAATAAATTTTCCTTTTTCTTTTAGAATAGCTTGAACTGTACGTGTCCCTTGCTTTTCTATCATCATATTCTTGAACATCTCCTCCATTTTGCGTTCTTGATAACGCTTCGAATGGAGAAGAAGTTCCCTAATAGCCGGATCTAATTGCTCTCTAAATTGTCTAAATCTACCACTAGTTGATAAAGCCAGGGATGGCTTTACCCTAGTCCTAGGCTTTTACTAATTCTAATCTTCTTTTCTAAAATCTTTTTGATTTCTAAACCCTAAATTATGACTTATCTCTTATATTTACTCTTTTTGAATTTAAGTTGTTTAGAGATTTTAAATTTTTTAAACTTTTTCAATTTTAAAGGGTTTTTAATAAGGTAATTTTTATAAAATAGTTTTTCTTGATTTAAGTCTTTTAGTTTACTATTAATTTCTTTAAAATTAATTTATTTGAAAAAAATAAAAGCATTAACTATAAGTTAAAAAGAAACCTAAATTTAAACTATTTTTATGCTATAAGCTTTCTTTTTATGCAATAAAACAAACAATCTTTCTTTTTCAAAACTTAAAATATTTTCTTTTTAATGATGCAAAAATAATGGCTTTTCCTAAAAATGCAAATATTTAAATGCTTTAAGTAAAAATTATATTTCCTAGATACAAAAGAAAGATTCAAATATTCTTTAAATGCTAATATGAAGGTGCTTAGATCCTAGTGTAGATGAAAACAACTTTTCTTTTTAAGTGATGTGCGTAAACTAAAAATAAAGAACTTAAAATAAACACCTTACTTGATGATATTTTTGCTGAAGAGGTTCAAAAGTGAACGTTAAAACAATCTTAAACACAAAACTAAAATGACCATGACTATATCTTGATTCTCTTGAATGTTGAGGGGGGGGGGGTTTGAAACGACGAAGCTCCACCAGTTGGAAATCCTTCTTCACGGTTTTGTCACAGCTTCAATCTTCAATTTTTTCTGTATACAAGAAGAAAATGAAATTAGAGATTTAAATCAAAAGTGAAAATGCAACATAAGTCCTAGGCACACTATCATCACGCTTCACGTCGGGTTCACCAAAGCTGTCGTAGAGGGGTGTGAAGGGAGGCTGGCGTTCATCTACAAGAATCGCACTAACCTAACCGTGTGACTGCACGCAGGGCGCTTCTAAGTATGCCTAGGGCCTTTGGTTGATTTTTTCAGTTTAGGTGTGATAAAAACTATAGGTTTCTAATTAATGGGAGTGCAAATTAAGAACTATTTTTTTAGACTAAGAGCCGTAAGGACGTGCGTTTCTATATCTTTCTATAGCTTCTAATTCATAAGACAAAACTAAGTTCTCGCTTGTAATTTTATCTTTAGCAAAGTCAACTTCTTTGTTTTCAATTTGATTTGAGTTAGGTTTTCTAACTAAATTAGGTGGGAATAAGTCTTTCTTGTCCTCCGGTTCTGGCAAAACTATGGTAATTAAAGGTAAAATTCTAGAAATAAGATGATCGTAATCTAACGTGTGTAAAGTTTCGTTAACTACTTTATCTTTAATAATTTCAATTATTATATTTTCGTTATTATTCAAACTATCAATTGAAGTTGGAAGTAGTGTACCTATAATTAAGTTTTCTAATTCTTGATTCTTAATATCAGAATCGTTTGTAGATACTAGTTTAGAACTACTTGTAGATCCTATCTCTTTAGACATACGAAATAAAAAAGTAAAGATCTCAATTAATTTTTAGAGAAACAGTATGAAGAATTTCAAAATCAATCTTATTTAAGCCTATACAAATCTTAATTATATCGAAAAGTGGAAGTGCTAGAAATCTTTAGGATTTAAGCCTATACAAAAGCTTATCATAAGTGCTAACACAATTCTCTTAATAGATAATCCTATACAACTTAATAAACAATCTTCAAATATCGTAATTTTGTGATCTTGAAATCTCGTATGCTTGTGTTCTCGTATTCTCCTTTGTAATCTCTTCAATGATCTGCAGAAGTTCATTAACAAAAAAATAACATATTCTTGCTTATATAGTCATACCTAGAAAATTTACGAGCGCATGAAATCAACTACTTAACTATGATAAATACCTACTTAACTAACACACATCACACACTATCACATGCATTAACTAGATTTAATTAACACAAACATTTACTTAACTAAAACACATGACCACTTAAACACACGTAAAACTTAGCTAATTATTCAAATAAGATATTTCCAATAAAATAACTATTACTTAATGAAGTTATTTACTATATATGTTATAGTTAATTATCTATAAATTATTATTTTAAGTCTTTAAGATATTTATTTATTTATTTATTATAGTTATTAGTTAATAATTACATTTAATAACTTAAAACAATAGCTATTCAATAATAACTTAATTTTAGCATGAAATAAATTAACGATTTTATAAATACACATTTATACATGGTTATAAGTAAAAAAAAGTGTGAAATATAAACAAGTAATTTAGTTAGTCACATATAATTACATTTATATCTTCACTTTTAAATTAAATTATTCATACAGAAACATAAAAAAAACCATAATCATTACAATACATTCTCCCCCTTGCAAAACACATTAAAGCTCATGCATTCATATAGTACAAACCCATGTATATACACATATAAACATCATAATACTTCCTTGTATCTAATTATAAACTTGAAACCCTTTTCAATAAGAAAACCTTTGTTTAATCCAACTCCTCATGTTTTTTATTGCCTGCAGATACTAAGAGAAAGAAGAAAAAGTTAGTCAATTCAAACCAATACATAAAAAAAATTCTGTAAGAGATATCATTTAACCAACTCTAAAGCAAAATATAATTTTTATTTTTCCATATGACAATTCGAGTGAGGAAATCCTTTCGACAATGTGCGAGGGAGGACCTCAACAGTTAAGGAAGATAGAGGTTCCCGACACTTCACGGCAGGCTCCCCATCCAATACTGTTCCCCTTGGAGCTCGCTTAATCCTGGCAATCTCTTGCCACTAAGCTACACTCTTGTGGTGTCTGCAGAAGGGGAAAGCCTAGGTTAACATCACCTTGAACATGTTTTGGTCCATGAAAGATTCATTCTTTGCTTTGAAAGCCTATTTTCAAAGCACTTTTGGGGTGATTTTTGGAGCCATTTCAGAGTACTTTCATGCATAGGTCTCTTCACACAGTTTCAAGACAACCAAGAAGAGTTTTCTTTGTACTTCTCTAAAAATAATTATTCACCTTCAAGGCCGTGTTTTCAGCCACAACCAAGAACCTACAAGTTTCTCGAAAAGGTTCTCCGTTGTGGTGGAAGCAACCACTGCAAATGTATGTAGATTTTTGAACCTAAACAATAGAGTTGAGAAACACTTACAGGTGTTGTTGGCTAGTTTTTGGGTTGTGCATTCAGCCTTTCAATGTCATTTTATTACATATATTGAGCACACATACACTATTTATGCTTTTGTGGATACCGCTTATGTACATCCATGTGGTCACTGACATAGTCGTTACATTTTTACATAAAGCCTTTTACATTTGATAATGAGGGTCAGTGTGAGGTTTTTTTAACTAGGAGACACCTAGATGTTGGGATCTCTTCGATGATGCAGGTGGAAGACTTACCCGACCTTGTCATAGGAGATGTATGATAGTTGTTTGTAGGTTCTCGATAAGCCTAGTTGGCTTCTTTTGGGTAACTATTCATATGCAGTGGAGTCAGTGATTCACTATGCAAGTAAACATGTTAGTACTTGCAATTTTATGAGATTTTGACACTATTCGTATGCTCATTTGGCAAGGGATACTCTAGAAAAGTTTTTCCAGATTTTTTGGTTTTGTCAAATATATAGTGGTCGATTTACTCCTTGATACACTTATTGGTATGAGCACATTTATTCTCACATAATCCTTTTGGTTGGCCATTACTGTTCATTAATTCATTTTTGTAGCAAGATTGCTGAATTCTCTCCCAGAATTTGACACTCGGTCATCCTTCTTTGAGCCTTAGTGGTGTCTGGATTCTTCTAGCTCCATTATCATTCTATTTAGTTGTCTATCATCATGGCATCAGAGCTCTCAATAACATCTGGTGGATGAGGGTCTAGTGCCAGTGTTTCGAGGAGGAGCTATAACTTGCAGGGCAAAGAACATTTTGAGATCTGAAAATTTGATGGCACAACTATGGAAGAATCAAATTAAAGATGTGTTGATTCAAAGGAGGCAATGGAAGCCAGTAAATGGAATCTCAAAGAAGCCTACTGGCATGGATGAAGATGATTGGGATGAGTTAGATGAAATGGTCACGTCTACGATTTGATTCCACCTCAGAGATAATGTTTAATTTATAGTATTAGACTGTGAAAGTGTAGAGGAGCTTTGGAAGAAGTTATGCAATACATATGAAAAAAGATACAGCATCAAATAAAGTGTATCTGATGAGAAAGTTATATGACCTTTGCATGAAGGACACAAATAGTGTTGTTGCTCATCTAAATGAGTTTGATGCTATATTCTCCCAACAATAGGCTCAAAAAATGGATATGGATAATGAAATGAAAGCAGTCTTGTTTTTATGGACCTTGTCATCATCATGAGATACATTTTGCACAGCTATTAGCAATAGTGCACCTAGTGGTAAATTGGTCTATGATGACATATGTGGAGCATTCTTGAGTGAGGAGATCCATAGAAAATTTATGGTTGGCACTAAGAGTGGAGATGCATATAATGTTTGTGATTCTTAAAAAGGAAAGAATCAACAACGTGGCAGGCCCAAGAACCAGAAAAAGAATGGTCAACATAATAAGAGTAGAAGTAAATCAAGGAAGAGGGATGTCGAATGCCATTATTGTCATAAGAAAGGACACACAAAGAAAGATTGTTATGCATCAAAAAATGCTAAAGGTAAAGGAAAAAATGTTGATGGGCATGTTAATTAGTTACCTCTACCATCTACTTTGACTGTGATGATTAAAGAAATTATTGTTATTTCTCATGTTGCAAATGCATTGAAACCTGATAGTACCATGCCAACTGAGGCTCTTATGGCTGATTCTCTTTCCCACACGTGGCTGCTAGATTCTAGTGCTTCTTTCCATGTGACACCATAGAGAATGGGTTCCTAATTATGCAGCAAAGTCTCTTGGTACTATGAGACTTGGTGACTCCTACCAGTGTGACATTGTGGGGATTGGAGATGTGGTTGTGCAGTTCATTGATGGCTCAAAATTTACTATGCATATTGTACACCATGTACGTCAGTTATCACACACTTTGATGTCCATTGGTCAACTTGATGACTTGGGTTATAGGGTGGTCTTCTATGCTAAGCCCTTTTGCATACCAAAGGGCAATATGGTTATTGCAAAAGGAAGCAAAGTTGTCTCACTTTATCCTTTATTTGTATCATAGAAAGAACACTTATTAGCTATTACTGAACAACCTATGACTTGTATTTGGCATGGTCGTTGGGGCCATATCTCTCCTAATGGCATGGAAAATGTTTCTCATTCTGGCTACTTACCTGTGTTATCTTTCTCTGATTTTTCATTTTGGGAGCATTATCAATACGGAAAGCATACTAGAAATGTGCATAGAATGCATATTGACTCTTCAATTCAGCATTTAGATCTCATTCATACAGATTTGTGTGGTCCTATGCGGACAAGGTCATTAGGTGGATCTGAATACTTTATCACTTTCATAGATGATGCTACTAGAAGCGTTTGGGTATATCCTATCAAATTGAAGAACGAGGTATTCCCTACTTTTAGAAAATGGCTTGGTTCTATTGAGACTAGAAAAGGAACTAAGCTCAAAGCTCTATGTTCAGATAATGGGGGTGAGTATACCTCACATGAATTCAACCTTTTTTGCCAGTCTAGAGGAATTCATAAAGAGCTTACAGCTCCTTATACCCCAATACAGAATGGTGTAGCTGAAAGGATGAATAGAACTATTCAGGATAGATTAGTCTCTATGTTGCATCATGCAAACCTTTCACAAGGCTTTTGGGCAGAAGCACTATTGACTGTAGTTCATGTGATTAACCTTTCACCTAGTACCTCCAAAGGTTTGAAAGTGGCAAAAGAGGTATGGATAGGAAAGCCACCATATTATGATCATCTTTGATTTTTTGGGTCTGAAGCATATGTTCATATACCCAATAATCTTAGAGAAAAGTTGGTCGATAAGTCAAAGAAATGCATTTTTCTTGGATATGGTTGAGAAGGACAATCTAGATATTGCTTATGGGATCCTAAAACATGGTTAGTGATCAGAAGTAGTGATGTCATTTTCAATGAGTCTAAGATGCATAAACAACCCATTAAGGTTGAAGTGAGAAGAGTGGTGTTTGAGGATACTAGTCCTCCAGTTAGCCTGCATAAAAATGCTACACATACATACATTCAACAATCCCATCCATCTGCAAATGTTCCTATTCAGCAACGATTGAGAAGCTCTGCATGTGTCTCACATCCACCTAATAGATATGTTCCAGGTTTAGATTTTGTTATGCTAATAGATGCCACTAAGCCTTCTTGCTAGAAAGAGGCTATGCAAACAGAGGATCATGTCAAGTGGGAGCGTGCCATGAAGAGTGAGTTGGATTCTATTCACACGAATTGTACTTGAGATTTAGTACCTTTGCCAAAGGTCAAGAAAGCTTTACCATGTAAATGGGTATATAAGTTGAAATTCACATCAGATAGTGCTTCTTCAAAGCATAAAGCATGACTTGTTGCACAGGGTTTTAAGCAACAACATGGCATTAATTTCGAGGAAATCTTCTCTTCAGCAGTCAAGATGAATACCCTAGGTATGTTGCTTGGATTCATTGCAATGGAGGACTTAGAGCTAGTCCAAATGGATGTGAAAACTACTTTGTTGCATGGAGATCTTATAGATAGCATCTATATGGAATAGTTAGAGGGTTATGTAGTTCCTGGCAAGGAAAGTTTGTAAGGTCAAGGAGAGCTTGTATGGATTTAAAAAATCCCTTAGACAATGGTATCAACTGTTTGATACTTTTATGAAGTCTCAAGGCTATTCTTGAAGCAATGAGGATCATTGTCTCTACACAAAGAGATGTTCAGATGACAGGTTGATATGCTTAATAATTTATGTCAATGATATGTTGATTGCTGGGAAGTCCTTTTATGACTTGTTGATTCTCAAAAAGAAGTTGAGTTAGAAATTTGATATGAAGGATTTGGGGGATGCCAAACATATTCTTGGCATGCACATTACACGTGATAGGAGTAAAAGATTCAAATACTTGTCTCAAAGTGAATAGATATCCAAAGTACTTCACAACCTCAATATGAAGGGTGGAAAAGCATTGAGTACACCTTTACCCACATATGTGAAATTGAGCAAGGATGATTTCCCCAAATCAAATGAGGAAAAGGAATTCATGACCAAAATTCCCTATCAGTCGATTCTTGGTAGCCTCATGTATGCTATGGTAGCTATGAGACTAGACATTGCATTTGCAGTGGAAGTTGTGAGTAGATATATGTCTATTCCTGGCAAAAAGCATTGGGAAGTGGTCGAGATGATTTTGAGATATGTGAGTGGCACTCAGGACAAGTGTATATGCTTAGGTAGAGGGGAAGCATCCATTATTGGTTACATAGATTCTGACTATCTATGCTGGTTGTATAGACAATCATAAGTCTACATTAGGGTACTTTTTTTATTTTGCTAGAGGTGCTATCTCTTGGAGATCTCGTCTTCAAGAGTGTACAACTAATTCCACCATAGAAGAAGATTACGTTGCAACAAGTGAGGCATGTAAGGAAGCATTGTGGCTTTTTCATCTTGCTTGTGATATGGGTTTACCTTAGCATGTAACTCATTTGCTCATTGATAGTCAGAGTGCCATTTCTTTGGCAAAGAATCTTGTCTATCATGCAAAGACGAAACACATTGAGGTGAGGTATCACTTCATTAGAGATTGCTTAGCCACTCAGCGCATTATTCTTGAGAAGGTTCACACTCGAGATAGCGATGTAGATGTTTTGGATAAAGCTCTACCACAAGATAGCTTTCGAAACTGTTGTCACTTGATGGGGGTTACTTGATTCATGATCTTACATAGTCACTTGTATATTGTGTAACATGCCCATCAGGTGGGAGGTTTATTTTGTACTTACACTCAAGTATTCTTTATCATTCTTTATTTTTCTCCCATAGTTACTTTGGCCATATTGGCCTTTAGTGGGAGATTGTTATCATTAGTGTCCATGTGAAAGGCCAAATGGCCACCAGAAACTTCTTTTTATATGTTCTTTAATAAAAATATAGTGGCCTGGTTAGCCACAGACTATAAGTTTGACCGCATTTGTAGCACCTAAGAGTCTGTGTTTGTGCTCCCTATGTACTGTGTTTTTCTGCATATTCTTTAGCCTCTGTGTAGAGTACCATGTGTGGTGCTTGGAGCTCCAGTTTCTACTCCGAGGATATCATCGTGGAGCTCTCAAGAAGGAGAGCATACTGTGGTGCATCAGCATCGATATACTTCAAAAACCTTGCAAGAGATCATCAATGCTTATGAATTCCTCCCTATTAAGCATCTGAAACCATGCCATGATGGGTTCTTCTAAAGTGAAACCAGACACATGGTAATGGGTAAAGAGATCCTCTCCTTATTTAAGTATGATTACTTGGAAAAATTTACCCTCAGGAGCTCTAAGATCACTAGTTCAATAAAAACATATTAGTGGGTTGGAGAGGTCCCCCTAGTTGAGGCATTTGGATTATTGGCTTAGATTAATGTTGGTGGGTTGGAGAGGTCTCCCTAGATGAGGCATTTGGATTATTTTCTTAGGATCTTTGTTGGGTCGGAGAGGTCTCCCTAGACGAGGCATTTGAATTATTGGCTTAGGATCTTTGGTGGGTTGGAGGGGTCTCCCTCGATGAGGCATTTGGATTATTGGCTTAGGAACTTTCAACTCTAATCTTGGATAGGCATTCGTGATTGATTCAATGGATCGAAAGTATTTGGTTTCTAATTGTGAACATGTTTGGCACACCATTTTCAAAGAGCGTCCTCCTTTGGAATGAGTACAAATGATGCTAGAGGGCAGATAGAAAGAGGTAATTCTATCCCTCCACATCAACATACATTGTCTCACTAGAAGTGGGGTCTTAATCTCATTGTTCTCTACTTGATCAATTCCTCACTCCGAAGGGTGTGGAAACCCCTAGAATTTTTCTACCAACTCTAAAACATAGTGCAAGTCTACCAAGAGGTTATGTTCTAGAATCTTCTAAGCTAGCACTATCTAGATAGTGTTCAATAAGATTTAAGCACTAAATACCATGGACTTGTCACCGAAAAGTCAAGAGATGAAGGTTTTCATGGCCCGCCTAAAGAATTCTAAAGGCTTCCAAAGGGGATTATAGGGAAATAAATAGCTATTTAAGTTCTTTGCACCCCCTTGTCCTGGCTAAGGTTCCGTGTCAAATATCTTGGCACCCC
The DNA here is from genome assembly GCA_020310875.1 of Ceratopteris richardii. Lineage (NCBI taxonomy): Eukaryota > Viridiplantae > Streptophyta > Polypodiopsida > Polypodiales > Pteridaceae > Ceratopteris > Ceratopteris richardii. The sequence continues at coordinate 58,129,893 of CM035433.1, read as the reverse complement.
ACACCCAACCCTAGTTAAAGGTATATCTCTTCCATATGGGATTTAAAAGAAAGAACCAAGCTTTCTGACAAGCTCGACGGCATATAAAATGGATTTTTGAGCAGAACGTTATGTCAAATGAACCTCCCCGGGTTCAAAACAAGGAAACAAGCTCTCAAAGACTATAATAGAACATGTAGCAATATGCAATTTTAGGGGCATCATTATATTCGGAAAAATATCGAGTAAATATAAGAAAAAACTTCTAGACATATTTCTAAAGGTGACATTTTACATAAAATGGCCAATTTAAGGGATAGTCTTGGAACATATTTGTAAAGGTGAGATTTTACATTAAATAGCCAATTTAAGGGATAGTATTGGAAATTTTGAAGCCCGCATTAGCCAATTGCACTCCTTGAGTGCATCCATCATGCTTTTTATTTTGCTTCCTCAAAAAACAAACTATCTTCTCTGTCTTTGACCTTTAAAAATGGCTTCAATGAGTCTCTATCTCCAATAATTATGCTTGTCGTTGGAATGATGAATGTAGACATGTCTTTATATAATACCTTTCTATAATACATGTGTGTATAAGAATAAATCAATTATGAAAATAAAAATGTTAAGTAAGTTTAATTAAGTAATGAATGGAAAACCAGTCTATTTACCTATTCAATTTAAACATAGACAAATATTGTGTAACATGTGTATATATGCATGTATGTGTGTATCCATGTGTTTATATGTGTCCACATGATGAGAGATAAAGAGAGGAAGTAAGAAGAAAAGAGAAAAGATGAGGTGAAGAGATTACCTGGAGCTCTCTGTTTTAGCTTCATTGCCTAGTTCACTAGTGCTGTTCACCTCACATAGATGCAAAATGACATGGAAACGATTGATGAATCCGTTTTCTTCTCTTACCCAAGATATCAGTTTGTCGGCCATAAAACTTCTAAAACAGAACTATTATTTCGACACTTGTATTTACGAATATATAGATTTAAAGTGCCATTTTGATGCCTCTACATCTTCAGATATGTCAATTTTTTGAAAGTATCTCCATTAGAGATGTACCATGTCCTACTAATTCATTTGTTGGTGTGCAGGTGTTATATGCGGCTGGGCCCATGTGTACGTCCGTTGTAGTGTTCCATAATATCCATTTTGATAACCATATTGACAATCATTTGTTTCTATTTGGAGTCCTAATAACATTAATATTCTCTCTCTCTCTCTATCTATATATATATATATATATATATATATATATATATATATATATATATATATATATATATATATATATATTGTAAAATATGTGTGTGTACAATACGAATTTTTGTATTTAATTCACAATATGAATATTTATCAAAATGCGATAACTCAAAGACTCGTCTCTTTGTTGGGAATGACTTGCCCTAGATTGAAGGATAAAGATGGACCAACGATAAGAAATTGGATAAAACTTTGAGGATGCAAAAGCCCCTTTATTGTCATATCTCCTTAAGTAAGAGAAGAGGTCTATACCATCAGATGGCAACTTAAGTGGAGGGACCTATGGCATTCTCTCATTGAGAACAAAACTTCAGTTCATATGCAGAAAATCTATCATTGTGGAATTTGGACCAATGCCAAAGCTAATAAAATCTATGGTTGCCCTCACTAGTGTATCGATTGCTATCGTGGCAGAGAGGAGCTTGACCATCTCTTCTTCTCATGCCCAAGAAGCTACTCGATCTAAAAATCTCTTACAAGGGTTTTGAGTTTACAAAGGTAAATCAACTCGAAACAAGCGTTACTTGGAGAAAAAATTGGTTGCTCTTTTGCCTTTGCAATGCCAACATAAGGGAAATACCGTGGAAGATATGAAAAGAAAGACATGCAATCAACTTTGATTCCCATCTAAAAGAATGGTCGATTGAAAAATCAATTCGCTTGTTAGGCAAAAGAATATGTAACGATAAAAAATTATTGCCTTCCACACATCATAGGGTGTTTGTCTTGGAAAACAACAAGATTAAAAGCAAGTGGGTTGCTCATGAATGCAATGAAAAAGTCATTTAACTTTTAACCTTCTCAATAACTCTCTTTAAACCATTAATCATCGATGAAATCTTAGGTCCTCAATCGGTTTTGAACTGACATAGTTATTAAGCATCCGAATCATTCTACCCCTACTTTTTGGAACACAGGGGATGCCAAGGGCACTAAGCCCATTCACTGTTCAATTATTCTTTTATTAATTTAAGCATGCGAGATTAGGCTTAGCCATAACTTCTTAATATGGTGTGGTCACTACTATCTTGAATCAATCAATGATATGAACACATATACATAAATGGATGCATATGCAAACGCATACATACATGCATGCGAGCATTTACTTATACGCATGCATGAATATATATAGTGAAATAAACACTATGCATAGATGCGTCTATTGATATATGTACCATTAGAGATGTACCATGTCCTACTAATTCATTTGTTGGTGTGCAGGTGTTATATGCGGCTGGGCCCATGTGTACGTCCGTTGTAGTGTTCCATAATATCCATTTTGATAACCATATTGACAATTATTTGTTTCTATTTGGGGTCCTAATAACATTAATTCTCTCTCTCTCTCTCTCTATATATATATATATATATATATATATATATATATATATATATATATATATATATGTATGTATATATATATATATATATATATATATATATATATATATATATATATATATATATATATATATATATATATATATATATATATATGTGTGTGTGTGTGTGTGTGTGTACAATATGAATATTTATCAAAATGGGATAACTCAAAGACTCATCTCTTTGTTGGGAATGGCTTGCCTTAGATTGAAGGACTAAGATGGACCAACGATAAGAAATTGGATAAAACTTTGAGGATTCAAAAGCCCTCGTAAAGAAGAGGTCTCTACCATCAAATGACAACTTCAGTGCAAGGACCTATGGCATTCTGTCATTGAGAACAAAAATTCGGTTCTTATGTGGCAAATCTATCATTGTGGATTTTGGACCAATGCAAAAGCTAATAAAATCTATGGTTACCCTCACTGGTGTATACATTGTTGTCGTGGCAGAGAGGAGATTGACCATCTCTTCTTCTCATGCCCAAGAAGCTACCTGATCTAAAAATCTCTTACAAGGGTTTTGAGTTTACAAAGGCAAATCGACTCGAAACAAGCATTACTTGGAGAAAAAATTGGTTGCTCTTTTGCCTTTGGAATGCCAACATAAGGGAAACACTCTAGAAGATATGGAAAGAAAGACATGGAATCAACTTTGATTCCCATCTAAAAGAATGGTCGATTGAAAAATTAATTCGCTTGTCAGGCAGAAGAATATGTAACTGTGAAAAATCAATGCCTTCCAGACATCATAGGATGTTTGACTTGGAAAACAAAAAGATTAAAAGCAAGTGGGTTGCTCATGAATGCAATGAAAAAATCATTAATCTTTTAACCTTCTAAATAACTCTTTGTAAACCATTAATCCTCAATCAAGTCTTAGATCCTTAATCGGTTTTGATCTGATATAGTTATTAAGCATCCGGATCATTCTATCCCTGCTTTGTGGAATACAAGGGATGCCAAGGGCACTAAGCCCATTCATCATTCAACTATTCTTTTATTAATTTAAGCATGAGAGATTATGCTTAGCCATAACTTCTTAATATGGTGTGAACATATACACAAATGCATACATATGCAAACGCATACATACATGCATGCGAGCATTTACTTATACGCATGCATGAATGAATAGATATAGTGAAATAAACACCATAAATAGATGCGTCTATTGATATATGTATGAAGACTTTCCATGTTATATGTCATCAATGATGTGTTTGCTCCATTATGGTGTATTGGTCATATGGTACTAAGTTGCATGATCTACTTGCTGAACAAGATTGGACCTCGCACAATACTTGAGATTGGACCCCTTCTAACTTAACATCATCAACACAACATAACAATATGCTATTTCATTGTCTCATAATGATATGATATTTCATTGTCTCATATTGATCTCGATGTGATCCATATGTAAGAAATGGCAATATAGTAATCTAGTGGTAGCCCCTCCTTTGTGGGATATAGGGGGTCCCATGGGTGCTAGACCCGTTCACTTGTACAACTATTATTGTTCCATCAAGCTTATACCTATCAATTGTTCCATCAAGCTTATGCTTCAGCTTGTATACCCACTTAGTGCCAATGGTCGTCTTGCCAGGAGGCAAGTCACATAAAGATCAGATACAATCTTTCATATTAGCATTGTATTTTGATCGCATAACAAGCATCCGATTTTCTAAATTTTGTGCCTCATCAAACAAAACATGCTCATTCTGATCACAAAGACTATAGGTAGCCATAGCATAGAGATCTAATGCAAAAGGAGCACTATGCCAGGCTGAATAAGCATGAAATAAACACCATGCATAGATGCGTCTATCGATATATATGTATCAAGAGGCATGAAGTCAATATAAAAAGCCAATAAAAATGCAAATAGCCATATAGTTGTGCAAAGCATGCGTATGCGTGGAAAAGAAAGACAAGGCGGCTGATAAATTATTTTGTTCACCTAACACAACGACCGTTATTTTTTTTGTATAAGAATATGAGAGATTCATTGTCTTTCTTGTCTTACGAAGGGCCATGTGCCATGAGATTTCATGGGCACGTGTGCTGCTTAAAGACAAGTGATTTTTTATGTAAACGCAAAAAGCTTCTTTCAAAGAGAAAAGCTTAAAAAAAAAAACTACTTTTAAGTGGAAGGTGGCGGCTGGCGGTGGAGAGAGAACTGAAGGAAGATTCATGTCGCTTTTAGAGTCCTCCAAGTGCAATGTACCATTATTTAAAATGCATTCTCACTCTGGAGATGGAAAGAATTCTTGGAATTCTTTCAGTTACTTGAAAGCTGATGAAGACATCTAATAAAAGGCAGCACCACTGGAGTGTAATGCCTAACAATAGTGACAAGATACAAAGAAAGAATACATATCAAATAGAATATGCTGCTCTTCCTTTTTGTGTGAAAGATCCCTACTTTGCTAAAGAGCTTAAGATGCTCCTCCATGCGACATTGAAATTGGGCGTGATGTTGCCAAATGCAAAATGTGGCATTCAAGTGAGGAATATGTATACAAACAGACAAATGCAAAATGTGGCATTCAAGTGAGGAATATCTATACAAACAGAAGAATCTACTTTTAGGTATTAATAAGAACAGATCAAACATTCAATGTGAAAGATGTGATAGGAAGCCATTAATAAAAACAGATCAAACATTCAATACAACTTGTGGATCATTGAATTACAGAAACCATGATTCATAAAATATGTAGGCCTTTTTTATGCAATTTAGTATGAGCTTAATAAAGTTATTAATGTCAAACCGATACACTGTAAGATTATTAGATAAAGAGTTTATGTATAGAGCTCATATATAATACCATTCAATGAGAATTGTTATGGAGCTCGTGAGCATTGATGATGTTTGCCTCAAGTACATGTACCTCCCTCAATCCGACCTAGACTCCATTGCACATTGTATTCTATATTTTCGGACCATGGCTCTATAAAAATAAACTCTAGTATGTTCCCGAAATATCATCATCTTTGTCTCTTTTTAGTTTTATGGAGGCACGTAAATGAGTTAGACCATGAAGCCATAGGAAGCTCTCACTCATCAACATCAATTGTTTCTTCCATTTTCTTATCATCTTCAAATATTCTTTTCATTCACACACACATATGGAGGACCAAGATTCTGCTCAAAAAATAAACATGTTTTACATGTACAAAAATTGTTTATTCGAGTTTAACACATCAAGAAGAGATTAAATAGAATAGCGCTTTTAAGCAAAAAGCAAACATTTTCTTTCGGGATTTATATTTTTTTCTATTAAGATTTTCCGTGAGTATCGATATTTGCTATTAAGGCATGATTAGCATAGTCACACCCATTAAGAAAAAGTTATTGCATTGATTATAAATTAGTGACTTTATTCTTGATTAATAAAAAGCATACGTAGATCCCGAAGTAGATCAGTCATCAACTAGTAATCCCTTTCAAGGTCCATCTTAGATTGGTTATGTTCTAACGATGGCCTCACTCATAGGAAGCTCTCACTCATCCACATCATTAATCTCAATGGAATGATTCCTCAATAGATTTATATAAATCCACAAACTAGTTTTATTGATAGTATATATTAATAATTAGTATCCAATTGATTGAAAGAGTCCTCACAAACGTCATGTGCGGGATAATTCCTGCTTAGTGCTCCAAAAGGAGAACAATTTCACATAAGAACTCACATTGAAATGGTCCCATGCAAACACAATTGGGAAATGATACAAAAGCGAAAATGCATTTTTTCTGACGGTTAAATGTATAAGAAAGCGAAAGATACGAATTACGTACATGAAAATCCTCAAACACCGCACAAATCCATTTGGAGTATTAAAGTAATAGTGAGAGCCTTGATTAATATAAGTTATGATGAAGAAAGGTAGTGGATCTTAATTTTCTCCATCTACGGATGAAAAACTAACCTAAAACGATTTTTTAAGGAAATTAATGAGCGAAAATGGGTGCACATGCTTGAATACATGTTGCTCCGTACTTATTCTACTTTAATGGATGAGATGTTGAGGGTAGCTTGCTTATAACCTCGATACAAATTGGGGAATAATCCAAGAAAGAACATGTATATTCCTACAGATACCTATTTTCAAACAAATAAAACATATGAGTAAATAAAGAGCTCAATTACCCCTATTTAACATAGGTCATAATGTTGTGTGTACAAAACACACTATTCACTATAGACTCATATGGCTCAAAGAAGCCACCTACTAGCATCAAAGTGGTTGATTGACAACACCAAATTATCAATCTGAGCATCTAATCAATGGAGGACGTGGAATTCAAGAGAGAACCCCTAGTTTTGGAGAGAGAAGGAAGAAAGAAATAGTGAAAGTTGAACTTCTCATGCCTAAAGACTTTTAGATAGAGATATTTTAGCATAGGTTAGAGATTACCACCCCCCTTGTTACATACTAAAATGTTATAAATTGAACATTCTCCATGGAAATATATTTATTAGGCATGCACAAACATACACTTGTAGAAAGAAAACAGACTTTGAAAGACTCAAGTGATTTGTCTTAACTTGTTGTGGACCTCCCTACACACGGATGAAGCCACCAATGCATGCAAAAGACCCTTCAATGCCTATATACCCCACTTGGGAAACTCTTTAGTCACCCTAGAAACTTCAAATGAGCAATGAGGAAGAAAAGAAATGGAGGGTTAGAAAGAATTACAAGATTTCTCAAGGTCTCACTTATTAGAATGGAGAAAAAAGTCTATAAAATTGATATCTCATTGAGCTTTATACAGAAATGGGCATGTTCATGCATATCAAAATGGTTGGTCTTGTTAAGAATTATCCTACACTTAAATGTAGAGCTATTATAGCAATTTTATTGAAGTATTGAAGCTACCGTGAGAAAATAGCATAGAGGTCATGACTTTCCGATGCTCTCAAGAATCACAAAATTGGTTACATTCAAAAACTAAAAGTAAAATAAAGTTCTATCCTAATAAGGTAATTTACAAATAATGATGATGTTGATTTGTAAAGAAAATTTATTATCCCTTTTGCTTGTTTTGTCTTTTGGTCTCCCTTAAATCACCTTCAATCTTTTATGAGATCTTCTATGCCCAATAGTCCCCGCTTCTTTGATGTTGCTATTCTTGACAACACATCTAGGGGATTTTGTCCTGGTAAAGCTCTCCTTAGCATATCATGTCATTCTTATAAATCGTGCAGTTGCGCTTGGAAAGCATTAGTGGTAAAATTTTGAGCTTGCGCTTGGAACATGTATACAACCATGTATATGCATGCAGGAATGCATATGTATACATGAATGCATATGCATACATGAATGCATATGCATACAAGCATGCATATGCATACATGCATGCATATGCATACATGCATGCATATGCATACATACATGCATGCATATGCATACATACATGCATGCATATGCATACATGCATGTATATGCATACATACATGCATGCATATGCATACATACAAGCATGCATACATGTATGCATATGCATACATCCAAGCATGAATGCATATGTATACAAGCATGCATACATATGCATACATGAATGCATATGCATACATGCATATGCATACATGCATATGCATACAAGCATGAATGCATATGTATACAAGCATATGTGCATACATGAATACATATACATACATGCATGCATATGCATACATACATGCATGCATATGCATACATACATGCATGCATATGCATACATACATGCATGCATATGCATACATACATGCATGCATATGCATACATACATGCATACATACAAGCATGCATATGCATACATGCATGCATATGCATACATGCATGCATATGCATACAAGCATGCATACACATACAAGCATGTGCATACAAGCATGCATATGCATACATGCATGCATATGCATACATACATGCATGCATATGCATACATACAAGCATGCATACACGTATGCATATGCATACATACAAGCATGAATGCATATGTATACAAGCATGTATACATATGCATACATGAATGCATATGCATACATGAATGCATATGCATACATGAATACATATACATACATGCATGCATATGCATAGATGCATGCATATGCATACATGTATGCATGCATATGCATACATGTATGCATGCATATGCATACATGTATGCATGCATATGCATACATGTATGCATGCATATGCATACATGTATGCATGCATATGCATACATACGTGCATACAGACAAGCATGCATATGCATACATGCATGCATATGTATACATGAATGCGTATGCATACAAGCATGCATATGCATACATGCATGCATATGCATACAAGCAAGCATATGCATACAAGCATGCATATGCATACATGCATGCATATGCATACATGCATGCATATGCATACATACATACATGCATGCATGCATAT